>CM019064.1:454907321-455507321 GCA_009667805.1 Leptobrachium leishanense | reverse complement strand
GGAGGTCACTCTGTGATGGAGAATGCTGTGGAAAGTGAATGAGGTTTGTGATAATGCAGATAGCCCCAATTAAACAAACATGAGGGAGAGGAGGAGGAGGATGAGGAGGGAGGAGGGAAACACAGATTTTTTCTATCTGAAATGGAGGGAGATTCAAAATATTTCAAAAGACTAGTCAGAAAATAATAAATGCAGACATAAAAATACATTTGCAAGATCATGGCAGCCTGGGGTATGATGTCGTACGCCTTTGTTGAGATGGTGGATACCTTGAATGCTTGGTTCAGGGCAGCAGAGGGAAGGAATGGAGGTCACTCTGTGATGGAGAATGCTTGAATGCTTGGTTCAGGGCAGCAGAGGGAAGGAATGGAGGTCACTCTGTGATGGAGAATGCTTGAATGCTTGGTCAGGGCAGCAGAGGGAAGGAATGGAGGTCACTCTGTGATGGAGAATGCTTGAATGCTTGGTTCAGGGCAGCAGAGGGAAGGAATGGAGGTCACTCTGTGATGGAGAATGCTTGAATGCTTGGTTCAGGGCAGCAGAGGGAAGGAATGGAGGTCACTCTGTGATGGAGAATGCTTGAATGCTTGGTTCAGGGCAGCAGAGGGAAGGAATGAAATCGGTCTGTAATTGCCGCAGGCCGTGTGATCTTTCTCGGGCTTTGGTATCAAGGAGATTATTGCTGTCAGAGAATGTGGTTGTATGGGAACCCAATCCGGTATGGCGTTGAAAAGGGTAGTGAGGGTAGGTAGCAGTTCTTTAGTACATGTCTTATAATACTCGATCGGCAGTCAGTCAGGGCCTGGACATTTCCCCTTTTTCATCGTCTGCAGGGCTGCTATAATTTCTGCCGAGGTAATTTCAGCATTTAGAGAAATCCGATCCAGCGGCCCAAGGGAACGAGTGACCGTCCGGGTGAGGTAAGCATCTAATTGTTCTGGTGACGAGGTCGGAATACCAGATGTCTCCAGATCATAGAGGTCCTGAAAAAATTTAAGGAAGGTCGCAGATATGTCTCGGGGATCGGTCGAGTGGGTACCGGTTGCCGTATGTATTTTGGGAATATATGATGTGTTGCGCCTAGTGCGCAGCACTCTTGCCAATAGGCGTCCCGGTTTGTTCTCATGGAGTGCGAAGAAAGAGCGTGTCCGTAAGGCCTGAAAGCGAATTGAGGCGTTTAAGATCTTATTAAGTGTCTGTCGGGTCTGTAGTAATCGTTGGTATATGGCCTTGTCATAAGAGGAATTATATTCCAATTCAAGGGCTCTTATGGCCGTGGTGAGAGTTCGAAATTCCTCCTCACAAAGTTTTTGACGGGCTGTACCTTTAACAATAAAAACCCTCGGACAACCGCCTTATGGGCTTCCCAGACCACTGGCACAGGTGTGTCTTGCGACGAATTTTCAGTAAAGAAATTGGTGAGAGTGGTATGTAGCTCAGCCAAAACTAGTGGGTCGTCCAGTAGGGATATGTTGAGGCGCCAAGTCCTTTCCCGGGGGAAAAAAGAGGTGACTGAAGCGAGAGCGAAAGTGGCGCGTGGTCAGACCACGTGGTAGCCATAATATCAGCCGATGTGATTAGATTTAAGTCCTGATAATGCATGAAAAAATAATTGATGCGTGTGTGCACCGTATGAACTGCGGAAAAGAAAGAATAGTCGCGTTCAGTAGGGTGTAATGTCCTCCACACATCTACAAAGCTGCAATCTTGTAATGAACGTCGAACGCCACGTAACACATGGGGTGGGGTGGTCGAGGTGCCAGCGGAGGAGTCTTTTCGGGGGTCCATCGTTACATTGAAGTCCCCGGCTAAGATGGTAGTACCTCTCTCGAACGCCTCTAGGGACCTGAGTATCCGCACCAAGCACGAATGTTGTTTCTTGTTTGGCAAGTACACTGACGCAAACATATAATCTGTATCTAGGATGGTTCCCCTCACAAAGAGGTACCTAACCCCTTCATCTGTTTCTGTTGCCTCAACTATGAATGGTACATCTTTAGACTATAATATTGCTACTCCACGTGACTTGCTCAAATTGTAATTACTAAAAAAGCTAGTAGGGAAATTAGAATCCACAGGTTTGGGGGCAGAATCTGCATGGAAATGTGTCTCTTGGAGGAAGGCGATGGACGTTCTAGAAATTCTGAGGTCTCTCAATAGACGGGATCTTTTTTCAGGTATATTGAGGCCTCGGGCGTTAATACTGTGCAACCGCAAATCACGGGGCACGTAAGGGGAGTCTTGACGTGACATTTCAAGCAGCAATCAGTGGGCTATGCCAGGAAACTCACTTCTGGGAGGTAGGAAAGGAAGGAGACACAAACACGGGGGAAACACTTGGGCAGGGAAGGGTGGAAATGCAGGAGGTATGAAGGAAGAGACGGTGGCGAAAAAGTGATTAAAAGGAATATAAGAGAAGAGAAAGGGAGAGGAAAAGAAAAAAAAAAGGAAAAGGGAAGGAGGTATGAAGTGCACCCGCTGTAGCGTCACTCACCACCACCAAGCTCGTGAGCTAAGTGGGAGGACCCAAAAAGGGGGGAACGCACTATTCCTCACAGGGTCGTAAAGCTGCTAGGCTAGAGATCAAGTAAGCACTGCTAGTGGAGCTTCGTCACCAACAGAAAGGAGATGACAATTACAAAATCAATAGGGTATGGAAGAATACAATGTTGTACAGCAATGTCAAAAGCAACCCACCCACATTCACCGAAATTCCAAATAAGCAAATTATACCATGGTCAAAGCCAATGTGAAGGGAGCATAGTTAGACGAGAGCAATATATATCATATGCGGGTGTGTCAGGGGGGCCGGCGGTAGACTGGTGGGCCATGCTAGTGTAGAGGGATCAAATGCGAATTACAAGGGGGGAGAGGGGTAGCGGGGGGTGTAATAAGTGTTAATGTGTTTAGGTCGGCGTCTGCTACAGAAGTATAACACAATCACAAAGGTGTGGGGACAGTAAATGTGGCGGTATTAGCGTCAGATGCATCAGGTAAGCACGACATTAAGAAAAGTAAAACCATGTATATTAACTATATTGGAAACTACAGTAACTACACGAAAAGTTCAAAGTCCACCTCGTGATCTCAACGGAGCTCATATCTCCACCCACCCTCAACCCTACCATATACTTCCCAGGGCAGACACTTGGTAGAACCGAAGAACTAGAAAAACATTTGAGGTAAGCGTCAAACAAAGCTACAACTCTATTATACCCAGAGTTTAGAAGGCAGAAACTGTAAGGAAACATTCAAACTAGGTGTCAAATAAAACCACAACTCTATAGTTCCGAAAGTGGAAAGGGTAGAGTCCGTAAGACGTTCCTCAAGATAGTGTCGCGGTTGCGCACCGTTAGCACTGGACATCAAAAATTTGCAGTCCCAGCGAAGGCCTAAATATAAGGCAGATAGCAATATACTATGTCCAGTATGCCCATTGGCATGTCCATCTAGGGAACCGTTGGGCCGGCGTATGATCACTAGTAACTGCCGCCCATGGGGGATTCTTCATGAGGCGATCGACCAGGTAAAGTGTTTTGGCTTGCAAAATAAGAGCAGTCCAGTACAATAGAGGTCTTACGCCGTATAGCGGTACATATGGTACAACCTTACCTCAGTACCTCAGTCCGCATGTGGGGAGAGCGGTTGGGTAGGTGCAAGCGGTCTGGTCTCACCTAATCTAAGTCCTCTGGGGGAACGTTGGGGGCGAGGTGCTCCGTCCGAAGGTGCCACCGCAGGTGTCGGTAAAGGTGGGCATTCCCAGTGTCCTGCAGTCCAAGAGCCGACACAAAGGGGGGCACGTCAGTAGGGGAGCGAATGGTGTGCATTAGGTTATGTTTGCGAACCTGCAGCGCGAAGGGAAAGCTCCAGCGATATGGGATATCCGATTCTTGTAGTTGACGGGTGATGGGGCACAGTGCTCTCCGCGCTGCCAAGTTGTGGGGAGAGAGGTCTTGGAAAATCTCGAAGCTTTCTTCGGCAAACTTCCACTGTCTGCGCGAGCGGGCCTTCGTCATGATGGCGTCCTTCAGCGAGAAATCTGGGATATGGCAGATTAAATCCCTTGGGGGAGCTGATGCGTTGGAGGCCCTAGGCCGCAGAGCTCTGTGGGCCCTATCAATCGCGGTGTGGTGCAGTTGTGGGCCGCCTAAGATATGGGCAAACGCACCTAGTAGAAAGGCCTTTACTTCTGTAACATCTTCTCTCATTCCCCGCACCCGGATGTTGAGTCTCCGGGACCTGTTCTCGAGATCATCGAGCCGGCGGTGAAGAATTGCTGTTCTGCTGTCTGGTCTGCGTTTGAGGATGCGGGCGGACGGGTCTTGACCTCCTGCTCGAGGCGTTTAACACGGGCGTCTATGGCGGAAACGTCTGCACGTACCTCCGCGATCTCCCGTTCGAAGGTAGCCTGCATTTGGTCCATCATGTCTGCAGAATCGGATCGGGTAGGCAGTTCAGCCCGGGTAGGGAGGTCAGCGATTAAAACTTCCAGGCGTTGTATCGCAGATTGACCTCCAACGGAGGATGTCTCCGAAGGAGCGGGAGATGCCGCCATCTTGGTCACGCCTGCTTTTCTAGGCCGCGCTTGTGAGGTGCTAAAGAATTCGGTGATCGGTCTCACCAGGGTGTCACCAGAGGCTGCTGAGGAGTGTCTGGTCTTCCTGCCTTGCGATGAGCAGACCATAGCCACTTGTGGTCAGATAGCGCTGAATTTTCGGCAATGGGGTCGGGAGCCCGTGAATTATGCTGCCATCTCCGTCTCTTGCCAGGCCACGCCCCTAAATATATTTCTTAAACCGTATATTTTTTTTCACATGCAGCCAAAAAGCCATTTTGTCTATTTATTTTTTAGGATTTTTTGGGTGAAATTTTAAGTTTCCTAACTGTTCTTAAAGAAACAAGGTTTTTTTTCCCCATAGCTTTCAATGTAAAAAAATATTTACGTTTTATTAAATATTTCTTAAACCGTTTTGCTTTTTTACTTGCAGCAATATGCCGTTTCGTTTATTTATTTTTTAGGATTTTTTGGGTGAGATTTTAGGTTTCCTAACTTTAATATTTTCGTTCAATAGTTTTTTTGCAAACAGCGTTTCAATAAAGATAATGAATCGGATCCGATCCGATAAATGAAATCAATTAAAAAGGTATCACTACATACTGCTATACTCTGGATGGAGAGACCTAACTGGAGCCATCTTCATTGATTTTGCCAAGGCCTTTGACACAGTAGACCATGGCATCTTGTTACAAAAACTCTGGTATTGGTGATAGCACGCTAACCTGGTTTCAATCGTATGTATCCGACCGATCACAGTATGTGTCCATTTCTGGCAGCTCCTCCCTCCCCTTCCCAGTCACTTGCAGTGTACCCCAAGGCTCAATACTCGGCCCCCTGCTTTTCACGATATTCATAAATGATCTGCCCAACGTCTGCAAAGTCTCAACTGTACACATGTACGCAGACGACACTGTAATCTATACCAGCAAACCAAATCTCCCACAGCTGGAGACCGTGCTGCAAGAACAATTCACAGAGGTAGAAAAGTGGATCGAAGATAACAAACTTTTTCTAAATACTGACAAAACTGTTACAATGCTCTTTGGAACAAAAGCGAAACTACATAAATTGCAAAATCCCCATCTATGTGTCAGTACAAGAACAAAAGACACGCTGACCACAGTCACTTCTCTCAAATATCTAGGTAGGTGGTTAGACCCAAATCTATCTTTTGGCCCCCACATCGAAAAACTCTCATCTATACTTTACCCCAAACTAGGTGCCCTGTACAGAAACAAATCCTGCTTGAGCCCCGCGGTAAAAAAACAGATTGTACAACAAATGCTTATGCTGGCTATTAAATACGGAGATGTAGTGTATGCAGCTGCCCCGCAAACACACCTTCAGAAACTTACTACATTGTATAAATCATTCTGCCGGTTTCTGCTACAATGTAACTACATCACCCACCATTGTGACATGTTAAAAGAGCTAAACTGGCCGTCGCTGGAGTCTAAACGCACCCTTCAACTTTCCAACTTGGTGTTTAAGAGCTTTTCTATCACCCTACCTGAATAGGCTGCTTCCCCTAGCAGTTCCCTCATCCTATAACCTCTGATCCAGGACCTGCACCTTACTTGCAATACCACAATACAAAAAGAAAGTGTCTCGATCCTCATTTTCCTACAGAGCCCCGCAATTATGGAATAACCTCCCAGACACCATCAAATCTTCCCCCAGTCTTAAGTCACTCAAGAGCTCCCTATTAACATACCTCAATACAGAATGCACCTGTAAACATGTAACATAGTGAATATATTTCCGACATATTTATTTTCCGTATTAATCTGTATATTTGTGTTGTTTTTTTTAATATCTTGCATTTATTACTTTGTATTTCTGTAATGACTAACATTTCAATGTTCTTGAACCCAGGACATACTTGAAAACGAGAGAAATCTCAATGTATCCATTCTGGTAAAATACTTTATAAATAAATAAATATATATATTGCGATATAGTCACTGGACGCACTGATCAGTGCTTCAGGCTATTCTTTGTTGGGCAGCCACAGTACATGCAGAGTACTCGATAAACAAGAAAATAAAACAAATATAAATCAAAAGCCTACTCCTTGTGCAGAGCCTAACTAAACATCGGTCTCCCCTCATTACAACAGTGGGCAGCTAAGCCGCGTACCAATAAGCCTTAGTAATTTCTCGGTTCATCTCTTCCTCTGCTGCACCAAGCACAAAGACAGCTCTCTCAGAGGGAACGGCGGTACCTATAAAGGCAGGGCAGCTTAATTAGCAGCCAGCTGATAATTGATCCTATAGGGGAAAAGGACTTTCTCCATCCGTCTGCTAATAAAACTGTGGTGTATTAAACTGCCCTTAATCACACTGATTTTTATATATATATATATATATATATATATATATATCTGTTGTGGTGGAGAACAAAAAAAAGATAAAAAGACTCCACGCTATAATGGTTATGTTTATTATTGCAGAAACCATCTGCACATCACAGCAATTCAAAGAATTGCATCCCAGAGCCCCTGTGCTGCATTCCCCATATGCAGCAAGGAACTCTGGGTAGGACATGCAAATGACTTCTGTCTCACTTTTATTGTATCCTGTGTCTGTTTTTACACAGAACCCTTAACCCCTTCACTGCTGATGACGTGTGGGACACGTCCTCATTGATGCACGTTACATACTGAGGAGGTGCCCCACACGTCATCAGCTGTGCGGGACCCCCGGCGGAGATACTCACCTCTCTGTCCGGGGTCCCACGGCATTCTGACTTCAGCGTCCTCAGACGCTGAAGTCAAGCTCCTCCCCATGTAAATGACGTCATCGCGCCATGCGCGATGATGTCATTTCCAGGCGACCCCCTGCAATGCCGGGAGATAGCCTGGAAGGGAGGGGGGATCCGTTTGGATCCCTCTCCCTCCTGATCGGGAAGGAGCAGCGCCAAAAGCCAGGCACCGCTTAAAAGGGGAGAGTCTCCCCTTTTAAGCGGTGCCTGGCTTTAACCCCTCAAGCGCCGGGTCGCACTTCAGCGCCTTGCGGCGCCGAAGTGCGGCCTAGCTCCGGTGGGGGCCGCCATCTTGGATGGCGGCTCCACCCTCGGGTCCCCCCTCGCTGCCCGACGTCATCACGCATAGCGTGATGACATCAGATAGCTGGGGAACCCCTGACTGCCCAGGGATTTCCCAAGGAAATCCCCTGGTGGAGCTAGGGGGTTCCTATGAACCCCGATATCTCCGGAATAGGGGGTCATGGAGGGTGTCATTTGAAAGGCCTGAGCTTGGCCTTTCGAATGATACCCAACATGACTAGGTAGAAAAGTAAAACAAAATATTAAAAATAATAAATAAATTTAAAAAAAACATGTTTTTTTGTGTGTTGTTTTTATTAATGCAGCAATATTGTTCACATTTCAATTATAATGTGAACAATGATGCTGCACTAATGATTTTTTTCTATGGGGTGCGTTTGCTAAAAATCACGTAATTCCCCCCAAAAAATGTAACAAGTCCCCATTTCTAATTTTTGTACAAGCGCACCCCATAGAAAACATAACCGCAAACGCTCATGTGATAAAATGTGAAAAAAAAACACTTTACACACTGCAGATGATTAAAAATTCTATTTTTATTGCATTTTTTGTCATACTATACAGGCAGGACATGACGTATACATATAAAAATGATATATTATGAATCTGCGGAGTCTGCCGGAAAGAACGATATATAATAGTCTTGGCCATTTAATAAAATGTGGCTTCAAATCGCGTTTAAACATGATGAGCGAAAGCGTTAAAAATGAGCTCAGCACACAGCGGTGAAATGCCTCAGCAGTGAAAGGGTTAAATGGGGATTCAGTTCACAAAGTATGATCATAATTTGCTTAAGCCTCATACTTTGTGAACTGAATCCCCATCATTTTACCTCAGACAGGTTTTTTGAACATTTTTAAAACTGTGCTTTTTTTTTGCCACAGAAAATTATTGAAGAAGGTGGTCATTCATATTGAGTGTCTCTTTCTTGGTGTTTTGTATTTAATGTTTTAGATGCACCCGCTTACTTTTGAGGTTGAGTGCAACCTTTTGCTGTTTTGTATTATAAATGTAGAGAGCTGACAACTCCCATTTGGTATGCACCCCTCCCTGTTCACAGTTGTTCCACCTTGACAGCCTATAATGGCCTTGAGCTGCTGGGGAGCTCCAGGGTGAGTTGATCCTGTAAGTGCAGGCTCGGTCCAGTTAGATAGGACCTGTCAAAGATGGGGTACATTGGCGACTGTGACAGGCTTAAGCAAATTACGATCATACTTTGTGAACTGAATCCCCATCATTTTACCTCAGTCAGGTTTTTTGAACATTTTTAAAACTGTGCCTTTTTTTTGCCACAGAAAACGATGGAAGAAGGTGGTCAATAATATGGAGTGCTCTTTCTTGGTGTAATATATATATATACAGTTGTGTTCAAAATTATTCAACCCCCAATGCTGTAAAGGGTTTTATGGAATTTAGTGTATGTGGCGGGATGCAAGTCCGCCTGCGGTCCTGCTCTATCTGACCCCCCTTTGATGGCGTCCGGCCCGACTACCGAGTGGCACGGCACTCGGCGTCTCGAGCGGCCTGGAGGATGAAATGGCGTTGGTCCGGCGTCTGGAGAGATGGTGCGGTGTTGCCTTGGGGATCCCGTTCCTGGGTTGAGTGGTGATGCAGGAGACCGCTGAGTGTCTCCTGCAATAGTGATTGTAGCTCTGAAATGAAGACACCAGACGTGGCTGTATGCTTGAAAACAGTGAACTGAATTTTATGGGTTTCAACAGGGTCATTTATACAACTTCACACAAACAGATTACCAACTCCCCCACCCACACAACCAGCACTGATTGACTCCTTTCCCAGCCTCCTGTTCCCTATCAGGTCCCTTACAGCCTTCCCATTGTCCAGGGATTAGGCAGATGAGGTCTTGGAAAAGCCTCCAATCAGCTGGTTTGCTGTATCCTCTATCTTGCCCTTTCAGGCTCCCCCATTGTCCAGGGGATTAGGCAGATGAGGTCATGGAAAAGCCTCCAATCCTCTGGCCCACTGCATCCTCCATGTTGGGGCATGAGATCCTTTGTTCTGTGAAACCATGCTGGGATGAGCAAAATGGCGACGGGGAAAAACACATACAAACGGTTTCTTTCATACTTTTACAGTCACATCATACAGGGTACATTTTCATTACATTACACCAATAAAAACACATCTAGCAATAAAATAAGAGGTCCATAGGCTCACATGCAAAACCAAAACGAAAACAGGAAAAATGGTCTTTAAAAAGGGTTCAGTCTTTAGTCCTGTGGCTCGCTGAAAAGAGCTCTCATGTCCGTTCCGTGACAGTGTACATTTGTAATTGTATTCAGAATTAAATCCTACAAGGACTTTTTAAAGAACCATATGCAACTAAAATTACATCAATTGGTTTTGTAATACAGTAGTAAATGTTTCTTTTGTGAATTCTTCATTGACACAATTATTCAACCCCTTAAAGACTACCACTCTGAAGAACAGAGGTTCATTCAAGTGTTTTCAATCAGGTATTGAAAACACCTGTGGATGTCACGGAGCAGCAATAAAGCATAATAAGCACCAATTAGGCAGCTTTAAAATGACTGTGATACTCAGCTCCTTCTAGACATTTACTGGTGTGGTTACAAACATGGTGAAGTCAAGACAATGGTCCAGGAAGACAAGAGAAGAGGTGATTACTCTTCACAGGAAGGGCAATGGCTATAAGAAGATTGCAAAGATGTTAAACATACCAAGAGAGACCATAGGAAGCATCATTCGCAAATTCAAGGCAAAGGGCACTGTTGAAACGCTACCTGGTCGTGGCAGAAAGAAGATGCTGACTTCGACTGCTGTGCGCTACCTGAAGCGTAGAGTGGAGAAAAGTCCCCGTGTGACTGCTGAGGAACTGAGAAAAGATTTGTCAGATGTGGGTACTGAGGTTTCAGCTCAGACAATACGGCGCACACTGCGTAATGAAGGCCTCCATGCCAGAACTCCCAGGCGCATCCCCTTGCTGTCTCCAAAGAATAAGAAGAGTCGACTGCAGTATGCCAAAAGTCATGTGGACAAACCACAGAAGTTTTGGGATAGTGTTCTGTGGACTGATGAAACAAAATTAGAACTGTTTGGGCCCATGGATCAACGCTATGTTTGGAGGAGGAAGAACAAGGCCTATGAAGAAAAGAACACCTTGCCTACTGTGAAGCATGGCGGGGGGTCAATCATGCTTTGGGGCTGTTTTGCTTCTGCAGGTACAGGGAAGCTTCAGCGTGTGCAAGGTACCATGAATTCTCTTCAGTACCAGGAGATATTGGATGACAATGTGATGCAGTCCGTCACAAACCTGAGGCTTGGGAGACGTTGGACCTTTCAACAGGACAATGATCCCAAGCATACCTCCAAGTCCACTAGAGCATGGTTGCAGATTAAAGGCTGGAACATTTTGGAGTGGCCATTGCAGTCACCTGACTTAAATCCGATTGAGAACCTCTGGTGGGATTTAAAGAAAGCAGTTGCAGTGCACAAGCCTAAGAATGTGACTGAACTGGAGGCTTTTGCCCATGACGAATGGGCGAAGATACCCGTAGATCGCTGCAAGACACTTGTGTCAAGCTATGCTTCACGTTTAAAAGCTGTTATAACTGTAAAAGGATGTTGTACTAAGTACTAAGATTCAATGTCACTTGGGGGTTGAATAAAACTGATAATGATGTGAGCACAGAAAAGACATTTGTGGTTATTTCATTATAAATGTTATGTTATATTTGTCTGACCTACACGTGCCTCTTTGATTTAATTGTAAGCAAGATGACTGAATGATCAAAATCAATGTCAAACTGGCCAAAACACTCAATTTCAGTGGGGGTTGAATAATTTTGAACACAACTGTATATAAACACCCCAACCCTAAGTAATGAGCAGCAATATCCATTCTAAGCATTTACTAAACAATCCCTATTTCATCAACCCAATATCCCAGATTTCACCCAACACACATACAAATTAGACATGTGCACAGCACAAAATTTCGTTTTGAACTAATGGATTAGTCCTAAAATGCAATTTATTTAGTTGCTAAAGAAATTCGTTTTCAGTTCTTTAGTATGAAAACTAATTTCATTCATCCGAAAACCAGTGGATACAATTACTATTGTAGTGGCTCCTCAGAGGGCTGAGATCGCTGCTTGTTACAGTATCTCTCACTCTCAGCACAATGTGTCAGGCAAAGCTGTTACAGTAACTGACTGCTGCTCATCACAGCGCTCAGAGTTTCAGTAAAACTAGTAAATAATATTTTTATATATAAGAGGTTAGAACAATATTATTTCCTTGTTTTACTGAAACTCTGAGCGCTGTTACAGTCAGTTACGGTAACAGCTGAGCCGGGTACATTGTACTGAGAGATAATATAACAAGCAGCTCATCTCGACGATCACAGCCACTGGATTTAAAAGGCTAAAAAAAAAAGGTTCCTCTCTGTATAATGTATAGAACAACCTCCTGAATTAATTAATGTCCCTCTCTGTATAGAACATCCTCCTCAATTTATACCTTTCTCTGTATAATGTATATAACATCGTCCTGCATTAATACCCCTCTCTGTATATTGTATAGAACATCCTCCTGAATTAATTAATGTCCCTCTCTGTATAGAACATCCTACTGCATTGGCATGTGGAGGGTGCAGAACTTCGGAATGCAATGCTTATCCAGCACAGAGAGGGAACTTTCACTTAAACTTTGTATCTCTGTGGGGGAGACACAGGAATATAAAAGCAGGGGAGAGGGAAAATATTAACGTAAATCGGTCTGAAAGCTCAGAAAAGAGATGACTGGTGCAAATTTATTTTTACAATAAAATAAAGCACTTTAAATCCAGGGAAAACTTTCAAATAAATCAGACTGAAGGCTCATAATGACAGAGTAACTGTGAGAGCTGGATACTAAATGTATCAGATGTAAAAAAAAAACTTTATAACAAGCAGCACTGGGAGAGGAGAGGGACTTTATATAAAACGTGCATTATAGATGAGGAAAGGGGGATAGTGCTCCTGGATAATATAAACTGTATCAGACCTAAGCCCCTATTATGCAGAGCGGGAGGGGAGATAACACACGTTTTATAAAGTCCCTCTCTTCTCCCAGCACTGCTTGTTATAAAGGGGTTTTTACTATTCAGCCCTCCTCTATCATTAGATTTCAGTGTAATTTATTTGAATGTTTTCCTTCTCCAACTGCTTTTATCATCTTGTCTGCCTCATAGACATGCAAGGGTTAAGTAAAGGTTTCCTTCTCCTGTGCTGGCTGTCTGTGCTGCGAGTGTGTATTCTGGAGCTCTATCACTGTAAGATTTTCGGTTAGGGGTCGGGAAGGATTACGCATACAAACCTTTTCTGTAGCTTTGCGATGTTGCACTCTTCATTGCTGGTCTCCTTCACTCATCAATGTAATATCCCAAAAAGGACTGAAACTAAAATGTAGTGCATTTTATTTTAGTTTCTTTCGTTTTTTGTACTGAGCAGTTTCATATCTATTGAGTCATACGAAAACGAAATTATCCCAACATTTGGACTAAATCGTTTTAGTACTAAAACGAATGCACATGTCTAGTAAATATAAATATCCTGTATTGAAAAGCCTGTTCTGATAGAAAGGGAGGGGTCACAGCCCATTTTAAGTTATATTTCTGTATGTAGACGTTCTTTTCTTATATAGGATGTTACTTGTGGAATTTAAACACATTTCCTGTAGGGTCTAATTTACAGGAAATGCAGAAAAGGGTGTGCGGACATTGTAAGCTAGAAAAAGCTAGACATGCAAGGCTTAAGTAAAGGTTTCCTCTCCTGTGCTGGCTGGCTGTGAGTGAGTATTCTGGAGCTCTATTACTGTCAGATTTTCGGGTAGGGGTCGGGAAGGATTACGCATACAAACCTTTTCTGTAGCTTTGCGATGTTGTGCTCTTCATTGCTGGTCTCCTTCACTCAATGTAATATCACCTAAAGTTATGCACTTTGGAGTGAAGAACACACAAGTAATTTATACCCTAAATGGTACGGAGTTAGGGAAATCCAAGCAGGAGAAGGATTTGGAATAATCCTAGACTTCAAACTAAGTAACAATGTGCAATGTCAAACAGCAGCCGCCAAGACCAGCAAAGTACTGGCATGCATTAAAAAGGGAGTTCACTCACGGGATGAAAACATAATTTTGCCTCTGTATAAATCAATGGTCAGGCCGCACCTTGAATATGCTGTGTGATTTTGGGCACCTGTCTTAAAAAAAAGATATTATAGCGCTAGAAAAAGTGCAGACACGGGCAACTAAATTAATAAGGGGATGGAAGGGTTAGTTATGAGGAAAGACTAACAAGCTTAAACCTGTTTAGTTTAGAGAAAAGGCGCCTTAGAGGGGATCTGATAACCTTATATAATATATACGGGGCCATTATCAACCATTGTCTTGATAACCTATTCATTACAGGACTATACACAGGACACGAGGAAACCTATTCATTAACAGGACTATACACAGGACACGAGGAAACCTATTCATTAACAGACTATACACAGGACACGAGGAAAACTATTCATTAACAGGACTATACACAGGACACGGGGAAACCTATTCATTACAGGACTATACACAGGACACGAGGAAACCTATTCATAACAGGACTATACACAGGACACGAGGAAACCTATTCATTAACAGGACTATACACAGGACACGGGGAAACCTATTCATTAACAGGACTATACACAGGACACGGGGAAACCTATTCATTAACAGGACTATACACAGGACACGAGGAAACCTATTCATTAACAGGACTATACACAGGACACGGGGAAACCTATTCATTAACAGGACTATACACAGGACACGAGGAAACCTATTCATTAACAGGACTATACACAGGACACGAGGAAACCTATTCATTAACAGGACTATACACAGGACACGAGGAAACCTATTCATTAACAGGACTATACACAGGACACGGGGAAACCTAATTCATTAACAGGACTATACACAGGACACGAGGAAACCTATTCATTAACAGGACTATACACAGGACACAAGGAAACCTATTCATTAACAGGGCTATACACAGGACACGGGGAAACCTATTCATTAACAGGACTATACACAGGACACGGGGAAACCTATTCATTAACAGGACTATACACAGGACACGGGGAAACCTATTCATTAACAGGACTATACACAGGACACGGGGAAACCTATTCATTAACAGGACTATACACAGGACACAAGGAAACCTATTCATTAACAGGACTATACACAGGACACGGGAGAAACTATTCATTAACAGGACTTAACAGGACACGGGGAAACCTATTCATTAACAGGACTATACACAGGACACGAGGAACCTATTCATTAACAGGACTATACACAGGACACGAGGAAACCTATTCATAACAGGACTATACACAGGACACGGGGAAACCTATTCATTAACAGGATTATACACAGGACACGAGGAAACCTATTCATTAACAGGACTATACACAGGACACGGGGAAACCTATTCATTAACAGGACTATACACAGGACACGGGGAAACCTATTCATTAACAGGACTATACACAGGACACGAGGAAACCTATTCATTAACAGGACTATACACAGGACACGGGGAAACCTATTCATTAACAGGACTATACACAGGACACGGGGAAACCTATTCATTAACAGGACTATACACAGGACACGGGGAAACCATTCATTAACAGGACTATACACAGGACACGAGGAAACCTATTCATTAACAGGACTATACACAGGACACGGGGAAACCTATTCATTAACAGGACTATACACAGGACACGGGGAAACCTATTCATTAACAGGACTATACACAGGACACGAGGAAACCTATTCATTAACAGGACTATACACAGGACACGGGGAAACCTATTCATTAACAGGACTATACACAGGACACGGGAAACCTATTCATTAACAGGACTATACACAGGACACGAGAAACCTATTCATTAACAGGACTATACACAGGACACGGGGAAACCTATTCATAACAGGACTATACACAGGACACGGAGGAAACCTATTCATTAACAGGACTATACACAGGACACGGGGTCATCCATTTAGACTGGAAGAAAGAAAATTTAGCTTAAAGCATAGGAAGGGTTATTTTACGGTGAGAACAATAAAGCTGTGGAATTCTCTGCCTGTTGAGGTGGTTGGGTCAGAGACTGTACAGACTTTTAAGCAGCAACTGGATGACTTCCTGCAGACACAGAACATTAAGGGTTATAATATTTAATATGTGGGTAAAAGCTTCTTGATCCAAGGAGAATCTGACGCCATCTGGGGGCAAGAAGGAATGTTTCCCAGAATGTTGCATATTGGCGAACGCTTCAGACTGGGTTTTTTGCCTTCTTTTGGATCAACAGCAGTAGGTTGTGTGGGAGAGGCTGAACCCAATGGACGCATGTCTTTTTTCAGCCTATATAACTATGTAACTAAAATGTAGTGCATTTTATTTTAGTTTCTTTCGTTTTCTGTACTGCGCAGTTTCGTTTCTCTTGAGTCATACGAAAACTAAATTATCCCAAAATTCGGACTAAATCGTTTTAGTACTAAAACGAATGCACATGTCTAATACAAATAGGGAGTGTGTTTATTATAGCAGAAGCCACCTGCACATCATAGCAATTCAAAGAATTGCATCGCAGAGCTCCTGTGCTACACTCCCCATGTGCAGCAAGGAACCCTGGGTAGGATATGCAAATGACCTCTGTCTCGCTTTTATGCATCCTGGGTCTGTTCAGTGGTGTATTTAGGTTTTGTGCTGCCCTAGGCCTGACTAAACTCGTGCACCCCCCAATTTAAATTTGAGGCACCCCTTCCTGTCAAAGGCACACCTCTTCCTGGTTAATCCCCACCCTTCCTCTTTAAGCTCCGCCTTTTCCTCTCTTTATATTAAAAGTGGATACCAAGTGCCTACTTGTATATTTTGTATACCATTTGAAATGTATCTATTGAGATAAATAAAATTATGAAATGTTTAAATTCAAGAATTTTTACAAAGAACAGCCACGCATGTCAAGTAAACTGGATCACAGCCGCTCTAATTGGTTGAAAAATAAAACCGAAACGTGCAATCCATATGAGCATATCACAGAGCTGTACAGCAATAAAACCCACATAAATGTGCACTGTGTATGAGCGAGCATATCACAGAACTGCACAGCAATAAAACTAACAGTAATGTGCAGTGTGTATAAGCATATCCCAGAGCTCCAGGGCAATAAAACTCACAGTAATATGCAGTGTGTATCACAGAATCCACAGCAATAAAACTCCCAGCAATGCAATGTTTGGTGTGTGTCAGCGTAACAGAATCCACAGCAATAAAAATTCCAGCAATGCAATGTGCAGTATATGTATGAGTGTATCAGAATCCACAGCAATAAAACTCTCAGCAATGCAATGTGTGGTGTGTGTGTCAGCGTATCAGAATCCACAGCAATAAAACTCCCAGCAATGCAATGTGCGGTGTGTATGAGTGCATCAGAATCCACTGCAATAAAACTCCCAGCAATGCAATGTGTGGTGTGTGTCAGCGTATCAGAATCCACAGCAATAAAACTCCCAGCAATGCAATGTGCGGTGTGTATGAGTGCATCAGAATCCACTGCAATAAAACTCCCAGCAAACCGAGTGTATATGAGCACACAGCAATTATTTATTCTATATTTACCGGCCTCCGTCATTGGCAAGGCTGTGTGCAGAGTCAGCAGGGACTGTGCACGGACTCAGCAGGAGGTCCCTCCAGGCCACATGAGGATCGCGGCTGTGCCTGTGCGTGGAGCCATCTTGTCAGCAGTGGGGTGCCACTGCCAGAGGGTGCACCGTGGCTTTGATTACCTTCCTGGTGGGTGTTCAGTCCAGAATAGAGTGAGAGTCCTTGTTAACCAAAGGGTGGGCAGCTGCGTGCATGCGTGTCACGTGGTTCAGCCAGTCAGGTGGTATTGAGAGTCAGTACCACCTGACTGGCCAGACCGCGTGACCTGCACGCACGCAGCCTCACCAGGAGCCAGGCAGCTCAATGACAAATTTCTATCACTGCAGTGCTGGTTAAGGAAAGGTCCACTTTAAACAGCAGTAAGCAGACAGGGCTTCATATTCTGCTGATACCCCTACCCCCTTACCTGCCGTTTACTGTCATCTTCTCTCTCTGCACACAAATCACATCCCCCTCCCCTCTCCTAGAGCTGCTGTGAGGCAGGGGAGGAACTATGGAGGGAGGAGAGGGGGATTTTTATTCTATTCGATTTTATTTCGTATGCAAACGCCCTGCTCCACTGCTCGTTGTTTGAGAACACAGCTCAAAGCTGACACACAGTGACAGTGGCACCTCCTAGTACCCCCTAATGACACCCTAATAATCACTGGTACCTGTGTCAGCCCGCCCTCCGCCACTCCTCTAAGTACACCACTGCTCTGTGATATGCTCACACACAAGTTTGGCGAACTGCCAGCAAGTACGGTGCTGTTTGAAGGCAGTGCAAATCCCCATAGAAAAGTAATGGTTAATCTATTCAGAGAACACCAAACAGCAAAGAAATGGCAGTGAAATGCCCTGATGTTCGGTGGTTTCAATCAGCAGGTTTATTCAGGCGAACCCCATAGGTTTCAATGTTAAAAATATTCCAGTTTTTATGCAATATCTAATAAACCATTTATTATTTTAATCTGCAGTAAAAAGTCTTTATTGATTTTTTTTTAATACCGTTTAGTAATTTTCAAGCAAAATACTTTT
Source organism: Leptobrachium leishanense (assembly GCA_009667805.1). Lineage (NCBI taxonomy): Eukaryota > Metazoa > Chordata > Amphibia > Anura > Megophryidae > Leptobrachium > Leptobrachium leishanense. The sequence goes on along the minus strand of CM019064.1, from coordinate 455,488,926 downwards.
TTAATAGTGGTTTTTCTTTTTTCTGTAACAGAACTTTTTATTATCAACCATTGGATCTTATATGTAAATTCCAGACATTTTCGTTCAGTAGTTCTTTTGAAAACTGCAGGCCACGGGTTTGCGGAGACAGCATTCAGCGGCTGACTCCATGCACTTTGGGGACCCTGCGGTGAATGGTGAATTCACTGTAGGGTGGGGAAATTTTATTCCCCGAAGTGCAGGGAACTACAGAACACCAAAATGTTGGCGTCATTTCGGTGCTCTGTGAGTAACCCCCATTTAGTGGTGAGGTTTCTTGCTGCCCCCTGGAAAGTGAAAGCCTAGGCCTTGCCTACCCAGGACATACTTGAAAATTAGTGAAATCTCAAATGTATCCTTACTTTGCAAAAGTGTAAAAAAAAAAAAAAAAATTTTTTTTTGGGGTGGGGCCACTCGGTGCATGCCTCCGCCCCCTGGAAAGTGCCGCCCTAGGCCTAGGCCTAGTCAGCCTAGGCCACAATACACCACTGGGTCTGTTATTACACAGAACCCTAAAATCAATGCTATGCTACACTGTGACTTTCTAGCAGAGATAAGGTTTATCCAACTGGTCAAAGCCACTCCCAGGACAGCGCTGTTTCGGGTTTGTTCGACAATCATCAGCTAGGAGCTAGGCATGATGACCAGTTGCAGTGGATGCTTGGACCCGTAGGGTAAATCAGTACTTATTATTATTATTATTATTATTGTCATCATTTATATAGCGCAACAGTTTCCGCAGCGCTTTACAATAACCAAAGAGAGCAAAATACATATAAACAGACATAGGATGGACACAAGAGGTGTAGAGGGCCCTGCTCATAGGGGCTTACAGTCTAGAGGACTTACAAGGTTTATGGTGGAGGTCAAAAAGTGAGATAAAAAGCCTCCACACTATAATTAGTTTGTTTATTATTGCAGAAGCTACTTGCACATCACAGCAATTCAAATATATACTGTATATATACACACAGACACACACACAGATGTCATATATCCTGATGAAAGAAATTTAGAATTCCGGAGACATTAACAAATTCTAGCACATGTAATAAATTGTTTTGTCCCAGGAGTGCGTTTTTTTTTTTTTTGGATAAGATGGATATTTGCTGACCAGAGCACCCGGCAACATTGCAATGAAATCCTTGAGTGCAAGAAAGATCTGCTTTTGTATATATATTGTCACAGGGGGGCGCTATAGCGCGGTCCTCTAGGGCACATTAGGACACACAGTCTCTTTCCACAGTGAAATATTCCACGCTTTTATTTCATCATCAAAGAAATCAAATAAAATAGAACATACAGACCAACCTTTGGTTCAACATTCCTCTCCCATCTCAGGAGTAGCAGCACCTTGTGCTTATCAGTCTCTGTGTCTCTTTAGAGCCTTCCCCTGTGTGTGTCTCATTTCTCATCCGGTGCCCATTCTAGTCTACCCCTCCCTCAAGCAGGAGCTATTTAACCCCCTTCGCTGCTGAGCCATTTCAAGCCTGTGTGCTGAGCTCATTTTTACCGGTTTTGCTCATCATGTTTAAATGCAATTTGAAGCCATATTTATTATATGACCCAGACATATTATATATCGTTCTTTCCGGCAGACTCGGCAGATTCATAATATATAATTATTATATGTGTACGTCGTGGCCTGTCTGAATATTATAACAAAAAATGCAATAAAATTAGAATTTTCAATAATCTGTAAAGTAAAGTGTTTTTTTTCACATTTTATCATGCAAGCATTTGCAGTAATATTTTCTATGTTAAAAAAATTAGAAATGGGGGACTCGATACATTTATTTTGGGGAAAATTACGTGATTTTTAACAAATGCACCCCATAGAAAAATCGTTAGTGCAGCATCATTGTTCACATTATATTTGAAATGGGAACAATATTGCTGTATTAATAAAAATATCAAAAAAACTGTTTTTTTTATTATTATTATTATTATTATTATTTTATTATTTTTTTATTTTAATTTTTATTATTTTTCTTTCTTTACTTTAACATGGGCATGTTTGGTATCATTGGAAAGGCCATGCTCTGGTCGTTTCAATGATACCAGACATTAACCCCTAGCTGCCAAATATCAGGAGATAGGGGCTTCCCTATCACCATGCGTGGCAGCTAGGGGTTAACTCCAGAACTGACATCATTGCGCTAGCTCCTTTTGGTAGCTTGTTAACTATTTGTTATTCAATACTATATAAATCAGAGGAGCTTTGCTGATCCTTTGCTGGGTGGGGTAACCCCAGTGACTATAATGGACCGCTCCTGGGATTGAATCAGGCGTCTCGGTACATCCGTAGTATTCACCCCAATCAAGGTGAAATAAAATGATGGGAAGCTAATTCAATTAATAACGTAAATTTATTAAAAGTGAATATAATGGAACGCTCCTGGGATTGAATCAGGCATCTCGGTGCATAGAAACATAGAAACATAGAAACATAGAAAAATGTCGGCAGATAAAAACCTTTCGGCCCATCTAGTCTGCCCAATTACATGAATACTTTACCTGGATTTATCTTTTGTTTAGGATAGCCTTATGCCTATCCCATGCTTGCTTAAATTCAATTACTGTTTTGGCCTCTACCACTTCAACTGGAAGGCTGTTCCATGTATCCACCACCCTCTCAGTAAAATAATGCTTCCTGATGTTACTTTTAAAACTTTGCCCCTCTAATCTAAGACTATGTCCTCTTGTTTTGCTATTTTGTTTCCTTTTAAATATACTCCCTTCCTCTACCTTGTGGATTCCCTTTATGTATTTAAATGTTTCTATCATATCCCCTCTGTCTCGTCTTTTTTCCAAGCTGTACATGTTAAGATCATTAAGCCTTTCCTGGTAACTTTTCTCCTTCAAGCCGTACACCATTTTAGTAGCCCTTCTCTGAACTCTCTCTAAGATGTCTATATCCTTCTGGAGATACGGTCTCCAGTACTGCACACAGTACTCCAAGTGAGGTCTCACCAGTGCTCTGTACAGTGGCATGAGCACTTCCCTTTTCCTACTGCCTACCTCTCCCTACACAACCAAGCATTCTGCCAGCATTTCCTGCTGCTCTATTACATTGACTACTTACCCTTAGATCCTCTGAAATAATAACCCCTAAATCCCTTTCCTCAGATGTTGAGGTTAGGACTGTATCAAATATTCTATATTCAGTCCTTGGGTTTTTACGTCCCAGGTGCATTATCTTGCACTTATCCACATTAAAACTCAATTGCCACAGCTCCGACCATTTTTTTAGTTTACCTAAATCATTTGTCATTTGCATCCGTAGTATTCACCCCAATCAAGGTGAAAATAAATGATGGGAAGGTAATTCAATTAAAAACGTAAATTTATTCAAACAAATAAATGAGTCATAAGTCGCACAACCGGTTTCGTCCAAAGAATTTGTCAAGGGCTATAAAAGCAAATCAAATAAAAATTAATAGATATTGATTTTTATTTGATTTGCTTTTATAGCCCTTGACAAAGTCTTTGGATGAAACCGGTTGGGCGACTTATGACTCATTTATTTGTTTTAATAAATTTACGTTTTTAATTGAATGACCGTCCCATCATTTTATTTCACCTTGATTGGGGTGAATACTACGGATGCACCGAGACGCCTGATTCAATCCCAGGAGCGTTCCATTATATTCACTGGGGTTACCCCACCCAGCAAAGGATTAGCAAAGCTCCTCTGATTTATATAGTATTTATTCTCCGAAAGGAGAGTGGGAATACCTCCGGGAGTAGTCGATCCAAAAACATTAGCTAAGTACCCTGTACCATTTGCTGCTAACTATTTGTTATACGATAAATTATACACTTTAACTTATAGCAGTCATTAGGTAATACGGATAGGACCTGTCTAAAGATGGAACACATTGACGGTGTTGATAGGCTTAAGCAATCTGTGATCATATATTGTGAACTAAATTTCCATAATTTGCAACAGCGTTTAGGGTTAAAAACCTTGTAGAAAGTCTTGAATGGGTTAAGAACTGTTGTAATCCTGAAAGTGGTAAGAGTTGGTGGAAGCTTTGCAGGGTTAAAATTTGGTAAAATCTTTAATGTGTCAATAGACTGCTGTTGATTAGGGATGGGCTGCCGGTTCGAATCGGTTCGAAGTTCGACTCGACCATCGGCTGTTCGAAAGTTTGCGAACTTCGAACTTTTCGGGACGTTCGTGGAAAGTTCGAGAAAAGAAATAGTTTTAAAAAAAATGCTTAAAAGATACTAAAAAAATCTAAAAATAAAGAGACTCTTTACTGCAGAATATAATAATAAACAGTTTATTAGATATTGAATTAAAATGGGAATATTTTTAACATTGAAGCCTATGGGATTCATAAACATTCCCCACTCATTGTTGGTCAAACATTTCCCACTCCTTGTTGGTCAAACATTTCCCACTTCTTGTTGGTCAAACAATTCCTACTCATTGTTGGTCAAACATTTCCCACTCCTTGTTGGTCAAACATTTCCTACTCCTTGTTGGTCAAACATTTCCCACTCCTTGTTGGTCAAACATTTTCCACTCCTTGTTGGTCAAACATTTCCCACTTGTTGTTGGTAAAACATTTCCCACTCATTGTTGGTCAAACATTTCCCACTCATTGTTGGTCAAACATTTCCCATGGCTTCAAATCGCATTTAAATATGAGCAAAAGTGGTAAAAATTAGCTCAGCGCACAATGGTGAAATGTCTCAGCACTCAGCAGTGAAAGGGTTAAAAATGTATTTATAAAAAAGTCATTGTTTCCTGTCCCACAGGGCAGTACGCAGACCCCCATACATCTTTTATGGCCAATATCTTGCATATATTCCCTCCTGGAGGGGACCTTCATTTTCAAACTTTTGAGCCCCATTGACTTGAATGGTGTTCGCATTGTGTTCGAGTTCGCAGTCAAACTTTTTCGGGTGTTCGAGTTCGAATGCGAACCGAACACGGGGGTGTTCGGCCCATCACTACTGTTGATGTCTTTGAATTAGTTATTTGGAGTACTCTCTTCTTGGTTTGTTGTATTTTATTGTCTTGAGAAACACGCACACTCAGTGCTTAGTAAAGGTTGAATGCTGCCTTCCTTGTGCATATATATATATATATATATATATAGTGAGCTGGGAAACAGGTAGCGGGTGCAATTTCTCTGTGGGGTGAGCACTCTTGAAAGGTTCAGAGACCAGACCAGTGACTTTTCTTCAAACGGGGGTACATTTATTGCAGCATCCCACAGGTTATACACCACACTGTATATTGCTCAAAATAAACAGTTCAAAAGCAAAGAAAATTCCTAGCCGTGTCCCGGCACTAACTAAACATACAATAGCCCTGACTAACAACCTTTGCAAACCTAGTGTTTGTCAGGCTTCAGAAAACCAACCTTGTGCTGCAGCAGATAGAGACCGTCTGCTCCCCAGACTCCAGAGCGATGTCTGTTTGCCTCACCTGCACTAAATTGCCACTGAGGCAAAGTGCAAAACCAGGTGCTTAGAGGTTCCGGAAGGTGTAAGAGAGAAATCTGGGTGACACATAAACCCCGGACAGGACCTTTCCTTGCTCTCTACATGATGCCCTGTTACATACCCTCCCCCCTTGTTTCAACCCCCTGGGTGGAACACTGTCAGCTACACAAGCGTAGACTCTGGACAGAGCATCTACATTGGCCATTTTTTTACCCGGTCGATGCTTCACAGTGAAGCTGTAGTCCTGCAATGCCAGAAACCAACGATTCACACGTCTATTGGTCTCCTTTTTTAGAGCCATCCATTTGAGGGGAGCATGGTCAGTCACAAGATCAAACTGGCGCCCTAATAAATAATATCTTAAGGCATCCAATGCCCATTTAATAGCCAAACCCTCCTTCTCAATCACTGCATATTTCTGTTCATGATCGTTTAGTTTTCTGCTTAAGTACACTACAGGGTGTTCCTCATCATTATGTACCTGTGACAAAACTGCCCCTAGACCAACATCAGATGCATCAGTTTGGACTACAAAGTCCTTGGAAAAATCAGGGGAGTAGAGGATTGGCTGTGCACAAAGAGCCCTCTTCAGGACCTGGAAAGATTCCTCAGCTTCTGGGGACCATTTGACCATTAAATTCTTCCCTTTGGTAAGGTCTGTCAAAGGGGCTGCAAGAGTTGCAAAGTTTGGGATAAACCTCCTGTAGTATCCCGTTATCCCAAGGAAAGCTCTGACTTGTTTTTTACTGGTGGGACGTGGCCACTCCTGAATGGCTTCTACTTTGTTTAGCTGGGGTTTTATGACTCCACGCCCAATCGTGTAACCTAAATATTTGTCTTCCTCTAACCCCAGGGCACATTTTTTTGGATTAGCAGTGATACCTGCTCTATGGAGAGTTTCCAAGACAGCTTGGACTTGAGGCAAATGAGATTCCCAGTCAGTGCTATGTACTACAATGTCATCCAAGTATGCTGCAGCATACTGTTGGTGGGGTCTCAAAAGTTTGTCCATAGCTCTCTGAAATGTAGCAGGGGCATTTTGTAATCCAAAAGGCATCTTTTTATATTGAAACGAACCCTCAGGGGTTACGAAGGCCGTCTTCTCCTTGGCACCTTCTGTCAGGGGAATCTGCCAATATCCTTTGGTCAAGTCCAAAGTTGTCAGATAACGAGCTGTGCCCAGTCGGTCTATAAGTTCGTCTACCCGGGGCATAGGATAAGTGTCAAACTTGGTCACTGAATTGAGCTTCCTAAAATCATTGCAAAACCTCCAACTCCCATCTGGCTTTGGGACTAGGACAATGGGACTGGACCAGTCACTACTGGACTCTTCAATGATGTCTAGCTTAAACATTTTCTTCACCACCCTACTGATGTCTTTCCTCCTTGCCTCAGGAATACGGTAAGGTTTAAGTTTAACCCGTGCCCCTGGTTCAGTAACAATGTCATGTTGTGTTACCGACGTCTGACCAGGCAGCTCTGAAAATTTTTCTCGGTTTTTTATTAAAAACTCTCTGACTTCCTGCTTTTGTGACTTAGACAGCGATTCAGCAATTTTTACTTCAGGGACCTGAGGGTGTTCAGTATCCAGCTGGTGGGTTATTGGGATGAACCCAGCAGCTAGCGATACTCTATCTTTCCAGGGCTTTAGCAAGTTCACATGGTATATTTGCTCTGGTTTTCTTTTCCCCGGTTGGTGAATTTTATAATTTACTTCCCCAACTCTTTCTATCACTTCAAAGGGACCCTGCCACTTAGCAAGGAACTTGCTCTCAACTGTGGGAACTAATACCAGCACCCTGTCGCCAGGTGAGAAAATGCGGACTCGAGCATCCCTGTTATATATTCTCTGCTGAGCTGCCTGCGACTGAGCTAAATGCTCTTTTACAATTGGCATTACTACTGTAATTCTGTCCTGCATCTGCAAAATATGCTCAATAATGCTTTTGTGGGGTGTCTTCTCCCCCTCCCAGGTCTCTTTGGCTATGTCCAGAAGTCCCCGAGGGTGTCTCCCATAGAGTAATTCAAATGGAGAGTACCCTGTAGAGGACTGAGGAACTTCTCTGATGGCAAACATCAGATATGGAAGCAAATAGTCCCAGTTTTTCCCATCCTTGTCAACAACCTTTTTCAGCATGCTTTTTAAGGTTTTATTAAATCGCTCTACTAGTCCATCGGTTTGAGGATGGTATACCGAGGTTCGCAAATGCGTCACCTTAAACAACTTGCACAATTCTTTTGTCACTCGTGACATAAATGGGGTACCTTGGTCCGTCAGAAGGTCCTTAGGGATCCCGACCCGGCTAAACACCTGTAATAACTCCTTAGCTATATTCTTGGCTGATGTCTGGCGTAGTGGAATTGCTTCAGGGTAACGGGTAGCGTAATCCATAATGACCAGGATATACTGATGCCCTCGGGCAGACTTCGGAAGCGGGCCCACAAGGTCCATAGCAATTCTCTCAAATGGCACCTCGATTATTGGCAAGGGTACTAAGGGACTCCGAAAATGAGGTAGGGGTGCAGACATTTGACAAACCGGACAAGATTTGCAATAGTTTTCAATATCTTTTTGTACCCCAGGCCAGTAAAACCTCTGTAAAACCCTTTCAGTGGTTTTCTCAGTACCTAAATGACCCCCCAATAAGTGTCCATGGGCAAGCTCCAATACCACCTTTGTGTACGGTTTGGGGACCACTAATTGCTCAATAATTTCATTGTTCTTTTTATACACACGATAGAGCATGTCATCATTACTAATGAAGTAAGGAAAAGAGAGCCTATTCCCTGGGTCAACAGGTTCCCCATTGATCATCATAACATTTTCCCAGGCCCTCACAAGAGTAAGATCCTTCCTCTGCTCACTACCAAAGTTCTCTCTATGAGTGTTAAGATCTGCAAACTCTAGAGTAGCTTCAGTTTCAACAGAGGGCTGTCTATCCTCATTGGCTATAGGGCCTTCAGACTCTTCCAATTCTCCTGCCAAAACAGAGAAGGGAAAGTCTGGGGACCCCCAAGAGGGATCCTCTGAATACAACTGCTCTGCAGCATCCATGTATTCAGATTCAGTCTTTGGTTTAGAAACTGTGGCACAGTCTGGGTGTTCCCAGAGTTCCCAAAATTCAGGAAAGTCTCTCCCTATAATTACATCATGCACCAAATGAGGCACAACCCCAACCAAGTGCCTCAGATCACCCCGTGCGGTTCCAAACTTCACAGCTACTATAGGATACTCCCGAGTATCACCATGTACACACGCTACAGCAACCTTTTTAGCCCGGAAGTTCACAGAGCCTATCAATTCAGCCTTAATAAGGGTTACTAAACTTCCAGAGTCCAGCAAAGCTGTAACATGCTTATCATTCACAGTTATTGCACACATGTGTTTTCCCTTTACTGGCACCGCGGTGCATGAAACAGTGGAAAACAAAGACTGCCGTCTTTCCTTGAAAGATAAGTCACACTGCATAGGCTCATCAGTTAATGGACAGTTCGCAGCTAAATGCCCAAGTTCCTGGCACCGAAAACATCTTACATTCCTCAGGTTAGGTCTGCTGACGGGCACTGGTGTTCCCGCTTTGGAATGCCAACCTCCCCGGTTTAAATCAGCAGTTTTTCCCTCTGCCTCCTTGCCACGCTCACCACCCACTTTCCCTGGAACAGTCTTACCGATTGCCGAGGGAGGCCTTGGTTTTGGGCGGAAAGTCCATGGGCTCACCGGGGAGGCGTTCAAGTCCTCAGCTGCAAAGTACCTCTCAACAATCTCCACAAGCTGATCCACCGACTTGGGGTCCCCTTGGGTTACCCACTTTTGCAAGACGATCGGTAAGGATCTTAGGAAGCGATCCATGACTACCCGCTCAATGATCTGTGGCCCCGAGAGGGACTCCGGTTGCAGCCATTTTTGGACCAGGTGGATGAGGTCAAACATCTGTGACCGCGGTGACTTCCCAGCTTGGTAGGACCAGTTGTTAACACGCTGTGCTCGCACTGCCAAAGTAACACCTCGCCATGCTAGTATCTCCAGCTTGACCTTGTCATAATCCATGGCATCCACAGACTCCAAATCATAATATGCTTTCTGTGATTCACCGGTTAGCAAGGGCGCCACCAATCCTGCCCACCGTGTCTTAGGCCATGCTTCCCTCTCAGCGGTTCTTTCAAATGTTAACAGGAAGGCCTCTGGATCATCCTCTGCTGTCATCTTGGAAAGGAAGCGACTGACATGGATGGGTGAGGAGTTGTCAGAAGAATCTGCAGCTTGCAGGGGAGACCTCTGTGCCAGAGTCTGCATCACCTCTGTCAGAGTCTTACGTTGGTCTTCAGCAGCAACTGCAAGCTTTTCAAATAACATTTGTGTCTGTTCCTGTACAGCACTGATCTGCTGCTGCGTGTGCGTGTGCAGCACCTGAGTTTGCTTCTGCAGAGCATTTAACATGCCCCGCTGTGTAGCATTAGCCTGTTGCTGTGCTGCATTAGCCAACACCAACTGTTTTATAACATCCTCCATTTTTATTTTTATTTTCACTTCAGTAACTGGCCTTTTAAATAGCAGGTTCTTGCTATCACTTGCCCAAAGTTCACTTTTTTTTTTCTTTTTCACTTCAGTAACTGGCCTTTTAAATAGCAGGTTCTTGCTATCACTTGCCCAAAGTTCACCTTTTTTTCTTTTTCACTTCAGTAACTGGCCTTTTAAATAGCAGGTTCTTGCTATCACTTACCCGCATTCTCCACCATATGTGAGCTGGGAAACAGGTAGCGGGTGCAATTTCTCTCTGGGGTGAGCACTCTTGAAAGGTTCAGAGACCAGACCAGTGACTTTTCTTCAAACGGGGGTACATTTATTGCAGCAACCCACAGGTTATACACCACACTGTATATTGCTCAAAATAAACAGTTCAAAAGCAAAGAAAATTCCTAGCCGTGTCCCGGCACTAACTAAACATACAATAGCCCTGACTAACAACCTTTGCAAACCTAGTGTTTGTCAGGCTTCAGAAAACCAACCTTGTGCTGCAGCAGATAGAGACCGTCTGCTCCCCAGACTCCAGAGCGATGTCTGTTTGCCTCACCTGCACTAAATTGCCACTGAGGCAAAGTGCAAAACCAGGTGCTTAGAGGTTCCGGAAGGTGTAAGAGAGAAATCTGGGTGACACATAAACCCCGGACAGGACCTTTTCTTGCTCTCTACATGATGCCCTGTTACAATATATATATCAATGAAAGAAACGCCGCTCACACGGATAAAACCTGTTCCTGGGTTGGTGATTATTTATTTTATTATTATTCTTTATTTATAAAGCGCCAGCATATTCCGCAGCGCTGTACAATAGGCACAGTATAGACAGGGTTGCAATACATCGAACAACATTTGACAAACAGTACAGGAGGAGATGAGGGCCCTATTCCCGTAGGAACTCACAATCTAGAAGATTATCTTTCCCAATTCCATTATTTTGCTTTAAATTTTGCAAAAATGCTCAAGGGATTGTTTATTCAATAGCGTTTTTAAATCCAGTAACTGTATTTTTTTTAAAAAAATTTATCTTGTCATATCACTTTTATATTTCCATGACATCAGAGATTTTTATTAAAGTCTGTTAGTATGGAAAATACGCTTCCATTTTATTTTAACCACCATTGTAATTAAAAAAACCTCCACTGTGCGGTATTTCCACCCTGTAACTTGTTTCCGTAGCCTACCATTTTCTTTTCTGTACAAAGAGTAATCTGAAGCGAGCACAGCAATCACACATGGTAAACAAATAACAGAAAGGGACACTAAGTGACTATGTTCTGGTAACAATAAATTTCTCTGCCTATTATGGTTTAGCATTGCCGTGTTATTTTCACAGCTGTGCGCCCATTCCAGTAATGTCTTTTTATCGAAGCTGTTATGTTCTTCTCGTGGCCGATCCATATTGTCTCCGAAATAGTTGCAGCTGCCTCAAACTTTTGTTTTGCTGACTTATTCAGGCAATTGTGTGTTTTTCTTTTCTTGTAACTTTCAGTTTAAAGGGATACTCTATTAAAAAATATATATTTCCCATTTTTTGCCCTTTAATAATTAGTCAGATGTTGCTGACAGCCCCATCCCAATTAATTTTTATTAATTATTATATTTTTGGCTGATTTTACCCACCTTTTATCCCTCTCAACGTGCAGCGCCTCCTCTTCCGTTCATGGACACCCGAACGTAAAATTCTCTGAAGCTTTTCTGTGCATAGAGTAGGAACCAAAAAGTGTGCACAATTACGTGACTTGCGCACTTTACGTACACAAGTGCTGTAGCACCTGTGCAGAACAGTATAACAGAGCTGCACGTATACGCATGTCTGATCCGTTGGCTGAGTTTCTGAGACCGCTCACACGAATACGATTGGTCGCAGAGATGGTGACTTTGGCACATTCTCCGAGTGCTGGCATCAGTGGTGACTGATCTGGTGACCGTCAGCTGGAAAACTAAAAAAATCACTGTTACTGGCTGGTGGTGCTGCGTGTGGTGGAGAAAACTCTTCCACTTCAATCAGTGATATCTTCAGATTGGGGTAACTGAAGGGGCACTCATCACATTCTGACCACTTTAAATCAATAAAGTGGTCGAGGATGAGTAGAGTGTTCCTTTAACCACTTGGCTGCTAAGGACGCGCTCAGCGCGTCCTGCCAAGTGCACCTCCTGTGCTACGGACGTGCCGAGCGCGTCCTAACACGGGAGGCAGCAATCGGCCAGGATTGCTGTGCCCGCCGGTGCGGGCTGACATCTTGGATGTCAGCCCAGCACTCCGGGACCCCGGCGGGGACATTAGATGTCATTGCGGCGGCGCAATGACATCTAATTCAGGCGCCCCCCCGCGTGTGCGGTGGAGGCACTTGAAAGGGAGGGGGGAGGTCCTTCAGACCTCTCTCCCTCCCGATCGCCGGGGGCCACAGGGTTAAGGCAGGCACCGTTTGGAAGGGCACAGCCTGCCCTTCCAAACGGTGGCTGACATTAACCCCTGGGGAGCCGGATCATGATTCAGCGCCGAAAAGCACTGGATCGTGATCCTCTCCCGGAGCTGACCGACATCTTGGATGTTGGCCAAGCCTCTGGGAACTCCCCCTGAGGACTGGCGTCATCGTGCATAGCACGATGATCCCAGTCCTGGAGTTAACCCCTAGCTCCCAGCAATGGTGGAGAAAGGGGGTTCCAATGAACCCCCTATCTCCTGATCTGTTGCAGCTAGGGGTTAATGTTTGATATCGTTGGATCGGCCAGAGCATGGCCTTTCCAACGATACCAAACCTGACCATGTAAAAAGTTTTAAAAAAAATAATTAAAAATACAAATAAAAAAATATTTAAACAAAATTATAGAATAAAAATAAACAAGTTTTTTTGTTTTTTTTTGTTTTGTTAATGCAACAATATTGTTCCCATTTCAATTATAATGTGAACAATGATGCTGCACTAACGATTTTTGTTTGAGGTGCGTTTGTTAAAAATCGCGTAATTTCCCCCCAAAAAATGGAACGAGACACCATTTCTAATTTTTTTAACAAGCGCACCCCATTCAAAATATAACTGCAATTGCTCGCATCTTAAAATGTGAAAAAAACACTTTACACATTGTAAATTATTGAAAATTCACATTTTATTGCATTTTTTGTTATAATATAAAGACAGAACATGACGTATACAAATAATGATATATTATGAATCTGCCGAGCCTCCCGGAAAGAACGATATATAATATGTCTGGGTCATATACTAAAATAAGCCTTCAAAATGCTTTTAAACAAGATGAACGAAACAGGTAAAAATGAGCTCAGCACAAAGGCGCAAAATGCCTCAGCAGCGAAAGGGTTAAATGCTATGATAGCATCTACGTAAAGAATAATTTGTGTCCTTACATACCCACTTTGCAGATCTCAGTGTTGCAATGTTCTATTGGTTTCAACTTGTGAGCTCCTGATTTCAAAACAAATCCACGTGGCTGACATCCATTATTCATTATTCATTAAATAATTCATATTTTTATGCTATTTTTAAAGTTATTTATGTATTTATTATTCCATTAATTCAATATCTTTCAGAGTACAAGAGGGAAAGAATTAGGTAGGAAATACTGCTAACAATAACTGAAACAGCCCACCCGTCTTCCTTAATTACCTATAAGCAACACACAAAAAAGAAAATGTAAAAATCCTGCATACCTACAAATTAAAAAAGGCTTTTAGTTTTGCTTAAAAGGGCCATTAAAGCGATAAGCCCACCTGATCGCAGCAAGGCAAATCGGCTAGGTGGGAAAGCAGAAAAACATAAAGGGAAAATAATGGATACATTTAAAGCAAAAAAAAGTTAAACCAAGTGACTAGGGAATCAGGCCTCAACTGTGAAGAGCATCTCTTAAAAAGTGCTAAAATTCCAAACTGCTGATTCGAAACACATCCGAAGTGAAAGTACCCAATTTGATCCAAATATATTCAGAATTGATCTCTTTTAATACAGATGACAGAAAAAAATTGTGCTCAATGCGCAATACAGCGCACCTAACCCTAATCCTCAAACAAGCACAAATAGTAACCTAACCCTTTTACTAACCCGATCCCTAATCCTAAAACAAGCACAAAGAGTAATCTAACCCTATTACTAACCCAATCCCTAATCCTAAAATAAGCACAAACAGTAAATTTAGTGGAAGAGGTACAGCGCACCAAGGAATCTGGAATACATACACTTATTCTGTTAACTTTTGCAGATGAGTCTTTTCCAAACGTTTTCAATATGGGAAAAGACAGAAATATTATTGCGTAGTATGTACATACAGAGGTATATATATATATTTACATATTCTATACACTCACATAATTAGAGCCTGAACTGGCTCTAGATAGAATCGCCTTTTGGGTATTTATCTTCTGTTCTTGTTTTCTATCACTGTATCTTCACCAAGACATTAAACTAGGTAGACCATACTCAGTGGCGTCACAAGGTGGAGGTGGGGTGTGTGGCCTGCACTGGGTGACACCCTAATTTATTTATTTTTTACAAAGTATTTTACCAGGGAGGATACACTGAGATTTCTCTCATTTTCAAGTATGCCCTGGGCAGGCAAGGCCTAGGCAAGCACTTTCCAGGGGAAAGAAAAAAACACCACTAAAGGGGTTATTCACAGAGCACCAAAATGACGCCGACACTTCGGTGTTCTGTTGTTCCCCGCAATTCAATGAAATCAAATATCCCCACCCTGCGGTGAATTCACCAGTGCAGGGAATCGGCCGCCGAATGCCGCCGCCGCAAACCTGTCACCCGCCGCTGCCAACCCACCGGACAGCCACCGTAAACACGTCAGACACAGCCGACTAGTCGCCGGTCACAGCACTGACTGGCTGCAATAAAAAGCCGACAAGCCGCCGAACAGGTAAAAAAAAAAATACAACCGAAAATGTAAAAATTTAAACGCTGTTTTTAAAAAAAAAAGTAATGAAAATGCCTGGAATTTACATATAAGGTCTGATGAATGATAATAAAAAGGTCTGTTACAGAAAAAAAGAAAATCTGCTAATAAAAAAAAATGGACAAAAATGTTGCCAAAAAAATTATGAAAAATGCCTTAAAAATACATAAAAATTCAATAAATAAAGAGTCTTTTTACTGCACATTAAAATAATAAACGTTTACTAGATATTGCATAAAAACAGGAATATTTTTAACATTGAAACCTATGGGGTTCGCCTGAATAAACCTGCCGAATGAAACCACCGAAAATCAGGGTATTTCACTGACATTTCTCTGCTGTTCAGTGTCTCTGAACAGATTAACCATTACTTCTCTATGGGGACTTTCACTGTCTTCGAACAGGCACCACACTTGCTGGCAGTTCGTCAAAATTTGTGTATGAGCGTATCACAGAGCTCCACAGCAATAAACCTCACAGTATTGTGCGGTGTGTATGAGCGTATCACCGAATCCACAGGAATAAACCTCACAGTAATGTGCAGTGTGTATGAGCGTATCACAGAATCCACAGCAATAAACCTCCCAGTAATGTGCTGTGTGTATGAGCATTCAGTGTTATATGGGAGTACTGATTAGAGTAAGAGCAGTTAAAAAAAGAAATTGTAAAACTCAGGGGGGGAGGGGTGACACCATAAATTACCGCACTGGGTGACACCAACCCTAGTGACACCACTGACCATATTCATATATTAAAGCGGTAATGAGGCCTGGAATTGTGGAAGAGGCCTCATGTCTACTTGAACTCCCCAGGCAAGAGCAGACTCATGCTGCAGGTTAAGGTGGACACATTTCCCACCCCTTTCATGTAAGTCCACCTTTTATTTTCTTACTCTTTAATTGGCCTTTTTTTTCAGGCCTATCGCGTTGTCAGTTCTGCCACACATCATTCGGCTTGGTTTAGAACAGGGCTGCCAAACTCACAGCTCTCCCAGAATTCTTTCAATGCAACAGATAGTCAGGAAATCATGGGAGTTGTAGTTCAGAAAAGTCTGAGGGGAGTTTGATAGCCCTGGTTTAGAGGGTATCGATATGGCTAGTACATATATATATATATTTGCCTTAGAGACACAACACACTTACTACAGAAATTACAGGTTCTATCACTACCAACCACTCCATGGCTTCTACCCACAATGGATGTTAAGAACTTGTATACTGCAATTCCACATGAAAGTGGAGTGGAATCGTTTAAACAGACTTTGCAAGAATTTGTCCACTATGCAGGATCACCTATAGAATACGTACTTGAGTTACTACATATCACTCTATATCATAACTATTTTCAGTTTGAGAAATATTAACATCCAAGTGTCCGGAATGGCAATGGGAGCAGCAATGGCGCCCACCTACACCAATATCTAAATGTATTGCTTTGAACACAAATATCTCTTACAGAAATACGCTGAACAGATATTGTTCTACGGCCACCTTGTGGATGATATCCTAGTAATTTGGCAAGGAGAAGAGGGCACCTTTGATCAAATGGTGACTGAACTTAACCAACTCGATACTCCGATTAAATTCACGGCATCCCATAATACAGAAGAAATTGCATTCTTGGATGTTATGCTTTTCCGAACAGCAGACACACTGGGCTACACTCTATATAGAAAGAGTACGGATAGGAACACAATACTTCGAGCCGATAGTCACCATCCAAGACATCTTATAAATTCATTACCAATATCACAGATCTTACATGTTATAAGTTATAACAGCGATTCGGGAAAACGGGAGCAGCAAATCCAAGAAATTTACTCAAGATTTTTAGAGAGAGGATACTCTCACCTCTGTCTTAATAAAGCCTTGGATAAAGCGATTGTACGTGATAAACGGAACACCACCCTCGTACGACCACAATGTCCCCCGGATTTTTTGCCAAAGCAATACAACTCCCACAGTGATCTTCTCTCAAGTCGCATCAAAAAACATTGGAAGAATTTTTTATACGATAAGAACTTACCTTTAATTACCACAACCTTTTTCTTTACCACCTGTGATCAGCTATGCAAGAGGAAAGAACCTACTGCATTGGCTAGTGCATACAGACCCTGTGAAAGCATATGATCTTCGCCCTCCCTTCCACAAGAAAGGCTATTTTAAATGCACCGGTTGTGTAACATGTGTAGTGCTGCTTTAAAAAGACTGTGTTTGCTGCATTTACTTGTTGTGGCCACCAGAGGGAGACAGAGGCAATATAGACTATACTGGGCAGGACTGAATTACAATTTCCAGCATGCTTTGCGGTGGAGACAGGAAGTGGGAGAGAGAGAAGGGAAAGGACGTAAGCTGCCTCATGCGGAGGAGCGCCAGTGTGAGCGGAGCGGCGAAAGACAGAGGACGCAAGTGAGACTGCCAGGGATCGAGACCAGGCCGGAGCGCCGATGCTACCTCGAGGGCGCTGGAGGTCGGGACAGTAACTTGCGGAGGCATACTCATTATCACTGAGAGGTTTGCACAGAACTTCAGTTCAAGTTGGACCCCCTGTAAGGAGACCGCGATGATCCATAGGGAGTGCAGGCGGTAGGCCGTAGTTCTTGTGTTGGAGATCGGACGAGCAAGAGAGCAGATTCGGTGACACAGAGTTCCGGAGGACAAGCGGAGATACATCCTTGATCGGGCAGTGGGACAGGCTGTCTAACGGATGGGTGAGAGGCCTTACAGGCCGCAAGTCCGAGTATAACCCAGCACGCTGCATTATTGTCAAATTCTACAGGGCCCCAACGTGACTAGTCGAAGATTTGCTTATTCCATTCACTGGCCAGTTGAATACGGTACCCGGGTACACGAATCAATACACGTACACCTTTTTGAGACATTACACTCACGGGACTTACACTCCAGAACTGAGGGGGTTAATCCTTTTTCTTTGCCGCGCGTGTTTTTCCCGCATTACGAAATCCTGTCGTTCATATACCGTATTTACATTATATGCGTCACTTTATTGGGATCAGTAAAGTATATAATCTATAAAATCCATAACATTGCTGGTGTATATTTATTCCTTAGTGCAGTGAGACTAACCCGAGGTTAATTCAGCGACTCCTCCGGGAGTGAGCGCTACACGTGGGGGCTCGTTCCGGGATTTCCAGTCTCTGTAGAAACCGCAATTAAAGGGTTAATTATGGATCCAGACGAAGCAGCAGAGTGGTGTAAAGCACAGGGTGGCCAGTTAGAGTTGAGTGTAGTAATGGATATTCCTGCAGGCACCTGGGCAGAAGAACAGATCCGCCGGGCCGTGGCAGCATTGCCGCCTGATCAGCGGGGGTTTCTAGCGGACATTAAAGTGAACCCAGAGACTTCTCACACGTATGTTCTTTTTGAGTGGAGAAAGGGTGTTCCCGTGTGTTTTCAGGGCGTGAGTATGCAGCTAACCGACGACATGGAAGTTCATCTGATCCAGCCAAGTAAGCCACGTGGTGATTCTACGAATATTCCTGCATCCAGCCCGCTGGCCATGATCGGGCCGGAGTTCATTGCTGCTATTGGAGACCTCGTAGTTAAGTGTCAGAGGGCCACCCTTCTTACATCAGCTTCGGATATTGGAAGTTGGAAAAATTTTCAGGAAACTTGCCAACAAGAAACCTTCGAAGAACGGATGGAACAGGCGATGCAGGCTCTGGATGAGTGGGACGTCTCTGAAGCGCAGAAGAAGAAAAAGAATTACTGAGAGCTTGAAGGGACCTGCATCAGAGGCTGTCAGGAATCTGAAGCTGAGTAAGCGAGACTGTACTGCTTTAGATTACCTGAACATATTACAGGACGTCTTCGGGCGAACGGAAAAGGCTGCTGAGCTCATGTACCAGTATGAACATACTTACCAGCAAAAGGGTGAGAAGATGACAGAATACATTAGGCACCTGGATAAGATACTGTACCAAGTACTGTTGAAGAAAGGAGCAGACCCCACTACAGTAGATCAGGTTAGAATGCGGCAGATATTGAAAGGTGCTTTACCCTTAGACCCTGTGATGTTGCAACTAAAGACTCGAGAAGGTAATAAAGAGTTAAATTACCTAGAACTGATTTGAATTGTTCGGGAAGAAGAAGCCCTTCTGGAAGAGAAGTTTGCAAGAAGGGGAGAAAAGGTCTATGCGCAACCCATAGGGTATAACGAGTGTTCATCAGATGAAGATGATCCGGAAGAGACATATGAGCCGGAGATAACTCAAAAGTCGTCAAACCAGGTGTATGGTGAGATACAAAAGACTCTCAAGAAAGTACAAGAAGCCCAAGTTAAGATGAAACAGACACACACGGATCTATGCCGGGCAATCTTGAAAGTAGCAGAAATGCAGACTGAAATACAGAGGTCTCTCTCAGATATACGAACAGCAGCGGTTGGCGTGGCCTCCGACAGGGGATTTTCAAATGAGCCACAGGAAGAAAGTGTGCCCTCACCCTTGTGGGGAAGATGTTTCGCCTGTGGGGAATTCGGCCAATTCAAGGCTCAGTGCCCAGAAAGGAGAAAGGGAGGGTCCCTATATGTGTCTGCTAGAACTAGGAGATCCTCTCCCTGGAGGTCCGGTCCTACGTCACGGGAAGACAATGTACGCCCGCAGTCGCCACGTATGAGGACGAGGGTTAGAGTACAACAGACTGGGTCTACATCTCCTGCTGCTACGAAAAAGTTCCCTGACAAGTTGATAGGTCCTTCGCCCATCATCCCGGTTCAAGTGGAAGGAGTCTACACTAAGGCTCTTCTAGATTCGGGTGCTCCAGTAACGCTGCTTTACCGAGACTTCTACCAGAAATATTTGAAGCATATACCCCTGAAGAAGTTGAAGGATCTTGAAATCTGGGGTATGGGGACTGAAAGGTTTCCCTATGATGGATATATACAGATGAAGCTAGAATTCAGTTCAGTAATCGCTGGACAACCGGGAGTATGTGACACGTTGGCCATTGTGTGTCCTTGTCCCTTGGGAGCTAATCAAAGTTCTATGATAGTGGGGATGAACACTGATGTGTTGAGACACCTCTTAACCCCACTGGTGACAGGAGAGAGTCCTGCTCCTAAGAAGGCACACTCGATGTTACGACCGGCCTGTCCACGGAGGGTCAAAGAACAGAGAGCCACTACAGAAGTGAGAAAGCTGAGGAGAACGAAAGGGATGGAGAAGGTCCTACGGTCAGGAAAGACTGTACGAGTACCAATTGGAGACAAGTTCTCTTTGCCTGGGCCGCCTATATCTCGGCCGACTTCTATTACTCGGTCTCAGCAGTTCCGTTCCGTTGGAGAGAGTGAAGAAGACAGTGAGGAAGAAGGCTGGTGTCTGAGCTGGGTGTGGACAACTGAGTCCGAGGGCGTCAAGCCAGTCTCTGACCGGGGTGAGAGTGATTTAGAGCCTGATATTTCTGAAGTTATGACTCAAGCACCTGAAGTACCTGAGACCTCGGAAGTTCCTGAAGTTCTAGAGGAAATATCAATAGATTACAGTTCTATGCCTTCACTGGAAGGTTCATACTCCGAAGATGTATCTACTCAGTCTGCAGGAGAGAGAATTGAGCCTGTGGAGTCAGCTCTCCCGACTGAAGAGGGACCTGAAAAATTTGAGTCTAAATGTTCAGTACGACCCCATCAGAGACTCACGTATGATTCACCAGGACATAGCACAGAGGAAGCTTTAACAACTGTGCGGAGGTTTCCTTAAGTGTCAGCCCTACTTGCAGAGGTGCCTACGGGTTTAGGTGAGATTGAGGATATTTGCTGCCTGTTGTCAACCCTGAATATATAGGTGAAAGTGAGAACTGTTGTGTTATGTTATGTATGACCGATACATATACCCGTTACACTCCCTTGGTGGGACCCAAGAGTTTAAGGGGGGGGGAGAGTGTAGCACTGCTTTAAAAAGACTGTGTTTGCTGCATTTACTTGTTGTAGCCACCAGAGGGAGACAGATGCAATATGGACTATGCTGGGCAGGACTGAACTACAATTTCCAGCATGCTTTGCGGTGGAGACAGGAAGTGGGAGAGAGGGGAAAGGACGTAAGCAGCCTCGTGCGGAGGAGCGCCAGTGTGAGCGGAGCGGCGAAAGACAAAGGACGCAAGTGAGACTGCCAGGGATCGAGACCAGGCCGGAGCGCCGACGCTACCTCGAGGGTGCTGGAGATCGGGACAGTAACTTGCGGAGGCATACCCATTATCGCCAAGAGGTTTGCACAGAACTTCAGTTCCAGTTGGACCCCCTGTAAGGAGACCGCGATGATCCATAGGGAGTGCAGGCTGTAGGCCGTAGTTCTTGTGTTGGAGATCGGACGAGCAAGAGAGCGGATTCGGTGACACAGAGTTCCGGAGCACAAGCGGAGAGACATCCTTGATTGGGCAGTGGGACAGGCTGTCTAACGGATGGGTGAGAGGCCTTACAGGCCGCAAGTCCGAGTATAACCCAGCATGCTGCATTATTGTCAAATTCTACAGGGCCCCAACGTGACTAGTCGAAGATTTGCTTATTCCATTCACTGGCCAGTTGAATACGGTACCCGGGTACACGAATCAATACACATACACCTTTTTGAGACATTACACTCACGGGACTTACACTCCAGAACTGAGGGGGTTAATCCTTTTTCTTTGCCGCGCGTGTTTTTCCCGCATTACGAAATCCTGTCGTTCATATACCGTATTTACATTATATGTGTCACTTTATTGGGATCAGTAAAGTATATAATCTATAAAATCCACAGCAGTGCTGATGTATATTTATTCCCTAGTGCGTTGAGACTAGCCTGAGGTTAATTCAGCGGCTCCTCCGGGAGTGAGCGCTACACATGTAATCACATGTATTCATCGTCCACCTTTGCACACCCCCATACTGGCCATAAGTGCAACATTAGACATAGGTGACTTAGTGAGTTCACCTGTAAAGCCTAATAGCCATGGGCGTTTTCTTAGGTAAGCAATGCATTTGTGTATGTATATAAACAGCTTGCATACCTTGTAGGTTACCTGCAAACTGCAAACTGCTGTAAGTCCTACACCGTTCACCTGAGTTGGATGTACATACCCTCAAATTAAAGCTGACAGTCTGCAGTTAAAGCACATTGTGTTTGTTTCATTCCAACTCCATTGTGGTGGTGTATAGAGCCAAAGATGTTAGAATTGTGTCAATGTCCCAATATTTCTGGACCTGACTGTATATACTCATTTTTTATTTTATTTTTGTGAAAGGATTTTACCAGGAAGGATACATTGAGATTTCTCTTGTTTTCAAGTATGTCCTGGGTGGCGAGTATGAGCCGTTGGGTGTCTTGCCAAGGACACTTACTGGAGAGGTTGCTCGCTGGGATCGAGCCCATGGCTCCACAGGCTCTCTCCATGCAGAGCGGTGACATTACCGCTACTCCACCCAGCCGGTACATTTAAGTTGTGGTGGAGATCAAAAAGTGAGATTAAAAGCCTCCACATGGCAAATAATAAAGTTTATAAATGTAGTAGATATTTACACATCCCAGCAATTCAGAGAACTGTTGTACAGAGCTCATGTGCTACATCCCCATATGCAGCAAGGAACTCTGGCTAAGATATGCAAATGAAGCCTGCAATTTCTCACCTTTTTGCATCCTGGGTCTGTATTAACACAGAACCCTCCTTGCCAGTGCAATGCTAGACTAGATCCATCACTCTCACTTGCAGTCCTCTCCTCCTGTTTCCACCCCCAACCCTTCTAGATTGTAAATTCCAACGGGAATAGGGCCCTCGTTTCCTCCTGTACTGGTCTGTCAAATGTTGTTCAACGTATTGTACCCCTGTCTATATTGTACCCATTGTACAGCGCTGCGTAATATGCTGGCGCTATATAAATAAAGAATAATAATAATAGATGGCTTTTTAGCAAAGGTCAGGTTATACATTGAGTCACAGCCTCTCCTGGACAGCTGTTTCCCAATTTGACTCGTTGTATAACTTGAACTTTGCTAATAAGCCATCTAGTTTGGCATTGCACTGGCAAGGAGGGTTCAGTGTCAAAACAGACCCAGGATGCAAAAAGATGAGACATTGTAGACTTCATTTGCATGTCGTACCCAGAGTTCCTTGCAGCGTATGGGGAATGTAGCACAAGAGCTCTGTAATGCAGTGAATTGCTGGGATGTGTAAATGTATTCTGCAATTCTAAACTTTATACTAGCAGGGTTATTCAGAGAGAGGTGAAAACCAGGAGAATGACTGGAGAAGTGAAAATTTTAGGTCAAAATAGCCAATTTGGAAAGTGAGATAAATGGGAGAATCTTTCTGGTTTGGCTATTTTGACCTAGACTTTTCACTTCTCCAGTCATTCTCCTGACGTTCACCTTTCTTTGAATATACCTAATATATATATATATAATATATATATATATATATAATTTTATTACTATTATTTTTTTTTTAATTTGGTGAACCTCTGTTTAGGTTTCCACGTATAAAAAAAAATAATGTAATTCTAAGGTTTATTACGTCGCCTAAAAATAGAAGCGTGGTGACTGTTGTGCATTATAAACATAAAAAGCACATCAAATAAAAAAAAATCAACAATAGAAGGGAATAAACCACTCTCAGACATAACGATTTAAGAAATGCTTTTTTTTTATTTTTTTCAGAATTCTTCACAATTTTGAAAGCCCTTATTCTGCTCAGGAATCTGCTAAATGTGTTACCTCAAGGACTCTGTAGGAGATTATAATAAACTCCTTTTAATAGAAAAACTACGTGGTGTGTTTAGCTGGAAATCGCACTTTTTTTTTCGAAACTTGGCAGTACGTCAATCACAGTAATCATTTATACTGAGTTTCCATTATTGCACATTTTCAGACTGACATATAGTTCTGTCCTCTTTTCAGCAGTCCATTACTCAATGAGAAATCCCCATAAAAAAAAGCCAAACTTCCTGCAGTTTAGTAATTAGTGATTTACGTGGCAGATTGGTGGTTACGGGTATAATTTATTTTTCATTCTGTAGAAAATAGCTGGTCAGTATTTAGAAACAGGCAGAATAAAAAAAAAAAAAAGAACCTCTTAATTCACCGCAATAGCAGAATAAAAAACACAAAAACAATATAACATAGTTGCCTTGTTACAAGAAAATATCAAGTAAAGAATTATTAAGCATTGACTGTCTTCTCGGAAGCTGACTGAGTGCAGACATGTATATATTTTTTTTTTTTGCGTTTGGGAAATCTGGTTGTGTTGAAATCTTCGCACAGCTTCGACCGTGCACAGCGACTTCTCAGGCCATTCATAGCAGATGTTTAGACGTTAGACTTCCTCAAAAAGTGGTAGAAGTGGATACTGGAACAAAATGACAATATATTAGGCCTCGTGTTGGTGTTGATGTCCATTTCATAGCTGTACTGAACATTACACGAACAGTATATAGAATAAAGTATCTGCTAGTAACAGTTCCATGAGTCTCTTTACATCTTTGAAAATATTTGTCAAATAAACACAATCATTACTGTTTTAAATGATATCCTGCACTTATCGCCTTTTACTACCAAGGGATTTTAATAAAAACACTGTCAGGATCCAATGAAAAATCCTTTTTAATTTATTATACAGGAAGAAATTTTTAGAAATATTCCCGATGTATTCCTTACTGTAATAACCTATTTGACAGGTAGATGTCGCCATCTGCTGGCCAAAGGAGTTACTGCAGTTGAGGGTTCCGTGCATTATCACCTGGGGGAAAGTACATCAGAGACATTCCTAGCTGGTTTTAAAAGGTGTTAGCACTTTGGGCATCATACCTGTGGTGCTAAAACGTTAGGGGAATGTTTTTGAGTCCAAATGCAAACGAAATGTGTTTGCAACACATGAAATTCATTTGTCCTGCTCAGCTGCAAAGCGATATTAACTCGATAACAGGCACCTGCTTGCACCTTTGAAGGCCAGAGTTATCTCTATCTCAGGGGTGAAGGGGTTAAGCTTATTTCCTCTCACCACATGTATCTATAAACTGAACCCAATAACCTCCCATCACTCCCTCTACAGTTGTACAAACACAAAACTCCCATCCACTGCTCTTAACCAGGACGATAAGGATTACAAGCAGATTCTGTGGTCTCCTACAAGTTTTCTTAAAGGGGTATTTTTTTTAATACACCAGTTCCATATGCAGCATTAATAACAGTGGGGTATTCTATCCACCCTTGTGACCAGTAGCTAGGACAGAAAGTGTTTGGTCACTCTAAAGTAAGAATACTGATGTCCTCAAGGATATTGACTGATGATAACCTTGATTAATTCCTTATCATGTTATAGTCACCCATATTTACACATGGCTGATTTTACTTTTTAGGGAATATTAGTAAATCTTTTCACTTTTTTTCATAATACATTTTTGTATGTTAATGTTTTACTCAATACACAGTTTTTCACGGCACATTGTACTTCGATATATGTAAAAATGAATACTTACTGGAGCTTGAATTCAGGCTTCCGTATAGGCCTCCATAGCCAAGGCCTAATCCACCGCTAAGCCCTCCACCGAAACCTCCACCTAGGCTTGCTCCAGCTCCAAGGCTTCCATAGCTTGCATAGCTTGCACTAATTCCACCTCCTCCACCTCCACCTCCAAGACCGATGCCAAGACCACCGCCAAGACCACCTCCTAGGCCACCGCCGTAGCCACCGCCGTAGCCACCGCCGTAGCCACCGCCGTATCCGCCTCCCAAGCCATATCCTCCTCCTCCACCGCCGCCACCACCGCCAGCACCTCCGCCTACGCTTGATTTAGTCATATGGACGGTGATGCCACTTCCACTGTTGAGTCTGTAAAACAAAATAATGTGTTATGGAGAATTGATGTGTTAATGCCTGAAAATATCCATAAACTCACAAGCTGATCTGTACTCAGCCTAACTCTCAGGGTTTGTTTTTTTTTCACCCCTATTTACAGGTTAGTTTAATTATGAAATTATTACTTTATGTAATAAATGCATCCTAAATGTTTCCTTAATTTATTTAAACATGTCTAAAAGTAGACTAGATTGTAGATGCCTAAACAGTTAAATGGCAGAGAGACAAGTGGATGGACTGACAGACAGGATGCATAGATTGACAATATGTAAAATAAGTGCACAGTTTAAAATAAATTACGTGTCGTTCAAGCTGCTGTATTCAATATACTGATTTAATCAAGATATCTAATATAACCAGAATATAAATGTGACCCATGAGCTAAGGCTACACCTATAATAAATATATATATATATATTATGGAATCCCAGCTCTACTTCTTATCTTTCTTATCTTGATTTATTCCCCATTTTTAAAAGGAAATATTAGAAATAAAGTATTTTTTATGTGTTCTACTGCAATAGCAAAGAGAGACAAGAAAATCCAAGTCTGGAAACAGGAGTCGCATTGACCTCAGTGTGCTGGCACCCCCTGCTCGGTTTCAGCAGCCGTAATATTTTACTGGAATACAGCGTGGATGTGTTTAGCAGCCTATTAACAAATACGCAATGTGCAGAATTTATGGGTTTCAGCCAACATCTCGTTTTAACCAGAAAAATCATTTTAAAAACAAAAAAAATCCAACTTTCATCAGTGTAAACACACCGCAGGACAAGCTGTGTCTGTCACTATGACTTGACTTACCTATGTAATACGTCAAATTCCATAAACCCCTAGGGATTTAGAAAGTTTAAACATTTCATACTCAACATATGAAATATACTGAACGGCATCACTTTTAATATAAGGCACATTGCATAACCTTTTAAATACTTCACACTCAATTTACGGTAGACCAAAGGGCATCTTGTATAATGTGCTATTTCTACTTGTTTTAGGATTAGGTTTATGGCTACTCTTTGTGCTTGTTTTAAGACTAGGGTTAGGGTTAGTGTTAGTATTAAATTTAAGATTAGAGTTACTCTTTCTGCTTGTTTTATGATTAGGGTTTTTACTTCTGCTCGCTTTAAGATGAGAGTTACAATTAGTATTATTGTTAGAGATATCATTTCTGCTTGTTTTAGATTTAGGAGTAGGGTCACTGTTTCTGCTTGGTTAAGGGTTAGGGTTTATATTATTACAGTTACTATTTCGGCTCTTTTTATGGTAGGATTTGGGTTAGAGTAACTATTTTTGTTTGTTTTAGGATTAGGGGTAGGGTTTCTGTTTAGTATTTACTATTTCTGATTGTTTTAGGAATAAAGTTAGCGTTAGGGTTAGGGATAGGGTTATTATTTCTGTTTGATTTTGGATTAAGAGTAGGGTTACTGTCTGTGATGTTTTAGGGTTAAGGTTTGTATTAGTTTTACTATTTCTGATTCTTTTAGAATTAAGGTTAGTGTTAGGATTGGGGTTTCGGGTTACTATCTCTGCTTGTTTTAGGGTTAGGGTTTTTTTCCATTCATGTAAATGAAAATAAATTGATCAAGTTATATTCAGATCGATTTAATAGTTTAGTTTCAGATGCGATCTGGTTGTCCCTTTTCAGAATGTCAGAATTCACCAAAATTTCATATCACTGATATTCACTCGAATTTAAATTCGGACTGAACTGAATTGCACAAATCTATTATGGAATATATTCAAAACGATGCTCCAGAAACCATAACTACATGCTCTCATTGCAGTGTTTATGATGCCAGGAGCCTCCCATCCCTGATTTTCTGGAGTTATTTGCATGAAATAATCACTATTTATCAATTGAAGACACAAGGTTACCCAAGATTTATGTTTTAATATAAAAACAAAGATGTTTTTGTCAAGTATTCGTGAAAGCCCACTGGCTAGGGTTGCCATGGTTTAAACTTGAAAATGAAAGATATAAACCTCGGCTAAATTGACAGCAATTTTCACACGGGGGGGAAAAAACTCATATCATTTCAAAAGTTGTCAGCACAATACTATAAAGCAAAAAAAAAACACATATTAAATCACAAGAACTACCTAAAGGTTGAGACATCGTAGACCATCCAAGACTTAAGCGTGAGCAAAGGCAACGGCAATCAATTCCTGATGTCTTATGAATATCGAAAAATATTGATGTTCACAACAGTAAAATCCACACACTACTATTGAAGAAGATGTATAATATACGTTACTCCATAATTTCACTATCAAGCCATAAACCCTGCAAAACAGTTAGAGTTTGTTGGCCATTGTCTTATTTGGCAGTTGATCCTCCTCTCTTCAACAAGGGGACACAGGTGAGTTTTAACTTTTTTAATCTAGTTTTTTTAATCTGTTATGTCATTCTGCAATTGCACAATCAATAAAAACAGGTTTTGGAATCTTGTAGTTTTGCCTGTCACCTAAACAGTCAGTCACTCCACGTAGGCTTCATATACCAAAGGTATTGGCCATAACCTGGCTTTTGTCCAGAAATTGGAAACGGTGGAGTTATGGCCGAAACATTACTGTTTGTTTAATAAACCTTCAGTATTTGAAGCCTACTGGGAGTTCCTGGACCCTCATTGCTGGTTGCCTGGGCATGCTCTGGGTCCCATGAGCACCTACATAAAAGGCTGTTTAAGGCCAGGGTCATAGTTGCATCTGTAGTAACCCCTCCTCCCAGCGTCTGTCGTAGCATTATGACAGTTCGACTGGGAGGGCCACACAGTGTAATGTGGAAACCAGTATCGCACGTTACAACGTGCGTGCAGTTTCGCTCCCCGTCAACCCACTACAACGGACATTGGTTGGGTCTACAAAGCGCAATCCTCCATAGGAAGCTCACGATTTGTAGGGCTGAGCGCACTAACGTGCACTCAGCAAGGTGGCTACACAGCTAAAAGAATGTCCGTTCTCACAGACGTTCCTTCCACGCTCGTGTGACCTCGGCCTTAGTCTGTATCTTATCTGGAGAGCATCCCTCCTCTCTACTGATACTTAAATAGTCATGAACTGGAAGACACCTGTTATTATCCACCGATAAGTACCTTTGCATTTACGCGTAACCTGCCCAACAAGTCTAGCATTGGCAGAAGTTACAAGTCGAAAGGAATCATAGCTCAGCCAAGTGTATTTGTGACTGGAGTCACAAGCGTTAAAGCACTCTTGTCTCATTTACCTATTAGCTGCCACCACCTTGGTAACAGCCTTGGCACAGCAATCTGAGATCCAATCAGAGCTACCTACAATTACCTATCAGATGAGCCGGTCTAAAGGAGATGGGCAATGGCGGTGCCTAACAGTGGACACTACAGGTGCACCTTAAGATTGTGGTCACAAATACTAAGCTCACTAGGAACAGGGTCCTTAGAATGTTCCCTAATAATGGACTACAGTACTTCAACTACTTTTTTTTGTAGTTTTCTATATTTATTTATTTCACTTTAAATCAGCCTGTGAATAAAAGTAGAACATTTTACCCTGATCCCACATGTTGTACTCTACTTGCATTCTAGTTTTATTATGCAGGATAACAGCGATCTGCTGAAGTGATAAGGCAAAAGCCAGATATGTAACCCCAGACTCATAGCTTAAAACCATTGCCCCTAAGGTCAGCCATGACCTGCAAAGCAATATAACTGTCAAGGCAAGACAGACTATGGCCGTACTAATATACCGAGTCATGCTTCGATTACCAATCTTTCTTCTGCACGTTTTTAAGAATCTCCCTTTTTTGCTAGATGTTACAAACTACCAGCTACATTGTCTGTTTACAAAACGTAATTTTGGTGATACAAAAAAAAATGTCAAAATATACTGTACAATTCATTTTCATATATGCCTGTGCTTTTCAATTATTTTTATAGTTACTTTAGAGAAAGTAAGAGGCAGTTACACGGCACAGTGACCTCTGTGATTGGTTGTAAAAATGATGACTGTGTTTGAGGCACCCAGCAACAGCATTAATCAGACTGATCACCACTCTTGCGGCTGCACAGCACAATTTAAGCCAAATGATGGAATCATACCATTACGGGTCCTACACAGTGGGACAACCATTATGGGCTAATTCCATCATGTGACAGAAAATGGTTAAGGGATGAAAACAAGGGGTTTATGGGAAATCTTTATATCTAACTCTGAAGAGATGGGGAAAATTAGCCAAGTTCCAGAATATTATCTAAGTGGTCATTTCTCTCCTTCAAAATTATAATTATCACTGTCTGGTCCGACTAATAAATGCTGCCTTGGGAAAATCGGATATTCAAAAATGTCAAAATAATCAAAACCATAAAAGGCCAGGTCACTGTAATTCATTGTCTGAAGAATACACCCATATACGTTAAAAGTTTTGGCATCAAAGTATTGTTATATTTTTTAACCAGGAAACTCAACATTTTGTATTCTAGGGGAATACATAACACCGCAAAACACCAAACCACAGTCTATGTAAATCATATATATCATATCTGTCGCTGGTCTCCCCAGCCTTTCCGAGGCTTTCCCCCCAAATTTTGTCCCTGTGACTGTCGACCAAATCTGAGGCCTAACACTCATCGAAGCTATGTTTTCACCAAACATGAATGGTAAGGAAAAATTTGATTTCTTAATTCAGAGGTGTCTCTGCAATTAGGCCGAGTAGGTGGTCGCCCAAGGCTGCACTCAAACGGGGGCCTGTATGATAGTATTTGTGTAGCATTTCAATATGCACATGTTCATGAGAGAGTACTGATATACCACACAAAAACGTTTCTACATTAACATACACCAATCTGCCAGGACAGCTTTTCGAGCCTTCGTTAATTACAGGTTATTTGCGATAATTTCTGTATTTTTTCACAATAATAGGGCCACCCAGTCGATTTTAGCCTTAGGCCTCACTGACTCCAGAGCCGCCGCTGTCCGAATATATTCATTTGTATGTACTTGATTAAAATTCCGTAATCTTTCCTTTACCTTCCCGATTGTAATTTTCAAATTTGTAAGAAAGGTCGTTCACGGTCTTTCTGCAGATTCTGTGGTAACTCATTATCCCTGCATTAATTTGTTCTCCATATTCAATGTAAGCGTACGGTGCCTGAATATACAGACTGTCCCCATGTGTCATTTCAATCTGATACTTCCAGGGCCTGATTAATAGGTCCTGCTCGTACTTTATGTTCTTGGGTTGTTTTAGCAGATCTCTTTAAATCACAGTATGTTATACTCTGTTATATTGCAAAACCTGCTATCAATCACCTGGGTCTATGGAAACAGCTGTTCACAGTAAGGCCGTTGGAAAATTACATCCGACACTAAAAAGCCCACATTTGAGAAGGTAAGGAGGATGCACTGGAACACTTGATGCTATAAACTACAAGTAATGTATGGTCATAGGGTTGTTTTTTTGGGGGTAATTTATACCAGTTCACTCGAGGAAAAAAAATAATCCAAATTAAACTTACCATATAATTAAATTAAAAAATGTAAACTAGGTTTATAACATTGATTCCTTGTTTAGAAAGTGCGTTCAGTAATCAGTTCCAAATATGGATATTTTTAAACCGTTGACCTCTGATCTACCGTAAACTGAAGCCTGCAAAATTCTGAGAAGAAATGTCCTGGCTAGGGGAAAATAAGGACATTGGGGTTTGGTGGTCCCATAGCCACTGCTGGTCGAAATCTCCGACACAGAATTGATCTTCTTCTGGACTTGTGACATCATATAAAACTTTTATAATAAGAATTATTGATTTACCTCAGCTCTTCACTGTCCATGAGTTTCTTGTAGGCAGTTATTTCAACATCTAATCCCATCTTTACTGCCAGGAGGTCCTGATATTCCTGGCCGTAGTGAGCGATTTGCTGAGAGGTAGGAAAGCAAATTTTATTTTAGAAAAGCTATATATTAGAATATGAGAACTCCACCCCCCCCCCATAAAACACAATGTACAGCTTTTATAGAGTGATCTGAAATGTTAAGAATGCATTATTTCGCCTGTTTTTCTGTTTTTGTAACAATTTTGCCGTTTGGAGTCCTTGCGTTGTGTTGCCGGATACAGTCAATGCATAAAACATCACATTTATAATTAAACTAATAGAAAACGTAGAGAAAAATCGAATGTGTAACGTGGTCTTACCTTTCTGACATCGTCTAATTGACCTTTGAGGGCTCCAGCTTGCTCCTGGTATGTGTCTGTTTCACTGGAGGTGCTGCTTTCTGCCTCAGTGACTTGAGCTTCCAACTGGATATTCTGTAGCAGGACAGAAAGATAATTGCATATATCTATTAAAGATTTTATTGGAATTATGATAAAACAAAATAAAAACAAGCAAAGAAAGAAAAACCACAACAAAGTGCTCGACTTATGGACTGGTATCAGCTACTTTTCTCACCAAGACAGAAACTACGTGAACATAATTCTGACATAGGGCTCAATTTAATTTGTCAGGTGGCCATACTCAGGACCTTTTCCAGCAGATTTTCACCAATTTTTCACTTCAGGAGATTCTATTGTGGGTTTCACCGGCATTTCAATTCCCAATAAAATAGTGGATCGAGTATCGGCTCTCACGGCTAAACATTTCAATGGAAACACCGGCTATATTGATTAAATTCAAATTTATCTATATGACGACTTCCCAAAAAATTTCAAGTGCTGAAAGGTGTCGATAAGTGGTTTTTCAGGCAGAGAAATAGATGGACTGAGACTGAAATATATTGTTAACTCGTTGCCGCCGTGGGACATTCTATGCCATCCTGGCGGCGGGAGGGCTTTGAAAATGCAGAGCGTACATATATGCCCCTATGTCTTCAGTGGGGCCGGCTTGGCACCTCCCCTCAGCCTGCTCATGCCGACTCGCGGCGCGCGTCATCGGCTGCACAGGGACGGCCTGAACTCAAGCCTTTAAAGTCTGATGATCTATTTAAATCAAATCCATAGTCAGTAATAGGGCGCCACTAATGGAAAATATTGGCGCCTTATTAGTGACCTTTATTATGGGTTGATAACCCGTATTGGCTCCCTTTTACTGAATGTGTTCCAACTAAGCTGATGTATAAGCAGTTCCAGTCTGAATATTTGGTAGCCATTTTGCATACCAGAAGTGGTACCACGCGCCACCGCTGGCATCGACTACATTTGATCAGTAGGACTCCATGTAGTGATGAATGTCTCTACGTGAACTCGTGTTGGCGGGGTCATGCCAGAGTCATAGAACATCACTGTGAACCTTCAGCATATGGCCAAAAGTCATCTTCAGCATACGGCCAAAAGAGGTGGCAGCTATAGAATCGTTTAGTATAAATTAATTAACAATGGGATCTGACAGTCAGTATTCTTTGCAGAATACCAGCTTGAGCAGAGAATAATGAGCTATGTTTGAATAATGCACCTTCAAAAACCGCTAGTGCAGAGTTGCAAACAAAGCTTGCAGCTTGGTCAGAATAGAATTCTATATAAAGGCACTAGTCATTAATGACTGGGTTGGAAAAGGGTCCAATGTCTAGCTATTGTAAGGCAAAACAACTCCCATCCCCTACTTGGGCTAAACAGGATGAGTTTTATATTCCAGAACATTTAGAACTGCAAATATTACCACGCCAAGTCTATTTGTTCTATGAAAATTAATCGAATGGCAATCCCCAAATAAAGAGGTTGACTTTTTAAGTGAATCTAGTTCTCCATACAATAGAGTACAGTAGCATAAAAGCCTTCTGAACCATTGCCACCATAACCCTCAGTGACATAATGCGGCCCACTGAAATGTGACAAAATCTGTGCTTTTGTTACCGATCATGATTTATGCTCTATGCCACTTGCTAATGGTGTTTGAAAGTCCCAGCATGACGGCCATTTTTTAAAAAGTAGAATTTCTGCCATACAGGATCACTTGTGATGTGTAAGTTGTATGAAAGCTCACAAAAATACCAAGACGCTTACCAAAGCCTTAACACGATCAATCTCGCGATGGATGGATTCCACTTGTTGCTTCAGCAGCCTGTACTCCTCTTTGTAGGATGACAAAGCATATATGGATGGTTGGTGTAGAGAACCAGATGCCAAAATGATCTACGCACATGAGGAGGAAAGAAAACATTATTAAAGGGAGGGCACAGATGCATACTGTATATATTTGGACTCACATGCATTTTGTTAGGTCATTCATTGGGTCTTCACCCTCAATTTGTTTTTCACAGCCCAAAAGTGTATAACAACCCCCCCAAAAATAAAAATCTTAGGTGACAGCATTCTGACGGTAAAGCAGTGGAAAGGCGTAATATGATTAAACTTCTAGAAACTAGTGAGTTCCGTTTATCATCTTACTACCCTTACCTCTATGACAAGCAATTTGGTGGAGTCAGTAACTTGAGAATGTAAACTAACGCATAACCTCCATCAACACCACAAATCATCAATCCCAGGCATTCACTGTGCATATGTCTGTGTAAATAACAATGAGGGGAGATCTGTGCTATGCACCTCATATTTAATACAGCTATGGCACAGAATGTGTCTATTAATAAGCAAAAACACCAAAAATGCTGTGGTTATTCTCGTATGATTAGAGGTGTACGGACAATTTATTAGCAGGTTTATTAGAATATTTTTCCAAGCTAAAATTTTATTAGGTGCTATCATTGGAGATCATTCCATACTGAGACCGTGAGGTATTTTGAACATTCTGTAATAATACAGTGTGGTACCTAGAACCTTCTATACCAAGAAAATGTGGTACCTAGATCCTTCTATACCATGAGAGTGTGGTACCTAGAACCTTCTATACCAAGAAAGTGTGGTACCTAGATCCTTCTATACCATGAGAGTGTGGTACCTAGAACCTTCTATACCAAGAAAGTGTGGTACCTAGATCCTTCTATACCATGAGAGTGTGGTACCTAGAACCTTCTATACCAAGAAAGTGTGGTACCTAGAACCTTATATACCATGACAGTGTGGAAGTTAGAACCTTTTATACCATGACATTTTAGTAATTAGAACATTCTATATTAACAATGTGAGGTAAAAAGAACATTCATTGTCATGTCAGAGTGTTGCAACATCCTATATTTGAACAGAGTGGTGCATAGAACATTCTGAACCAACACAGTGAGGCACATAAAGCATTCTATACCAAGACTATCAGGTCTATTCACTAAAGGTGAACCTCAGGAGAATGACTGGAAAAGTGAAAATTCTAGGTCAAAATAGCCAAACCAGAAAAATTATCCCATTTATCTCATTTTCCAAATCAGCTATTTGGTCTAGATTGTTCTCTTCTCCTGCCAATTCTCCTAAGTTTCACCTTTCACAGGGTTATTCACAGAGCACCGAAATGTCACAAACATTTCGATGCTATCTGATTCGCCGCACTTCGGCGAGTCCGATTTGGTGTCCCTATGGTGAATTCAGGATTCATCGCAGGGCTCCTGATGCGCAGTGAATTGGCCACCGAATGCCGCCAGCCGCCGCCAGCTCGCTTGACAGTCATCGCAAATCCACCGCAAACCCACTGGCCGTACCGCAGACCCGCTGCCTGACACCTCCAACCCACCGGACAGTCGCCGCAAACAGGCCGGACAATCGCCAACCGCAGCCGATGAACCGCCGTACACAGCACCGACCAGCCGCAGAAAAAAGCCGACAAACTGCCGGACAGGTAAAACTATTTAAAGTGTCAAATTTGAAATGCTGTCTGCAAAAAAAAACTACTGGGCGAAAGTCTCTGGAATTAACATATAATAAGGTCCTATGAATATTAATAAAAAGGTCTATTACAGATTAAGAAAATGCTATTAAAAAAAATCGGGGAAAGAAAATTGCTGGAAAAATCACAAAAAATGGCTAAAAAATCCTAAAAAATAAATAAATAAAAATACTTTTTGCTGCAGATTAAAAGAATTGAATAGATATTGAATATTTTTAACATTGAAACCTATGGGAGTCGCCTGATTAAACCTGCTGAATGTCTAAACAGAGATTCAAAGCAATAAAACTCCCACTAATGAGTCTCTAAACTATAATAAATGTTGTTAGAAATCACTTGATGGAAATCAGATATTTTACTTTTGTTCTAAAATACATATTTATATTTGTTTAAAACTTTTCTTTGTTAGACAAAAATGGATGTGATAGGCTGAGAACATTTGCCGTAGTTTTTTTCAGTTCAATTGGTTGGCTGGTAGGCAGCAGTATGTAGAGAGCCTTGGGAGGCACCAAGCCTAAATAGGACCCTGCTTATAACAGTCTTTATCGAGACAGTGTGTATGTAGAACATTCTTCTGTACAGTCAGGGCACTATTACACTCTTCGCGCAAAAATGTGCACGTGCGCAAAAGCGCATTAACGCGAGGGGCAAAACCCTTTGCGCTGAACGTCGTATTACAAAGTTTGCGCATACGATGCACGCTAACGTCCAACGCGAGAGACCCTGCACGAACCCTGTGCAAATGCAAGTTCGTGCGCGCATCCCATACTTAACATTCTGAAGGCAAATGCGTTTGTGCGCTGGTATGCGGATGGTATTACAATCGATGCGCAACTTTTTACGAACGACGTTTGCGCGTATAATTTTAACGTCTTTTAAAAGCTGGTGGTAACTGCAAATCGGAACATTCTGGCCGAAACGAAAAACACCAGCACAAAACAAAAAATACAGCACAGTATAGTTACACATTCTACACATACCCAAACAATAAAATGGAGAGGTTGTGCGTATTTTTATTATTGCTGCAGCATATATACTCAGATTGATTTTGACAGGCGCAAAAACTGAATGGAAGACAATTGTGGTTCTTAATTCTGATTGGCTGAATCGCGTGAAAAAACAGTCTGCCCACCGTTTTCTGCGCGCAACGTTAATGAGCGCACGTTTTTGCGCGTCTTTTTGACGGATGAAAAAATGCGCTCGGATCGTAATGCCAGCGTTAATTTACGCGCGTTAACGTTTAACACTGTGCGCAAAAGAAAATGCATTGCGTGTGCGAATTTGCGCGGAGAATGGAATAGAGCCATGTTTCTGGAACGTCTGGTGTTAATTAGAATGGCACAAAATAGTGATTCCTACCTTAAGTAGAGGGCTGGCTTTATTTGGAAACCCATACCTTGTTCTCTGCAACTGTGAAAGCTTCCTGCTTGGTTCTTGCGACGAGGGTCTCATACTGTGATTTCATGTCTGAGATGGCTGAAGTGAGGTCCAAAGCCTGGGCATAGTTATCGAATGAGATAGAAATGGCTGCCTTTGTTCCACCTGAAACAAGAGTCTGGACTTCTCTGACTTTCTGTTAAATGAGAAAAAAAAATATATATATATATACATCTGTAAAATAAAAGATGACAATACAATATATTTGCACCGATCCCATGTAACGTTTATTAATTACAAGTAGTCACAAACAGTCACTTTTCATGACCTTTATCATGAACTAGGAAAAAAAAAAACAACATACTAAAGGTATAGATGAGCACCTAAAAACCTGACCGATTTACCCATCTCCATCCTATGCACAAATATGAAAAAATACAATTTATTCGAAAAATGATGTGCACTTACAGCATCATAGATTTGTTTGGAAAGTGTTATTTGATCTTCAACTCCTGTAAGTTTGGTCTGCAAGTCGAAGATGGTCAAATACAAATGATCCACATCCTGTTATAAATGGATAAAAAATAATAAAAAGTTAACAGTCACAAAATCTGAAATGAATCATTATATATTGTAATATAAATATATATAATAAGTGTTGCATGTTAATAAAGTTAAGGTGTTTCTATTTATAGGAGTCTTTCTCGTTTCTAAAGTTAAGAATAA
This sequence comes from Leptobrachium leishanense, assembly GCA_009667805.1. NCBI lineage: Eukaryota > Metazoa > Chordata > Amphibia > Anura > Megophryidae > Leptobrachium > Leptobrachium leishanense. Next base: position 455,451,330 of record CM019064.1, on the reverse strand, counting down.
AAGGTAAAGTCAAATTACAATGCTTATGAATCCCGTTTTATCATGTGCATTTAAAACACCGAGCAGAGCCGTATGTGTAGATCCCTATAGTACATTGTCTCAGCTGTAGGCTGGGGTATAGGCTGCTTGAATGTATCCATGATTCTACGACCTGTACATCATTTCACCAGCTTATAAGACACATTTGTCTGTCTGTGTCTCTGTCTATCTGTCTGTCTGCCTGTCCTACTATTGTATGGTACTTATAAGTTATATGTGTGTTTTTATTCACATTTATTTATTAAAAAATAGTATCATGTGTTTGCACTTTGCACGAATCTATGTATCCTCTGAGATGCATCCAACTGACCTCTTTGAGCGTGGTCCATTCTGCCTCGAAGGTCTTTGTTACCGAGCTATCTTCATCATATCTTGGAGAGAAAATCGCACAAAGTAAGTTAGATTAGCATTACCTCTGGGAAATTAAAATGTAAGGCACATCGAGGAAACCAGATTTATCATCTTTTATCTTGTCATAACTGGAATATCACACCGTGACCTTGTTACATATTGATCGATCGCTTGCGTTTGACTGTAAAATCCTTCCTAAAGTAGGAACCCAGCAAGTCGGTCTTCTAGGTCAAAGCCGTTCTCCGTTTTACATTGCTACGCCCTTCGCTATTGGCTGAGGGTTGCTAAGTCGGATGCCGTTTTTCACTTCCAGAAAAGAGATCTCACGAAGAATAAAGTCATCAATCATACAGCATGTATTTTTATCTTCTAGGCAGTACCTATACACATATTTATTGTTACGCCTTAAGTGATGAATATACAGTTTTTCCGGCACTCTTCTCCTTAAGTATAATTACTGAACCAATTTAGAATAACTATTTATTATTCCTCAACTGCAAATAAACAGGGGGTTCCTCCTTTTTTGGCATCCCAGTTTTTATAAATACAACGACTACACAGAAGAGACTCAGAATAGATGGAATGCTCACTTACTTCACTTGCACTTCCTCGATGATGTGCCTGTAGTAGTCAATTTCTGCCAGGAGTGCGGTCTTGGTATGAGACAAGGTCTCGATCTGTGCCTTGTAGCCGGCAACGGCTGTGGTGGTCACTACAGAGGTGTTGGCTGGACCACTTGGGTCGCTCCTGTTGTACACAGAGATCTGTGCTTTAAGGATGGTGTTCTGCTGCTCCAAAGTACGGACCTGGGAATGGGAGGGACACAACGCATTAGCTACATGCAATAAGTTAATAAATATGTTTTAAGTCAACTGCTGTTCCGATCCAATCACATTGCCACAATCCTATTTAGATCTTTTTATTATCTACATTTACTTAATATTCTCTGGAAAACACTGGGACATTTCCACTTTTTTAACAGCAGTTGAATAATCATTGATATCAATTAAATTATAGATTGTGATGGAAGAGAATAAAACATTTGACACCTTCTGAAATCCTCTAGAACATATATTCACTTTCCATATCAAGTATTTATCTATAACTATAATTCTTTTATCTTTCCGTTCAGTACAGTGCAGCGCTTCATCCATCACATTATCCAGATAACATGTTACAACCTGCTGTGTGCTGGCAACTTGCAAGATGCTTATCATTGAAACCAGCTGACCTCTTTCATTCCTATGGTTAATGTTCCTAAAATTCACAAACCTCACGTGAAAAAGGTCATAAAGATAAGTTGTTGACTACGAACCTTTGAGTTGAATCTGACTCTCACACAGTGCCTCTTGGCAGTGACTGAGTGCCATTACTGTATTGTTTACAGTTAAGAAAACTTATGTGCACTTTTTAAGAGTCAAAATGAACATATATATATATATATATAATGTCCATTTTTAATGTATAAGAGTTTGTAGTTATCTAGACGCATCAACAAAATAATGAAAATAACATATGAGATGACATGTAGTTATGTTATATAAAGTGTGGTGGTGTAGTTACAAAAATTGATTAATGTAGATATATTCCATTTTGGTGTGTGTTTGTGTAGTTTTTTTCTTTGTGATGTAATGAATTTACCATTAATTCCCCCTCTATGGGTAACAGTTTGTAGAGCATTGAGTTGACTTGTGTTGCATTTCCTTCATATCTTCCATTTGTTCAACTCAGAGGTTACTGATTAAAAATCATTATTACTTTCCTTCACGAAGATCCACTGTATTATCTTTCAAAAGTGGTTGTGGCTGGATTTATCAAAAGTATAATTTTGTACCAACATACAGTATGTTTGCTATTTCATAACTATCCCCTATGCCAATGAGAAGTTATTGGATACAGAAAGGTCAATGGCAAAACGTCACTGGTAATTATCAGAGGCTCTGTCTGTAGTGAATCACTAAATGTGAAGTTATGACAGAACATACAAAAGAGTAAGTGAAGAGGCACAATTTGTGTGCATGAGTTGCTAAATTCTGAGTCAGTGCCTCGGGATCTGTTGACTATTTGATGATCAGTGATGGAATTAATGGAATTAAGTAATGGAGTTCAGTAAAGATCTGTTATTTCAGGTCACACAGGAATTACAATAGCGGAACACCATCAAAATATCAGTCCGTGAAACATGGCGGTCACCTTCTCATAATGTCTATGTACAATGACCTTGGTTTACACAAGAAATGGTTTGTCATTAGATCAGTACCAAACCTTGAATTTTGACATTTACTTTATATATCCAAGCTACCCATGTCTTTACCTTGTCAATGAAGGCTGCAAACTTGTTGTTCAGTATCTGGAGCTCTTCCTTCTCTTTCAGACGGGTCACTTGGACAGTGTCCACAGAAGGCAGGGATGGGTCAATGGAGGGGATGTCAGGCAGACCGCCTGGACCCCCTGGTCCTCCAAGTCCTGGCTTCAGCCCATACAGGAAAGAAGGGCTAAAGCCATAGTTACCAACCTTAAATCCTCTGCCTCCCAGTCGGGCTTTAAGGACGCCTAGGGCCCCACCAAGTCTTCCACCCCCAGCACCAATACCTCCTCCTAGCCCAAAAGCTGCACCTGCTCCTCCACCGAAACCTCCCCCAGCTCCAAAGCCTGCTCCTCCGCCATAGCCAAAGCCTCCACCACTCCTGTAACCACCACCTAAGCCTAAACCATATCCAGCTCTACCTCCTCCACCTCCACCCCCAAACCCAACGGCTCTGGAGAGTCCAACACCTCCAAATCCACTTCCAAATCCTCCTCCAAATCCTCCTCCATATCCTCCTCCATATCCTCCTCCATATCCTGCCCCAAAACCACCAGATCTACCACTCCTGCTGCTTGAGAAGAGTCTGTTGCCACCATACGATGCCCCATATCGTACAGCCCCACTGGTGATCTTGATTTGTTTTTCCACTGTCATCCTGAAGCCTCCTGAGAATTTCAAGTATCCAAGAGTGAACCCTCCAGATCGAAGGCGACAATGAATCCCTATGTCCTTATATACATAGCCCTGTGCTGTGGAGGAGACGCACAAACTCTGCCTCTCATTGGGCCAGGAGGCATTTTAACACAAATCATCAAAATTCTCCTCTTCTGGAATCAAACTCCCCATCAATATGCAGTGACCGCCTGAGGCTTATAATTACTGCCCCCCTCCCCGCACATACACAGAATGACAAGGGGAAGAGGGGGCTGCAAGCAAGAATTAAGAATATGCAAGTGTACTAGGTCTAAGTTTAATCTTTGCTGCCAAGGGCTAGCGTTGGTTTCAATTTGCTGGGAGGCTGGAATTATGTTACGACTTGTTGGCTTTGCCTTTCACGATTCATCATTCTTTGTGGGATGATCCTTAGGCCTTTAGCCTTGCAAAAAAAATGCTCAGAAATCAATATGTGGAGAGGTATGCTTCGCAAAATATCGCGAAAATGAGGAAAATGCTGCCACGTTGGAGGTCACAAGTTTTGTTCACAGGTTTTCAGTCCACAGATTAGAAAGTTTACAACAACCTAGTATGTGTGTGTCTGTGTGTGTATATATATATATATATATTAGTATTTTGTTAATAAACACATGATATTGCTACATTTTACAAATGTTCTTTGTACTCTCTGCTGCACAGTAAAAAGCAAAAGAGAGCACTTTGTATTAAATAACACTTTCTTTTTTATACTTTTTTATACCTGAAAGCATATGAAATAATTAGTAATTGATCTGCACATAATTTCTTTATTTCTAAGCCATGTCATTTCAAATTATCCACCATCTAGTTGAAGTATAAGTTGAGTCATCGAGAGAAGTAGGTTAATGCTGATACTGTTACACAACTCCTAATGAAAGTTTTGTAAGTATAGGTAGAAGAATATGTAAGTATATATGAAAGCTTCATGATTTTATTAAAGGGACAGTGGCACCAAAACATGAAATGTCCTTATAGTGTTTATTTTATGCTGCTGATATCTTAAATGTGCTTTGTTTTTCCCTGGTTTGTTTTGTTAAGAAAATATTTAACTTTATATGTGTCACTGGGCGCATCCATTGTGTGATCTTTGTGTTGTAAACTGCCTCCTCCCAGTGATTTTACATCACTTTCTCCTCACTTTGTGGCATTGACCATAGAATGGAGTGAATAGGTCAGATTTATTTTTATTTTTTGGACACATTTTTAATGGTTTATACTACTATTAGGATAGGATATTATACTCCTTTTTTTCAGCAGTTCGGCAGAATTCACCAATTTTTCGGCAAAGAATGCTGAAATGCACCTTTAACTGCCAAAGTAGCATTAGTGAATTTTGCTTTGGCGACACCAGTTTTGGCAAAATATGGTGACCATTTGCTAAGTAGGGAATTCACCATATTTTCTGCGAAATGGGCCAAAATGCAAAGCACCGAAATTGAACGCAATTTTGGTGCTTTCTGAATAGACCCTATAGTTTCTAATAAAGCCTCTACAGAATTCATCCTTCTATAGTTCACCAGAGTTCAGCGGGCTGTTCGACGGCGTTCTGCAGCTCAGCAGCTGTCTTAGATGGCATTCGGCAGGTTTCGACGACTCCTTGTTCGGTGTACTTCACCACAGGTTTGGCAAATGAAAACGCTGAAGTGCACCGAAGTGCGCCGAACGAAAAAGCACCTAAATGTAGCTGAAATTTCGGTGCTCTCTGAATAACCCTAATTTTTTTTAATGGCACAAATGTAAAAAGGCTTACACAGCTTTTCCCATTAGTGGCTCTCCAAATGACTACTAGGGACCATAGATCCCAATGAAATGACTCAGAAAAAAACGGGCCCAGCCCTTTCACAAAGCTACTCACTCAGCCCTATAGTCAGTGGTGAAATACACCACCAAGCCTACAGTCCAAGCCTACACACAATTGAAATTCGTAATCAACTTTTTTTTTAAATAATTATAAGTCTAAATCTATCCCATAAATCCTTAGAGTATAAACTACCAATATGAATCACACCTATAACCGCAAAAATATATCTGTCACAAAGTACACATATGTCCTTGAATTTCATATTAAATTGCATATTGAGGATTGTCTGGTCACCTTCTGCTATATGTCACCAACCGTCTCAAACATCTAAGTAATTATCATTTGGTCTATATGAGACAATGAGTGGCTGAGAGTCCACTGCATCTTTTCCAGGAAGTCTGTGCTGATTGTCTTTTAGTAGTGAGAATGTATGACATCAGCATTCTCTTCTAAAGTCAGAATGAGCATGTGCAGCAAGTCCTCAGACAGGGCAGATGGTGTGGCTTTTCCTTCACTGGTTACTAACAAAATTTTATCAGCACCGATGACATCTAAAAGATAGAGGCAAGGACCACTTCTCAAGAAGTACTACCGTAGATACTCGAGTATAGCGCGACCCAAATATAACGAGATGGAGAGAGATTTATTGTGGAAATGAAAGAATACTTAAGACTCGAATATAACGCAAGGAGCAAAATTATACTGTACCGGTAAACAATTAAAATCCTTCCAGGTTCTCTCAACACAGTCAGGCTACCCCTCAGGGCAGGGTGCTCTGCTCTAGAATGATTGCAGTTGTTACTATGTATGAAGTACATCTGTCTTCTTTACTAGAAATTAGATGGCCGTCGGAGGCGAGTGAGGTGATTAAACCGAGCTTGCCCTCTGGCCAAGATGGATCCCACCTCTCCCGAATCCGGGAGTTCCTGAAGTGTTTGCAAGCATCAGGAGCCCACATTCACTTCAGCAAGACTACCGGAACTTCTGGGAGACTTGGGATCCAGAGCAAGGCAAGTTTTTCTTTTTACACGCGATGCAGATGTCTCAAATATAACGCGACCCCTCCAATTTTAAGATAAATTTCAGTCACCAAACTCTAGCGGTATACTCGCGTATCTACATACTTGAGATTTACTCTAGTGATTTAAAGGATAATAAAGGGATCTGTCAAAGCAATGACTAATACTGCAAAAGAACTACAGATAATATAATCCACAAGCATTCTTTACTAAACAGGCAGCTCCAATTATAGTTATGGTACTTAGAATACATCACAATGTCCTTTATCTGGGATTTAATTGCCTTGTCAAACACATCTTCTCACGTTACAAATAATTACTTTTTCGATTTAAATGTTGACTGGAAATTAGAACAGAGACAGTCGCTAAAAAAAAAACATGCGTGGATGTATTTTACAGTACCTGTGCACTGCTGGACAGCCATGCTTTTGTAACCAGTAGCATGTCCATGGAGGTTATCGTATACTGGATGCACTCTCCTGTTTTAGTTATTATTTAACCTCTTGGTTTCTTGGCTGAGCAGGACCTGCCATATGGCTTGTTCCCAGGACCCTCACAAACCTTGTTTTTGCTTACTTCAACTATACACTGAAATTCAGACATGGAACCCTTGCTCAAGGTGCCTAGAGGGGTGTCAGCTATACCCTCCTGATGAGGCCCAACAAAGGCTGAAATGGTCGTTGGGGTTTTCTGCACCTCTCGTGCAGAGATGACATTCTTGGCATTTTGGTACTGGCCATCCTTTCCAGGTGATAGCAGTCTGTTTGCAGATGGCAATGTCTTCTCTGTAATGGCACCGTTGAGCTCAAACCTGATGAGACCTGAGCGGAGACTCACCGTAGAGCAGGTCACTAGTGCTGTCGCTCATTCTTAGGACCCCCACAAACCTTGTTTTTGCTCACTTGGTTTCCTGGCTGCAGAACACTCTCATCTCAGTAGCACTATAATTTTGATCCCCTTCATGGATCATTGCCTTGTTGTGGAAAATCTAGACAGCATACTAAAAAGCAGAGACATCACCCTGCCAACAAAAGTGCGTGTAGTCAAGGCTATGGTTTTCCCAGTTGCATTGTATTGGTGTGAAAGTTGGACCATAAGAAAGGCTGAGCACCAAATAATTTGAACTATGGTGCTGGAGAAGACTCCTGCGAGTCTCTTGGACTGCAAGGCAATCAAACCAGTCAGTCCTAGAGGAGATCAACCCTGACTGACTGCTCCTTAGAAGGCCAGATCCAGAAGATGAAACTCATATACTTTGGCCACCTAATGAGAAGGAAGGACTCACTGGAGAATAGCCTAATGCTGGGAAAGATTGAGGGCGAAAGAAGAAGGCGACTACAGAGAATGAGGTGGCTGGATGGAGTCAATGAAGCAGTGAGCATGAGCTTAAATGGACTCCAGAAGATGGTAGAGGACAGGAAGGCCTGGAGGAATGTTGTCTATGGGGTCGATGGGTCGGACATGACTTCGCAACTAACAGCAATAATTCTTTCTATGCTTGGAACTTTACTAAAAACAGCACCAACATAAATATGAAAACCTGAGTTAAATGAACTGTGAATGGACTTCCAATCCCAGGATTCTCAGCCAGGCAAAGTCCTTAGAGTCTCTTAACCAAAGTATGTTCTACAACATACGTGGTTTTGTCCATAGGTTTATTCCTCAGATATGCAGAGATAGACCAAAGAAAGTCTGCTGTTTCTCATAAAGTGATTTAAAAAGGAATTCCCTGTATACAGCAGTTTGTTATATATTTACAAAGCAAGTATTGTGTGTTCCTGTCTTTTGCATTATTTACAGCATGAAAAGGGTTATGAGTTATCAACCTTGAACGTGCCCCTCTATAAAGATCTATAAGTCTTTATAAGACTTAAATATAAGTCATTTAATGCAATTTTTGTGTTTCTTGATATAGTGCTTTCATGGGCTTCTCTCTCTTTTTCAATCCAATTCACGAGAATTCAGTCTAGAAATAAGTCGTCAGGACCTGTGTTTTATGAAGCATAGGCTAAAACAAACATCTGCCACCACTTGTGCAATCACACTGTCAGGTATTTATGCAAGCGGTCCAGAACCTTTTAATTACTAACCCCTTCACTATCATGCACTATGAGCAGACAAGTAGACAAGGTCATTTTCCCCACTTATAGGGTTAACCACTCCCAACCGCTTGTAGATTGATACTGCCCTGCCCTATATAAGGCATTATTCTCTAGTGAACGCTAGCGTTAGTATAGAAAAGCTAATACGAATCCAATACGGGCGAATTGACAGTGAAATACGGTGCAGTTGGCCGCAGATTGCCGCAATTCGGTTATCTTTGGTGGCAGTGAAATTGTCCCATAGAGAAGTAATCTAAGGTTAATCTGTTCAGAGATGCTGAACTGCACTGAAATGTCAGATTTACGGTGGTCTAGTTCGACAGGTTAAAGGCTAGGGTCAGAGTGGGGCAGTCGGAACGCGCGTGCAGGCGCACTAAATCACGGCGGCAGTAGCAGCACATAACGGCCAATGACGGCCAATATACGCAGTACGTGCGTACAAAAGTGCGCCGACACCACGCAACCGGCAAATGAACGCATTTTTCTCAGAACGTGAAACCGCTGCTACAGACGTACAGAGTGCGCTGCGGCCGCATGGCAGCGTGTGTGCGTGATTAGGAGACGTCAGACGCTGCTAGTGTGCGGCCTACATAACGTTCAAACAGCCGGATTTCCCTAGAATTGCGTTGGTGAGTACCTGCGACTGTGCGACTGTGGTCGTCTGACCACTTAAGCGTATTCCGTGAAAAAATGCATGCGCACGCATCGACGTACATTTTGACGGTGGCCGCAGAAAATGCGCTCATCTGTCCCTAGCCTAAACAACCGAATCCTATAGGATTTAAAAGATAAAATATTATTGTTTTTTTTTTTTTTTATGTTTATTCTTTTCAGTTTCGGCAAAAAAGCCTTCTTATTTACTTATTTCTAGAAACAAAAAATTGTATTTTCTAGGCAAAATATTTGACTATTTCTTTAACCACTTCAATGCTAAGGACGCGCTCAGCGCGTCCTCAGCATTACCGCTGGTGTGCTGAGGACGCGCTGAGCGCGTCCTCACATTGGGGTCAGCGTTCGGCCGGGTTCCGGCCAATCGCTGGCCCCTCCGGTGCGGGCTGACATCCTGGATGTCAGCCCGGCATCCGGACCAGCAGCCGCCATTATTAGGTGTCATCGCGGGGGCGCGATGACACCTAATTCAGGCGCCCCCCCGCATGTGCGGAGGAGGCGCCTGAAAGGGAGGGGGGGAGGTCCTTCGGACCTCTCTCCCTCACGATCGGCGGCGCACAGGGGGTTAACCCAGGCATCATTTGGAAGGGCACAGCCTGCCCTTCCAAATGATGCCTGGCATTAACCCCTGGGGAGCTGGATCGCAAATCGGCGCTGAAAAGCGCCGATTCGCGATCCTTCCCGGGAGCTGGCCGACATCTTGGATGTCGGCCAAGCTTCCGGGAACTCCCCCAGAGGACTGGCGTCATCGAGCGTAGCACGATGACGCCAGTCCTAGCGTTAACCCTAACTGCCACCAACTGTGGAGATAGGGAGTTCCAATGAACTCCCTATCTCCCGATCCGTGGCAGCTAGGGGTTAAATTTTGATATCGTTGGATCGGCCAGAGCATGGCCGTTCCAACGATACCAAACATGAAAGTTAAAAATGTTGTAAAAAAAAATAAAAAAAAAAAAAAAAAAAATAAATTAAAAAAAAAATAAACACTTTTTTTTCTTTTTTTTGGGTTTGTTAATGCAGCAATATTGTTCCCATTTCAATTATAATGTGAACAATGATGCTGCACTAACGATTTTTGTATGCGGTGCGTTTGTTAAAAATAGTGTCATTTTCCCCAAAAAAAAATGTAACGAGACCCCATCTCTAATTTTTTTAACAAGCGCACCCCATACAAAATATAACCGCAATTGCTCGCATGTTAAAATGTGGAAAAAAACACTTTACACGTTGTAAATGATTGAAAATACATATTTTATTGCATTTTTTGTTATAATATACAGACATGACATAACGTATACATATAATAATGACATATTATGAATCTACCGAGTCTGACGGAAAGAACGATATATAATATGTCGGTGTCATATACTAAAATAAGCCTTAAAAACACGTTTAAACATGATGCGCAAAACAGGTAAAAAATGACCTCAGCACAGGGGCGGGAAAAGCCTCAGCAGCGAAAGGGTTAATGGCTTTTATTTTTCTATTATGTAACAGACCTTTTTATTATTTTTTTATTAGGCCTTTTCCATACATTTTCTACACATTTTTCATTCATATTTATTATTTTAATTGCCTTTTAAAGAATAGTGGAGTTCCAATTTTTTTTCTGCAGTTCGGCGGCATGTGGCAGTCAGTTTGACGCTCTTCTGCAGCATTGGGCGGCACTGGTCTGTTTGGCAATTTACGGCAGCTTCACGTTCAGCACACTCCAGGTACCCTGGGGTAAATAATGAATTCACCTCAGGGTCGGCAACCTGGAATCACACCGAAGAATGATTACCCTGAATTCAGTGATCTTTGAATAACTCTTTAAATGCCTGTCATAGCTACAGTTCTTAAAGGCTTAAATACACACACAAAGCTGTGCATTAAAATAAACAATCTGCCTGGATTGAATAAAGGTCTTCCGTGAATGTTATTAATATTCCTCTTGTGTTCAATTGCCCTTTTCTGCAAAACCCTTTCATTGTGTTATAGATATTAAAGCCTTCATGGAGAATATTATTAATTTTTCGGGTTGTGTTTCTTCTAATTAAATCTTTAATCTTGCATTTTTCTGCTTCCTATCTTTTAATGAGATATTTTGCCTTTTTCATAGATTGTTACAGTCTAGTAGCAATACCATCATATTGACATAGTTTAATCAACATATGAAGGGTTGTACTTCACAGGTTTAACCAGATGTTGTCCAGATGGGAGCTACAGGAACCATGGAGCGGACAAACACAGCTCCACGTGAAATTCAATAAAAAAGGAAGCAACTCAGCATTCAATCTGTAAAAGAGGTCGTTTACTGACAAGCATCACCATTTCGGTTGTAAGACCCTTTATCAGACTCATTACTGAGGAAGGCTGTTATACCAGCCAAAACATTGCTGCTGCTGCTAGTCCAGTAAACAGGGCTGGATTTATAACTAGGCAGAGTAGGCATCTGCCTACAGGTGCCTGCCACAAGGTGGCGGCTTGCGCTGTAAAAAAAATAATATATTTTTTAAATTTACAATCATTTAGACCACTCTATCTCTGGAGCTCTATGGGCTAGAGGAACATATGCGGTATCATTGAAAAGGTCAGATTATGGCCTTTCCAGTGATATCAAATATAACCATGTTAGATTTATGTAATAATAAAATTACAAATAAAATAATATTTCTTTTATTTCTAACGCAACACTATTAATATGTTTACAATTATAAAGTGACCAGTCATTGTCATAAAGTGACCTCATTTCCCACACTGCCAGCAAGTGTGGAGCTGATGATGTAACACATTCAGGTTTATTCAGAGAGCGTGAAAAGCAGGAGAATGACTGGAGAATGGATGGAGAATGAAAAATTCTAGGTCAAAATAGCCAAACCAGAAAAATTCTCCCTTTCATCTCACTTTCCAAATCGGCTATTTTGACCTAGAATTTTTCATTCTCCAGTTATTCTCCAGTTATTCTCCTGCTTTTCACGCTCTCTGAATAACCCTGATTGTTTCATAGACAACTGAGACCGTGGCACTGCAGTGAGGAGAGAGAGGGGGACTTTGGAACCTGCATCTCTGAATTGTACTCCGCACAAGGTTAAGTGAGGTGTCATTGGAGAGGTCAGAGTCTGGTCTTTACAATGATACAAAACAAGACTACGTAATGAGTAAAAATAAAAAATTTAAAAAAATAAATGCAAAAAGTATTTTTTCTCTGTTCTACGGCAGAGGCAATATATGTTTTTACATATAAAACAAACAATGCTGCTGCACTAACTCAACTAAGGCAACAGATTCTGCCCCTAATTTTGATTTGAGCGCAGAGAGAAATTGTTTCCGTTTTTTTAAATGTTTTATTTACTAGTTTGCCCAAAACAAAAATTTAAAACGTCACTGTAATGGAGTGGACCTGGTCACGTGAACACCACAGCAGGGAAAGTGTTTCATCAAGCAATCTTTATTCCTTGTAGCACAGGTGCATACAGGCACAGCCGCTTGGTTCAACCAAATAAACAAAAGAAGAAAAAACCTTTCTCTTCTATCCAGCAATCAATGTAACAAAAACAAAAGATTGTGTCCTCAAATCACAGGCCTTTAGGAGCTGTGTCTGTCTGAGGGGAGATCCACCAAAAAATGAACCTCCTGTGCCTGTATAGGCGTGTCTCTTTTAAAGCCCCAGCAAACACAACACATCAAGCCATTGTGTGTGTTGTTGGGCTGATCAATCCTGTCAAGTTAACCCTTTCCTCAGGGAACCTTATATACACCCCATCACACACCTCCCCCCTTAGAGTGGACCCCAGGCACACTCTCCCACACCAAACACATCCCTAGATAGGAAATCCGCATTCAGGTGCTCCTTTCCGGGACGATGCCGGACACTGAAGGAGTAGGTTTGTAATTCCAAATACCATCTAGTGAGCCGCGCATTCTTGGATTTCATGGTGTGAAGCCAACGTAGAGGAGCATGGTCGGTCACAAGGAGAAAGTGCCTGCCGAACAGATAGTAGCGCAGAGAGTTAATAGCCCATTTCACTGCTAAACATTCCTTCTCTATCACGGCAAAATTCTCTCTCTGGGAAGTAGTTTCCTGCTTAAATAGAGGATGGGGTGTTCCTCTCTATCAAATTCTTGGGACAATACAGCCCCTAAGCCCACCTCTGAGGCATCCGTATGTAGTACAAACTCTTTGTCAAAATCAGGACTTCGCAGCACCGGCTGATCACACAGCGTATGTTTTAATTTGGTAAATGCTTTGGTACATTCGGAAGTCCAAATTACTTTGTTTGGAGCAGAGTTTTTGGTCAAGTCCGTTAAAGGGGCTACCAGGGTAGAAAAATGTGGCACAAATTTTCTGTAGTACCCAGCCAAGCCAAGAAATGCCCTGACCTGCTTCTTATTGGTAGGAACAGGCATTTTAGCCAGTGCTGCAACCTTGTCTTGCAAAGGCTTAATAAGGCCATTGCCCAAAACATAGCCCAAGTATCTGGTTTATGTTTTCCCTAATATACACTTCGCTGGGTTTGCTGGGAGACCTGCTGACCTCAATGACCTCAAAACCGCAGCCACTTTGTCAAGGTGGTCATTCCAATCAGTGCTATAAATGACCACATCATCTAGATAGGCAGAGGCATACTGTTCGTGAGGGGTAAGAATATGATCCATGAGCCTCTGGAACGTCGCAGGGGCCCCATGAAGCCCAAATGGCAGCACACGGAATTGGAACAGACCTACAGGTGTAGCAAAGGCTGTTTTCTCTTTTGACGCTTCTGTTAACGGGATTTGCCAATAGCCTTTGGTTAAATCTAGTGTGGTAATATATTTGGCTTTACCCAGTCGGTTTAACATTTCGTCAACTCGTGGCATAGGATATGCATCGAAATTGGATATTGCATTTACCTTCCTAAAATCAATGCAAACCTGACCGAGCCATCGGGTTTTGGTACAAGAACTATTGGGCTGCACCACTCACTGTTTGAAGGCTCTATAACCCCAGCTTCAGCATGCTCTTTATTTCTTCTTGTACTACCTCCCGCAATTTCTCTGGTATCAAGTATGGCCTCAATCTAACAACTTCATCACTTTTCGTCTTTATGTGATGTGTAATTAAGTGTGTATTTCCTGGACGTGTAGAAAACACATCAGTAAAAGCCTCCAGCAGCCGCTGTGCTCCCTTTTGCTGGGCTGGACTTAATTGTTTTCCCAAAGTCACGCCCATCGATTTCTCCTGAATTTCACGTACATCTGGCCCCACGTCTAGCCTATCCGCTCTGGGAGCAATAAACAAGTTTTCCTCGGCTCGCCAGAGTTTTAACAGATTAACATGATATATTTGTTTTTCCTTTTTATGTACAGGGCGGAAGATTTCGTAGTCAACATCCCCCGTTCTTATTACCTCATAGGGCCCTTGCCATTTTGCCAACAGCTTACTTTCTGAACTAGGTAGAGGCAATAACACTCTATCTCCGGGCTTAAACTCCCGGGCTTTTGCATTTCTGTTATAGCTGAGAGCTTGCGCCTGTTGGGCAGTTTCTAAGTTACTAGCAGCAAATTGCCCGACCCTTTAAAGTCTCTCTCCTCAACTGCATAGTGTACTGTAGGATATTCTGGTCTGAATTAGACTGCGCCTCCCACTCTTCCTTCACTATGTCAAGTATGCCTCTAGGTCTCCTCCCATAAAGCAACTCAAAGGGTGAAAACCCAGTTGAAGACTGCGGAACCTCAAGGATAGAAAACAACAGATATGGCAACAATTTGTCCCAGTCTCTGTTCTCCCCATCCACGAATTTCCGCAACATTTTTTTGAGCGTGCCATTAAATCTCTCTACCAACCCATCCGTTTGCGGGTGGTAGACTGACGTTTTAAGGGACTTTATGTTTAGGAGAGCACAAACCTCCTTCATAAGCTTTGAAGTGAAGTTTGTACCCTGGTCTGTCAGTATCTCTTTAGGAATACCCACTCTTGAGAACAACTTTATCAATTCACTAGTTGTAAAGCCTGCCCAGAGGGCAGTCTATTGTGGATATACTGCCCCTGCTCATGTATACTGCCCCAGCTCGTGGATACTGCCCCAGCTCGTGGATATTGCCCCAGCACGTGGATACTGCCCCAGCACGTGGATATTGCCCCAGCACGTGGATATTGCCCCAGCACGTGGATATTGCCCCAGCTCGTGGATATTGCCCCAGCACGTGGATACTGCCCCAGCACGTGGATATTGCCCCAGCACGTGGATATTGCCCCAGCTCGTGGATATTGCCCCAGCACGTGGATACTGCCCAGCACGTGGATACTGCCCCAGAACGTGGATACTGCCCCAGCACGTGGATACTGCCCCAGCACGTGGATATTGCCCCAGCACGTGGATATTGCCCCAGCACGTGGATATTGCCGCAGCACGTGGATACTGCCCCAGCTCGTGGATACTGCCCTAGCACGTGGATATTGCCCCAGCACGTGGATATTGCCCCAGCTCGTGGATACTGCCCCAGCTCGTGGATACTGCCCTAGCACGTGGATATTGCCCCAGCACGTGGATGCATACTGCCCCAGCACGTGGATATTGCCCCAGCACGTGGATACTGCCCCAGCACGTGGATATTGACCCAGCACGTGGATATTGCCCCAGCACGTGGATATTGCCCCAGCACGTGGATACTGCCCAGCACGTGGATACTGCCCCAGCACGTGGATATTGCCCCAGCTCGTGGATACTGCCCCAGCACGTGGATACTGCCCAGCACATGGATATTGCCCCAGCACGTGGATTGATACTGCCCCAGCACGTGGATACTGCCCCAGCACGTGGATACTGCCCCAGCACGTGGATGGATACTGCCCCAGCACGTGGATACTGCCCCAGCACGTGGATACTGCCCAGCACGTGGATATTGCCCCAGCTCGTGGATACTGCCCCAGCACGTGGATACTGCCCAGCACGTGGATATTGACCCAGCACGTGGATATTGCCCCAGCACGTGGATATTGCCCCAGCACGTGGATATTGCCCCAGCACGTGGATACTGCCCAGCACGTGGATATTGCCCCAGCTCGTGGATACTGCCCCAGCACGTGGATATTGCCCCAGCACGTGGATATTGACCCAGCACGTGGATATTGCCCCAGCACGTGGATATTGCCCCAGCACGTGGATACTGCCCCAGCTCGTGGATTGCCCCAGCACGTGGATATTGCCCAGCACGTGGATGGATACTGCCCCAGCACGTGGATATTGCCCCAGCTCGTGGATACTGCCCCAGCTCCTGGATATTGCCCCAGCACGTGGATACTGCCCCAGCACGTGGATATTGACCCAGCACGTGGATATTGCCCCAGCACGTGGATACTGCCCCAGCACGTGGATACTGCCCCAGCACGTGGATATTGCCCCAGCTCGTGGATACTGCCCAGCACGTGGATACTGCCCAGCACATGGATATTGCCCCAGCACGTGGATTGATACTGCCCCAGCACGTGGATACTGCCCCAGCACGTGGATACTGCCCCAGCACGTGGGTGGATACTGCCCCAGCACGTGGATACTGCCCCAGCACGTGGAAATTGCCCCAGCTCGTGGATACTGCCCCAGCACGTAGATACTGCCCAGCACGTGGATATGCCCCAGCACGTGGATATTGACCCAGCACGTGGATATTGCCCCAGCACGTGGATATTGCCCCAGCACGTGGATACTGCCCCAGCACGTGGATACTGCCCCGCACGTGGATACTGCCCCAGCACGTGGATACTGCCCAGCACGTGGATATTGCCCCAGCATGTGGATATTGACCCAGCACGTGGATATTGCCCCAGCACGTGGATATTGCCCCAGCACGTGGATATTGCCCCAGCTCGTGGATACTGCCCCAGCACGTGGATACTGCCCAGCACATGGATATTGCCCCAGCACGTGGATTGATACTGCCCCAGCACGTGGATACTGCCCCAGCACGTGGATACTGCCCCAGCACGTGGGTGGATACTGCCCCAGCACGTGGATACTGCCCCAGCACGTGGATATTGCCCCAGCTCGTGGATACTGCCCCAGCACGTGGATACTGCCCAGCACGTGGATATTGCCCAGCACGTGGATATTGACCCAGCACGTGGATATTGCCCCAGCACGTGGATACTGCCCCAGCACGTGGATACTGCCCCAGCTCGTGGATACTGCCCCAGCACGTGGATACTGCCCAGCACGTGGATATTGCCCCAGCATGTGGATATTGACCCAGCACGTGGATATTGCCCCAGCACGTGGATATTGCCCCAGCACGTGGATACTGCCCCAGCACGTGGATATTGCCCCAGCTCGTGGATACTGCCCCAGCACGTGGATACTGCCCCAGCTCGTGGATACTGCCCCAGCTCGTGGATACTGCCCAAGCTCGTGGATACTGCCCAAGCACGTGGATACTGCCCCAGCACGTGGATACTGCCCCAGCACGTGGATATTGCCCCAGCTCGTGGATACTGCCCCAGCACGTGGATACTGCCCAGCACGTGGATACTGCCCCAGCACGTGGATACTGCCCCAGCTCGTGGATACTGCCCCAGCACGTGGATACTGCCCAGCACGTGGATATTGCCCCAGCACGTGGATATTGACCCAGCACGTGGATACTGCCCCAGCTCGTGGATACTGCCCCAGCACGTGGATACTGCCCAGCACGTGGATATTGCCCCAGCACGTGGATATTGACCCAGCACGTGGATATTGCCCCAGCACGTGGATACTGCCCCAGCACGT
This sequence comes from Leptobrachium leishanense, assembly GCA_009667805.1. Classification (NCBI taxonomy): domain Eukaryota; kingdom Metazoa; phylum Chordata; class Amphibia; order Anura; family Megophryidae; genus Leptobrachium; species Leptobrachium leishanense. The sequence continues at coordinate 455,433,622 of CM019064.1, read as the reverse complement.
GGATATTGCCCCAGCTCGTGGATACTGCCCCAGCACGTGGATACTGCCCCAGCACGTGGATACTGCCCCAGCACGTGGATGGATACTGCCCCAGCACGTGGATACTGCCCCAGCACGTGGATACTGCCCCAGCTCGTGGATACTGCCCCAGCACGTGGATACTGCCCCAGCACGTGGATATCGCCCCAGCACGTGGATATGGCCCCCCCGCTCGTGGATATGGCCCCCCCGCTCGTGGATATGGCCCCCCCGCTCGTGGATATCGCCCCCCCCGCTCGTGGATATACTCACCTACATCGGCCCTCCAGCGATGGCGGTCCCGCGTCCCGCTTCAAGCGTCCTCTCTCGCTCCGTTGGTCGCCGGGATGACGTCACGAAAGCCTTTGACCCCCGGGGTCAAAGGCTTTCGTGACGTCATTCCGGCGAACAACGGAGCGAGAGAGGACGCTGGAAGCGGGACCGCCATCGCTGGAGGAGCTAAGGGCCGATGTAGGTGAGTATGTGTCCCCCTACATTGGCCAGAGCCTCAGCGGTGGCTGTCGCAGGCTGCTCGGCCGGCCTCCAGGCTTAGGCGAGCCCCCGGCTCGGCTGGGCCTGTAGGCCCAAGCCAAGCCGGGGGCTCGCCTGAGCCTGGAGGCCGGCCGAGCAGCCTGCGACAGCCGGAGGACAGTCACCGCTGGAGCTCAGGGCTAATGTAGGTGAGTATGTGCTCTCCACACCCACCCTGCTTACTCGGCCGGTATCCAAGCTTAGGCGAGCCCCCGGCTTGGGCCTAGAGGCCCAGCAGAGCCGGGGACTCGCCTGAGCATGGAGGCCGGTCGAGTTGCATGCTCGGCCGTCCTCCAGGCTCAGGTGAGTCCCTGGCTCGGCTGGGCCTCTAGGCCCAAGCCAAGCCGGGGGCTCGCCTGAGCCTGGATGCCGACCAAGCTTAGGCGAGCCCCCGGCTTGGCGTGGGCCTAGAGGCCCAGCCGAGCCGGGGACTCGCCTGAGCCTGGAGGACGCCCGAGCATGCAACTCGACCGGCCTCCATGCTCAGGCGAGTCCCCGGCTCGGCAGGGCCTCTAGGCCCAAGCCAAGCCGGGGGCTCGCCTAAGCTTGGATACCGGCCGAGCAAGCAGGGTGTGTGTGTGTGTGTAGAGCACATACTCACCTACATCGGCCTCGAGTCCTCCACCGGTTCCACACATACTCACCGACATCGGCCCTTAGCTCCTCCAGCGATGGCGGTCCCGCTTGCAGCGTCCTCTCTCCGTTGCTCGCCAGGATGACGTCACGAAAGCCTTTGACCCCCGGGGTCAAAGGCTTTCGTGACGTCATTCCGGCGAGCAACGGAAAGAGAGAGGATGCTGCAAGCGGGACCGCCATCGCTGGAGGAGCTAAGGGCCGATGTCGGTGAGTATGTGTTAGGCAACATCGGCCCTGAGCTCCAGCGGTGACCTCCTCCGGCCGAGCAGGCTGCTCGGCCGGCCTCTACGCTTAGGCGAGTCCCCGGCTCGGCTGGGCCTGTAGGCCAAGCCAAGCCGGGGGCTCGCCTAAGCCTAGAGGCCCGCCGAGCAGCCAGCGGCAGCTGGAGGAGGTCTCCGCTGGAGCTCAGGGACGATTTTGGGGTGTATTTTTTGGGAACTTCGGCCCCGATCCTCCAGCGGTGACCTTCTCCGGCTGCCGCTGGCTGCTCGGCGGGCCTCTAGGCTTAGGCGAGTCCCCGGCTCAGCTGGGCCTGTAGGCCCAAACCGAGCCGGGGGCTCGCCTAAGCCTAGAGGGCCGCCGAGCAGCCAGCGGCAGCCGGAGGAGGTCTCCGCTGGAGCTCAGGGCCGATTTTGGGGTGTGTTTGTTTGGGAACTTCGGCCCCGATCCTCCAGCGGTGACCACCTCCGGCTGCCGCTGGGTGCTCGGCGGGCCTCTAGGCTTAGGCGAGTCCCCGGCTCGGCTGGGCCTGTAGGCCCAAACCGAGCCGGGGGCTCGCCTAAGCCTAGAGGCCCGCCGAGCAGCCAGCGGCAGCCGGAGGAGGTCACCGCTGGAGCTCAGGGCCGATTTAGGGGAGTATGTTTTGGAACTTCGGCCCCGATCCTCCAGCGGTGACCTCCTCCGGCTGCCGCTGGGTGCTCGGCGGACCTCTAGGCTTAGGCGAGTCCCCGGCTCGGCTGGGCCTGTAGGCCCAAACCGAGCCGGGGGCTCGCCTAAGCCTAGAGGCCCGCCGGCAGCCGGAGGACGGTCACCGCTGGAGGATCGGGGCATCTGGCCGTTAGAACACACAGGTAGCTGCGCGCGGCTCGTGCCGTTTTTTTTTTTCACGCGGCCGGCACGCGCAGCTACCTGTGTGTTCTAACGGCCGCTTTCAAATGTCCGTCGCGCATGCGCAGTAGGGTTTTGGCGACGGACAGTTTTTAGCTTATTCTTTTATAGTATAGATTGGCTATTGTCGAGGCTGAGGTATTCCGGAGAGGTATCGCCTCTGGGTACCGGGTTGCATAATCAACTATTACCAAGATATGATGGTTACCTGCTGCAGTTTTCTCAAGAGGACCAACTAGATCAACCCCAATCCTTTCAAATGGCAGTTCCACTAATGGTATCGGTATAAGTGGTGCTTTGACTTGTCCCTTTGGAGCCACTAGCTGACATTCCGGGCAGGACTTACAAAAATTTTCTACCTCCTTATATACACCCGGCCAGAAAACCTGTACAATAAACGGGCCAGAGTCTTCTCTCTCCCCAAATGCCCTCCAAGGGGAATAGAATGAGACAGCTGTAACAGTTGTCTCCTATAGCCTTTTGGTACCAATATCTGCTCACATAGGTCTCCTGTATTAGGGTGTTTGCAAACTCTGTATAGCAATTCATCCCTTAGCATAAAATGGGGGAAGTGACTATGCTTGAGTGCATCCAAAACATGTCCGTTTGCAACAGCCAGACTGTCATATGCTCCACTCAGTGTGGGGTCATTTTTCTGTGCCTTTCGCACATCCCTAGGACTTGTCCCCAACTCAGGTATAGGGTCCCCAGGGTCCCCTGCTTGCTGTCCCATGTCTTCCCCAGCTTTCACCTGCTGAACAGGGCATTTATGTTCCACGTCCTGTATGTCTGCCCATTCTCTTTTCTCCAGTCTCCTTTGTGTTTTTGATTTATGAACCCTAGCTCTTGTAGAAAACAAGTCTGGGTCCTTAAAAGGGAAGAGTCTTCCTATGTCTGCACTGCATTCCTCTTCCTTTCTTAGTTCCACATCTTTGACCTGAACTTTGAGGACTCTGCCAAAGTGTTCCCAATCTTTCCCAACCACCACTGGGTATGGCAACTTTTCAGCCACCCCTGTAACAACCTGGGATGCATATCCATCTATCTGAAGGTTAATTTTTGCTGAGGGGTACGATTTTACATCGCCATGTATGCACATTATGAGCACAGGTTCTTGGGAGTCCAAGAAGCTGAAGTTGACAAGATCCTGTTGTACCAGAGTTCTCCTACAACCGGAATCAACAAGGGCCCTGACTTCTATGCCATTCGCCCATGCTGGGACTACAAAAGCTTCCAGGTCATTCACTTCAGAGTTAATTGCATAACACTGGCCAACATAGTCACACTCCATAGAGTCCACAGAGGAACAAAATTTTGCAATATGCCCACTTTCTCCACACTTAAAGCATACCAGCTGCCTTTCTTGTACCTGATCATTGCTTAAAGCCCTCACTTTATTGCCAGAAGGCCTTTCTGTACTGGTCTTAGACCAGGGACTTGCTAGAGTTGAGTTCTCCTTAGAGACTTTCTCCCTCCCTGATAGAGGGGCATTTAAAACAGAAGGTTGCTTCCCTAAGGTTTCCCACTTTTCTCTTTTACTTTGCTTTTGAGCAACCTGATACCCATGGGTATCCTCTGCCTGCAGAAACTCTTCTGAAATTTGGACAGCATAATCCAAGGAACTGCGTTTGTGTCGTGAAACCCATTGGGACAGACCCTTTGGGAGCTGTTTGATGTATTGTTCCAGGATTAACAAATCCATAATTTCAGAGACTGGGCGAGTAGCAGGCTTTAACCATTTATATGCCAAATCTTTAAGCTGCTGAGCAAAAGCCCTAGGGGGAGTGCCCAAAACAAATGTCTTATTCCTGAACTTATTTCTATAACATTCATCAGAAAGACCAAGACGATTCAGGATAGCAGATTTCAGTATATCATAGTCCCCTGCTTCGGCTTCCCCCAAACACTGATAAGCAGCCTGCGCTTCATCGGTTAAAAAGGGAGCCAGTCTTATAACCCAGGTACCTTTCTTCCACTGGGCCAGGGTTGCAAGTCTCTCAAATGCAGTCAGGTACGCTTCTGGATCATCCTCTGGTCCCATCTTGGTCAGGGCATGGGAGAAGGACTCCTTAGAAGAACCGTCTGTTGCACCTTGTTCCCTTGTATACTCCAGAAGCTGCTGTATAAGTGCCACTTGGAACTCCTGCTGTTGCTGCTGCGTCTCAGTCTGTAGTTGTTGCTGCTGGGCATGTTGCTGTTTCTGGATGGATTGCATTTGCTGTAGTAGCTGAAGCTGGAACTCCTGTTGCTGCCTCTGCTGTTGCTGTTGCTGTTCCATTATCCACTTTAACAGTGTAGCGCTCACTCCCGGAGGAGCCGCTGAAAATTGAACCACTGGTCAGTCTCCCCGCACTAGGGAATAAATATGCTCCAACACAGTTGTGAGTTTTTATCATTTAAATAATTTACTAAAATAATGAGCAGATATTGAGACACGGTATTCACAGATATATTACAGTATTTTCGTATCGCGGTAAAACGCGTGGCGGAAAAGAAACGAGACACGAGGTTTCGTATTTCGGAAAATAAAATATTCGTAACCGAACAGAAAATAAAAGCAGTTGCACGAATATACGAAAAAAAAGAACACGTAGCGGAACCCAAAAATACAATCTCTACGTATTACGACAAACGCGCAGCGGAAAAGAGGAAAATATATTCGGAACGTATCTTTACTCTTGTTCCGATACGCAACAAAAATGAGTCCTGCACAGGTTAAGTCCCGGAATGTGAAAGGTGTGTATGTGTGTGTATGGTACCCGGGTACTATTCAACTGGCCAGTGAATTTACTTAAAGGATCTCTTCGACTAGTCAAATTGGGGCCCTGTGGACTTTAAGAAGGAAAACAGCAGCGGGTTCTTTATTTACAGTACAGCCTTGGAGGCCTCTCACCCATCCTACGGTTGCTTTAGGCTCCGCTGACCCAGGACGTCTCTCCGCTCGATATTGACTGGGGATACTAGCGGCCGGATCCGTTGTCTGACTTTCCGCAGCTTGTCCACGACTTGTCCAACTCACCGCCTGCTCTCCGTATTCGGTCAACTCGCGGCAACTCCTTACTCGAGGTCTTGGGTCTCTTAGATCTGCAGCAATCTCGGGAACTTGAAGCGCTCTCCTTCTCTTCAGGCTGAATGTCCAATAAATGACTCTGACAGGTCTCGCTCAGGCTCTGGCTTAGGCCCTCTTGCGATGTCTCTCACTGCGTCTATCTCCTCTGACTCCCTGGCGCGCTCTGGAACTTTCTCCACGAGGCAGAGAATGTAAGTTCCCAGTCCCCACCCACTTCCTGTCTTCCTGCAAAGCATGCCGGGCGTTGTAGTCCCAATGTCCAGTATCTGATCGCGATAGTCTCCATCTTGTGGCCAAAAATAGGTACTGCCACAACAAGACGATTTTTCTACACAGCGCTACACTCTCCCCCTCCTAGAACTCTTGGGTCTCCCCAAGGAGGTACAACAATTACATTACATTTCCAACAATTTGAATGCAGTTTATATAACATGTACAGGTTCAGCAGCATACATATAGTGAGTTAATAACACTTCCTCAAGTTGACTCATATTTTGGGCTACCTCAGCTAGCATAGCAGACACTTCGGGCAACCTCCGCACCGTGGTGATGGCCTCTTCAGTGCTATGTCCTGGTGAGTCGTAGGTGAGTCGTTGGGGCGGTCGAACAGAGCGTCTTGGTTCTGGCTCAATCAGTTCCTCTTCAGGTGGAAGTACTATAGGCGTTGGCTCAATTTCTCTTTCTATCACTGGAGCAGACGTTTCTTCAGAGTATGATCCCTCCAGTGAAGGCATAGAACTGTAATCACCTGAATAAGCTTCCGGAGCTACCGGGATCCCCACAGCCTCAGGGACTTCCCACTGAAATTCAAGAGGCTCAGGGATATCAACAGTCTCAGGGACTTCCAACAAGAATTCAGGAGCTTCAGGCCTCAAATTACTCTCCATCGTTCAGGAACTGAGGTAATCTCTTCAGGCTCCGATGGACGTATCCAGTCCAGACAGAAACTTTCTTCCTCACTGTCCCTTTCGCTCTCTTCGACAGCCGGGTCTGTTGAGACTGAGTAACAGGAGGCAAACATGGAACAGGCGGATTCGGCGGAGGGTCAACTACCCGAGTCTGTTGAGACTGAGTAACAGAAGGTAAACGTGGAACAGGCAGACTCGGCGGAGGGAGTTTGTCCCCAACTGGTATCCTCACAGCCTCTCTCAAAGGTAACAAATGATTTCGGTGCCAGTTCTTAAGAGGCCCAGCCTTTCCATCTGGGCGAACCTGATACACCGGCAGACCCGGCAGTTGCTTGCAGACAATGTAAACCTGGGAACTCCATCTATCCGCCAACTTGTGTCTTGCAGCAGCACCCAAGTTCTTCAACAGGACCCTATCACCCGGTTGTAGATCTTGTATTCGAACTTTCAAGTCATAGTTCCTTTTGTTCCTTTGCTCCCTGTTTCCTGAAGTTAAACGGGCCTGTTCAAACGCAGAAGCCAGATTCTTTCGAAGTCTATCCACGTAGTTTCTATGGGAAGCTACTGATGTTTGGTCTAGAGATAACCCAAATGCCAAATCAACCGGCAGTCGAGCCTCCCTTCTGAACATAAGACGGTACGGTGAGTATCCAGTTGCATCGCTCTCCGTACTGTTATATGCATGCACCAGAGTAGCTATGTGACGACTCCAACTTTGCTTCTCCACATTCGACAAGGTCCCTAGCATGTTCAGCAGTGTGCGATTAAACCTTTCAGGCTGAGCATCACCTTGAGGGTGATATGGTGTAGTTCGGGTCTTTTGGATTCCCAACAGCTCTAACAACTGCCCCACCAGTCTGCTTTCAAAGTCTCTACCCTGATCAGAGTGTATCCTCCTTGGCAGTCCGTAATGAACAAAGAACTTTTCCATCAACACCTTGGCCACTGTCGGAGCGCGTTGATCTTTTGTGGAGAAAGCTTGGGCATAACGAGTGAAATGATCAGTCACTATTAGAATGTTCCCTTGCCCACTAGCGTCCGGCTCTAAGGACAAGAAGTCAATGCACACCAAATCCATGGGTCCCTGGCTCTGCAGATGGCTCATTGGAGCAGTTCGGGTCGGTAGAGTCTTTCTCTGAATACACCTCAAACAGGAGTGACAATAACTTTCCACTTCAGCTCTCATGCAAGGCCAATAGAACCTATCTCGCACCAACTTAAAAGTTCTTTCAGCACCCAAATGTCCATGCTCATCATGTAGTGATCGCAACACACTCTCCCTATGTTTAGTAGGGAGGAATAACTGTTGAATCTCTTCAGCGTTAGTTGAGGGGCCCCTTCGGTAGACCACCCCATCCAACATCTTCAACCGCTCCCACTCTTTGTAGACCAATCTGGCTCCACTCGGGGAGTTGGTTAACAAGATCTCTCGCTGGTTTGTAGACAGGGCCTTTATGGGCAAGGCAATTAAAGGGTCTCTGGCCTGATCCGCTTTCAGGTCCTGTCTCGAAAAGGTAGGTAAACTTTCGTCCCTTAACTGCGTAGGGTTACAGTAAAACTCAGGAACAGCCGCAGCCATAACTCCTATGGCCTCCGCTTCAATCCCTCCTTTGACCCGGCGCTCTGTTCCTTGACACAAAGCTTGCACCCCGTCTGGAGTCAACTGAGTCCATTCTGTAGTGTAGGGTCTTCTCGATAACACATCAGCATCTCGATTGTTCACCCCAGGGCGATACTTCAGGCTGAACCGAAACCCTGACAGAGCGGCCAACCACCGATGTCCCGTGGCGTCCAGTTTTGCGGTAGTAAGGATGTAGGTAAGAGGATTATTATCCGTCTTGATCACGAACTCGGCTCCATACAGATAGTCTTTTAATTTGTCCACCACTGCCCACTTTAAGGCTAAGAACTCCAACTTGTGGGTAGGGTAGTTCTTCTCTGAAGGCGTAAGGCTCCGGCTCACGTACGCTACAGGCCTCAGCAATCCACCATACTCCTGATACAGGACTCCTCCCAGACCTTCTCGGCTGGCATCCACATGTAGTTCATACGGCTTGTGAGGGTCCGCATAGGCCAAAACAGGAGCTCGGGTTAGACTTTCTTTCAACTTCACGAAAGCTTCTTCACATTGACTGGTCCATTCACCCTGTATAGACTCTCGAGCTTTCCTTGGCCCCGGAGCTGACGGGTTTTTGTCAGAGACCTTGCAGCCTTCTTCTAGGCGTGTGCACCGATTTTTTTTTCGGTTCGATTCGGTTCGATTTTTCGGATTTTTAAACTTTTCGATTCGGCTCGTTTCGACCGATTTCGGTTTCGATTCGATTCGGTTCGGCCTGGTTTTCGGGTACATTTTTTTTTCGGAATTTCGACCATTTTTCGTTTTTTCGTGTCACTGTGCTCGGTTTTTATATCGACTTTTCGTAATTTCGGAAATTTTCGTTTTCCAGAATTGCACATTTTTCGGAATATCGACCATTTTTCGTATTTTTCGTGTCATTTTGCCCGTTTTTTGTATCGACTTTTCGTTTTTTCGGCAAATTTTCGTTTTTCAGAAAATTTTCGTTTTTACAAAATTTTCGTTTTTAGGAAAATTTTCGTTTTTAGGAAAATTTTCGTTTTTCGGAAAATCTGTTCTCCTCGTTTGACACATTTCAAGTCCATTCGAAAAATCCGAAAATATTTCGTTTCGGCTCGGAAAACATTTCGGATCTGAAATTTTCGGATCTAAAATTTTTCGGAAATTCGGCCGCATCCGAAAACACGAATCGGGAAATTTCGTGAAAATTCCGAAATTCCGAAACCCGAAACGCACATCCCTACCTTCTTCTGTGGTTTCCTTCTGCAGGAGTTTGTTCAGTGGTTGAGCTATTTTCGCGAATCCTCCCACAAATCTTCGATAGTACGAACAGAATCCCAGGAAAGATCTAAGCTCAGTGACGTTCCGGGGTCTAGGCCAAGAAGCTACGGCCTCTAACTTCCGAGGATCTGTCGAAACACCTTCTGCTGAGACCACATGTCCTAGATACGTAACAGACGGTAGACAGAATTGGCATTTCTCCAGAGACAGTTTCAACTCCTCTTCATGGAGCCTCTTCAAAACCTTCTCCAGACGTTGCTCATGCTCTTCCAGAGTCTTCCCAAATACAATTATATCATCCAGGTACACTAAAACTTCGATTAGATTCATATCCCCGACTGTCTTCTCCATCAACCGTTGGAACGTGGCTGGAGCCCCCGTAAGGCCTTGAAGCATTCTGTTGAATTCAAAGAACCCGAGTGGACAGATGAACGCAGTTTTCTCCTTGTCTTCAGGATGCATGGGTATCTGGTGGTATGCGCTTCGCAGGTCCAGTACACTAAACCACTTTGCTCCAGACAAACACTGTAGGGCATCTTCTATCCGAGGAGTGGCATATTGATCGGGGATGGTTCTCCGGTTCAACGTGCGGTAGTCTATGCATAGACGGACAGAACCATTTTTCTTCCGGACCAACACTATGGGAGATGCATATGGACTCCTGGACTCTTGAATCACCTTGGTTCTTTGCAATTCATTCAGTTGTTCTCGCAGATCATCCAAGTCTCCTAGCGGAACTCGCCTTGATCTTTCCCGAAACGGCTTGTCTTCTTGTAGCCGAATGCAGTGCTCAGTACTCTTAGCTAGGCCCACGTCGAACTCATCTTTTGAGAACAATACCTTCCATTTTAAGACTTGAGATTGGAGACGTTTCTTCCACTCAGGTGAAATGGGAGCGTCCTTGGGGTAGAATCTTTCATCTGGAATCTCTTTATCCACTCCCCCTCCTAAATCGGTAGAGAGGGGTGTAGCAGACTCTACTTGCCCGATAGGCATTCGTGCTTTAAGGACTACTGGAGAATCTGTCACATTGCACACACTGACCGAGACTCTTCCTCGTGTTCTCTTCAGAGCTTTGGTGGAGATTATTTCAGGAATTACTTCGACTCCGGTTTCACTCCCATAATTAACATTGGTTCCCAGCACCACATAGGTACCCGGTTGCGACCCGTTCAACTTGACTGAAACCCGGAAGCTCGCTACTTCTCCTGCTTGCAGAACCTTCTCTGTTCCCCCCAGTCTCCACAGGCGCCCCACCTCGGCAGGTGCCTTTCGTTCTTCAACCATCCTCTGATAGACCGGACGTAACAGTGGGTGTACTCCTTGAGTCGAACCTTCTTCTAATACCATAGGTGTCAGGAGACTCCGCACTAGGTCAGTATTCGTCCCCACTATCAGGGAGCTTCTGTTCGCGCCTGGGGGTCGAGGACACACAATGGCCAATGCATCACAACCCCCAGACTGCCCGATGACTTCAGATCCGATCTCCAACTTCACTTGCAGGTACCCGTCATAAGGGAGTTTCTCAGTGCCGATACCCCATATTTCCAAATCCTTCAATTCTTGCAGAGGAATGTGCTTCAAGTGTTTCTCATAGAAGTCTTTGTAGATCAATGTCACTTGAGCCCCTGAATCTAACAGAGCTTTAGTGTAGACTCCCTCCACTTGGATTGGCACAATAGGAGAAGGACCTATCAGTTGGTCAGGAAACTTGGTGGCGGTATCTGGACGCTTAGACCCAGTTTTCTGTACCCTGGCCTTTTTCTTGGCCCGTGTAGGTTTTGGGTGTGCATTGCCCCCCCATGACGTAGACCCGGACGCTAAGGGAGTGACTCTTTCAGTCCCGGCTGGCTCAGCAGTTGGCTCGGCTTTGGGCCCTCTCGCCCTCTTAGTCTTAGCTTGGTTTTTGGAGCGGGGTTCAACCTTCGGGCACTTAGGTTGCTCCTTTACTGGTGCCCTCTGGCGTTTCCCGCCTGCAGGACGGACAACAGCTTCTCCACAGCTTTTAGAAGTTCTTCGACCGGTTTCTTTTCACTCCTCCCTTGTGGGCATTGAGCCCTGAAATGGCCGATTTCCCCGCAGCCAAAACATTTCTTTCCTGGGTGTGTAAGCTTATTTCTTTCTGGCGGTTCACTTGGAGACCCCCTGTTTGAGGCTACAGCAACCCCTTCAGTTCTGGTGTCCTTAGCCGACAACAACGTCATTAACTCCATCATTTGCAACATCTGAGTTTTTAGAGCCAGCACTTCAGTCTGTATGTCTGCCACACAGAGAGTTCCTACTTCTGCGGTGAAAGCTGTGGGCGATGCATTTGCGACCTTTTTAGCTTTAATCAAAGGCTCTTCTTCTCTGATAGCTTTGATCAGTTTGGAATCGGTTAGTCCCGTGTTCTGGTATCTAGTCTGAAATCTCAACATTATGGGATCCAGTGGGAGTGCTCCTTTGAAAATTTGATCCATCAAAGCTTTGCTTGCCTGACTCGGTTGCACGCCCCCTTTAAGAATGACCTGATGGATGATTTTATCCAGCCGCCAGACATATGTGGACAATTCTTCTCCTTCCTTTTGATAGGTGTGAGAGAACTTGTGAATAAGTTCGGCACAATCCTCCACTCCTCCGAAATTTTCCTGTAAAGCTTCTAGATACTCTACAGCAGTGCAGCCGGGCTTGTCCCTTTCCAGATTTCGAATGACCTCTGAAGCAGGACCTCTTAGGCTCTCGATCAGCCTTTGTCTCTTCACGGTGTCAGCAACTTCCCATTCTTCCACTGCCTGCACTGCCTGATCTATCCAAGTCTCAAAGTCCTCTTCTCCAGTTGGCACGGGGACCTTACCAGAATAAAACCGTAACTTGCGATATCCGTAATTTGGAGACGCAGTAGAGTTTTTCGCTAGTGTTTCCACCAGTTTCCCCATAGTGGTGAAAAATGTAGCAGGAGGGAACCCTGTAGTCGGGGTAACATCGGGAACATTCTCGTGATCACCACGTGGCGTACTTGGCTGTATCAGTTGGACTTCCACCTCACCGGTCAGCTTCATGCTCGCGCCCTGAAAACATACTGGAACACCCTTTCTCCACTCAAGAAGAACATACGTGTGAGGGGTATCTGGGTTCGCTTTTATGTCCAAGATTAACCCCCGATTATCTGGTGTCAGCGTGGCCACGGCCTGGCGAATCTGATCTTCGGCCCAAGTGTCTGCAGGAATATCCATAACTATACATAATTCTATCTGACTACTGTGCTCTTCACACCATTTGGCAGCAGTGTCTGGATCCATATTTAACCCTTTAAATGCGGTTTTTCCAGAGACTGGATCCCGGACGAGCCCCCACGTGTAGCGCTCACTCCCGAAAGGAGCCGCTGAAAATTGAACCACGGGTCAGTCTCCCCTCACTAGGGAATAAATATGCTCCAACACAGTTGTGAGTTTTTATCATTTAAATAATTTACTAAAATAATGAGCAGATATTGAGACACGGTATTCACAGATATATTACAGTATTTTCGTATCGCGGTAAAAACGCGTGGCGGAAAAGAAACGAAACACGAGGCTTCGTATTTCGGAAAATAAAATATTCGTAACCGAACAGAAAATAAAAGCAGTTGCACGAATATACGAAAAAGAAAACGTAGCGGAACCCAAAAATACAATCTCTACGTATTACGACAAACGCGCAGCGGAAAAGAGGAAAATATATTCGGAACGTATCTTTACTCTTGTTCCGATACGCAACAAAAATGAGTCCTGCACAGGTTAAGTCCAGGAATGTGAAAGGTGTGTATGTGTGTGTATGGTACCCGGGTATTATTCAACTGGCCAGTGAATTTACTTAAAGGATCTCTTCGACTAGTCAAGTTGGGGCCCTGTGGACTTTAAGAAGGAAAACAGCAGCGGGTTCTTTATTTACAGTACAGCCTTGGAGGCCTCTCACCCATCCGACGGTTGCTTTAGGCTCCGCTGACCCAGGACGTCTCTCCGCTCGATATTGACTGGGGATACTAGCGGCCGGATCCGTTGTCTGACTTTCCGCAGCTTGTCCACTACTTGTCCAACTCACCGCCTGCTCTCCGTATTCGGTCAACTCGCGGCAACTCCTTACTCGTGGTCTTGGGTCTCCTAGATCTGCAGCAATCTCGGGAACTTGAAGCGCTCTCCTTCTCTTCAGGCTGAATGTCCAATAAATGACTCTGACAGGTCTCGCTCAGGCTCTGGCTTAGGCCCTCTTGCGATGTCTCTCACTGCGTCTATCTCCTCTGATTCCCTGGCGCGCTCTGGAACTTTCTCCACGAGGCAGAGGATGTAAGTTCCCAGTCCCCACCCACTTCCTGTCTTCCTGCAAAGCATGCCGGGCATTGTAGTCCCAATGTCCAGTATCTGATCGCGATAGTCTCCATCTTGTGGCCAAAAATAGGTACTGCCACAACAAGACGATTTTTCTACACAGCGCTACACTAGCTTGTCAGAATCCATTTTCCTAAGAAACAGAAACACAATCCTAGTGCAGATTGCCTGTACTTTGCGCACACCCAGGAAATGTCACAAATGAGGTACTCTTACCAACTGCCAATGTGAATCAGGCACATCTCCACTCCACGGTTTATATCGATCCACCGCTGCCACCATAATGTAATGGAGTGGACCTGGTCACGTGAACACCACAGCAGGGAAAGTGTTTCATCAAGCAATCTTTATTCCTTGTAGCACAGGTGTATACAGGCACAGCCGCTTGGTTCAACCAAATAAACAAAAGAAGAAAAAACCTTTCTCTTCTATCCAGCAATCAATGTAACAAAAACAAAAGATTGTGTCCTCAAATCACAGGCCTTTAGGAGCTGTGTCTGTCTGAGGGGAGATCCACCAAAAATGAACCTCCTGTGCCTGTATAGGCGTGTCTCTTTTAAAGCCCCAGCAAACACAACATCAAGCCATTGTGTGTGTTGCTGGGCTGATCAATCCTGTCAAGTTAACCCTTTCCTCAGGGAACCTTATATACACCCCATCACAGTCACTTTGGCATGTTTCATTTTTTTCTTTGGGGTGGGGGGGGGGGGGTAGGGGCCCTCTACAATTCTGTGCCTACAGACTCCTGGAATGCAAATCTGGCCCTGTCAGAAAACTGGTCCTTTAATAGACCGGATTGCAGGGTTCCTTCCTCTTTTTTTTTGTATATTATTGACATTACCACATTCTTTACCAGCTTTTCAGTAGCCACTTTCTGACTGCTTTGTAAGGTTAATCTATTTAATAGGTATTTGTTTGGTTACCCTACTCTAGATCCTGCAGAAGCAAAATGAGGGCGTATTTACCAGTTAGATCAGTAGAAACTACAAAGCAATAAAACTGTTAGGGCCCCATTACATTCTAAACGCAAAAAAACGCTTGCGCAACGTGTGAATTTGTGCGCTAAGCGTTAAATGTTAACGCGCGTAAATCAACGCTGGAATTAGAATCCTCGTGCATTTTTTCATCCATCAAGCAATAACCGGCGTTAAACGGACGCTCACAAATGCTCGCGCAGTAACATTGCGCACAGAAATCAGTGTGCGGACTTTTTTTTTCACGTGATTCAGCCAATCACAATTATCTCACGTTAAGTTTTTGTGCCTGTCAAAGTCAATCTGAGCATATATGCTGCAGCAATAATACATGCACACACAACTTCTCAAATTTATTGGTTTGGTCTGAGTTGAATGTGTAACTATACTTTGCTGTGTATTTTTTTTTGGGCTGGTGTATTTGGGTTCGTCCAGGTTGTTCAGATTTGCCATTAACACCAGCTTTTAGGAGTTGCTAAAATTATGCACGCAACGACTGTGCGTTAATTCCTGCGCATAGATTGTAATACCATCCGTGTACCTGAGCACATTCACGTTTGCGCTCACAATGTTAAGTATAGGAAGCGCGCAGTAAAGTATGCTCGCGTAGGGTTCACGCAGGTTCACCCGCGGTAGACGATTACGTGCGTATGTTGTGCTGACAATGTAATACGACGTTCAGCGCAAAGGGTTTTACCCCTCGCGTTAATTTTTTTTGCACCGGCGCAAACGTTTGTGTGAAGATTGTAATTTGGCCCTTAGTTTCCAGACTAACAATGTTGTGAGGGAAAGGCTGGCAAGGGCATCCTTGGAATCATTTGCTCCCAAGGTCACTGGCACACAGTGGTTTGGGACCAAAACCTCTTACATTAGACTGGAAATGAATAGACAGAAAAATAATCATATGTGGTCCTCTGTGCTTCCTGTAGAGGGGGGTGTGGTTGGTGCTGGGGGAAGGAGGAGCTGAGCTGCTCTGGCCACAGTAAATTAGAAACATTTTATAAGTAAAGTATAATAAATTATAGATAAGAGTTTAGAATAGATATAGTGCTCAGTGGAAAGTATTTTTTGAGACCAAAAATATATGGTAGATAAAATTTATACCACAACATATTTTTTTCAATTAAAAAAAAACACTAAGCATGGGATGGAAAAGCACACAGACTCACATCCTCTCTGTAACTGATAAAATGAAAAGGTCATAGATACCAAACTTGCCGTCCTCGTGGCATTTTCAATATCACAACACAAACATATTTCGGCTCAGCTGCCTTGCTACTCGCTTGAGTTGGAGTAAAGGGAGAAGCAGGAATACCAGCTCTGAAAGAGAAGATGAGTTAAGGTGGAATAGATCATTTTCATTATTTTGACTGCTAATTTCCGGCTGCTATAAAAAGTATAAGTTACAGCATGGAGCCACAATTACCAAGCTGCATAGGCCCTGGAAGTGGAGGCTTGAATTCATCTGGGAGCAATTGACCAAAAGGGATCTTAAATCTGTGAGTATCTCACTTGGCACCCTTATAGTGTCGAGGCACAACTTTTACAAGATCTTTCAATCTTGTATAACCTAACTTTGGACTGAAAAGTGACTTCACGTTATGGTGATATTTATCCTACACATTTATTGGTTTAGTATCCCCTTTACCTAATACCCTGTCTTTTTGCACATTCATATGTATGGAACAACACACAAAAACTGTGAAAATATGCTTTTTAAAGTGTTTTCCTTCTGCAGACTTTAAAAATTGGACACCACATTATCTGATACTTTGTGTGTACAACTGTCTGATATCTAAGCCCAGCCCAAATTGAGACTGCAGGCAAGAGTCTAATTTATTTGTGATTTTACTAAAGAATGCAGAGATAAATTAGCCTCAGGAAACTCATATCCTGCCACAGTCAGAAACCATAAAGTTTTGCAAAAATTGTTTAGGCACAGCTTGCATTGAGAAAGAATATCTCGGCATGAAATATACTGCAAGAAAAGCATGATGGTGTGCAGATTTTCTCTTGGCTACACAACAATAAAAGGTTCAAAGGAGCTTTCTTGGTCCATGCTGGGACCAGTTACACAAGCAAGCACATAAATGTTTTACAGGTAGCTCGAAATCATTGAGCTGTAAATATTTTATTATCTTGAATTTCTGTATAAATGATTTCAGCTGCCTAAACACAAGCATGATATTCACAACCGAGCGCGTTTTTATAAATGTTTTGATATTTTTAGAATTTCTTTTATTTTTGTTTGTTGCCAAAAAATAAAAAAAGAATCATAGGAGTCTGCGAAACCTCAAGCAAACTGACTCTTTGGATTTGGAGGCCTTGTTGAAGAATATAGCTTCCCCACGTTTTTCTGATATGCGTATTCCGTTTCGGAACATCTTGAAGAGGTGAGCCAGAACTTTAAGTTCTGAAGGCATTGAGTGAGAATGTTGCTGTCACTTTAGAGTTACATTTCATTCTATAGAAATAACATAAAATCCGAAAGAAAAAAGGGTCTAATGAATTCCTGTATAAGGAGCCCTCCTAAGGGGATAACCCTAGACCACTGCCTGTCTCAAAAGTTACAATTCATTTTACTCGCACATTATTATTATTGTCATTTATATAGCGCTAACAGTTTCCACAGCGCTTTACAATAACCGATAGGAATGAGACAGAATGAAAAAAACATAGGAACAGAAACAAGAGATGAAGAGGGCTGTGCTCGGATGAGCTTTGTCTAGAGTACATTGGATATGGACATTTAATAGGTGTAAATGAAAACTTCATCTGGACAACAAACTAAAATTTATTTATTTATATATAAATAATTTTGGGTGGAGTAGAGTAGGGATGAGCCGAACACCCCCGTGTTCGGTTCGCATTCGAACTCGAACAATTTTGAAAGTTCGAGTTCGAACTCGAACACGAACTGAACTCAATGCAAGTCAATGGGACTCAAAAGTTTGTTTTTTAGAGTGCCCTGCAAGAGTGCATATATGCAAGATATTTGCCATAAAAGGTGTATGGGGGTCCAGGTAGTGCCCTGGGGAACAGGAAACAAGGACAAAAAGTTTTAAACAAAACGTTTTTAAAGGGACAGTGAGTTCTCCATGAAATAAGGGTTAAAAATAAAAACAAAAAATTCCTTCAAATATCGTGCCTAGGAGGTCCCCATAACCTGCCCGTGAAGTGGCGGATTTGTAGGATGTAAGAAACATTTAAAAACAAAAAAATGACATTTCAAATGATGGTAAATGGTTTTCCTTTAATCTATTCATAAACAACTGCTTGGGGCGGCAGCCTGTATGAAAAGAGGAGACGTTTTAGGACACGCGGAACAAGTTTAGCAATTTTTTGGGCTAAATTATGGTGAAACTTATGCAGGCTTTGGATGAAAGTAACAATAGGCGCTTTAAAATTGGGTCTTTAGTGTCGGCAACAGTGCCGTCACACCGTAACCCCTCTGTGGTATTGTGGAAGAGTGCAGGGTTGGACCCTGAGGTCAAATATTAAAATGAAATAAATCTGGTAATATAGGCGTCAATGGCAGTGCACCCAAATAATGTGCCTTTCATGGCAGCAAGTGCCTTCACACCGTAACCCTTTTGTGGTATTGTGGAAGAGTGCAGGGTTGGACCCTGCGTTCCAAAAAATTAAAATGATACAAATCTGGCACAGGCGTCAATGCACCGAAATATTGTGCCTTTCATGGCAGCAAGTGCCTTCACACCGTAACCCTTTTGTGGTATTGTGGAAGAGTGCAGGGTTGGACCCTGCGGTTCAAAAAATTAAAATGATATAAATCTGGCACAGGTGTCAGTGCACACAAATATTGTGCCTTTCATGGAAGCAAGTGCCTTCACACCGTAACCCCTTTGTGGTATTGTGGAAGAGTTCAGTGGTGGAGGTTTTGTGAATGCAGAAGAGATCCCCGATCTATTCAGTTACGTCAGCATCAGGGGATTGATAGCTGCTGATCCAGGACTGATTCGTTTTTATAAATTTCAGCCGGTCTATAGAGTCGGTGGACAGACGCACTCTTTTGCCTGTGACAAAACCTCCAGCTGCACTGAATGTCCTTTCAGAAAGCACGCTGGATGAAGGGCAACCTAGTAGCTGCATAGCCTATTGGCTAAGTTCTGGCCAGTGATCCAATCTCAACACCCAGTAAGCCAGTGGATCATCTGCTGGAAAGGTATCCAGGTCTGCCCTTGCCCCTAGGTAGTCCTGTACCATACGGTGAAGACGCTAGCAATGGGTGCCTACATTTGACGTCCCTGGGCGTCGTGGACTAAAAAAATGTAAAAAGGCATCAGTCAAGCGGCCCCAGCCTTCACCTCTACTCCTCTGATCATCCGCAGCCTCAGAAGCACCTGTGTCATCACTTGGTAACCTACCAGTGCCTGGAAAGATGTTACACAAGTGTCGCTATAGAGCGTCCTCAAGTTTTTTCATCCTGTCCTCCCTCTGTGCAGGCAGGATGAGCTTTGCAACTTTACCCTTGTATCGTGGATCAAGAAGGCTTGCCAACCAGCAATGATCCCTCTCCTTGATAGCATGAATCCTGGGGTCCTTTACCAGGCTTTGCAGGATAAGGGAGCCCATGCAGTGTAGGTTGGAGGTGGCATTAGCTTCCTGCTAAATGAGGAGGATGACCCCATCGTGCACTTCCTCCTCCCAGCCACGTACTAGTCCTTGTGTTTCTGGGCACACAAAACCCTCCCTTGAGGAATCCCCACCTTCAATGCCCCCACTACTTAAATATTCCTCCTCCTCCTGTCTGATCTGAGGAGGACCCGCTGGAATGCTGTCTGCGGAAAGACTGGGGCCTTCAGAGCTAGGGAAGGCCTCCTTTTACTCCCGCTGCTCTGCTTCTAGAGCCACATCTATAATACCCCGCAGAGTGTGCTCCAGCAGGAACACTAAAGGAATTGTGTCACTGATGCATGCACTGTCCCTGCTCACCATCCTCATTGCCTCCTCAAATGGTGACAGTACAGTGCATGCATTCTTGATCATCAGCCACTGCGGGGGGGGAACCAAGTTGACCTGAACCTGTCCTTGTGCCATACTCACAAAGGTACTCGTTGATGGCCCTCTGCTGCTTGTGCAGATGCTGCAGCATTGCTAATGTCGAGTTACACCTGGTGGGCATGTCACAGATCAGACGGTTTGTGGGAAGGTGGAATTCTCTTTGAATTTCTGACAGGCGAACACTTACTGGAAATGACCATCTGAAGTGGCTGCAGACTTTTCTGGCCTGGCTGAGAAGCTCTGCCAGCCCTGGGTACCTGGTTAGGAAACGCTGTACCACCAGATTTAGGACATGTGCTAGGCATGGTACATGCATCAACGTACCCAGGTGTAGGGCAGAGAGAAGGTTGCTGCCATTATCACAGACGACCATTCCCAGCTGAAGCTGGCATGGTGTTAACCATCTCTGCACCTGCCCCTGCAGAGCTGACAGAATTTCTGGCCCGGTGTGGCTTCTGTCCCCTAAACAAACCAGCTCAAGCACAGTATGGCATCTTTTTGCTTGAGCCATTGCGTAGCCCCTGTCACACGTCGGTTTAACTGGCACTTTGCCAGAGACAGAGAAGGAGGAGGAGGAGGAGGAAGAGGGAGAGGTGGTGGTGGAGCAGACAGACCTCATACAAGCAGCTTTCTGGAGGCGTGGTGGATGAACAAGCTCCAGCACAGAGCCCCGTTTTGGATCCCTCCCAGCTGCAATCAGAGTTACCCAGTGTGCCATGAAGGAAAAGTAACGGCCCTGTTCATGCTTGCTGGACCACGTGTCTAAAGTCACATGCACCTTCCTGCTGACTGCCTTTCCCAATGACTCGATAACATTGTCTTCCACGTGCTGGTATAGAGCTGGAATGGCCTTCTGTGAAAAGTAATTGTGTTTTGGAACATGCTGCTGTGGTACAACACATTCAGCAAATTCACGGAAGGGAGCAGAGTCCACCAGCTGGAAAGGCAGCAGCTGCAATGCGAGCAATTTTGCTAAGCTGGCATTTAGACGCTGTGCTTGGGGATGGTTGGGACTATATTTTTTCTTACGCTGCAGCAGCTGGGGCAACGTAATCTGACTGCGAAAATCTTCAGTTGATGGGATGCTGTCACATTGTGAGGAAGGACCTGGTACATCCATTACTGTAGCATCATCCCTGTCAGTGGAGGTTGGAGTCAATGACATGGCAGGACATATAGTGGGGATAGAGACAGGTGAGGAGGACCTACGCAAAGTTTTGCGCCAACGGGATGCGTGGCAGGTGGTCATATGTCACCTCAAGCATGTGGTACCCAAACGTCCGGTGTCTTTCCCACGCTTGTGCTTCATCTGACATACAGTAGATTACAAATAGCAACGGTGCGGTCTGCTGCACATTTCTTAAAGAACTCCCAGCCAGCAGAGTTCCTGGATGTGTGCTTTGAGACAACGGGCGCTCTGCACCTGAGCAGCTCTGACATCTGATGCCTTGGACTGGCTAGTGCTACGGTTGGTCATAGAGGATGTTGTGCCTCGTGTTTGTTGTGCCTCCTCCTCACTTGACTCCTCTGTTCGATCAGGCACCCAGGTGGAGTCTGTGACCCCTTCATCATTGTCATCACCCCCTATCTTCTCATTACTGGAGCCAACTTGGCAGTATGCTGCAGCTGCTGGGGCAAAATGAGTGCCAGTTATTTGTGTGTCATCACTGACACCCCCTTCCTCTAGGTTGATTATACTCCCTTCCTCAACCTCAGATATTGAATCAGAGCACTGTAGTTGCTGCGCATCCTCAAGCAGCATGTCACTGTCATTGTAGTCAAACAATTCAGATGACTCCTCCGTGTGTGATAGCGAGGCTACGGCAGGAGTAGCTGTGGACATGGAGGCTGCATTAGATGCTTTGGCAGCTGAGGTGGACTGTAAACCACTAGAAGCCTGGCTGGCAGAGGACTGGGAAGATGAGGATGGCCTGGTTAGCCAATCCACCAAATCGTCTGTATGTTGCTGCTGTTTAAGAAGACGGCCAGCACCAGCTAGAAAGGACAAGCGTGCCCCTGCAGAGGATGTACCACGTCCACGACGACCAGAGGCACAGCCTCCCGACACAGAGGCTGCTTGCCCTCTTATCTGTGTCTGGGAGCATCTGCCTGTCCTTTTTGGTCTTTCTGACATGGTGAGTGATATATAGATTAAATATATACAGAACTCTGATTCAACTCTGGTATAAAAATTAAAGATTTCCAGAACTCTGGTATAACTCAGTGAAACACCCTGATAGCTGGCAGCCAGTGAGAAGACACATATTACAATTCCCAGAAACCTCCTATAAATCAGTGAGAGACCCCCTGATGGGTGGCAGTGACAAGACACAAATTACAATTCCCAGAAACCACCTACAAGTCATTGAGACCGACTGATAGGACCCCCTGATAGCTGGCAACAGTGACAAGACACAGATTACAATTCCCAGAAATCTGCTAGAAGTATGTGGGACCCCCTGATAGCTGGCAGTGAGAAGACACAGATTACTATTCCCAGAAACCTCCTATAAATCGATGAGACCCCCTGATGGGTGGCAGTGACAAGACACAGATTAGAACAATTCCCAGATATTTTGTAGAAATTACAGACCCCACAAAATAGTTGCTGGGTATGAGAACACACAGATTACAACAATTCCCAGATATTTTGTAGAAATTACTGAACCCCAAAATAGTTGCTGGGAGTGAGAACACACAGATTACCACAATTCCCAGATATTTTGTAAAAATTAAAGACCCCACAAAATAGTTGCTGGGTATGAGAACACACAGATTACAACAATTCCCAGATAATTTGTAGAAATTACTGAACCCCAAAATAGTTGCTGGGAGTGAGAACACACAGATTACCACAATTCCCAGATATTTTGTAGAAATTACTGACCCCCAAAATATTTGTTGGGAGAACACACAGATTACAACAATTCCCAGATATTTTGTAGAAATTAGTGATCCCCAAAATAGTTGGTGGCAGTGAGAACACACAGATTACAACAATTCCGAGATTTGTAGAAATTACTGACCCCCAAAATTGTTGCTGGGAGTGAGAACACACAGATTACCACAATTCCCAGATATTTTGTAGAAATTACTGACCCCCAAAATAGTTGCTGGGAGTGAGAACACACAGATTACAACAATTCCCAGATATTTTGTAGAAACTACTGACCCTCCAAAATACTTGGTGGCAGTGAGAACACACAGATGACCACAATTCCCAGATATTTTGTAGAAATTACTGACTCCCAAATTACTTGGTGGCAGTGAGAACACACAGATTACAACAATTCCCAGATATATTGTAGAAATTACTGACCCCCAAAATAGTTGCTGGGAGTGAGAACACACAGATTACCACTATTCCCAGATATTTTGTAGAAATTACTGACTCCCCAAAATACTTGGTGGCAGTGAGAACACACAGATTAGAACAATTCCCAGATATTTTGTAGAAATTACTGACCCCAAAATAGTTGCTGGGAGAACACACAGATTACAACAATTCCCAGATATTTTGTAGAAATTACTGACCCCCAAAATACTTGGTGCAGTGAGAACACACAGATGACCACAATTCCCAGATATTTTGTAGAAATTACTGCCGCCCCAAAAAGTTGGTGGCAGTGAGAACACACAGATTACAACAATTCCCAGATATTTTGTAGAAATTACTGACCCCCAAAATACTTGCTGGGAGTGAGAACACACAGATTACCACAATTCCCAGATATTTTGTAGAAATTACTGACTCCCCAAAATAGTTGCAGTGAGAACACACAGATGACCACAATTCCCAGATATTTTGTAGAAATTACTGACCCCCTAAAATAGTTGCTGGGAGTGAGAACACACAGATTAGAACAATTCCCAGATACTTTGTAGAAATTACTGACCCCCCCAAAATACTTGGTGGCAGTGAGAACACACAGATTACAACAATTCCCAGATATTTTGTAGAAATTACTGAACCCCCCAAAATAGTTGCTGGGAGTGAGAACACACAGATTAGAACAATTCCCAGATATTTTGTAGAAACTACTGACCCTCCAAAATACTTGGTGGCAGTGAGAACACACAGATGACCACAATTCCCAGATATTTTGTAGAAATTACTGACTCCCAAATTACTTGGTGGCAGTGAGAACACACAGATTACAACAATTCCCAGATATATTGTAGAAATTACTGACCCCCAAAATAGTTGCTGGGAGTGAGAACACACAGATTACCACTATTCCCAGATATTTTGTAGAAATTACTGACCCCCCCAAAATACTTGGTGGCAGTGAGAACACACAGATTACAACAATTCCCAGATATTTTGTAGAAATTACTGCCCGCCCCAAAATACTTGGTGGCAGTGAGAACACACAGATTACAACAATTCCCAGATATTTTGTAGAAATTACTGACCCCCAAAATACTTGCTGGGAGTGAGAACACACAGATTACCACAATTCCCAGATATTTTGTAGAAATTACTGACTCCCCAAAATAGTTGCAGTGAGAACACACAGATGACCACAATTCCCAGATATTTTGTAGAAATTACTGACCCCACAAAATAGTTGCTGGGTATGAGAACACACAGATTACAACAATTCCCAGATAATTTGTAGAAATTACTGAACCCCAAAATAGTTGCTGGGAGTGAGAACACACAGATTACCACAATTCCCAGATATTTTGTAGAAATTACTGACCCCCAAAATATTTGTTGGGAGAAAACACAGATTACAACAATTCCCAGATATTTTGTAGAAATTAGTGATCCCCAAAATAGTTGGTGGCAGTGAGAACACACACAGATTACCAACAATTCCGAGATTTGTAGAAATTACTGACCCCCAAAATTGTTGCTGGGAGTGAGAACACACAGATTACCACAATTCCCAGATATTTTGTAGAAATTACTGACCCCCAAAATAGTTGCTGGAGTGAGAACACACAGATTACAACAATTCCCAGATATTTTGTAGAAACTACTGACCCTCCAAAATACTTGGTGGCAGTGAGAACACACAGATGACCACAATTCCCAGATATTTTGTAGAAATTACTGACTCCCAAATTACTTGGTGGCAGTGAGAACACACAGATTACAACAATTCCCAGATATATTGTAGAAATTACTGACCCCCAAAATAGTTGCTGGGAGTGAGAACACACAGATTACCACTATTCCCAGATATTTTGTAGAAATTACTGACTCCCCAAAATACTTGGTGGCAGTGAGAACACACAGATTACCACTATTCCCAGATATTTTGTAGAAATTACTGACCCCAAAATAGTTGCTGGGAGAACACACAGATTACAACAATTCCCAGATATTTTGTAGAAATTACTGACCCCCAAAATACTTGGTGGCAGTGAGAACACACAGATGACCACAATTCCCAGATATTTTGTAGAAATTACTGCCCGCCCCAAAATAGTTGGTGGCAGTGAGAACACACAGATTACAACAATTCCCAGATATTTTGTAGAAATTACTGACCCCCCAAAATACTTGCTGGGAGTGAGAACACACAGATTACCACAATTCCCAGATATTTTGTAGAAATTACTGACTCCCCAAAATAGTTGCAGTGAGAACACACAGATGACCACAATTCCCAGATATTTTGTAGAAATTACTGACCCCCTAAAATAGTTGCTGGGAGTGAGAACACACAGATTAGAACAATTCCCAGATACTTTGTAGAAATTACTGACCCCCAAAATACTTGGTGGCAGTGAGAACACACAGATTACAACAATTCCCAGATATTTTGTAGAAATTACTGAACCCCCCAAAATAGTTGCTGGGAGTGAGAACACACAGATTAGAACAATTCCCAGATATTTTGTAGAAACTACTGACCCTCCAAAATACTTGGTGGCAGTGAGAACACACAGATGACCACAATTCCCAGATATTTTGTAGAAATTACTGACTCCCAAATTACTTGGTGGCAGTGAGAACACACAGATTACAACAATTCCCAGATATATTGTAGAAATTACTGACCCCCAAAATAGTTGCTGGGAGTGAGAACACACAGATTACCACTATTCCCAGATATTTTGTAGAAATTACTGACCCCCCCAAAATACTTGGTGGCAGTGAGAACACACAGATTACAACAATTCCCAGATATTTTGTAGAAATTACTGCCCGCCCCAAAATACTTGGTGGCAGGGAGAACACACAGATTACAACAACCCAGATATTTTGTAGAAATTACTGACCCCCAAAATACTTGCTGGAGTGAGAACACACAGATTACCACAATTCCCAGATATTTTGTAGAAATTACTGACTCCCCAAAATAGTTGCAGTGAGAACACACAGATGACCACAATTCCCAGATATTTTGTAGAAATTACTGACCCCCTAAAATAGTTGCTGGGAGTGAGAACACACAGATTACCACAATTCCCAGATATTTTGTAGAAATTACTGACCCCCCCAAAATACTTGGTGGCAGTGAGAACACACAGATTACCACAATTCCCAGATATTTTGTAGAAATTACTGACCCCCAAAATATTTGCTGGGAGTGAGAACATACAGATTAGAACAGTTCCCAGATATTTAGTAGAAATTACAGACCCCCAAAATAGTTGCTGGGAGTGAGAACACACAGATTACCACAATTCCCAGATAGTTTGTAGAAATTACTGACTCCCCAAAATAGTTGCAGTGAGAACACACAGATGACCACAATTCCCAGATATTTTGTAGAAATTACTGACCCCCCCAAAATACTTGGTGGCAGTGAGAACACACAGATTAGAACAATTCCCAGATATTTTGTAGAAATTACTGAACCCCCCAAAATAGTTGCTGGGAGTGAGAACACACAGATTAGAACAATTCCCAGATATTGTGTAGAAATTACTGACCCCCAAAATACTTGGTGGCAGTGAGAACACACAGATTACGACAATTCCCAGATATTTTGTAGAAATTACTGACACCCCAAAATACTTGGTGGCAGTGAGAACACACAGATTAGAACAATTCCCAGATATTTTGTAGAAATGAGACCCCCCAGTAGCTGGTGGCAGACTGGCAGTGAGAACACACACTAACACAACAACAATCTCTTCTCAAACACGTGCTGAAGCGCTGTGTGAAGCCTTATATAGTGTGCTGCGGGACTAAGGTCTGTGAGCCCATGATTGGGCAAAATTTGCCCATCAGGACTCTGAGCCGTGATTGGCCTAGTCTTGAACCTGTCTTGCACCTAACCTGTGGTCAGCTGCAAGGCTGTAGGCCAATTCCAAGTAGGGATGTGCATTTCGGGTTTCGGAATTTCGGAATTTTCACGAAATTTCCCAATTCGTGTTTTCGGATGCGGCCGATTTTCCGAAAATTTTTAGATCCGAAAATGGCAGATCCGAAACGTTTTCCGAGCCGAAACGAAATATTTTCAGAATTTTCTAATGTACTTGAAATGTGTCAAATCGAAATTTATTGCTTTGAAACGAGGTGAACAGACATTCCGAAAAAACGAAAATTTCCGAAAATACGAAAAGTCGATACAAAAAACGAGCTAAGTGACAGGAAAATACGAAAAATGGTCGAAATTCCGAAAAAAAAATGTACACGAAAAACGAGTCGAGCCAAACCGAATCGAAACAGAAATCGGTCGAAACGAGCAGAATCGAAAAGTTTAAAAATCCGAAAAATCGAATCGAACCGAAAAAAAAATCGTTGCACAAGCCTAATTCCAAGCTTCAGGCCAGTGGAAAAGTGCATTGTGGTCCATTGTGGGCTAACATGCGGCGAACACACGGAAATGTTCGTAGTCTGCGAACATGCAAACAGGCGATGTTCGAATTGAACTCCGAACCGATCGAACTGAACAGCTCATCCCTAGAGTAGAGGTAACATAACTGCTAACCGTGGAGAGAGACTGTGGAGACACAGGTTCGATCCCGGCAAGAGCACCTCTCCAGTAAGTGTCCTTGGGCAAGACACTTAACGGTACATACTCGCCACCCAGGACTAACTTGAAAACGAGTGAAGTCTCAATGTATCCAGCTGGGTGGAGTAGAGGTAACATCACTGCTAACCATGGAGAGAGACTGTGGAGACACAGGTTTGATCCTGGCAAGCGCACCTCCCAGTAAGTGTCCTTGGGCAAGACACCTAACGGTACATACTCGCCACCCAGGACAACTTAAAAACGAGAGAAATCTCAATGTATCCTTCCTGGTAAAAATCCTTTAAAAAAAAATTACCAGGAAGGATACATTGAGACTTCTCTGGTTTTCAAGTGATCACACTAGGAAACTGATAGCAGTCTTCACAATGACTGCTCAAATGGTAAAGAAATACAAAGAACACCTAAAAGGAGTGTATAAGTGCTGAGTTGGACTCAGAGTTTACAAAGTGCACTAGTGTCAAACAAAGGAATCAGAACATACATAGAAACATAGAAAAATAGAAAAAATGTCGGCAGATAAGAACCTTTCGGCCCATCTAGTCTTCCCAATTACATGGATACTTGACCTGGATTTATCTTTTGTTTAGGATAGCCTTATGCCTATCCCATGCCTGCTTAAATTCAATTACTGTTTTGGCCTCTACCACTTCTACTGGAAGACTGTTCCATGTATCCACCACCCGCTCAGTAAAATAATGCTTCCTGATGTTCCTATCTTCTTCACGCTGAGTTTTTTTATAATTATTTGCAAAAGGATTTTACCAGGAAGGATACATTGAGATTTCTCTCGTTTTCAAGTATGTCCTGGGTTCAAGAACATTGAAGTGTTAGTTACAGAAATACAAAGTAATAAAATGCAAGAAATTAAAAACAAAACACAAAAAATACAGATTAACATATCATGGGAAGGGCTAACACCTTGGGTTAATTAGGGTGATTTGCAAAGTGGAAGCAGCTGGAAAGTAAGCTACAAATTTCAGAACAGCACTGGGTGGGTGGGTGGAAGGGGAGGGAGGGACAGCAGAGTCCAAATGCAAGCGCTGTGGCAGTGGGTGATATGAACTAGCTTCAGGTCTGTAGGAGAAAGAGGTCATTGAGTTAGGGCATGTGGTCTGTTGAGGGAAAGCATATTTTACGACATGGGGGGGGAGGGGCAACCATTTGAAAGCATTTGTATAAAAAAGCAGAGTATACATTCAACATGAAAAGAAACAAAAAACAAACCGCCAAAATATTAATAGATAGATGCAAGCATAAAATATTAACAGTAGGATTAAAGTTGAGATTGTGGATTAGAATTGCAGATGACATGTTGATCGCTGGTACCTTTTTAAAATGCAGAGTCCAAATTGAATGCTATCTTCTTGTTCTTCACTATTTTGGCCACTTCTGCAGAGTACCACAGTGGTTTCTTCCCTTTTTTGTTTTTGCTAACAAGCCGAATGCAATTTCCTGTGGCCTTCAATAATGCTTCCTTTAAATAATCCCATTTCTCCTGGACTCCCTTTAAACTCCTCCAGTCTGATAATGACTCCTTCACACAAAATCTCATTTTAGAAAAATCTGTTTTTTTAAAGTCTAAAACTTTCGTTCTTGTGTGGTGCGGCTCCATCTCTGTTCTTATATTAAACCATACTGACTGGTGATCACTAGATCCCAAATTTTCCCCTACAACAACGTCCGATACCAAACCTCCATTTGTGAGTATTAAATCCAATATGGCCTCTTTACGGGTCGGCTCCTCAACTACTTGTGTTAGAGATAATCCCAGTAGGGAGTTTAGAATATTTGTACTCCTGGTGCACCCAGCTGTTTTGGTTTTCCAGTTCACATCAGGAAGATTAAAGTCCCCCATGATAATAACTTCCCCCTTCATTGCCATTTTGGCTATTTCCTCAACCAGCAGATTATCTAGCTCTTCTACTTGTCCAGGGGGTCTATAGATCACACCTACACGAGCTACTGTATGATTGCCAAATGTTAGTGTAACCCAAACTGACTCTATGTTCACCTCGCTCACTTTTATTTGGTTCGTTTTTATGTTGTTTTTCACATACAGGGCCACTCCTCCTCCTTTCCTACATTCTCTGTCTTTTCTATATAAAGAGTACCCCGTATTGTTATGTCCCAGTTATTTTTCTCACTGAACCATGTCTCAGTAACCGCAACTAAATCTACTTTTTCAGCTGCCATCATTGCCTCCAGTTCATTGATTTTATTGACTAAACTGCGAGCATTTATAGACACGATTCTGAGCTTGTCATTTTTTACCTCGCATGTTGCTTGCACCCTCCGATTTAGTTTTGGGGGACAATCGGGCAGATTGTTTACCCTTTTGTCCCCCCTCCTAGTTTAAATATTTCTTTGTGAAACCTTTGAACTTCTCACTGAGAACATATGTTCCCCTATGAGTAAGATGCAAACCATCTTTTTTATACAGTTCCTTTCTGCTCCAATTAGAGCTATCATGGGACACAAAGCCAAATCCTTGCTCCCGACACCATTCCCGAAGCCACAAATTGAATTCCTTATTGCGCATCTTTCTATCTTGAATGTTATGCACAGGCAAAACTTCAGAGAATGACACAGTGGACGCAATCTGCTGTATTTCACTCCAAGAACACAAAAATCTTCCTTAATCTCAGAAACCTCATTGCTAGCCAAGTCATTTGTCCCTAGATGGACTAGAACATCTACTTCCCCTTGCTGCTTTGCTTCTTTGACAATATTGAGAATACGTCTCCTGTCTCTACGAGCAGTAGCCCCAGGAAGACATCTCACCAAACCACTACTCTCCAGCTCAACACCTCTTATGATAGAATCACCCAGCAACAATTGCCTTCTATCAAGTCCCACCTTTTCATTTTTGTCCTTGGTTGCAGTGCTGCATACCTTAGGCATAGTGGATGGTGGTTCTTCAACTATGGTGTCTGAGCCTGCATCCGTCTTACCACTACACTCTGAAAGTGTCTCAAAAGAATTAAGAAGAGCCACAGATTGTGGGACATGCTTTCTATCCACAACGCTAAGTCTACCAGATCCTACAGTAGTCCATCTGCCGCTCCTAGGAGGCCTCTGTGGCAGTGGCTTTGTAACAGTCATAGCCTGAGTTTGTCTAACAGATAATTTACAAATCTCAGACTTCAAACAGGCAATTTCCTGCTGCAATAAAGAGAACTGCCTACATATCAGGCACACTCCAAACCTCCAAAAATTGGATCTAAAAACAAACGCATGACATGGTTTTCAAAGAGATTCGAAAAGTCACCACACGTTCGGTGACTTTTCGTTCTCTTCAATTCGGTTCCCTTTGCCGATCCTATTTCGGTGACCCTGCGGTGTATTCAGCAAGCACCACAGGGTCCCCGAATTGCAGGGAAAAGCTACCGCAAAACCTGACGAAAACTAACCGCAAAACCCAGCGAATGCACGCCGAAAACAAGCAAAAACATCTGGATTAACCCGTCGAAAAACTCGAGCAGGAGCTGATCACACGCAGCCGAAGCCTCTGGAGAAAGCCTACAGCGCAGACGAGGCAGTGAATAAATTAGCAAAACAGTTTGTGTGAATGTTTGAAAATGAAACGCTGTTTGCAAAGAAACTACTGAGCGAAAATGTCTGAAATTTACATATGAGGTCCAGGGAATGATAATAAAAAGGTCTGTTACAGAAAAAATAAGTTAACTTAAAAAAAAATTCGGACTTTTAAAAAAAAAAAATAAGAAAATGCTTAAAATATCATAAAAAATCTATAAATAAAGAGACTCTTTACTGCAGAATTTTATAATGAACGGTTTATTAGATATTGAATTAAAACGGGAATATTTTTAACATTGAAGCCTATGGGATTCTCCTGAATAAACTTGCCGAATTAAACCACCGAATGGCAGGGCATTTCGAGAACCTTTCACTGCTGGTTTGTGTTCTCTGAATAGCCGAAGCAGTGCTTTTTCATGGGGATTTCACTGCCCTCGAACAGGCACCGTATGTTCAGGCAATTCGTAGGATTTGGCGAATTGCCTGCCCTCTGGATAGCCGAATGGCCAGTAAAGGTAACCGAACACTGATTTTCAGCATTCGGTTAACTTTCTCAAGCATTTCGGAGCTCTTTGAATAACCCTGTAAATCTACAATTGTCAGCGATGCCAAACTCTGACCATCACTAATATAATACAATAGATTCTACAACAAATCCCAAGATTCTTTAAGAAGGGTACCAACACCAGGACCAGCCAACTCCCAGGTAATCATCCCTCAGTATGACCTTCTAAATCAAGGCAACTTTATTGAAGAAACATCTTACAGCTTGATGTTTCAACTCTCAAGTCTTTGTCAAGGAGACTTCATAAAGACACATTGATAGCTAATACATTGTCTCGCTGTAAAATGTTGCCTAAACCATCATCTGAGACCGCTGTGGAGGAGTCTGGAGGAGAGTCTTACGCAGCAGTCCTCAGTGAAGTCTTTGAATTTGTCATGCAGGTCCAAATCCAGTGTCCACTTGTATAGCAGCCCAATTTTCGTCACAGAACCACATGACATCAAGTGATCCTTGACACAACTTGGCTATCGGAAAACAACAAGGACATTCTGGGAGTCATTGAGCTGCCACTCTCTAAGCACTGGTGTTGGTTTCCTGAGGAAATGCTGCAAGTTTTTCCATGGCTGGCCATATCCAGTGTTTGATAGCCACCACTAACTACTCAAACATCACTGCTCCCAGGGAAACAGCCAGAGATCTTTCACAGCCGTTCATCACTCCGACAGCTGCTGCATTGACACTGTGCTGCAGAAAAGACAGTGCTGGGGATACCCTGATGCTACATTTTCTACAAGAGCTTTATGACAGCAGAACACGCTTGGGCTAAGCCACAAAGGAGACTATACCAGTACAGAAATCTTACTGGTGCTCTAGTTCCCTCACTAGGTCCTGACCTGTACACCTACAAACAGCCACTGAAGGTTCTCCCACCCACAGGACCACCCGAAATTCTTTTTTAGATAGAAAATGCTGTGCCAGCTTTATTCTGTTTGAAAGTAACAGGGATAAAAAGGTCGATGTAATGCCAGCTGGTGGTGCTGGGGCTGCTTGTGCCGCAATTAGGGCTCCTGGGCAGAGAGAGTGCCTTTCTGGAACCTAACCACAGGGACTGCTACACTTAGTCAGTGGCCGAAGAGGACTTTAAATAGCAGCAACTGACAGAATGCTGTGCCCCGTCATGGTTTCTTGTACAATCCCCCACACCTGGCACATTTCTTAATCTCTGTTCTAATCTTGATCCCTCGATATGACCTTCCGGTTTGGTATTCTCGGTTCTTGTTTCTGCTCTTGTCCCTGTCTGATTTATATTGCTTCTGTGACCTGACCTTGTCTTTCGTATCTGGACAACGGTTGTAATTCCAGGGGTGATAGAGAAGGACTGGACTCTGAAGACGTTATGTAGCACTGTACAATTTTTCTATGTATATATATATAGACACTTCTAGATCTAGAGGAGTCGTACATAAGACGGGTCAGGATAGTAGAGGTACTCAAAATAGAGAGGCAACAATCCGGGTCTGGTAAACAAGGATATCAAACATTGAGAATAACTAGGAGCAAGGCCAATAGGGAGCTGCTACAATATTGGAGACTAAGTGAGCTCTCTGAGTTTTTATACCCAATAGCTCCTCCCTTGCTCATTAGGACACCAGTGACGATATCAGTGTGTGCAATGGGTCGGCTGCCATATTGGTGGAGCCCTGAGGTATGCATAACAGCAGAGGCCGACAGCTGGAGAGGAGAGAGCCTGTATACAACCTCCTTGGAGACCAAAAGCTACGCCAAGGAAGTAAGCCAGGCTGACCGCGAGCAGTGGAACTGCCGGGCAATCAAGCTTTGCCTTGTCCCTGTGACCCAGGAGCACCAGCTGGGCAAGCTGAGCTGTGGAGCAAACCATTCTTCATTGGTGTGAACATAAGTATATTATCTAGAAACAAACACAAGAATATTCAAAAAAACGTACCGTATTTTTCGCTCCATAAGACGCACTTTTTTCCCCCCAAAAAGTGGGGGGAAAAGTGGGTGCGTCTTATGGAGCGAATATGGCCCAGCAGCTCGTGGATGTGCCTCCGCTCACCTGCCGCCGCCGCGTTCGTCTCCCTCTGAGCATGCGTCTGGCGGCAGGAAGCTTGGGCACTCGCCTGGGGGAGCCACGTGACCGCGGAGATCGCGGTCACGTGGCTCCCCCAGGCGAGTGCCCAAGCTTCCTGCCGCCGGACGCATGCTCAGAGGGAGACGAACGCGGCGGCGGCAGGTGAGCGGAGGCACATCCACGAGCTGCTGGGCCATATCCATATGTGAGCTGGGGCATTATCAATGTGTGAGCTGATGGGGCAAATCCATGCTGGCTGGGGCAAATCAATGTGTGAGCTGGCTGGGGCAAATCCATGTGTGAGCTGGCTGGGGCAAATCCATGTGTGAGCTGGCTGGGGCAAATCCATGTGTGAGCTGGCTGGGGCAAATCCATGTGTGAGCTGGCTGGGGCAAATCCATGTGAGAGCTGGCTGGGGCAAATCCATGTGTGAGCTGATGGGGCAAATCCATGTGAGAGCTGGCTGGGGCAAATCCATGTGTGAGCTGGCTGGGGCAAATCCATGTGTGAGCTGGCTGGGGCAAATCCATGTGAGAGCTGGCTGGGGCAAATCCATGTGTGAGCTGGCTGGGGTAAATCCATGTGTGAGCTGATGGGGCAAATCCATGTGTGAGCTGGCTGGGGCAAATCCATGTGTGAGCTGGCTGGGGCAAATCCATGTGTGAGCTGGGGCAAATCCATGAGCTGATGGGGCAGATCCATGTGTGAGCTGGCTGGGGCAAATCCATGTGTGAGCTAAGGCATATCCACGTGTGAGCTAAGGCATATCCACGAGCTGGGGCAGTATATCCATTATTACACTATTTCATTCAGAATATTTATTTTCCGGTTTTCCTCCTCTAAAAACTAGGTGCGTCTTATGGTCAGGTGCGTCTTATGGAGCGAAAAATACGGTAATTATTTATTTTTTCTTTATAGTAAGTTATATAAAGTCATCTTGTGCTAACAAATTGCAATTATATATAAGCAATCAACATATAACATGTGGTATGTACCATATACTAAAGTGCATTAGACGTGGCCCTCTTCACAGCACACCATGCAGTTGAAATATCACACAAATTTAGCGCAAGACCACTATATACTGTATATACAGTCAGGTCCAGAAATATTGGAACATCGACACAATTCTAACATCTTTGGCTCTATACACCACCACAATGGAGTTGGAATGAAACAAACACAATGTGCTTTAACTGCAGACTGTCAGCTTTAATTTGAGGGTATGTACATCCAACTCAGGTGAACAGTGTAGGATTACAGCAGTTTGCAGATGTGCCTCCCACTTGCTAAGGGACCAAAGGTAATGGGACAGAATAATAATCATAAATCAAACTTTCCCTTTTTAATACTTGGTTGCAAATCCTTTGCAGTCAATCACAGCCTGAAGTCTGGAATGCATAGACATCACCAGACGCTGGGTTTCATCCCTGGTGATGCTCTGCCAGGCCTCTACTGCAACTGTCTTCAGTTCCTGCTTGTTCTTGGGGCATTTTCCCTTCAGTTTTGTCTTCAGCAAGTGAAATACATGCTCAATGGGATTCAGGTCAGGTGATTGACTTGGCCATTGCATAACTGTCCCTTCAAAAACTCTTTGGTTGCTTTTGCAGTATGCTTTGGGTCATTGTCCATCTGCACGGTGAAGCGCCGTCCTATGAGTTCTGCAGCATTTGGCTGAATGTGAGCAGATAATATTGCCTGAAACACTTCAGAATTCATCCTGCTGCTTTTGTCAGCAGTCACATCATCAATAAATACAAGAGAACCAGTTCCATTGGCAGCCATACATGCCCACACTGCCACCACCATGTTCCAGAACTGTGAAGGCTTTGTTAGGTGTTGTTTGGCAAACTCTAATCTGGCCTTCCTGTTTTTGAGGCTCACCAATGGTTTACATCTTGTGGTGAACCCTCTGTATTTACTCTGGTGAAGTCTTCTCTTGATTTTTGACTTTGACACAAATACACCTACCTCCTGGAGAGTGTTCTTGATCTGGCCAACTGTTGTGAAGGGTGTTTTCTTCACCAGGGAAAGAATTCTTCCTTCATCCACCACAGTTGTTTTCCCTGGTCTCCCGGGTCTTTTGGTGTTGCTGAGCTCACCGGTGCATTCCTTCTTTTTAAGAATGTTCCAAACAGTTGTTTTGGCCACGCCTAATGTTCTTGCTATCTCTCTGATGGGTTTGTTTTGTTTCTTCAGCCTAATGATGGCTTGCTTCACTGATAGTGACAGCTCTTTGGACCTCATCTTGAGAGTTGACAGCAACAGATTCCAAATGCAAATAGCACACTTGAAATAAACTCTGGGCCTTTTATCTGCACATTGTAATTGGGGTAATGAGGGAATATCACACACCTGGCCATGGAACAGCTGAGAAGCCAATTGTCCCATTACTTTTGGTCCCTTCACAAGTGGGAGGCATATCTACAAAATGCTGTAAGTCCTACACCGTTCACCTGAGTTGGATGTACATACCCTCAAATAAAATCTGACAGTCTGCAGTTAAAGCACATTGTGTTTGTTTCATTCCAACTCCATTGTGGTGGTGTATAGAGCCAAATATGTTAGAATTGTGTCGCTGTCCCAATTTTTCTGGACCTGACTGTATATTTTTTTTTACTTGCGTTTTATGTTTCTGATAAGGTGGATATCAGAGTGGATTTTGCAGCTGGTGTATGAGGAGCATCAGTGGGTGTTTCTAGTCTTTTGAAAGTTATATAAAGCTGCTAAGCAAACAGTAAGTGCTAGGCCAAAAATACCAGCTTTCTCCTACGAAATGCATCTCCATATATTATTCAATGTTTCCTTTTACTGTGAAGGTTTAATAAAGGCAACCTAGATACGGATTATGATTCCGCCCATAGAGGCACGAGCAATTTCTTAGGACACAATCAGCTGCTAAGGATGTGCTTTTGTTCTCAGGTAATTTGCATAAAAACTTTGTACTTTTTCTGTAGACTTGATTCAAGATTATTTTTGAGTGTGGGTAAGAAAACAAATATTTTGAAGAATAAAGAGTGAAGAAAGTTCAATAAAGTGATACAGATTCATCACTTATTTAATTTCCCAAGGCTAAAAAAGTCCATTAGCCTTAGAAATTCTTGGTATTAATATATCTCTCCATAGATTAATACAGTATACCAGCATGTGAAATGTGGCACAAGACTGACGTAATGTGTCATGTACAATATCCCATGGAGTTGGTATTATGATGACACCATTTCTGTACATGTATTAGAAAAGGTCCATCTAGCGCAACTGTGAATTAAAAATATTTTTCGATAAAATAATCGTGATCAAGTTACTTAGGGCACTCTCAGCTGCTGTGAGCTAACCCTAGCGTTGGCCTGTTTTCACGTTAGCGCCAGGTAAATTCAGTCTAGCGTCGGACCGACAGATCGTTTGCCTCTTGCTACAAATGGCAAAAAACACTTAGCAAGCGGTAATTAATGATTCTTATTGTGAGCTTACTGTACTTACAGCGTCCTATACTTAACATGGGCAGCGTTACAGAGCACTTTCACTATTCTAACCAACAGATTGTTTGGTCCTGATGCAAATCTTAGCGCCAACGCTAATCGCAAAAATTTGCATAATGCTCAACCTGGATGTAGTGAACGTGTAAAAGATGCATTGTATGGTTAAACCGGCGTGCTTTGGGGAAACTTGAGAAGATGCATTGTATAGGAAAACCTGCCGTGTGCGAAGCCCATAGGATTCAATGTAAAAAATATTATCGTTTTATTCTTTCTTTATTCAACCGTTTATTTTTTTAATCCACAGCAAAAAGCCTCTTTATTTATTGAATTTTTAGAATTGATTAGGTATTTCTCTGGATTTTTCGGGTGAAATTTGGGTACCGATTTGTTTTGTTTTTTTAAAAAAAAACAAGGCTTTTTACTGGAACGCTTTTTATTTTTAACCATACAATGCATTAGCGCTGGTTCTCAGGCCGGGTTTTAGTGTTTCCCTAGCGAGCGCTAATGAATCTTGTACACGGACTACCGCAGACAAGGTGATCTGTTGGTGAGTTGTCAGGTGCTACAATTTAGCAGCTAGATTTTTCATGTAGCGTTGTCGTTTTAGTTCACACCAGCTGATAAAGCCCTGAGTGTTCATCGAAATGGTAACTTAAAACTCACACTTTTCTTCACAATTTAATAAAAGTATATTTTATTTAACAGAGACAAGGATGTTATGTCAGTTGATCTCATTCACAGCTTAAAAAACAGATAAAACGATAATAACATAATGGTGCAGTTCATAACTTATATATAGAAAAGAGTCAATCTCAATTTCCAAAATAGGAGGAGCACTCGCATGCTCCAGAGCCACATTGTCCTGGCTCTGAGTTATTGCACTTCTAGCTAAGGGTAGCACAGCCCTTCTTTATCCCAATACCACTCGTAAAAGGACAGGCCTTTAGGCTGTCAGACTAACACAGTATTAACGTGCGTTTAGCAAAACTAAATCACGGCCGCGCTAGCAGCAAATTACATCCAATGCCGGGCAGCATACGAAGAACGGCCGCACAAAAGTGCGGCCGCGCAACGCAAGTGGCAAACGAACGCATTTTTTTGAGAACGTCAAACCGCTAGTACTGACGTACAGAGTGCGCTGCGTCCGCTAGCGGCATGTGTGCGTGATTAGGAGATGTCAGACGCTGCTAATGTCCGGCCAACATAACGTCCAGACGCAAAAAGTGTTTTATTGATGATCCGTACAAAATCATGGACGAAAATGCGCATCGTATGACCGCTATCGCGTATTCCGTGAAAAAATGCGTCCATTTGTTCGAAAGCATTTTTTCACGGACAACGCGAAAAATGCGTTAGTCTGACCCTATCCTAATACTGCAATTTATCACCTTCACAGGGAAATCTATCTAGTCAAGGTCAAACTCACCATCAACGGAGCCTATAAATGAAAAGGCTCCAACTTGATCGCACTGGCACTGTTTGTGAGTCAGTGCCTGACCCTTTTCCATGCTGGTGGTGGACTCCTTGTGTACCCCTTACTTTCACCGGGTTTCCAAGCAATGGTCCTGTCTCTAATAAGGAAAAAATCTTTTCAGGAAAGTCACTTCATGATAATAGACAATGGTTCAGACAGGTCTGGTAATTGACATTTTTTTCTCAGTTTTTTTATGATACTGCAGTAAAAGATTCATAAACACTTAACTCGGTTTTGGCAGTGAAAGGGTTACCTCGATTTTTCATTGTAATACTTTGAGAACATATCAAAAACCCTTTCACACCGTTTTATATCCAAAAAAATAGTGTGCCCCTGTGGAGAAATAAAACAAGTCTATGATAGTAGCCTCAAACTTCAATGTAACAAAAAGTGCAAACACATTACTGCTGCATTATAACAGCCAGGGGGAGGGCAGAATACAAGGAGAGCTCTGGGGTGACTCAGTGTTGTAAAGGGATAAGATTCAGGGGATTATAATTACTGAAAATTGAGGTACAGTACAGATACAAGGTGTTATTGTAATTTCCATACACTGCACTACGCCACATACAGATATTATTGTTCTAGACTATTGGTATTTTTTTGGAAGCTGCATTGCCAATAATCTCATCATGATCCCTACAAATCCCCATAAGAAGGAGATCTGAGCATTGTATTATAAATCTGTTTTACGGTTACTGTATTTAACACAATGGTAATTTCTGCCTGTATGCTGATAATGCAGACCCTTAGTGAAATTGTGTAAGATAAAGGACGCCATCTCAATTTCAGAATCTTTCATTCCAACAATATTGCTGTAAACGAATACAAGAAAAACTAAAAATGAGCAAATGTGCATTCTTTTAATTTTTTTAACTATCTCAAAACAGCAATCTCTTTTCTTTCTTTTACCCTAAAGTGTTCACTTTGCATCCCGCATTTTAAATAAATGTTATGATAAAACAAAAATCACTTGGTAGTGAAGGGGTTAACTACTTGCCTCCTCCAATGAAGGGTCTGACACTCTTTTTTGACCCTTTCACCACTTCTGTTCCATTGATGATTTTTTATTTTTTATTTCCCTGGTTTGACTATTTGAGTTAATGCTACCACTGCCATAACTTTCATTAATTAGATTTTTTTTTATTGCTTCTATCGTTCAATTGCTTCATATTTTACCTTGCTGTTTATTTGACAGACCATTTTCCCCGTAATGTAACATTACTTTCATGTATATAAAATTAGGAAAAATTGTCAAATTAAGGGGAAAAAAAAAATTGATTAGTGTCAGTGCGATTTGTTTTTCAGTTCATTTGGCTCTGCGTCCATCCAAATAAATGAATCGCTGAATATTTGGGCAAATCTCAAAATAAATGTCCATGTCAGCATTATATATATATAATGGTGTGTTGGTGTGTTATATATATATATATATATATAAAGTCCATAGTGGTTCCAGGGCTACATATCACTTTATAGAACACATCCCTGTAGGATATATACAATAAGTGCAATAGTTATGTGTAATACATTTACACATAACTATTGCTCAACTCAATGTTCTCGAACCCAGGACATACTTGAAAACGAGAGAAATCTCAATGTATCCTTCCTGGTAAAATCCTTTTCAAATAAATAAATAAATACATTTAAAAGCTACTAACTAATATATATATATATATATATATTCTTTCTTTGGGTGTAGCAATATAACAAGAGACAGCACTTAACCTCTTCAGGGCCTTAATCATGTTTACACAATCAGCAATAGTATACACAGCAGCCCGTCAAGGTATTAACATGGCCTGGGGCTATGGTGAATCATTACAAATTAAATTTGATTGTTGCGTATTTATTTATAAAGGATTTTACCAGGAAGGATACATTGAGATTTTTCTCGTTTTCAAATACGTCCTGGGTTCAAGAACATTAAAATGTTACAGTTGTTACAGAAATACAAAGTAATAAAATGCAAGATATTAAAAATAAAACAACACAAACATACAGATTAACCCTTTCGCTGCTGAGGCATTTCACACCTGTGTGCTAAATTCATTTTTACCTGTTTCGCTCATCTTGTTTAAACGCATTTTGAAGGCTTACTTTAATATATGACCCAGATATATTATATATCGTTCTTTCCGGCAGACTCGGCAGATTCATAATATGTCATTATTATATGTATACGTCATGTCCTGTCTGTATATTATAACAAAAAAATGCAATAAAATATGAATTTTCATTTATTTACAACGTGTAAAGTGTTTTTTTTCACATTTTAACATGCGAGCAATTGCGGTTATATTTTATATGGGTTGCGCTTGTTAAAGAAATTAGAAATGGGGTCTCGTTATATTTTTTTGGGGGAAAATTACGCGATTTTTAACAAACGCACTGCATACAAAAATCGTTAGTGCAGCATCATTGTTCACATTATAATTGAAATGGGAACAATATTGCTGCATTAACAAAACAAAAAAACCAAAAAAAAACTTGTTTATTTTTTTTTTATAATTTTTTTTTAAATATTTTTTTATTTTTAATTTTGTTTTTTAAAAACAGACTTTTTACATGTTCATGTTAGGTATCGTTGGAAAGGCCATGCTCTGGCCGATCCAACAGTACCAAACATTAACCACTAGCCATGGATCGGAAGATAGGGGGTTCATTGGAACCCCTATCTCCACCATTGGTGGCAGTTAGGGGTTAACTCCAGGACTGTCGTCATCGTGCTATGCACGATGACGCCAGTCTTCAGGGGCATTCCCGGAAGCTTGGCCGACATCCAAGATGTCAGCCAGCTCCGGGAGAGGATCACGACACGGCGCCGAATCGTGATCCGGCACCAAAGGGGTTAAAGGCAAGCACGGTTTGGAAGGGCAGGCTGTGCCCTTCCAAACCGTGCCTGCCTTCAGCCGCAGGACCCTGGTGAAAGGGGAGGGAGAGAGGTCTGAAGGACCTCCCCCTCCCTTTCAGGCGCCTCCTCCGCACTCGCGGGGGGGGGGCCTGAAATAGATGTCATCGCGCCGCCGCAATGACATCTATTGGTCCCGGGTGCTGGACTGACATCGAGGATGTCAGCCCGCACTGGGGGGCACAGCGATCGGCCAGAATCCGGCCAATCGCTGGCCG
This sequence comes from Leptobrachium leishanense, assembly GCA_009667805.1. Taxonomy (NCBI): domain Eukaryota; kingdom Metazoa; phylum Chordata; class Amphibia; order Anura; family Megophryidae; genus Leptobrachium; species Leptobrachium leishanense. Next base: position 455,391,994 of record CM019064.1, on the reverse strand, counting down.
CAAAGGGAGAACGCTCTCAGCGTGTCCTCCGCACCCAATGGTACCTGCGGGGGGACGTGCTGAGCGCGTCCACAGCAGCAAAAGGGTTAACAGGAAATAAATATGTAGGAAATAGTCATTATGTTACATGTTTACAGGTGCATTCCGTATTGAGGTATGTTAATAGGGAGCTCTTGAGTGACTTTAGACTGGGGGAAGATTTGATGGCGTCTGGGAGGTTATTCCATATTTGTGGTGCTCTGTAGGAAAATGAGGATCGAAACACTTTCTTTTTGTATTGTGGTATTGCAAGTAAGGTGCTGGTCCTGGATCGGAGGTTATAGGATGAGGGAACTGCTGGAGGAAGCAGCCTATTCAGGTTGGGTGGCAGCTTCCCAGAAAAGCTCTTAAACACCAGGTTATTTACAACGTGTAAAGTGTTTTTTTTCACATTTTAACATGCGAGCAATTGTGGTTATATTTTATATGGGTTGCGCTTGTTAAAGAAATTAGAAATGGGGTCTCCTTACATTTATTTTGGGGGAAAATTACGCTATTTTTAACAAACGCACGGCATACAAAAATCGTTAGTGCAGCATCATTGTTCACATTATAATTGAAATGGAACAATATTGCTGCATTAACAAAACAAAAAAAACAAAAAAAACTTGTTTATTTATTTTTTTATAATTTTGTTTTAAATATTTTTTTATTTTTAATTTTGTTTTTATAAACAAACTTTTTACATGTTCATGTTAGGTATCGTTGGAAAGGCCATGCTCTGGCCGATCCAACAGTACCAAACATTAACCCCTAGCTGCCACGGATCGGAAGATAGGGGGTTCATTGGAACCCCCTATCTCCACCATTGGTGGTAGTTAGGGGTTAACTCCAGGACTAAAGGGTTAACAAAAGGGTTAACAGAAAATAAATATGTAGGAAATAGTCATTATGTTACATGTTTACAGGTGCATTCCGTATTGAGGTATGTTAATAGGGAGCTCTTGAGTGACTTTAGACTGGGGGAAGATTTGAAGGCATCTGGGAGGTTATTCCATAACTGCAGTGCTCTGTAGGAAAATTAGGATCGAGACACTTTCTTTTTGTATTGTGGTATTGCAAGTAAGGTGCTGGTCCTGGAACGGAGGTTATAGGATGAGGGAACTGCCGGGGGAGCAGCCTATTTATATAAGGCGGCAGCTTCCCAGAAAAGCTCTTAAACACCAGGTTGGAAAGGTGAAGGGTACGTTTAGACTCCAGTGATGGCCAGTTTACCTCTTTTAACATGTCACAATGGTGGGTCATGTAGTTACACTGTAGCGAAAAGCGGCAGCATGAGTTTTTACAATGTGGTAAGTTTCTGAAGGTGTGTTTGCGGGGCTGCTGCATACACTACATATACGTATTCAATAGCCGGCATAAGCATTTGTTGTACAATTTGCTTTCTTACGGCGGGGCTCAGGCAGGATTTGTTTCTGTACAGGGCACCTAGTTTGGGGTAAATTTTAAATGAGAGTTTTTCGATGTGGGGGCCAAAGGCTAGATTTGGGTCTAACCACATACCTAGATATTTGAGAGAAGTGACTGTGGTCAGCGTGCCATTTGATTTTGTCCTGACACACATAGATGGGAATTTTGTGATTTATGTAGTTTAGGTGCTGTTCCAAAGAGCATCGTTACCGTTTTGTCAGTATTTAAAAAAAGTTTGTTGTGTTTGATCCACTTTTCTACCTCTGTGAATTGTTCTTGCAGCACGGCCTCCAGTTGTGGGAGAGCTGGTTTGCTGGTATATATTACGGTGTCGTCTGTGTACATGTGTACAGTTGAGGCTTTGCAGATGTTAGGCAGATCATTTATGAATATTGTAAACAGCAGGGGGCCGAGTATTGAGCCTTGGGGTATACCGCAAGTGACTGGGAGGGGGAGGAGCTGCCAGAAATGGACACATATTGCGTCCGATCAGATACATATGATTGAAACCAGGTTAGCGTGCGATCACCAATACCAGAGTCTATACTTTTTTTTTAACAAGATGCCATGGTCTACCGTGTCAAAGGCCTTGGCAAAATCAAGGAGGATGGCTCCAGTTAGGTTTCCTTGTTCGGTGCCACCTTGGATATCATTGCAGACTTTTAGGCTAGGGTCAGACTGAGGCAGTGCGAACGCGCGTTCTGGCGCACATAATCACGGCCGCACTAGCAGCAGATGCCGGGCAAGACAGCCAATATACGAAGTACGGTCGCACAAAAGTCCGGCCGCGCAACGCAAGTAAAATGAACGCATTTTTTCGAGAACTTAAACCGCTGGTATGACGTACAGAGTGCGCTGCGGCCGCATAGCAGCGTGTGTGCGTGATTAGGAGATGTCAGACGCTGCTAGTGTGCGGCCAACATAACGTTCAAACAGCCGATCCCTAGACTTCTTTTCACCCCATCGTCATGAAATACGTCCAGAATTGCGCATCGTCTGACCACTTAAGCGTATTCCGTGAAAAATGCGTGCGCACGCATCGACGTACATTTTGACGGTGGCCGCAGAAAATGCGCTCATCTGTCCCTAGCCTTAAAAGGGCGGTTGTAGTTGAATGATTTGGACGAAAGCCTGATTGATCTGGGGTTAAGTAGTTCCAATATTGATAATAATCACGTAATTGTGTGTAGACGCATTTTTCCAAAATTTTTGACATTACTGGGAGCAATGATATCGGATGGTAGTTGGATACCAAAGTACTGTCACCACTTTTATGGATAGGTACCACTCTCGCAGTCTTCCAGAGTTTGGGTATGTATCCAGTCGCCAGTGATTCATTGATTAGGGTTGCGACAGGCTTTGCAATTGCCGGCGCACTGATTTTCAGCAGCATTGCTGGTATTTGATCAGGTCCAGACTGGTATTTAATTTTTTGGTTACAGAGAAGTTTAGTAACGACAATGACATGCACTGGTCTAAAACTGAATTCCTGTCTGATACAGGGTCTTTGCACAGTTGGAGGGGCCTGACCTGTGTGCGGCCTGATTGCATGTCATTTCCTATCTTAGCAATCATATATGAATTTCATTTTCATGTGGGCGCTAGAAGGTGCCCCTAAAGTTTTAGCACTGCGGCATGATGCCCGAGTTGCTAATGCTTTTTATTCCCTTCACTGCAGACGACATGTGGGAGACATCCTCAGGTGTCCCCGCTGTATGCGGAGGATGTCATCCACACGTTCTTGCATTTTCACAATGATGCAGGCGATCACGGCCATTCTGGGTGATATCCTGCGGTGGACTAACTTCCTGGACATCAGATCTTGCTGTGGAACGACTCCCCGTTGCTCCAACTGCACTCCGAGAAGAAGTCAGAAACTTTGTGGGATCTATGGACCTCTTTATCTCCTGGTTGCTGAGGGCTCGACCCTTGCATGAGGTATCATTGGAAAGGTCCGAGTGTGGATTTTCAAATGATACCATACATGAATGTGTACAATGTCAAAAAAATCAATAAAAAAATTCTGAAAGCAGCTGTGTTGTATGCTTTTTACTTATAAAGCTATCAATACCACTGCACTAACTAACCTTCTCATTCCCCACTCTTGGAAAAAGTCTGATGCCACAATGCGTTATTATGCACAGGGACGGATTTATAATTAGGCAGAATAGGCATGTGCCTACTTGTGCCTACCACAGGGGGACACCTTTCTCTGTTTAAAAGAAAAAAAAGTACAATTTAAAATATTAGGAATCCTTATATCTCCTGAACCGTACAAGGCAGAGGGTCATATTGGGTATCGTTGGAACAGGCAGAGTATGGTCTTTCCAATGATACCTATCTTGACCATTCTTTTCATAAAAATAGCAAATAAAGTATAAATATTTCTTCTTTATAACCCAGTACTATTGTTTACTTTTAAGTATAAGGGGAAGAGTATCCCATAGAAAATATAACCACAAAGGTTTGGATAATAAAATGTGGAAAAATTAATTTACATGCTGTAAATGATTGAAATCCAAATGGAAATATATATATATGTTTGCCACAGCATTCTGATGAAACATGATATGTACACTAATGTTACATTTTGATTTTCTGGAGTCTGTTGGAATAATATAAATATATAAATATATATATATATACCATTGCACTTAGTCCAGCACTCTCCAATGTCTCACATTGCTTGCCCGGTGCAGCAGTATCTAATTTTGAACATATGTAAACGATGTGAGACGCACTCCGGGACTTGCAATAAAATAACAAACTTTATTGTTATGAATATTAAAATATACATAAGTCTGACGATTCTGCTCTTTATGAGCCATATATTTATTGACTGGAGTGCTCTCTCCCTGTTTTTTTTTGTTTTTGTTTTTGAGATACACCCGCACTGAATGCTTAGTTTAGGTTGAGTGCTACCCCCCCCCCCCCAGAGCCGGATTAACGTAGGGGCGAATGGAGCAGCCGCTCCAGGCCCCTTCCTGTAAATAGGCCCACAGCCAGAGAATGTTTTCTTCCGTTACGCTTCCAGCACCTGTCTTCGCTCTCAAGCCGGCCCCACTTAAGCCTGCCTCTCTGCTCTGGCTCTGCCCACCATGAAGTCCCTTCTCCATTGGCATGCATATGGGGGTGTGCTGCATGCATCCAGGCACTCCCTAATGCCGCCCATTATGTAAAATAACCCCTGCCCTAGTGAGCTCGGAGTGGCTGCCTCCCCTTCCTTCCTGGTGAGTCACGTGCTGCAGGACACCAGAAGAGGAAACGGCTCATCTGAGCTCAGAATCATGTGCTGCCTCGTGCCGCTGCTCCTGCCTGCTGTGAGTGAGGAGGATGTGCAACCAGCCCCAGCTCGGCAGGATGGAGACTCCCATCCCACCTGGCCAGGAGGAGGTGAGGAAGATACTGTCTGCTCCTCTCCCCTGCACTACATGCCCCCTCTCCATCCAGCTGAACTAGTGACCCCTCCCCTCCTGTGTACTCCCCAGGGTCTGTCCAGCACAAGAAGCTGTGCTATGTGAGGGGGGTCTAAACTCTGCTGTGAAGGAGAAGGTAGTTTTTAACCCCTGCAGCTGGGACCTGTATGCTTTGCACCAGGCTGACAGACCATAAGACCTTTGGAGCAGCAGTAGCCAAGGAATACAAGAACAGCTGAGGTTCACTGTAATGTGTTGCTCAGATGCCTGGTCCTGCAGGGGTTAAAAACGAGCTTCTTCCCAGCAAGGTCTACTCCTTGACAGGGAGACCCTTCACCCCCTCACAAAGTACAGCTTCTTGTGCTGGACAGACCCTGGGTATATAGATTAGATATAAATATAGATTTGGTTTTTATATTAAAATACACTTAAATATATTATGTAATCAATTTAATAATATTTAAATAGTATATTTTTAAAATGATTTTATATAGAACTTAATAATAATATATTAAATATTTTTGTGGGTTTTTTTCAGTAGATTCTGTGCAACACTCATACACACCGTACATTTCTGTGCATTTTATTGCTGTGGGCTATACTCATACACACCGCACATTGCCGTGAGTGTATCACAGAGCTCCACAGCAATAAAACTCACAGTAATGTGCAATGTGTATGAGTGTGAGTTTTATTGCTGTGGAGCTCTGTGATACACTCACGGCAATGTGCGGTGTGTATGAGTATAGCCCACAGCAATAAAATGCACAGAAATGTACGGTGTGTATGAGTGTTGCACAGAATCTACTGAAAAAAAACCCACAAAAATATTTAATATATTATTATTAAGTTCTATATAAAATCATTTTAAAAATATACTATTTAAATATTATTAAATTGATTATACACTGCACATTACTGAGTTTTATTGCTGTGGAGCCGTAGGATATGCTCATACACACCAATCATTAATGTGAGTTTTATTGCTGTAGTATATGCTCATACTCACCATAGAAACATAGAAACATAGAAAAATGTCGGCAGATAAGAACCTTTCGGCCCATCTAGTCTGCCCAATTACATGGATACTTTACCTGGATTTATCTTTTGTTTAGGATAGCCTTATGCCTATCCCATGCTTGCTTAAATTCAATCACTGTTTTGGCCTCTACCACTTCTACTGGAAGACTGTTCACATTACCGTGAGTTTTATTGTAGTAGATTCTGTGATACGCTCATACACACCACACATTACTGTGAGTTTTATTGCTGTGGAGCTCTGATATGCTCATACACACCGCACATTACTGTGAGTTTTATTGCTGTGGAGCTGTGGGATACACTCATACACACCTCTCATTACAGCAATTCATTTTGTATATATAAAAAGGCCCAGCAAAATACTCGGCACCAGGCCTATGATACTCTTAATCCGGCCCTGCCCCCCCCATGTGTTTTCCATATGTATTTCCTGGGTAAGCACCCCTCCCTGCCACAGGTACTCTTCCTCCAGGTTCTATTTAACCTTGATCTGCGGGAGCTCCAGGAAAGGACCTGATCCTCAGTGAGTTTATCCCATGATGGGCAGTCATTAGGTTTGCAGAGTAGGACCTGCCAGAGGGTGGATTACATTGACGTTATTGGCAGGCTTAAAGCAATTCACGGCCGTTCATTACGAACCAAATTTCCACCATTTTATTCAACAAAGCTTAGATTTAAGAATTTTTCAATATGTGGTAAAAGCTGCTATTATTTACCCATGCATGTACCTGTTGTTGCAGGTTTTTTGAATGTGTTCCACTGGAGTGCTCTCTCCCTGGTTTTGTTTATATATATACACAGCAAATACGAAGAGAGGGATGCACATGAGGTCTTCCAAAAATAAAATAAAAAACTTTAATGATTATACATTAAAATAGTTCCTGTGATCTTGCCCGACGTTTCGGCCCCCTATGAGCCTTTATCAAGGATACAGGTACATAATATACAAAACACATTTATATACAAATAAGTCAGTGACTCACCCAATCAAGGCACACAATCGCGGGACTCGCCCGTCCATCTGGGTCTGGAGTATAGTTCCAGTATGCGCGCTGGTCTCTGACGTAATCAACATACGCCATGTGCGCTCCATAGCAAACATTGCTATGGAAACACTTCAATAAAAACAAACGGAACCAAATGGGTGAAGGGACAGAAGCACAGTTTGAAACATACAGCAAATAGCAACAAATATATCAGCGTTTTATTTATATATGTCTTGCTATTTGCTGTATGTTTCAAACTCTGCTTGTCTCCCATTAAGTTTTTGCGCCTGCCAAAATCAATCTGCGCATATATGCTGCAGCAATAATAAAAACACACAACTTCTCAATTTTATTGTTTGGGTATGCGTACAATGTGTAACTATACTTTGCTGTATTTTTTTTTGGGGCTGGTGTATTTGGTTTCAGCCAGGACGTTCAGATTTGCCTTTAACACCAGCTTTTTGAAGTTGTTAAAATAATGCGTGCAAACGCTGTGCGTTAAAAACTGTGCATAGATTGTAATACCATCCGCGTACCAGTGCACAAACGCATTTGCGCTCACAATGTTAAGGATAGGACGCGCAAAGTACAGTAAGGCTAGGGTCAGATGAGCGCATTTTGTACGGACTGTGCGTCCGTGCAGTATGGACGTACTTACTGACTGACAACAAGATAGTGGCCACACAGTCCGTTTTTTTCACTGACGTGTTTTTTGACTGATGTAGCAGGGAAAATAAATTAAAATGAAAAAACATTCTGTCCGTCAAAAATGCTGGACGTATAAACGCAGTCCATCTGACCTCGTTTCATCACTCACACAAAAAGCTACACGGACGTTGCAGACGTGGTGCACTCCTCACGTCCGTTCTAGCAGTATTACGTTCTTGCCTAACCTGTGTCCGTTTGCCGCGTCCGTCATGCATCCGCATTTCTGTGCGGACGTACTTCGTGTGTGGGGCTCCATTGGTCAGAATGCTATGCTGCCACGGACGTACAAATGTGCGGCAACACGGACGTGATAACTGCGCTCGTCTGACCCCAGCCTAAGCTCGCAAGGGGTTCGCGCAGGTTCGCCCACGGTAGACGACTGCACGCATTTGTCGAGGTGATATTGTAATACGACGTTTTGCGCAAAGGGTTTTGCTCCTCGTGTTAATGCGGTTTTGCGCACGCGCAAACGTCTGCGTGAAGATTGTAAAAGGGCCCTAAACGTGCAACTCAGTCAAAATGAGCTAAGCAGCCACTAAAATAAATATTTGTAAAAAATAAAAATACTATTTAATCTTTGTTTACATTTTTTCTTTTCCTTTTTTATTTTTAATTTTGAAGGGAAAGACACCCCTTGTAGTGGATAACTTTCTCTATAAAACTAAAATATTTATATTTTACTATATATATTTTATTATATAATCATATATTGCAATTTTACGGCTTTGATATCCTGAGGAAAAATTTCTAAAAACAAAGCATCAAAAAATGAAGTGGTAAATAAGTCTTGAAAAAATACCCTCAACTGTGGCCAAAATTTTATACCCAGAATTTTGATTGCTCCGTGGCAAAATGGAGCATCATTTCAATAGCCAGGGTTAGGTTACCATTTATCCTTGTTTAAGGTTAAGCCGTAACATTCTGCTCCATTTTTGCTTCATTTTAGGCAACAGATTCTGCTCATTCTTTTGATGTGATGACATCGAGAAACTGCTTTTAAACTTTTTAATATATACAATAATTATTTTTTTTCGCTGCAAAAAACAATATTAAAAATATCCCCCCAGATTTCTGTGCCTACAGGCTCTGGAGATGAAAACCCAGCCCTGATTATTTTAATTTATTTATAAAAGTATTTTACCAGGAAGGATACATTGAGATTTCTCTCGCTTTCAAGTATGTCCTGGGTTCAAGAACATTGAGTGGTTACAGAAATACAAAATAGTAAACTGCAAGATATTAACACAAAAACAAATATACAGATTAACAGAAAAAAAATATGTAGGAAATAAAGTCATTATGTTACATGTTTACAGGTGCATTCCGTATTGAGGTATGTTAATAGGGAGCTCTTAATGGACTTTAGACTGGGGGAAGATTTGATGGCGTCTGGGAGGTTATTCCATATTTGCGTTGCTCTGTAGGAAAATGAGGATCGAGAAACTTTCTTTTTGTATTGTGGTATTGCAAGTAAGGCGCAGGTCCTGGATCAGAGGTTATAGGATGAGGGAACTGCTGGGGCAAGCAGCCTATTCAGGTAGGGTGGTAGCTTCCCAGAAAAGCTCTTAAACACCAGGTTGGAAAGGTGAAGGGTGCGTCTAGAGTCCAGTGATAGCCAGTTTAGTTCTTTTTACATGTCACAATGGTGGGTCATGTAGTTACATTGTAGCACAAATCGGCAGAATGAGTTATACAATGTAGTAAGTTTTTGGAGGTGTGTTTGAGGGGCAGCTGCATACACTACATCTCCATATTCAGTGGCTGGCATAAGCATTTGTTGTACAATCTGCTTTCTTACCGCAGGGCTCAGGCAGGATTTGTTTCTGTACTGGGCACCTAGTTTGGGGTAGAGTTTAGATGAGAGCTTTTCGATGTGGGGGCCAAAAGATAGATTTGGGTCTAACCACATACCTAGATATTTGAGAGAAGTGACTGTGGTCAGCTTGCCATTTGATCTTGTCCTGACACATAGATGGGGTGTTTGCAGTTTATGTAGTTTAGGTGCTCTTCCAAAGAGCATTGTAACAGTTTTGTCAGTATTTAGAAAACGTTTGTTATCTGCGATCCACTTTTCTACCCCTGTGAATTGTTCTTGCAGCACTTCCTCCAGCTGCGGAAGAGTTGGTTTGCTGGTATAGATTACAGTGTCGTCTGTGTACATGTGTACAGTTGAGGCTTTGCAGACATTGGGCAGATCATTTATGAATATCGTGAATAGAAGGGGGCCGAGTATTGAGCCTTGGGGTACACCACATGTGATTGGGAGGGGGAGGGAGGAGCTGTCAGAAATAGACACATATTGCGCCCGATCAGATACATATGATTGAAACCAGGTTAGCGTGCTATCACCAATACCAGAGTTTTTAAGTTTTTCCATTGTTTCACCCAAAAAAAAGCCACAGCAAGGAGAGGCGGAGTCCTCTGAAATACTGTATCGCCAATCTTTACACTCCACACGATAAAGTGACATGTGATTGAAAAGGTCCATGTCTGGCCTTTCCAACGACTTGAAACATGACCATGTAATGACATACAGTATACACATAATAGATTTTGAGTCTGTTAAAAAAAGGATATATAACTTGTCTGGCACAAAATCAGAATAAGGAAGTTGGCTTCAGGGTGAATACGGAATATGTGATGTTTATTCCAGAAAACAAATTTTCATGCATATCCTGTATTCACCCTAGAGCCAGCTTCCTTATTGTGATTTTTGTGGCTGATTGGGTGAGTGGGAGTCCCACAAGGTAGAAGCGGCTCGGGTAGAAGGGTCTGTTGAACCATTGGTTAAAATTGCATTTAATTTTTGGGGCCCCTATGATAAAACAAGGTGTCAAACCACATTTCAACATTTGAAGAGCACAAACTGGTGAAAATAAGCTCAGCACACAGGGTTGAAATGGCACACAAATTGTCACGTTTCCACTGGTCACAGTTGTGCCCCCTGGTAGTGAGAAGGATCTGTGCTGTTCAGGTCTGGAATCACATGTCCTAATTTCCCAGACCTGTTCCCTATTTAAATGCTAACAGCAATGAGGCCCATTGCTCTGGCATGAGTTTGAGCTTTTGGTACCTGTTCTTTAGGGTTCCTGGTTCCTATGTTGCTGCATTCCAGCAAAGTATTCTTGACTCTCTGGTTTATTGAGCTCGGCTTTTCTTGACTACTCTATCTGTCTGCACCCTGTAATCCGTATATTACTGATCTGTTGCCAACCTCTGCTGGTCTGATGTTTCTTCCTGGTTCTGTATCCTTTTGCTCTAGTCCTGACCATTCTAGCTTTGTTTATGCTTTGTGTATGTATCCAGTACTATTAGGTAGTATTGCATAGAGGCCATTACTAGGACCTCTTTTAAGTTTAGGATCTCCTGTCTATCTGTCTTGTTTTACCCTCGCCCTTCCTGTTCTCCTGACTCTGTTATTCTTTGTGAGGCTTCCATAGTTAGCAAGACCATTTCAAGGATATTCCCCAGCATAGGGATTCCTTTAGATTTCTTCTGTGCCCTCCTGCTCTTCGTGTTTACAGTCCTGTTAGTTCCTGTCTGGAATTTGTATATTCTATGTATGCTGTATCAGCCTGTTCAGCCAGCAGCTAACCTGTCTAAAGGGCTAATTTCCTTCCTGAACCAAGGCCACATGGCGCAAGCCAAGGGTCAGCGTAACACAAGTGAAGGGGTTAAAACCAGCTGGGAATGTGTCTGACACAATCTGATCCTGCACAACGCTAAGAACTGTAGTAACTCCATCTGGTCAGCAGATGGTGAACTCTGCCTACCAAATGGGTTATTACAGTAGGAATACGTTGGGAATATTCCTAAATATTTCTTACTGTATAATTAAAAAGGATTTTACAACAATATACCGTTTCTTGACAGTGTTTTTGGGGAAATTGCTTGATAGTGAAGGGGTTAGGATTGTATGCAATATGTATGCAGTATGAATTTCATGATGAAAATAGTTTCATAGTTTCATAGTTACATAGGCTGAAAAAAGACATGCGTCCATCGGGTTCAGCCTCTCTCACATCACCTACTGCTGTTGATCCAAAAGAAGGCAAAAAACCCAGCCTGAAATGCTTGCCAATATGCAACATACTGGGAAAAAAATCCTTCTTGACCCCAGAATGGCAGTCAGATTTCTCCTTGGATCAAGAAGCTTTTACACACATATTAAATATTATAACCCTTAATATTCTGTGTCTGCAGAAAGTCATCCAGTCGCTTTTTAAAAGTCTGTACGGTCTCTGACCCAACAACCTCAACAGACAGAGAATTCCACAGCTTTATTGTTCTCACCGTAAAATAACCCTTCCTATGCTCTAGGCTGAATTTTCTTTCTTCCAGTCTAAATGGGTGACCCCGTGTCCTGTGTACAGTCCTGTTAATGAATAGGGATGAGACGAACAACCCCCGAGTTCGGTTCGGGCCCGAACCCGAACTTCCCATATGTTCGGGTCCGAACTCGAACTCAATGCAAGTCAATGGGGCTGAAAATTCGGTTTTTAGAGTGCCCTCCAAGAGGGCATATATGCTACATATTTGCCATAAAAGGTGTATGGGGGTCCGGGTAGTGCCCTGGGGGAAAGGAAACAAGGACAAAAAGTTAAAAAAAATTTTTTTTAAAGGGACAGTGAGTTTTCCATGAAATAAGGGTTAAAAATAAAAACAAAAAATTCCTTCAAATATCGTGCCTAGGAGGTCCCCATAACCTGCCCATGAAGTGGCGGATTTCTAGGATGTATAGAAACACTTAAAAACAAAAAATGATGTTTCATATGATGGTAAATGCTATTCCTTTAATCTATCCATAAACAACTGCTTGGGGCAGCAGTCTGTATGAAAAGAGGAGACATTTTCGTACACACAGAAAAAGTTTACTGATTTTTTTGGCTAAATTATTGTGAAACTTATGCAGGCTTTGGATGAAAGTAACAATAGGTGCTTCAAAATTGGTCTTTTAGCATCCCCAACAGTGCCGTCACACCGTAACCCCTCTGAGGATATGAATCTGATACAGGCGTCAGTGGCAGTGCACCCAAAAATTGTGCTTTTGGTGCCAGGCCTGCAAGTGTTATAATACAGTAACTCCTCTGTGGTATTGTGGAAGAATGCAGGGGTGAACCTTGCGGTCCTATATTAAAAAGATATGCATCTGGTTAAGGCGTCAGTGCACCCAGATATTCTGCCTTTGGTGCCAGGCCAGCAAGTATCATCATACAGTAACCCCTCTGTGGTATTGTGGAAGAATGCAGGGGTGGACCATGTGGTCCTATATTGAAAAGTTTTTTATCTGGTAATGGGCGTCAGTGCACCCAGATATTGTGCCTTTGGTGCCAGGCCAGCAAGTATCATCATACAGTAACCCATCTGTGGTAATGTGGAAGAATGCAGGGGTGAACCTTGCGGTCCTATATTAAAAAGATATGTATCTGGTTAAGGCGTCAGTGCACCCAGATATTCTGCCTTTGGTGCAAGACTGCCAGGCCAGCAAGTATCATCATACAGTAACCCCTCTGTAGTATTGTGTAAGAATGCAGGGGTGGACCATGTGGTCCTATATTGAAAAGATATGATTCTGGTCAAGGCGTCAGTGCACCCAGATATTGTGCTTTTGGTGCCAGGCCTGCAAGTGCCATCATAATACAGTAACCCCTCTGTGGTATTGTGGAAGAGTGCAGGGGTGGACCATGTGGTCCTATATTGAAAAGATAAGATTCTGGTCAAGGCGTCAGTGCACCCAGATATTGTGCTTTTGGTGCCAGGCCTGCAAGTGCCATCATAATACAGTAACCCCTCTGTGGTAATGTGGAAGAGTGCAGGGTTGGACCCTGCGGTTCAAAAAATTTAAATGATATAAATCTGGCACAGGTGTCAGTGCAGCCAAATATTGTGCCTTTCATGACAGCAAGTGCCTTCACACCGTAACCCTTTTGTGGTATTGTGGAAGAGTTCAGTGCTGGAGGTTTTGTGAATGCAGAAGAGGACATCCCCGATCTATTCCATTACTTCAGCATCAGAGGATTGATAGCTGCTGATCCAGGACTGATTAATTTTTATAAATGTCAGCCGGTCTACAGAGTCGGTGGACAGACACACTCTTTTGTCTGTGACAAAACCTCCATCGGCACTGAACGTCCTTTCGGAAAGCACGCTAGATGAAGGGCAACCTAGTAGCTGCATAGCATATTGGCTAAGTTCTGGCCAGTGATCCAATCTCAATACCCAGTAAGCCAGTGGATCATCTGCTGGAAAGGTATCCAGGTCTGCCCTTGCCCCTAGGTAGTCCTGCACCATATGGTGAAGACGCTGGCAATGGGTGCCTACATTTGACGTCCCTGGGCGTTGAGGACTAAAAAAAATTAAAAATGCATCAGTCAAGCGGCCCTGTCCTTCACCACTATTCCTCTGATCATCCGCAGCCTCAGAAGCACGTGTGTCAGTACTTGGTAATCTACCAGTGCCTGAAAAGGTGTTACACAAGTGTCGCTTTAGAGCTTCCTCAAGTTTTTTCATCCTGTGCTCCCTCTGTGCGGGCAAGATGAGCTCTGCAACTTTACCTTTGTATCGTGGATCAAGAAGGGTTGCCAACCAGTAATGATCCCTCTCCTTGATAGCACAAATCCTGGGGTCCTTTAGCAGGCTTTGCATCATTAGGGAGCCCATGCAGCGTAGGTTGGAGGTGGCATTAGCTTCCGAGTCTTCCTGGTCAATGAGGATGACCGTATCGTGCACTTCCTCCTCCCAGCCATGCACTAGCCCTTGTGTTTCTGGGCACATGAAACCCTCCCTTGAGGAATTCCCAACTTCAATGCCCCCACTACTTCAATATTCTGCCTCCTCCTCATCCTCCTCCTGTCTGATCTGAGTAGGACCCGCTGGAATGCTGTCTGCGGAAAGACTGGGGCCTTGAGAGCTAGGGAAGGCCTCCTCTTCCTCCCGCTGCTCTGCCTCTAGAGCCACATCTATAATTCCCCGCAGAGTGTGCTCCAGCAGGAACACTAAAGGAATTGTGTCACTGATGCATGCACTGTTCCTGCTCACCATCCTCATTGCCTCCTCAATGGTGACAGTACAGTGCATGCATCCTTGATCATCAGCCACTGCGGGGGGGGAAACAAGTTGACCTGAACCTGTCCTTGTGCCATACTCACACAGGTACTTGTTGATGGCCCTCTGCTGCTTGTGCAGATGCTGCAGCATTGCAAATGTCGAGTTCCACCTGGTGGGCATGTCACAGATCAGACGGTTTGTGGGAAGGTGGAATTCTCTTTGAATTTCTACCAGGTGAACGCTTGCTGGGAATGACCGTCTGAAGTGGCTGCAGACTTTTCTGGCCTGGATGAGAAGCTCTGCCAGCCCTGGGTACTTGGTTAGGAAACGCTGTACCACCAGATTTAGGACGTGTGCTAGGCATGGTACATTTTACCCTTGCGTAGGGCGGAGAGAAGGTTGCTGCCATTATCGCAGACGATCATTCCCAGCTCAAGCTGGTGAGTTGTTAACCATCTCTGCACCTGGCCCTGCAGAGCTGACAGAATTTCTGGCCCGGTGTGGCTCCTGTCCCCTAAACAAATCAGCTCAAGCACAGTATGGCATCTTTTTGCTTGAGCCATTGCGTAGACCCTGTCAGGCGTCGGTTTAACTGCCACTTCGCCAGAGACAGAGAAGGAGGAGGAGAAGGAGGAGGAGGAGGAAGAGGGAGAGGTGGTGGTGGTGGAGCAGACAGACCTCATACAAGCAGCTTTCTGGAGGCATGGATGAACAAGCTCCAGCACAGAGCCCTGTCTTGGATCCCTCCCAGCTGCAATCAGAGTTACCCAGTGTGCCATGAAGGAAATGTAACGACCCTGTCCATGCTTGCTGGACCACGTGTCTAAAGTCACATGCACCTTGCTGCTGACTGCCTTTCCCAATGACTGGATAACATTGTCTTCCACATGCTGGTATAGTGCTGGAATGGCCTTGCGTGAAAAGTAATGGCGTTTTGGAACCTGCCACTGTGGTACAGCACATTCAGCAAATTCACGGAAGGGGAATTCCACCAGCTGGAAAGGCAGCAGCTGCAATGCGAGTAATTTTGCTAAGCTGGCATTTAGGCACTGTGCTTGGGGATGGTTGGGACTATATTTTTTCTTACGCTGCAGCAGCTGCGGAAACGTAATATGACTGCGTAAATCTTCAGCTGATGGGATACTGTCACATTGTGAGGAAGGAGCTGGTACATACATTACTGTAGCATCATCCCTGTCAGTGGAGGTTGTAGGCAATGACATGGCAGGACATACAGTGGGGGTAGAGACAGATGATGAGGAGGAGGAGGACCTACGCAAAGTTTTGCGCCAATGGGATGTGTTGCAGGTGGTCATATGTCGCCTCAAGCACGTGGTACCCAATAGGCTTGTGCACCGATTTTTTTTTTCGGTTCGATTCGGTTCGATTTGTTCGGATGTTTAAACTTTTCGATTCGGCTCGTTGCGACCGATTGTTGTTTCGATTCGGTTCGGTTCAGATCGTTTTTCGTGTACATTTTTTTTTCGGAATATCGACCATTTTTCGTATTTTCGGGTCACTTTGCTCGTTTTTTGTATCGACTTTTCGGAAATTTCGGAAATTTTTGTTTTTTCGGAACGTCTGTTCTCCTCGTTTCAAAGTGTCTACGATAATTCTGGCGATTCTATCGTGTTTTTTTTTATTAAATAAAGATCCTTTTTTTCTTATGAATAATTGAATATACATTTCACAACTTTATTTAATCATATTAAAATGGTATGAAAACCAAGGAATAAAAAAAATGAACAAAACGATTTAAAAAACGCTAAACTGACCCGAATGCCATAAGAAACAAGTGATACGCATTTACAAATACAAAATTTACAGAATCAGCGATATAACCGATAATAGTTAAATATACGATGTCCAGAATTACCGAAATGGAACCGAAATCACGAATGGAACCGAAATCATGAATAGAGCAAAAATAAATTTCGATTTGACACATTTCAAGTCCATTCGAAAATTCCGAAAATTTTTCGTTTCGGCTCGGAAAACTTTTCGGATCCATCGGTTTTCGGGTCCGATCCGATTCGGAAATTCGGCCGAATCCGAAGACACGAATCGGGAAATTTCGTGAAAATTCCAAAATTCCGAAACGCACATCCCTAGTACCCAAGCGTCCGGAGTCTTTCCCACGCTTGAGCCTCATCTGACATAGATTACAAATAGCAACGGTCTGCTGCACATTTCTTAAAGAACTCCCAGACAGCAGAGTTCCTGCATGTGTTCTTTGAGACAATAGCGCTCTGCACCAGAGCAGCTCTGACATCTGATGCCTTGGACTGGCTAGTGCTACGGTTGGTCACAGAGGATGTTGTGCCTCGTGTTTGCTGTGCCTCCTCCTCCCCCTCTTCCTCACTTAATTCCTCTGTTCGATCAGGCACCCAGGTGACCTCATCATCATTGTCATCATCACCCCCTATCTCCTCGTCACTGGAGCCAATTTGGCAGTATGCTGCAGCTGCTGAGACAACATGAGTGCCAGTTATTTGTGTGTCATCACTGGCACCCCCTTCCTCTAGGTTGATTATACTCCCTTCCTCAACCTCAGAGATTGAATCAGAGCACTGTACTTGCTGCGCATCCTCAAGCAGCATGTCATTCTCATTGTAGTCAAACAATTCAGCTGACTCCTCCGTGTGTGATAGCGAGGCTACGGCAGGAGTAGCTGTTGGCATGGAGGCTGCATTGGATGCTTTGGCAGCTGAGGTGGACTGTAAAGCACTAGAAGCCTGGCTGGCAGAGGACTCTGAGGATGAGGATGGCCTGGTTAGCCAATCCACCAAGTCCTCTGTATGTTGCTGCTGCTTAAGACGGCCAGCACCAGTTAGAAAGGACAAGCATGCCCCTGCAGAGGATGCACCATGTCCACCACAACCAGAGGCACAGCCTCCCGACACAGCGGCTGCTTGCCCTCTTATCTGTGTCTGGGAGCGTCTGCCTGTCCTTTTTGTTATTTCAGACATGGTGAGTGATATATAGATTAATATATACAGAACTCTGATTCAACTCTGGTATAAAGATTTAAAGAACTCTGGTATAACTCAGTGAGACACCCTGATAGCTGGCAGCCAGTGACAAGACACAGATTACAATTCTCAGACACCTCCTATAAATCAGTGAGAACCCTTGATGGGTGGCAGCCAGTGAGAACACACGGATTATAACAATTCCCAAATGATTTAAAGAAATTAGTGACACCCAAAATACTGCGTGGTACTGGTTGTGTGACAAGACACAGATCACCTCAATTCACAAATGTTTTAAAGAAATTAGTGAGCCCCAAAATACTGCGCAGTACTGGCTGTGTGACAAGACACAGATCACCTCAATTCACAAATGTTTTAAAGAAATTAGTGAGCCCCAAAATACTGCGTGGTACTGGTTGTGTGACAAGACACAGATCACCTCAATTCACAAATGTTTTAAAGAATTTATTGAGCCCCAAAATACTGAGTGGTACTGGTTGTGTGACAAGACACAGATCACCTCAATTCACAAATGTTTTAAAGAAATTAGTGAGCCCCAAAATACTACGTGGTACTGGTTGTGTGACAAGACACAGATCACCTCAATTCACAAATGTTTTAAAGAAATTAGTGAGCCCCAAAATAATGCGTGGTACTGGCTGTGTGACAAGACACAGATCACCTCAATTCACAAATGTTTTAAAGAAATTAGTGAGCCCCAAAATACTGCGTGGTACTGGTTGTGTGACAAGACACAGATCACCTCAATTCACAAATGTTTTAAAGAAATTAGTGAGCCCCAAAATACTGCGTGGTACTGGTTGTGTGACAAGACACAGGTCACCTCAATTCACACATGTTTTAATTATTATTATTATTATTCTTTATTTATAAAGCGCCAGTATATTCCGCAGCGCTGTACTCTAGTTTTAAAGAAATTAGTGAGCCCCAAAATACAGCGTGGTACTGGTTGTGTGACAAGACACAGATGACCTCAATTCACAAATGTTTTAAAGAAATTAGTGACACCCAAAATACTGCGTGGTACTGGTTGTGTGACAAGACACAGATCACCTCAATTCACAAATGTTTTAAAGAAATTAGTGAGTCCCAAAATACTGCGTGGTACTGGTTGTGTGACAAGACACAGATCACCTCAATTCACAAATGTTTTAAAGAAACTTTTAAACCCCAAAATGCTTGCTGGCTGTGTGACAAGACACAGAAGATCACCTCAATTTGCAAATGTTTTAAAGAAATTTTTAACCCCCAAAAAGACTTGCTGGCTGTGTGACAAGACACAGAAGATCACCTCAATTCACAAATGTTTTAAAGAAATTTGTAACCCCCAAAAAGACTTGCTGGCTGTGTGACAAGACACAGAAGATCACCTCAATTCACAAATGTTTTAAAGAAAGTTGTAAGGACAGGAATCAGGGGCCCTATTAGGAGTGCTATCCGCAGTAGCTAAAAAGGCCATTTTGGGGAACTGGATTGCCGCCTCTCCCCCCACGTTTTCTATGTTTTATTCCCGCTTTTATGCTATTTTCCAATGTGATTGGGTGGAGACTGCTCTGCACAAAGACGATAAAGTTCAACAGTTTTTTGAAAAATGGGAGCATTTTATGTCATGTCTGCCGGAAAATGTCATTGCAAACCTAAAAAGAGATTTTGAATATACTAACTGGTATCTGACTAGATCCCTATCGTCCCCTCCCTTAAGACCGAACGCTACGATACTTCTAGAACTTTCAAAAAAAATTTGATGTATTACTGTCGACTTAAGGAGTAAATATATCGCGGCGTCTATTGTTGAACGTGGGTTGGGAGGGATGTCTTCCTGAGTGGGAATGTGAATATACGCATTGTACTTTGAACTGAGTTTGTCAATTCAAAAATAAAGTTTAAAAAAAAAAAAAAGAAAGTTGTAAACCCCAAAAAAATTTGCTGGCACAGTGACAAGACACACATCACCTAAATCCCCTGATATTTGGTAGAAATGAGACCCCCTAGACCCCCCCATTAGCGTGGCAGACCGGCAGTAACAACACACAACTATCTCCTCTGAAATCTCCTCTGAGATGCGTGCAGAATCGGCGCGTGGAAACGTTATATAGTGTGCTGCGGGACTTAGCTCTGTGAGCCCATGATTGGGCAAAATTTGCCCAATCAGGACTCTGAGCCGTGATTGGCATACTGTTGAACCTGTCTTGCACCAGACCTGTGGTCAGGTGCAAGGCTGTAGCCAGTTACGAGCTTCAGGCCAGTGGGAAAATGCATTGTGGTCCATTGTGGTCGAACATGCGGCGAACACCTGGAAATGTTTGGTGTTCGCGATCTAATCGAACAGGCTAAGTTCGGGTCGAACTCCGAACCGTACAAACCGAACAGCTCATCCCTATTAATGAATAGGTTATGAGACAATGGTTGATAATGGCCCCGTATATATTTATATAAGGTTATCAGATCCCCTCGAAGGCGCCGTTTCTCTAAACTAAACAGGTTTAAGCTTGTTAGTCTTTCCTCATAACTTAACCCTTCCATTCCCCTTATTAATTTAGTTGCCCGTCTCTGCACTTTTTCTAGCGCTATAATATCTTTTTTTAAGACAGGTGCTGATTCTATTATCTATTTTGTCCATGGGAAGGGGTCAATCTTCTTACGATATAAAGCTTAATTTGGATGTACATCATTACACCTTTCTATCATTTCTGAAAGCTGCTCTTGATTACGCTGTTACTTCTTTAAGGGATATGGGATTTGCTTGACACAGAAGAGCTTACTATATAGAAATTGCCTTTTCCCATTACTTTAAGCTGCATGAATACTGCAGAAACCATCCATGCAAGAAACACAATCCATAAAAAAATGAAATTAGAAACGGTCTAATTTACTAAAATATATCTTTCTTAGAGCAGGAGGAACACACATATGTAGCCAAGCCTTTTATTACGCCGGACCTAATAAGCCAATTACAATCACATTAGCACACTCATGCTGATTTACAAATTAGAATGCTCGTATCACCAGATATTCCAGAAACACTAAACGACTTGCTTAATGGACATAGTATTATTAGATTTACCATACTCTGATGAAGCGCACAGAGCAAAATAAATGGAGCATAGTAAGGCACTGTGCTAAAGCATGTGTATGTAATATTTATATATATATGTATATATAATAGGGATGGGCTGCCGGTTCGAATCGGTTCGATGTTCAATTCGAACATCGGTTGTTTGAAAATTGATGTTCGCTGAAAAAAAAAAGATGTTCGCTGAAAGTTCAAAAAAAAGAGATAATAATTCAAAAAAATGCTTAAAAGATCCTAAATAAATCTAAAAATAAAGAGACTCTTTACTGCAGAATATAATAATAAACGGTTTATTAGATATTGAATTAAAATGGGAATATTTTTAACTTTGAATCCTATGGGATTCATAAACATTTCCTATTCCTTGGTGGTCAAACATTTCCCACACCTTGTTCATCAAACATTTCCAACACCCACACCTTGTTGGTCAAACATTTCCCACTCCTTGTTGGTCAAACATTTCCCAATCCTTGGTAGTCAAACATTTCCCACACCTTGCTAGTCAAACATTTCCCACTCATTGCTGGTCAAACATTTCCCTCTCCTTGTTGGTCAAACATTTCCCACTCATTGCTGGTCAAGCATGTCCCACTCATTGCTTGTCAAACATTTCCCACTCATTGTTGTTCAAAAATATCCCACTCATTGCTGGTCAAACAGTTCCCACTCATTGCTGGTAAAAATTTCCCACTCATTGTTGGTCAAACATTTCCCACTCTTTGGTGATTAAACATTTCCCATGTCTTCAAATCACGTTTAAACGTGAGCAAAAGTGGTAAAATGAGCTCAGCGAACAGTGGTGAAATGGCTCAGCACTCAGCAGTGAAAGGGTTAAAACCTTTTTTTCCCCCATTGTTTCCTGTCCCCCAGGGCAGTACCCGGACCCCCATACACCTTTTATGGACAATATCTTGCATATATGCCCTCTGGAGGGGACCTTCATTTTTGAACGTTCGAGCCCCATTGACTTGCATTGTGTTCGAATTGTGTTCGAGTTTGCGGTCAAACTTTTTTGGATGTTCGAGTTTGAATGCGAACCGAACACGGGGGTGTTCGGCCCATCACTAATTGTGATACAGGAACCACTCGGTATAATGGGTTCCAGCCAAACAACACGGTCTGCTAGGATATAAATAGCCGCAGACTTGAAGTTGTGCAAATGAGAGGTCATTTTATTCCAACATAAACAAATGCCACACTTGGCTTGAATCACTATTGCAGGTGCTTTAAAAAAACAAACAAAATCCTAGCTCAATTAATGCACTTACATAAAGCAATCCTGACTATCCTGCTAATATCATCTAAAGAAAATCACAGCTTTTCCTAGAAGTGTTACTGCTCTCTGACCTGCTCTCACCAGTCTGATTAAACCACTTTTCCCCAGGAGTCAGCAACCTGAGAATTTATCTGCTGCTTAATGAATTAATTAGCAACAAGTGTGAGAGGATAGAGGCCATGCAGGATTCTGGGTCCTAAATATCCTCCCTCGATTACTCTCCCAGACATTCTATTACCCAACCCAAGCACTCTGTCAATATAAATTAAGCACATCAAAATTAACACACAGGACTGGAGTGGGCCTACTATCGGGCCTGGGAAAAGAGTAGGCCATGGATCAGTGGGAGTGGGCCTCAATGTCGACTGTTAGTTGCTGATGGGTGGTTTCAGAAGCAGCTCTATAATTTGGCAAAATAGACAGTCGCCTAAGGCTTTGCTTCCAAAGGAGCCTCGCCTAATGGTTTGAGGATAATGTCATGTCAAATTCATGCGCACATGGCACTGCAGATATCAGCAACATTCATATATACCTGTCAACCAAGATGTATGCAGGAGACTTTGTTTGTTTTATATTATTGAGTTAATTCCTGAATGGTCTTACTCAAGACTCGTACCTCTATGCTGTCGAATTGGTGTCATCCTCCACGCAATATTTCTCACACTTTGATTCCATGGGATCGGTATCGTTCCCCAACTTTATTGTAAGTAGCTCTCGTGTCCTTTCAGTATAGTCCTACCACGGGTTCTACTGAGCGTCATGTTGCTAGCCATTATCTGCAGGGCTTTAGGCGCACTCGGTTACTGATGCGGCGTCATGTAGTTCACAATGCACGCTCACATTCTGTCTTTGGGGATGCTGTCCAACAGGCATCAGTCATTGCTTATTTAACCTCGACCTGATCAGATGTTCCTCATCTTGTTTTCTGTTCATTGAGCTATGGGCTTTTCTTGTAACTATCCATATTTCTCCTGTCCTCGTACAATGCTTATGTTATTGGATTTTGTGTACTTTTGGCACCCTAACTCTGGTTTGTTTAATGACTTCTCTTTCCTAGCAGTTACCAGGCATTTTTACGACTGGCCTATCAGTTAGGATTTCCACTCTTTAAAAATCTGCGTGTTGAGTCTCTACCCATCTTGACAATAAGCCATACATTTGTGGTTTGAACTGTTTATAACTATTGGGTGGTTGGGACCAGAAGGCCCTGTAGCTTTCAACTAAATAGTCTAGTTGGAAGACTCGTGATCTGTCCATTGAATAATACAGACATAGAGTTGGCCTTACAAAATGATCTCCCCTGTGAGCTTGCAATCTACTTAGGAATTAGCATTTGGGGCCCAGTGAGTATCACTAAAGTCCCTCTTACATGTCATACTTCATCTATCCCCCCTCTTTCTGGGTCACCCCTGTTATTTTATGTCACCTCCCAAGCTCCCCATTCCACTTTGAGTCTCTTTACCATACCCATTATCATTGTGCATCTCCTCAGCCTTACCAGTCCCATTGTGAGTCTGCCGTCCTCCTTTCCAATCCTCATGTACACTTCTCTCTCTCTCCCTCCATTACACTACTTTATGTCTCTCCCTAAACTAACTTGTTTTTTTTTTCCTTCCGTTTTCATGAGGACTTTGTGTCATGACCACTGTGAGGGTGTGTGGAGGGGCACCTGTTGTGTTGAGAATGTTTGGTGATCGTGTTTGGAGCTGAACGTGGGTGTGATGAGGGGTGCTATGAGACTGTGTGAGTGTGTAGGTGCTGGATTTGTGTTAGAATAGTTGCCCTGGGAGTATGTGCACTGGGACATGTTGTGAGGCTTTGAAGGTCAGATGTTGTGATTGAATGTAGTGTAATGGAAAGGCTAGATTAGGGTCAGGACGGCGCTGCTGCTAGGCGAGCTAGACGGCCGCCTAGAGCGCAGTGCCCGCTTAGGGCGCAGCCGGTCCCGACCACTGAAGAAATCATTGTGTGTGGCTGTCCTGTCCGTACGCAGCCACTCCGTGGGCACCACAGCGCCTAGGGCGCAAAATAGTCTAGCACCGGCCCTGATTAGGGTGATGTTGTTTTGTTGCAAAATGTATTTTTTATGGTTTTTTTAACTAACTTACCTTTTATTTTTCTTCTTTAATTCTCAATCCTATATTTTACCTTTCTGTCCGTGAAATTTGTGTCTGATCATGAGAGCCCCACTCAGAGAAGCTTTTCTCCTGAAGGTCACATATTATTGCTGCAATGTAAGTACATGGGAACATCACGCAGGGTTAACAGAGATTAATCACACTCATTGCCTATGGCTAACAAGAGGCAGGCAACGCACAAACCGCTCAAACCCAAACAGCTTCAGAGACCTGTGTCTTTAGCTTACTGACCCCTTGCTTGAGATGCCTAGAGGGGTCTCAACTTTTTCCTCCTTTCAAAGACAAAATGATTATCAAGGGTTGTGGTTCCTCTCAAGAAGAAGAGACTTCCTTGGCATTTCAGTTCTGGATGCCCCTTTTTAGGTGAAAGCAGTCTGATTTGCATATGGTATTGTCTTCTCTGTAATGCCAACATCGAGCTAAAAACTTAACAGACCTGAGCGAGGACCTTCCGTAGGGCAGGACACTACTGCTGTTGCCTGTTCTCTGTGCTTTCATAAACCTTACTAAGATAACATGTTCAGCATAGATGGACCTCATAGAGCAATGGACATGCACACGTCTGTGACTGCAGAAACCCAAGTAAATTTTCCCATGAATTCACTTGCGCAGAGTGTGACAGTCCATCCATGGGTGTGTTGCCATGTTGTATGACATATTGTTGCATGTGTCATGTGGATCTATAGCAGTGGTTCCCAACCGCGGTACTCAAGTAGCCCCAACAGGTCAGGTTTGCAGATATGTGAAGCACAGCACAGGGGATATGATTTGCTGCTCAGTGATTGCAGGATTAAGTCTGCATTTCCCCTAAGTGATACTTAAAACTTGACCTGTTAGGGGGACTTGAGGATCGCGGTCCACTGATCTATCTGTCTTTTGGAAGCTTTTAATTTTGAAGAAATGTTCTTCATATCTGAATTTCTTTAAAAGAGGAACTCAAACCATGGGCAAATTACTAATATTTTCATCATTTATAGTTTCCACAGTACTTTACACTAACCAATAGAGATGAGTTGTTCGGTTCGATCTGTTTGGAGTTCGCATCGAACATCGGCCGTTCGGCTGTTCGCCGAACTCCGAACATTTCCGCGTGTTCGGTTCGAGTTCGCCGACAATGCACCACAATGGACCACAATGCACTTTTCCACTGGCCTGAAGCTTGTAATTGGCTACAGCCTAGCACCTGACCACAGGTCAGGTGCAAGACAGGTGCAAGGCTATGCAAATCACGGCTCAGAGTCCTGATTGGGCAAATTTTGCCCAATCATGGGCTCACAGAGCTAAGTCCCGCAGCACACTATATAAGGCGTCCCTCGCAGCCCCAGCACGTATTTTTTGAGAGGAAATTGTACTGTTAGTGTGTGTTCTCACTGCCAGCAGCTATTGGGGGGTCTCACTTCTAAAAGATATCTGGGAATTGTTGTAATCTGTGTGTTCTCACTGCCAGCAGCTATTGGGGGTCTCACTTCTACAAGATTTTTGGGAATTATTGTAATCTGTGTGTTCTCACTGCCAGCAGCTATTGGGTGGGTCTCACTTCTACAAGATATCTGGAAATTGTAATCTGTGTCTTGTCACTGCCACCCATCAGGGGGTCTCATTGATTTCTAGGTGGTTTCTGGGAATTGTAATCTGTGTCTTGTCACTGCCACCCATCAGGGGGTCTCACTGATTTATAGGAAGTTCCTGGGAATAATAATTTGAGTCTTGTCACTACCACCCATCAGGGGGTCTCACTGACCTATAGGAGGTTTCTGGGAATTTTAATCTGTGTCTTCTCACTGCCAGCTATCAGGGGGTCCCACATACTTCTAGCAGATATCTGGGAATTGTAATCTGTGTCTTGTCACTGTTGCCAGCTATCAGGGTGTCTCACTTAGTTATACCAGAGTTCTGGAAATCTTTAATCTAGATAACACAGTTGAATCAGAGTTCTGCATATCTCCAATTTTTTATAACAGAGTTGAATCAGAGTTCTGTATATCAAAAAGACCAAAAAGGATAGGCAGACGCTCCCAGACACAGATAAGAGTTCAAGCAGCCTCTGTGTCATCGTGGACGTGGTGCATCCTCTGCAGGGGCATGCTTGTCCTTTCTAACTGGTGCTAGCCGTCTTAAGCAGCAGCAACATACAGAGGATTTGCAGGATTGGCTAACCAGGCCATCCTCATTTTCCGAGTCCTCTGCCAGCCAGGCTTGTAGTGGTTTACAGTCCACCTCAGCTGCCAAAACATCTAATTCAGCCTCCATGTCCACAGCTACTCCTGCCGTAGCCTCACTGTCACACACGGAGGAGTCAGCTGAATTGTTTGACTACAATCACAGTGACATGCTGCTTGAGGATGTGCAGCAACTCCAGTGCCCTGATTCAAACTCTGAGGTTGAGGAAGGGAGTATAAACAACCTAGAGGAAGGGGGTGCCAGTGACACACAAATAACTGGCACTCATGTTGCCCCAGCAGCTGCAGCATACTGCCAAGTTGGCTCCAGTGACGAGGAGTTAGGGGGTGATGACGATGATGAGGTCACTGACTCCACCTGGGTGCCTGATCGAACAGAGGAGTCAAGTGAGGAAGAGGAGGCACAACAAACCCGAGGCACAACGTCCTCTATGACCAACCGTAGCCAGTCCAAGGCATCAGATGTCAGAGCTGCTCAGGTGCAGAGTGCTGTTGTCTCGCAGCACACGTCCAGGATCTCTGCTGTCTGGGAGTTCTTTAAGAAATGTGCAGCAGACCGCTCCGTTGCTATTTGTAATCTATGTCAGATGAGGATCAAGCGTGGGAAAGACATCCCACGCTTGGGTACCACGTGCTTGAGGCGACATATGACCACCTGCCATGCATCTCGTTGGCACAACACTTTGCATAGGTCCTCCTCCTCATCTGTCTCTACCCCCACTATATGTCCTGCCATGTCATTGCCTACAACCTCCACTGACAGGGATGATTCTACAGTAATGGGTGTAACAGGTCCTTCCTCACAATGTGACAGCATCCCATCAGCTGAAGATTTACGCAGTCAGATTACGTTGCCCCAGCTGCTGCAGCGTAAGAAAAATATAGTCCCAACCATCCCCAAGCACAGCGTCTAAATGCCAGCTTAGCAAAATTACTCGCATTACAGCTGCTGCCTTTCCAGCTGGTGAACTCTGCTTCCTTCCGTGAATTTGCTGAATGTGCTGTACCACAGTGGCAGGTTCCAAAACGCCATTTCTTTTCACGGAAGGCCATTCCAGCACTATACCAGCATGTGGAAGACAATGTTATGGAGTCATTGGGAAAGGCAGTCAGCAGCAAGGTGCACATGACTTTAGACACGTGGTCCAGGAAGCATGGACAGGGCCGTTACATTTCCTTCACGGCACACTGGGTAACTCTGATTGCAGCTGGTAGGGATCCAAGATGGGGCTCTGTGCTGGAGCTTGTTCATCCTCCATGCCTCCTCTGTCTGCTCCACCACCACCTCTTCCTCCTCCTCCTTCTCTGTCTCTGGCGAAGTGGCAGTTAAACCGACGTGTGGCAGGGGCTATGCAATGGCTCAAGCAAAAAGATGCCATACTGTGCTTGAGCTGGTTTTTTTAGGGGACAGGAGCCACACCGGGCCAGAAATTCTGTCAGCTCTGCAGGGGCAGGTGTAGAGATGGTTAACACCACACCAGCTTCAGCTGGGAATGGTCATCTGTGATAATGGCAGCAACCTTCTCTCCGCCCTACGCCAGGGTAAGTTGACGCATGTACCATGCCTAGCACACGTTCTAAATATGGTGGTACAGCATTTCCAAACCAGGTACCCAGGGCTGGCAGAGCTTCTCATCCAGGCCAGAAAAGTCTGCAGCCACTTCAGATGGTCAT
The DNA here is from genome assembly GCA_009667805.1 of Leptobrachium leishanense. NCBI lineage: Eukaryota > Metazoa > Chordata > Amphibia > Anura > Megophryidae > Leptobrachium > Leptobrachium leishanense. Next base: position 455,364,013 of record CM019064.1, on the reverse strand, counting down.
TCCCAGCAAGTGTTCACCTGGCATAAATTCAAAGAGAATTCCACCTTCCCACAAACCGTCTGATCTGTGACATGCTCACCAGGTGGAACTCGATATTAGCAATGCTGCAGAATCTGCACAAGCAGCAGAGGGCCATCAACGAGTACCTGTGTGAGTATGGCACAAGTACAGGTTCTGGTTCCCCCCCCCGCAGTGGCTGATGATCAAGGATGCATGCGCTGTACTGAGCAGGGACTTTGCATGCATCAGTGACACAATTCCTTTAGTGTTCCTGCTGGAGTGCACTCTGTGGGGAATTATAGATGTGGCACTAGAGGCAGAGCTGCGGGAGGAAGAGGAGGTCTTCCCTAGCTCTCAAGGCCCCAGTCTTTACACAGACAGCATTCCTGCGGGTCCTCAGATCAGACAGGAGGAGGATGAGGAGGATGAGGAGGAGGAGGAGGAATATTTAAGTAGTGGGGGCATTGAAGATGGGGATTCCTCAAGGGAGGGTTTTGTGTGCCCAGAAACACAAGGACTATTACATGGCTGGGAGGAGGAAGTGCACGATGGGGTCATCCTCATTGACCAGGAAGACTCGGAAGCTAATGCCACCTCTAACCTACTCTGCATGGGCTCCCTTATACTGCAAAGCCTGGTAAAGGACCCCAGGATTTGTGCTATCAAGGAGAGGGATCATTACTGGTTGGCAAGCCTTCTTGATCCACGATACAAGGGTAAAGTTGCAGAGCTCATCCTGCCGGCACAGAGGGAGCACAGGATGAAACAACTTGAGGACGCTCTAAAGCGACACTTGTGTAACACTTTCCAGGCACTGGTAGGTTACTAAGTGATGACACAGTTGCTTCTGAGGCTGCGGATGATCAAAGGAAGAGCGGTGAAGGCCGGGGCCGCTTAGACTGATGCCTTTCAAATTTTTTTAGTCCACGATGCCCAGGGGTGTCAGATGTAGGCACCCATTGTCAGCGTCTTCACCATATGGTGCAGGACTACCTAGGGGCAAGGGCAGACCTGGATACCTTTACAGCAGATGATCCACTGGCTTACTGGGTGTTGAGATTGGATCACTGGCCAGAACTTAGTCAATACGCTATGCAGCTACTAGGTTGCCCTTCATCCAGTGTGCTTTCTGAAGGAACGTTCTGTGCCGCTGGAGGTTTTGTCACAGACAAAAGAGTGCATCTTTCCACTGACTCTGTAGACCGGCTGACATTTATAAAAATTAATCAGTACTGGATCAGCAGCTATCAATCCCCTGATGCTGACGTAACTGAATAGATCGGGGATCTCTTCTGCATTCCAAAAACCTCCACCACTGCACTCTTCCACAATGCCACAAAGGGGTTACGGTGTGAAGGCACTTGCTGCCACCAAAGGCACAATATTTGGGTGCACTGCCACTGACGCCTATATTACCAGATTTATATAATTTTTTCAACCCTGCACTCATCCACAATACCACAGAGGGGTTACTTACGGCGTGAAGGCACTTGCTGCCACCAAAGACACAATATTTGGGTGCCCTGCCACTGACGCCTATATTACCAGATTTATATCATTTTAATATTGGACTGAAGGGTCCAACCCCGCACTCTTCCACATTACCACAGATGGGTTACGGTGTGACGGCACTGTTGCCAACACTAAAGGCCCAATTTTAAAGCACCTATTGTTACTTTCATCCAAAGTCTGCATAAGTTTCATCATAACTTAGCCAAAAAATCACTATACTTGTTCCGCGTGTCCTAAAATATCTCTTCTTTTCATACAGGCTGCCGCCTCAAGCAGTTGTTTATGAATAGATTAAAGAAAAAACATTTACCGTCATTTGAAATGTCATTTTTTTGTTTTTAAATGTTTCTATACATCCTACAAATCCGCCACTTCACAGGCAGGTTATGAGGACCTCCTAGGCACGATATTTGAAGGAATTTTTCGTTTTTAGTCTTAACCTTTATTTCATGGAAAACTCACTGTTCCTTTAAAAAAGGTTTTTTTAAAAAAAACTTTTTGTCCTTGTTTCCTGTCCCCCAGGGCACTACCCGGACCCCCATACACATTTTATGGCAAATATCTTGCATATATGCCCTCTTGGAGGGCACTATAAAAATCAAACTTTCGAGTCCCATTGACATGCATTGAGTTCAGTTCGTGTTCGCGTTCGAACTCGAACTTTTGAAATTGTTCGAGTTCGAATGCGAACCGAACACGGGGTGTTCGGCTCATCCCTACTAACCACCAGCTTCAGAGATTCAGTTTGAGTTTATTGGTATGCCGTTTTTTGAAAAATTATCAAAGGCTGGAAGATTTTACTATATGGCTTCTCGGATGCTTTTAGCGCCCTTTGATGAATTGATTTGGCCCGTACTATAAGGACATTGCGTGTTGCTTATTTTACCATAAAACACAGACCTGCGTGATTTACAGTAAATCATGAACTTGTGTGTTATACAGTAACAGTGAAAATATTAACGTACATACTTGCGCGTTATAACTGTAATGGTGGAAATCAAAATTACGCTTACTGTAATATGACAGTACAAATCCTAAATGTTTGCACGTGCGTTTTAAATCCACAGTACAGAGGTTGGAGATTTTACTGTAAATGTGGTTCTTGATGTACTGTGGTTGCGCATTCCATGTCTATTGTATTGGTAGAGGAAGGGAGTATATTTAAATGGAAACAAAGTAGCAATACAAGAGGACATAGTCTTAGATTAGAGGGGCAAAGGTTTAAAAGTAACATCAGGAAGCATTATTTTACTGAGAGGGTGGTGGATACATGGAACAGCCTTCCAGTTGAAGTGGTAGAGGCTAAAACAGTAATTGAATTTAAGCAAGCATGGGATAGGCATAAGGCTATCCTAAACAAAAGATAAATCCAGGTAAAGTATCCATGTAATTGGGCAGACTAGATGGGCCGAAAGGTTCTTATCTGCCGACATTTTTCTATGTTTCTATGTTTCTATATATTGGTGCGGCTTTCTCATGATTTACAGTAAAACGCGCAAGTCCATACTTTAAGATCCTCACTGTAACAGTGAAACACAGAATGCGTATCTGTGCACATGTATTTACTATTTTTCGGGCTTCTGACCGACCAGATATTTTTTCTGAAAGGGAACCTTTTGTTGGAATTTGGCTCGGGCAGCATTTTTTCAATTGAATCAGTCAATATTTTTTCTGAAAAATCTGCTTATAGAGTTAAAAGCCGATAGTTTATATATATATATATATATATAAACTGTGTGTTTAATATTGCAGAAGCCACCTGCACATCATAGCAATTCAAAGAATTGCATCCCATGATGTGCAGGTGGCTTCTGCAATATTAAACACACTTATTATAGTGTGGAGGCTTTTTATCTCACTTTTAGTCCTTCACCACTGCCCGGTGCTCGCCTAGCCCATATAGATCTCCAACTACATAAGTAGTGATGGCAGCACTCCTGTACTTGCTTTAGAAAATATTTATTGCATATAGAAATCAACGTTTCAATCCGCTATCCGCGGACTTTCATCAGGATATATATACACACACATACTGGCTGTAAATTTTCATTTGGCACAGTGAATTATACATGTGAATCTAAATCCCTATGACAGCACCTTGAAGCCATCAATAATCACCACTATAGGAGTTATTCAAAGAGCATTCAGTGCAGTTTGGTAAGCTCAATTCACTGACCCTGCGGTGAATTCAGAATTATCAGCAGAGTCCCCGAAGACGCTGAATCGATCCGTCGAATGCCAACGATAATCCCGTCAAATAGATCCGATAAACCGCCAAACGCAGCCGCAAACCCACCATATGCAAGAGGGATCTGGACAGGCTTGTACTGGCACAGAAGACGATCCTCTGTTCCTTCAAATTCATGGAGAAAAGCTGTGAGATTTCAGTGAAAATATTGGATTTTTAAAAATATTGAGCAGCTTTGATTCCGTTCTATAAACTGAAAAATATAGTTAATCCAAAAATTTCCATTTTTCGAAGCACAGTTCTGTAATAAACTCTAGTTGTTAGACTGTCATCATAAGACACATGGATTGCTGAAGTCAGCATTTTCTTCACTTTTATCAACACAATATTGCAATATAAATAGAGAGAGTTAGATAACACTTTCATATTTTCTCCTCGGAATAAACTTTACCTCCCATTGGTATGAGTCATTACTTTAATGCTGTGCTCTGATGGATCTCGCAGGATAAAATCCATGAAACTGACACCATCCAAACGACCCTGACTCAGCACTATAGGTCTGTGGAGTTATTCCGGGGCAAGGTTGTCAAACGAAGAGACCACCATAGGAAGCATCAGGTCCCACAAGTTCTCTTTATAGATATATATTGTGCTTAACCCCTATATCGAGATATCTCGTGTTTCAAAGGCACATCTGGTGCCCCAATATCGAGATATCTCGATGTGCTGTTCTACAGCCCAAAAGCAAATGAAATTCATTGGTTCCAAACAAATTTTGTTTGCTTTTGGGCTGCAGAAGGTGCCCCCAAAGTTTTAGTCCTGTGGGCAAAATGCCCAAAGAGTTAAAACTGTAAAATCATTAAAAATGAATGTTGGACATCGGCATTCAGTAAGCTGATACATTGTAGCAGTGAAACACTCACTGCAACTGTGACTCAATTTGGCACCATCTACTAGCCAAATATACTATCAGAGAAGGTGAAAGTATATAACCCAGACAAAGAGGGACTACTGCAGTTCACAGCACTCTCCACCACATCGTGCTACTACAACAACTATAAGACAAAGAAGAACTGCAGTAAACAATACAACCTTTAAAAATGGTCGATAACTTTGGATTGGCAGCCAGATATTGGATGGGTACCAGTGGCTAGAAATATAAATTAACTATCATAGCATAACACTGTATGTAAATTTAATAAATATAAAATACTGCAAAAAAGCCACTCACAAAATTAGTGGCACACGTTACAAAAAGTGTGCATATAAACATTTTAAAACATTTTCGTCCGAATAATCACCGCCACCGGAATGCGTAGTCCTCGAAAAGGAGAATCCTGGCCAGGGTAGACTCCGAGAAGGCCAATATAGCTGTCCAGTAGAAGCAAGTTCTCGCGGACCAGCAGGTCAAATGACCGAAAGCTTAGGCTCCTCTACAATCAGCCAACAGCAGAGCGGCAGGAGGACGATAGGATCGATAGGACACAAATCAGCTCGACGTGTTTCGTCCCTAGGACTTAATCATGAGGACTTAATCGACGCGTCGAGCTGATTTGTGTCCTATCGATCCTATCGTCCTCCCGCCGGCCTGCAGTTCGCTGATTGTAGAGGAGCCTAAGCTTTCGGTCGTTTGACCTGCTGGTCCGCGAGAACTTGCTTCTACTGGACAGCTATATTGGCTAAATTTACTAATTTTACTGAAACTCTGAGCGCTATGATGAGCAGCAGTCAGTTACTGTAACAGCTTTGCCTGACACGAGGCAGTATTTCAATGTTGGTGCTAACTTAACCTGAGCTGTTGTAAACTGAAAACCTCCATAGGCTATAATGGCTCTGGGAAGTTTACAACCGCTTTGGTTAAGTTAGCACCAACTATGTAATATGGCCCACAGTGTGCTGAGAGTGAGAGATACTGTAACAAGCAGCGATCTCAGCCCTCTGAGGAGCCACTACAATAGTAATTGTATCCACTGGTTTTCAGATGAATGAAATTAGTTTTCATACTAAGGAACTGAAAACGAATTTCTTTAGCATCTAAATAAATTGCATTTTAGGACTAATCCATTAGTTCAAAACGAAATTTTGTGCTGTGCACATGTCTAGTTAGTACCGTTAAAAAAAAAACCATTGTAAGTATTTTTCAATATTTCCATCAGCATAATTAATTAAAAGTGATTAAAAATGATTCTTCAAAAAAAAAAACAATGGTTTCTGACAAGGTTTTTTTGGAAAATCATTTGGTAGTGAAGGGGTTGATTTGTAAATCAGAACATGCCAGAATGCAAAGTGCATATTAGAGCAGAGGGGTGACGAGGTGGGCACAGGTCCTGCAAAGAGCACAGAACATGATGCCGAAAACATTATGCTGTGTAGTCATATAACATATGAGGCACCAGTTTCCTCACAAACAGGTACTGGAACACAGGCAGTCAAACACTGAAAGGTCCTGGATCCTGTTCAACCATGATCCCCAGGGCACGATTTATAACTAGGCATGTATGTGCCTACAGGTGCCCACCAGAAGGGGACGCCTTTCTCTGTAGAAAAAAAAATAATTTTCTTTTCTTTTTTTTTGCAATTTACAATCATTTAGGCTAGGGTCAGACGAAAGCATTTTTCCCCGCGAACATGAAAAAGTGCGCCCGAACTCATTGACGTATTTTTTCACGGAATGCTCAAAAACGGTCAGACGGCGCGCATTTTCGGGCGTGATTTTCTACGGATCGTCAATAAAACTCTTTTTGCGTCTGGACATTATGTAGGCTGGACATTAGCAGTGTCTGACATCTTCTAATCACGCACACACGTCGCTATGCCGCAGCTGCGCACTCAGTACGTCAGTACTAGCGGTTCAGCGTTCTCAGAAAAATGCGTTCAAATTCCACTTGCGTTGCACGGCCGGACTTTTGTGCGGCCGTACATTGTATATTGGCCGTCATTGCCCGTCATCTGCTGCTAGTGCGGCCCTAATTATGTGCGCCAGAACGCACGTTAAAAGTGCACTGGTCTGACCCCAGCCTTAGGCCACTGTATATCTGAAGCCCTAAGGGCTAGAGGGACATATGGGGTATCATTGGAAATGTCCGATTATGGCCTTTCCAGTGATATCAAATAGGTTAGATTTATGTAAAAATAAAATAACAAAATCATATTTTTCTCTTTTTTTTAACACAGCACTATTATTCAGTTTATAATTATAAAGTGACCAGTGACGCTGCGCTAACTCAGCTTCTCATTTCCCATACAGCCAGCAAGTGTGGAGCTGATGATGCAACGCAATGTTTCATCGACAACCTAGACTGTGGCACTGCAGTGAGGACAGACAAGGGGAGTTTGGAACCTGCTTCTCTGAATTGTACACCGCACAAGGTTAAGTGAGGTGTCATTGGAAAGGTCTGGTCTTTACAATGATACAAACACATGACTATGTAATGCGTAAAAATAAAAAATAAATAAAAGAAATGCATTTTTTTTTCTCTGTTCTACAACAGAGGCAATATATGCTTTTACACATAAAACAACCAATGCTGCTGCACTAACTCAACTAAAGCAACAGATTCTGCCCCTTATTTTGATTTGAGCACAGAGATCAACTGTTTTACAGTTTTTTAAATGTTTTTTTAATTTGTTTTGTTTTTTTAATTAGTTTGCTCCAAAACAAAAAATAATAATTTAATTTAAATAACTCATTTTGGTACGTTTCTTTGTTTTTTTTAGGGGGGTGGGCGCCCATCCACATTTCTTTGCCTACAGGCTTCTGAGATGCAAATCTGGCCCTGATGATCCCCTACAAATTAAGTCTTTGGATCTATGAAAATTACTTTTGAGAAAGTCAAAAAAGCCCATATGTATTAAAAACAATGTATATTTTCATTCTCTTTGTGCCATAAATTTGTGTTATAATCTAGAAATTGATGCTTATACTAGCTTTCATACTAGTATACTATTAAAAAGTAAGATGTTTCTGTTTATAAATACAAAGATATATAGTTTACCTACAACAATGTTTTCTCAATGCATAAAAATTATTCCTGTATCTACTAAAGAAAGAAAAGAGAAAGAAAGGCAATAGAGTCAGAGAGAAGGGAAGAAAGAGAAAGGAACAGAGAAAGAGAGAGGGAGAGAAGGGAAGAAAGATAAAGGAACAGAGAAAATGAGAGGGGAAGAAAGAGAAAGGAACAGAGAAAGAGAGAAGGGAAGAGAGAGAAAGAGAGAGGGAGAGAAGGGAAGAAAGAGAAAGGAACAGAGAAAGAGAGAAGGGAGGAGAGAGAAAGAGAGAGAAAGAGAGAGGGAGAGAAGGGAAGAAAGAGAAAGGAACAGAGAAAGAGAGAGGGGAGAAGGGAAGAAAGAGAAAGAGAGAGGGCGAGAAGGGAAGAAAGAGAAAGGAACAGAGAAAGAGAGGGGAAGATAGAGGGAGAGAAGGGAAGAAAGAGAAAGGAACAGAGAAAGAGAGAGGGAGAGAAGGGAAGAAAGATAAAGGAACAGAAAAAACGAGAGGGCAAGAAAGAGAAAGGAACAGAGAAAGAGAGAAGGGAAGAGAGAGAAAGAGAGAGGGAGAGAAGGGAAGAAAGAGAAAGGAACAGAGAAAGTGAGGGAGAGTAGGGAAGAATGATAAAGGAACAGAGAGAGAGGGAGAGAAGGGAAGAAAGAGAAAGGAACAGAGAAAGAGAGAGGGAGAGTAGGGAAGAAAGAGAAAGTAACAGACAAAAAGACAAAGAGAGAGGGAGAGAAGGGAAGAAAGAGAAAGGAAAAGAGAAAGAGAGGGAGAGTAGGGAAGAAAGAGGAACAGAGAAAGGGAGAGGGAGAGAAGGGAAGAATGAGAAAGGAACAGAGAAAGAGAGAGGGAGAGAAGGGAAGAAAGAGAAAGAACAGACAGAGAGGGAGAGAAGGGAAGAAAGAAAAAGGAGCAAAGAGAGAGGGAGTGTCAGGAACCTGGACGCCAATGCCGCAGGAAACCTATAAGCAAGCCAGTTTCCTGTAAGGAGACTGGTAATTCCTCTACAACCAGGCTGATCCAGCAACCAGGTGCTGACTAATGCATCCTGATTTCCCCCTCTACAAAAAGGAACCACTCCCAAGACACAATGCTTCTGCATTGTCTTGGTGTATGCCAAGATGACAGGGAGTTGCCTCTTGTTCCTCTATCTATCTAGACCCTAACTGTCTTGTCTCCACCAGCATTTCCTTCCTCTGTGCCTTGTATCCTACAGAAGTCTCAGAACCTGCTACCCTGCATCCCGCAGGGATACTGCCTTGTATCCTACAGAAGTCTCAGAACCTGCTGCCCTGCATCCCGCAGAATCCGCTGGCTTGTATCCTACAGAAGTCTCAGAACCTGCTGCCCTGCATCCCGCAGAATCCGCTGCCTTGTATCCTACAGAAGTCTCAGAACCTGCTGCCCTGCATCCCGCAGAATTCGCTACCCTGCATCCTACAGAATCCCCAGAGCCCGTTGCTCTACATTTCCTGGACCCTCTGCATTTCTAGGAGCCTCTACAGACCCAGGAACCTCTGCCTGCAAAAACACTCTGCCTCTATATATTTCTCTTTTGTTGTAGTTTAGTTTAGTATAGTTTAGTATTGTCTTATCTTGCCTTCAGTTAAAGTTATTACTGTTTATTGTTTATTCAGTGTGCTCCCTTCCCTTCTATATTCATCTATTGCCTTTGTTCTATAATTTCCTAATAAACCCTCTTTGTGTTTATACATCTACAACGCTCAGCAAATATCATTGCACATTGGGCTCAATTCTATCACCCCGGAACCAGCTCCTTACAGAATGCAGAAGCCTACACCAATTGAGCCCGCAATGATTCAAACCATCACAGGGTTAATCCAGAAAGCCCTTCAGAAGTTCCTGACCCACCTGATTCAACTCCTAAATCTGCAGCTTCACAGACTATGGAATCCTTCCACAAAAGACAACATTCCTGCTAACAAGGTAACCCATGGTCCTTTATCTCCAACAGAACGTGCCTGGAGACTGAATGCCAACCTCTGTGTTTATTGCGGGGCACCAGGCCATTATCTCCCACTCTGCCCCTCAAGACCACCTAAGAGGACCCCGGCAAGTCTAAAGCTACTCCTGCAGCCAAACCCGGTCCTAAGAAATCCACCCTATTTCATAAACCTGCAAATTTCCCTGATTCCATGTATAGAGAACCTTCTACCCCTATGCCATCTCCTGTCTTTACCTGCGTCTCCATCAAAATCCACCAGATCACAGGTGTCAACACCTATACCCTATGAACCCATGGAATATGAACTCTCAGACCCCAGGATATGTGATTCACCTATGGAGACTGAACCTGTACATTGTAACAGCACGCACAGCCAGCAACCCTGGAATCCAACAACCGTTCCATATCAGGTCAGTTTATTATCAAAGCCTGTACCCCCAGACTGTGCCCTCTCCTCAAACGGAACCGTGGTCCATAAGAAAGACTTAATCATGTTTGAAAAGGCCTTAGAGGCCAGGAACAAAAATTGTCAACCCAAGAACGTGATTATGGCTACTAGTACAACTCCCCTCACCTTCAGCCTCCATGGTAAAGAACCACCTCCATCTATACATACTGCTTATGACACTGGTTCAGAAGGCTGGGACTCTGAAGACTCCATGGACATGCAGCTGCATGTCGCACGACATTCTAATGGTGGTCCTGGACGACGTAATGGCCTCCTCGGAACCACCACAATTATTCCCCACAGAGATCCAAAAGAGGATTTTGTACCTTCTGATCGCTCCCTATCTGACGAATTCACTGACAGAGAATATACACCTTCCTCACCTATCTATGGTACAGCATTGGCAAAAACACTCTGCCTCTATATATTTCTCTTTTGTTGTAGTTTAGCTTAGTATAGTTTAGTATTGTCTTATCTTGCCTTCAGTTAAAGTTATTACTGTTTATTGTTTATTCAGTGTGCTCCCTTCCCTTCTATATTCATCTATTGCCTTTGTTCTATAATTTCCTAATAAACCCTCTTTTGTTTATACATCTACAACTCTCAGCAAATATCATTGCACATTGGGCTCAATTCTACCACCCCGGAACCAGCTCCTTACAGGGAGAGCAGGGAAGAAAGAGAAAGGAACAGAGAGAAGGGAAGAAAGAGAAAGGAACTGAGAAAGAGAGAATGAAAGATGGCAAAACAATCTTGAAGAAATAAAACAGCAAGAGAAAAAAGAAGAGGAAAGAAAGCAAGGGAGAGGAATGTAAAGAGTCACAAATATAGTTACAGTTGTCTTACGACACCTCTAAACCACCTACGCTCATTTCATTGATCAAATAATGAAAAAAATAACACCTACCTATCATACATATGTTTTCCGGTTGCCAGTTTGCATTCACCTTCTATATTTCATATTTAATACATTTTATAATATAAAATATTATTTCAAGAATACAAAAATATCATATTTTGGTAAAAAAAAAAGAGTGAAGCTAAAAAAATAAAAATAACAAAAACAATAAACATTTATATGTGATTTCCTAACGCTAGTAATGTCTTACAGCGAGAGGTAACGTTCTTACTTCTCCATTGTTTCTGTAGGAATTTTGAACTTATTATTTTATAATTTTCAAGATGCTATTTACCAAAAGATAAGAAACGCAGCCCCCGTTCACTCGTCATTCAGTAGATACAGATCATTCTCCACTGTATCACTAGCAATGAGTTGGAAGCGCCGCCGCCACGGCAGCTTGATGTGCTGACAAATGCAAGTTCCTCAGGGGCACATCGCTGGTGTATACATTCAAAAGAACAATAGATAAAATTCTACTCCATTGTCCCGCATGGCCGCAAAATAAACCTTTTGTTTTATTGTTTATTCATGGCGTGATATTTACAATGCATTACACGGTTTAATAGAGTAACATTTTGATATAGTGATGTACATTTGCCCTTTCAATTCAGTAGATAAAAAAAATATCGAGTTCCACAATACAGATCCCCAGGGTGGGTTTATGCCTGTGCTTGCACACAGCTGGGGGGGGATTTAAAGGTCATTTATACAGTAGGATAGACTGCCTGCGCGTTCTCACAACGGGCCATAGCTGTGAGCAAAAAATAGAAAAAAAGTCACATCTTCGCTAATATGCGCAGTGAGCAAATAGTTTAACTATGCTTTGGGAGGAGCATGATAAGAAAGATAAACGAGGCATCAGCTGTTCTAGCTATCTGTTAGGACAAGTAAGTGTCTGTATGGAAGAAGTGATACATTTTTTTACTATGTTTTATTTATTTTTTAATATATTGTCACTTTACGGTCTATAAACTCGCTGACATTTCCTTTATCGCATTGTAAACGCGATCTTCTTTCATTCATCGTATCAATGGGAATTTTATTTGATTTAACTTTACGGGAAAATTATTCTACCCGATCGACTCGAGACATATTTGAATAAGGACTTGGCTTGGTAGCACAGGTTAAAACCGATGCGCAGTGACGCAACAGGATTTCTAGATCAGTCGGCCATACCTTCTGTCAGCTCCTTCTGCAAAGAAATGCCACCCACTGTGACTTCAGCATGGGATATGGCTTGCTGGCGCTGCCTGCATAATGCACCGAATTGCATATGATTCACTGACAGATGAGTTTCAAAGCTTGAAGGTGTTTTATTCAACCCAGTAAAAGTAAATTGTACCTTCAGTGTCTCTTTGTCTAAAAAAAATAAATTAAAAAACCAAATTAACTTCCATATGAAATGAGGAAATATCAAAATTCTGCAACATCAAGGTGTTTTACCTGTCTGGATTTTGATGTTTTGCTTTCTTTTACTTGAAATTTTGATTAATCGCATGATATCACGGAGTCGTCTTACAGGGTTATTCAAAGAGAATCGAAAAGCCACAGCACGTTCGGTGACTTTTCGTTCTCTTCAATTCGGTTCGATTTGGCGATCCCATTTCAGCGACCCTGCGGTGTATTCAGCAAGCACCACAGGGTCCCCGAATTGCAGGGAAAGGTTGACGCAAACCCGCCAAAAACTCACCGCAAAACGAACGCACACTGAAACCCGCAAAAACATCTGGATTAACCCGCCGAAAACGCTGGTAAAACCCGAGCAGGAGCTGATCACACACAGCACAGCCGCTGGAAAAAGCCGACACCGCAGACGAATGCAGTGAATAAATTAGAAAAACAGTTCGCTTGAATGTTTGAAAAGTGAAACGCTGTTTGCAAAGAAACCACTGAGCGAAAATGTCTGAAATTTACATATGAGGTCCAGGGAATGATAATAAAGAGGGCTGTTACAGGAAAAATAAGTAAACTTAAAAAAAAAATTAGGTCAGAACTTTTTTTAAAAACAAAAATCCTGCAAAAATGCTTAAAATATTCTAAAAAATCTATAAGTAAAGAGACTCTTTACTGCAGAATATTATAATGAATGGTTTATTAGATATTGAATTAAAATGGGAATATTTTTAACATTGAAGCCTATGGCATTCGCCTGAATAGACCTGCCGAATTAAACCACCGAATGACAGGGCATTTTGGGAACTTTTCCCTGCTGATTTTTGTTCTCTGAATAGACGAAGCATTGCTTCTCTATGAAGATTTCACTGCCCTCGAACAGGCACCGTATGTGCAGGAAATTCGCCAAGATTTGGCGAATTGCCTGCTCTCTGGATAGCCGAATGGCCAAGAAAGGTAACCGAACGCTGATTTTCAGCGTTCGGTTCCTGTTCGGCAGCCATTCGGATCTCCACTGAATAACCCTGTTAGTGCTTCATCAACTTAAAATTAATAAATCCGGCACATAAAAAGAATTTGGGAGAGTAGAAAGGACTGAAGGGGGATTTGCCGTGTCTCGAGCTCCTGATGCTCTGATCTTCAAGAGTGAGAGAAAAGGTTCCACCGAGCAGACACATCCATTCCACTTTTTTTTTTTAATCTTTAATTTTCTTCGAACACCAATGGCTGTTTCCCAACCAAAATTCTAACAACAGCTCACAAATAGATAGATTGGTCATCGCTAGTCAACCCTCTATTCTGGCCGAGAAGTTAGAAGAATTAGTGGCTTGAGTCAGAATATCTGAGAGTTGCTCATAGATAATGGCAGCAGTGCTGTGCACTACCACTGGTATCAACTCCTACAGTCCATAGGATTCCACGGAGTGAAGCATGACATTGCGCTGACTCTGAATGGTGTCATGCTGGGACATTGGGAAGCAGCATTAAGGGGTTAACCACACCAGAGACTTTTGATTTAAGGTGTGTGAAACGCGAGCATTTGTCGGAGCAGCACCACCAACTATTTTCACTGGTGCTACATCGGCAAAACCAGCGCTTAATAAATAATTATAATAATAATAGTGCTGTGCCTAAGGGGACCTCTCTCTGCTTAGGGAATAGTCCCTGTAGTGAACTGGAGACAGGATACCTTTGTACAACGCACAGATTTTGGTTTCAATAAAAAGATGACCATACTAGTACCAAGTGCCGCCGGCCCCAACATAAGTCTTGTTTGGAGCCCTTTGGTGTTGAAATATCGCCCTATTCTCAGTGTCTATTTTTGGACATGGGATTAGTGCTGCCCAATGGACTCCTATTGGGTTGCTATTCTATGTTACCTTTACCAGTGCGTGATTTGTGATCGGCGTGTGATCATGTGGATTTCAGTCAGTGATAAGAGGAGTCGTGTTCGGTAAGGTAACAGGAAATTATTTTATTATTTTAGATAAATAATAAATTATACCATTTCCCTCCAATCCTCATTAAACTTCTGTAGAAAATTGCCTTATATGCCTTTATTTTACATGAAGAGATTAAGGAAAGACCACGAGCACTCAGGGACTCCTTTCAGCCCTGAAGGGGATTTTTTCAAAGTCCCTTCAGGGCTGATAGGTTGTGTTTCAATAAAGCTGCAGTTTAGGAGTCCCAAGGTGCTAAATCTCTACATGAGCTAAGGATAGAGGGCGAGTTGTAACACACCTGGACCCGACATTTACATACTCCTCTCCACTCGATTTGGTGAGTGTTTGTTGGACTGTTTGGTTGGCCCCTGTGGCTTTTTATTCATTTTTTTACATATAGTTATTGCATATGTTTTCATTTAAACCTATACGTTACCAATATTAACCCAATCACTACCAAGTGTTTTTCCAAATAAACAGTACAAGGTACCAGGGGCTGTTCGGAAAATTATTTTAAATAAATGATACAGTAAGAAATATTTGGACATATTCCCAATGTATTCCTTATTGTAATAACCTATTTGGCAGGCAGGTGCCGCCATCTACTGGTCAAAAGGAGTTACTGCAGTTCTGGTCTCCATGCAAGGTCAGTTGGGGAGATGTCAGTATACACATTCCCCAGCTGGTATTAAAAATGATGGCACTTCGAGCATCATTTCTACAGAGCTAATACATTGGGGACATGTTCTGAGGCCCAAATGCAAACAAAATGTCTTTGCAACAAGTGAGTTTCGTTTTCAGTTCTATAGCATAGCTCTAGGTTGTGTTAGCACAATCTCAAGTTCCTGTATCTGCTGCTGTTCATGTAAACACAATCAGGGTAGTTAAGGGGCTAAAAAAATCAGGATGGTACCTAAAAAAAAGGCTAATAATTATTTATGTTCATATTACATAAGAAAAGAAGATACAAAGGTCCATCTTGCTGCCAGATCTTCTTTTAATGTATTTGGCAGCAGCAAACAATAACGATCATGTATGATATAAAATATTTAAACCTATTTCAATGCACTCCATTCCTAGCTGGTAAGAGAAGTGTTTTATCATCGTTATTATAATGATTTTCTTGGAGAAGCCCTAGGAATAAGGACACAAAGGTATCATGCATTGATTTTGCCCTTTGGCTTATCCATTTGCAGCCTCTGCCAGAACTCCTAAACTGTGTTTGACATAAAAGGTATGAACAACAGAAAACCGGTGTTATGCACTTAATTAACAAGTTGAATAAAATAGGTGTAGAAGGAACAAGATCTTTAAACTACAGCAATTAACCGTTGAGTGGCAGTTTAGAACATAAATACCAGCATTGACAATCCAATCCACTGCGTGCAATTTCAAAATCCTTTTTAGGATAACAAAGTCAATCAATTTTCCAAGGGTATATAAAACAGCAGCTGCCCTTACAACTCCTAAAAATATATTCTTAATATGCTGATGTATATGTTAGCCATGTGCAGAGGAGGCTTCGAGCGCCTTTGAGGTCTTGATGTCCCAGCTGTGAAGGTAAATATCTAAGGTAGTGAAAGTAAAGGTTAGGCTTGTGCACCGATTTTTTTTTCAGTTCGATTCGGTTCGATTTTTAAACTTTTCGATTCAGCTCGTTCCGACCGATTTCTGTTTCGATTCGGTTCGGCTCGATTCGTTTTTCGTGTACTTTTTTTTTCGGAAAATCAACCGTTTTTCGTATTTTCGTGTCACTTAGCTCGTTTTTTGTATCGACTTTTCGTGATTTCGAAAATTTTCGTTTTTCCGAATTGTACATGTTTTCGGAATTTCGACCATTTTTCGTATTTTCGTGTCACTTAGCTCGTTTTTTGTATCGACTTTTCGTAAGTTCGGAAATTTTCGTTTTTTCGGAAAGTCTGTTCTCCTCGTTTCAAAGCAATAAATTTCGATTTGACACATCTCAAGTCCATTCGAAAATTCCGAAAATATTTCGTTTCGGCTCGGAAAACTTTTCGGATCTGCCATTTTCGGATCTAAAAATTTTCGGAAATTCGGCCGCATCCGAAAACACGAATCGGGAAATTTCGTGAAAATTCCGAAATTCCAAAACCCGAAACGCACATCCCTAGTAAAGATATATTCTAGTCAGTTGCATCGCTAAAGGGGGTGCACACTGCACCTGGTGTCATCATGCAGCGGGGTGACACCCGTCTAGGTGCGCCATCGATTGCTGTATGTTGGGTCTGATGTGGCGTGTAGTCCATCCAATTCCAAGTCAGCCGGTCAGGATCTCTGCAGTTGTTCAGTCTGAGTGCCCGTCCCTTTCCAAGGCTCATGCAGCAGTCGCCTGCACGAACTTGCGTGCATGGCTGCGTTCAGCTGGGGCCTCACTCCAGTGGTATACTTGACACACATGACATGATGACAGGCACCAGACAGCTCCTCCGTGCCATTCTTCTCGAGAGGGCGCTGTAAAATTGAGCAGCAGGGCAAACAACAAAGGGCAATGCTTGTTGGTGACGGGCCTTGCCTCTGGAGACTGTCCAAATCAGACTGAATTTTGAGGTATGCTACTGTATATACAAATTGCCAAAAAATTTGCAAAAGCTCCTGGCTAGCCCGGACGGAAATTTGGTAGCCAATGGTGGCACATATACATGTTCTATTCTTCCTGGCGGAGGGGGCGAGTGACACCATGAATTACTGTAAGGAGTACTCTTCAGCTATAACCCAAGACTCAATCCATAGGACTTCATGGAGATCAAAAAGAGCATGTACTCAATCTTCAATGTCCTTCTGTAGTGAGAGGCAACACTCACTCAAGAGGTTGTGGGACCAGTGGCATGTGTAAATGTTTTTAATGTAATCATCTTTGACTATTAAGTGATTTTGTTAAGACATTCTGCTTGGACCTGTTATTGAAGTTGTGTTCTGCCAGCTTCTGAAGACACGTTGACGTCTTCTGGGGTTCATGCAGCATTTCAGCCCTAGCTATCAACACCATTTGTTAAAACACAATGGTAATCGGTCAATTTGACCTACATATAATGCCAGTCAACTTGCCACAAATGTTCTTTTTGAGCGAATGATGTTTCCTTATTTTCCACACACTACTTTTTATTTCTGGAATTTAAAACAGGAAATTTTCCATTTTCTTACTTGACGCAATTTATAGTTTGCATTGAAACAAATTCATTATAAGTCGCCTACTGATGACCGAGTCGCACGCAAGGAGACAAAAACTACACAAAAAGACACAAACACTTGCCTGTGGAATAATATATATTTATTATATTTATATACCGGCCACAGCTAAAAACTCCACACAATATACCCATAACCATGACATAAAATTGCCATAACATAATAAAACATAATAAAACAGTGCTGACAGGGGACTCCACACAACCACCACACACCTCCAAAACAACCAACTACAAATTCCTCCCATCTCCCAACCATCCGATCCACAAATAACCTAAATAAAAGGAACCCCTACCCCAGCACTGCCTACAAGCCCCTGCCAAGAGTTCCTCACAAAACCCCCTTATGGGAGAGCTCCCCCACCAATAAGAAACAGGGCTTGTTCAAACCCCTCCTTTAAACCTAGGATGAACACATCCTGGCCCACATCTGTAAGATGCCCGCCATCCTCGATAAAATAACACGACGTGTCATCTTCTACAAAGGGGAGATGCCGCACCACCACACCAGCCATCTGCCTCACAAACCTTCCCATACAATGGTTCACCTTCACCCGGCAAAGCCGCAACGCCTCCTCATTTTCCACCTGCCTCCACACCATCCTCGGCAACATCTCCGACCACACCACCACCGTCCATGGCGACCACTCCCACAGCTGCCGCAGATCCTCCTTCATCTGCTCCAGCAGCATTCCATGAGGGACCACACCAAGATCATTCCCCCCCACGTGCAGCACCAACACATGGGGGACTTCACCGTGCCTGAGGGCACACAACACCGTCGGCTTAAACTCCTCTCACAGGAGCCCACGGATTCTGACCCACCGGACTCATGTTGCCGACCCATGCAGACCCATCTGCACTCCAGATGCTCGCACCAACGCCCTCCTCCAGGCCCAGAACACCAGCGAGTCTCCAATGATCTACACCACTCTCGAAGGACCTGTAAAATAAAACAAATTAACACCACCTCTACCACACAAACCGATTCCCAAAGAAAAAACTCCACACCACGCTCCAGCCAATAAATAAACGATGTCTATACCTGTAAAGGAAAAAACACAGCACCACCAATGAACATTTCAAATACACCAACCTCACACTCCCTCAACAGAAAACAACATATATACAAAGTACAATAGTAAGAATAAATATATTCCATATAAATAAAATATGTTCTTATTCCATATAATATAAGTTTTCATTTACTTTTTTTTTTTAAATTGAAAATGGAAAACATAAACAATACCAACAATACAGCAAATTCCTCCACATATTCTCTCAGCATTATACAAAAGTGTTAAAAATTCATACCACCAAACCTGACCGAACATATGCCTGAAAAGCCCTAGAGTTCCACCTTCCCAACTCCTGAATTTCCCCTCCAGACAAACCAAGCCGAGAAGCTTCGGTTGCAGCACCAATCCGGAAGGAGTGAGACCCAAATTCGTCTGGATTCCTCCCTAAACTCGACAGACCCTTCTTAAAAATAGTCACAAACTGATACCTCGATAAAGCCGAGCCGTCTGCGTGACATAAAAAGGCCACTCCAGACACAACCCGCACCTCCAAATTTTTTTTAACATTCTTGACCGGACAATTAACGCAATTATCCACTCTGGATAAACCAACCCTACGCCCCCTACCCAACTGATCCGTCTTGGACCTTGAGACCCAAACAACCACCTCCTCATCTCCCAACCATACGGCATCCGCTCACAAACCACCACCTCCTTTCTTTGAATTGCAAACCAACTCACCTAACCGAAATGCTCCAAAAAATCCCAACCAAAAGGCTGCCCTCATGAGCAAAATCTCATAAGGTGAGGAACAAAAACCTCCACAAAATCCCATAAACCTTACAATAACTGCCCTGAAACCGGACGCCGTGTGTCTACCCTGCACCTCCCACTAACAATGTGCTTAAACTTGCACCCATTACCAAATTTGCACTGTCTCTCGTTGAACTGCCATCAGGACCCCTTCTTTGAACCTGCCGGTGGTGAACTTGCCCCTCCCCCACCGGCGACACCTGGAAAGGGCAAAGCCTTCTGAGCCACCATCAAATGTAACCACAACGTAATATCCATCTGGTCCCAACTAGGGATGAGCTGTTCGGGTTCGGACGGTTCGGAGTTCGACCTGAACTTTGGCAGTTCGAACGTTCGCGAATTTCCAACTTTTTGGGTCTGTTCGGTTCGAGTTCGAAAAAAAAAAGAAATTTTGAAAAAAGTATAGAAAATGCTTAAAAAAATACTAAAAAATCTAGAAATAAAGAGACTCTTTACTGCAGAATATTATAAGCAACGGTTTATTAGATATTGAATTAAAAACTAATGTGTACGTGGAAAGATTATCAACTCTTAATGACCTCTGTTCACAAACAGGCATAACACCAGGTGTTTTTAGTCTGGTAATCAATTTGATACAACATACTGAGGGTGGGGTGGTGTCTGCTTCTGATTGAGATTTGAGAATTAATTTCCCTAAAACGTCCTAATATGCTGCATTTAACCCTTTCGCTGCTGAGGCTTTTCACACCTCTATGCTGAGGTCATTTTTACCGCTTTCGCTCATCATGATTAACCGCGTTTTGTAGCCATATTTTGATACATGACCCAGACATATTATATATCATTCTTGGCAGATTCATAATATGTCATTATTATATGTATACGTTATGTCATGTCTGTATATAATAACAAAAATGCAATAAAATTTGAATTTTCAATAATTTATTATGTGTAAAGTGTTTTTTTTCACATTTTAACATGCGATCGTTTGCGGTTATATTTTGTATGGGGTGCGCTTGTTAAAAAAATTAGAAATGGGGGTCTCGTTACATTTTTTTGGGGGGAAAATTTCGCTTTTTTTAACAAACGCACCGCATACATAAATCGTTAGTGCAGAATTATTGTTCACATTATAATTGAAATGGGAACAATATTGCTGCATTAACAAAACAAAAACAAAAAAAAACTTGTTTCTTTTTTTTAGATTTTTTTTAAAATATATATATATTTTTTTTAAAAAACATTTTTCATGCTCATGTTTGGTATCCTTGGAAAGGCCATGCTCTGGCCAATCCAACAATATCAAACATTAACCCCTAGCTGCCACGGATCAGGAGATAGGGGGTTCATTGGAACCCCTACCTCCACCATTGGTGGCAGCTAGGGGTTAACTCCAGGACTGGCGTCATCGTGCTATGCACGATGACGCCAGTCCTAAGGGGGAGTTCCTGGAGGCTTGGCCGACATCCAAGATATCGGACAGCTCCAGGAGAGGATCACGATCCGGCGCTTTTCAGCGCAGATTCGTGATCGGCTCCCCAGGGTTTAATCACAGCCACCGTTTGGAAGGGCAGGCTGTGCCCTTCCAAACAGTGCCTGGATTAACCCTCTGCTCCCCGACGATCGGGAGGGAGAGAGGTCCAAAGGACCTCCCTTTCAGGCGCTTCCTCCGTACATGCGGGGGGGGCGCCTGAATTAGATGTAATTGCGCCGCCGCGATGACATCTAATTGCTCCACCGGGGTCCCGGAGTGCTGGGCTGACATCCAAGATGTCAGCCTGCACCGGGGGGCGCAGCAATCCGCCGGAATCCGGCGGATTGCTGCCTCCTGTGCATGGACGCGCTCAGCGTGTCCATAGCACAGGAGAACCACTTGGCTGCGTCCATAGCAGCCAAGTGGTTAACTTGTGTTTAAAAAAAATTCAAAATAACATCTAAGGCTAGGGTCAGATGAGCGCATTTTGTGCGGACTGTGCGTCCGTGCAGTAAGGACGTACTTACTGACTGACAACAAGGTAGTGGCCAAACAGTCCGTTTTTTTCACTGACGTATTTTTTGACTGATGTAGCAGGGAAAATAAATTAAAATGAAAAAACATTCTGTCCGTCAAAAATGCTGGACGTATAAATGCAGTCCATTTGACCTCGTTTCATCACTCACATACAAAGCTACACGGACGTTGCGGACGTGGCGCACTCCGCACGTCCGTTCTAGCAGTATTACGTTCTTGCCTAACCTGCGTCCGTTTGCTGCGTCCGCCATGCATCCGCACTTCCGTGCGGACGTACTTCGTGTGTGGGGCTCCATTGGTCAGAATGCTGGACATGTATGGACGTGATAACTGCGAATATGGACGTGATAACTGCACTCGTCTGACCCCAGCCTTAAGCAATGTTATTTTTCACCTCGGGATTAAACATTCACAGGGTTATTCAGAGAGCGGTGAAAAGCAGGAGAATAACTGGAGAAGTGAAAATTCTAGGTCAAAATAGCCAAACCAGAAAAATTCTCCCATTTAACTCACTTTCCAAATTGGCTATTTGGTCTAGATTGTTCTCTTCTTCTGCCAGTTCTCCTGGCTTTCACCTCTCTCTCAGGGTTGTTCAGAGAAAGGTGAAAACCAGGAGAATGGCAGGAAAAGAGAACAATCTGGACCATATAGCCGATTTGGAAAGTGAGATAAGGCTAGGGTCAGACTAACGCATTTTTCACAGCGACCGTCAAAAAGTGCGTCCGAACGCATTGCCTTATTTTTCACGGAATGCGCGAAAACGGTCATACGATGCGCATTTTTGTGCGTGATTTTTTACGGATCCAAACCAGGAAACTTTGGGTGTCTGGACGTTATGTTGGCCGGACATGAGCAGGGTCTGACGTCTCCAAATCAGGCACACACGCCGCTAGTGGAAGCAGCGCACTCTGTACGTCCGTACTAGCGGTTCTGCGTTCTCGAAAAAATGCGTTCATTTTCCACTTGCGTTGCGCAGCCGGACTTTCGTGTGACCGTACTTCGTATATTGGCTGTCATTGCCCGTCATTTGCTGCTAGTGCAGCCGTGATTAAGTGCGCCTAAACGCATGTTAAAAATTCGCTAGTCTGACCTTAGCCTAAATGGGAGAATTTTTCTGGTTTGGCTATTTTGACCTAGAATTTTCCATTCTCCAGTCATTCTCCTGCTTTTCACCGCCAAAAAATCAGCAAACTTTTTCTGCGTGTCCGAAAATGTCTCCTCTTTTCATACAGACTGCCGCCCCAAGCAGTTGTTTATGGATAGATTAAAGGAAAAGCATTTACCGTCATTTGAAATGTCATTTTTTGGTTTTTACATATTTCTATACATCCTAGAAATCCGCCACTTCACGGGCAGGTTATGGGGACCTCCTAGGCACGATATTTGAAGGAATTTTTCGTTTTTATTTTTAACCCTTATTTCATGGAAAACTCACTGTCCCTTTAAAAACTTTTTTTTTTTACTTTTTGTCCTTGTTTCCTGTCCCCCAGGGCACTACCCAGACCCCCATACACGTTTTATGGCAAATATCTAGCATATTTGCCCTCTTGGAGGGCACTCTAAGAACCGAATTTTCAGCCCCATTGACTTGTATGGGGTCCGAGTTTGGGTTCGGGTTCGGACCAGAACATTTGGAAAGTTCGGGTTCGGCTTCGAACCGAACTCGGGGAGTGTTCGGCTCATCCCTAGTCCCAACCCATACCCGGGTGAGCCGCCAAACGTTGCCTAAACTGCTCATCATATTTCCACCACGCCCAACCTCCATAAATCCGATAAGCCTCCCAAATCCCATCCACATAACAAAAAAAGAGCTGAAAAGTGTTGAGGATTCTTCTCCCCCACCACACTGGCCATTATACAAAAAGCCCGGAGCCAATTCCCAAACGACTTAGGAATCCTCCGATACCTCTTCTTTCTTTCTTCCTCTACTTTCAACCCTTCCTTAAACGACTCCTCCTTAACCCCCGCAACTTTATCCAACGGAAGCAAGGAAAAGAGCTCCACATACTCGCCCCGCCAAATACGCTCTTTAACCTCCTGCTTCAAATGTAAACCCAAAAGACCAGCAAATGACACGTATGCATTCCTTCTGGCTACATCCGCCACCCCAGAAGACTCCCCGAGCAGACCCGACACTCCACTCGGCCCCCCCAAAGCAACTGCTTCACCACCAAGAGCTCTACAAGCTCCCCCGCCTGACTTCTCCGCAACCCTCCAAGCCTGGGCCAGATCAACACCCTGGTTCCCACACCCTCTAGAACCCAGCCATGCTTCAAATGCACCCTGCAAAACAGACAAGAAAGAACTCATATCATTCCCACTTCCATTACCTGATGCCAAACTAAGCCCAGCCGCACTTCCTTGGACCTCCGGCGCCACACTCTCCATAGTCAAAACGCCGTCTCCCCCGACTACACCAGCCTGGAAACCACCAACCGGCTGAGGACTCCGATCCCGAACCAAGGGAACTGTGGACGAAAATACATCCTGCGATGAGCATCAGAACCCGAAGTGCCATTACCACTTTCCCGCTCCACCGCACCAACACCTGGTGTCACCTCACCTTCACCACCTAAACACAAACCCCCTCCAGGCTCCTGAGAAACCTCATCCTGCACAACACCACCCTGCGCCACACCACCGTCCACATCCCCATCCATCAAGTACCTTTCTGCCGATACCTCCGACACAGAGACAGACCTCGATCCACTCCTGGGACCTCTGGAAGACACCTGCACACCTCCTCTAACCGAGGAACCCCTCGACCTCCGCACTCCTTCTCTCCTGGTAGCGCTCACCACGCTTCCACTCCGACCTGAAACTGAAGAATCCATAGAAACAGAAACAGGCCTAGAGCTCCTACCTGCCATACTCCTTGAAGCGCTTACGCCTGCCTCAGGCCCAACTGCGTCACCACCAGCCAACATCTGACTGACCAACCGCTGCCTCTGACCTCAACTTCTCAGTCGCCGGTCCACCGCTGGATTCCCCACCAGGACTGAACTGCTCCGGCGGCCTAGAAGCCCTGAAAGGCCGAACTCCAACCTCAGTCTCCGCCGCCTCACCTCTGCCAAACTCATCCTCGCCCACTCCACACCATGTTGCCAAGCCGCCTCACGAACCTCCGCCAACAGCGACTCCAACTCTCCACCTTCCGCCATACTCAAAAACAAGGTAAACAAGTAGATAAGAAAAAAACACTGCTCACTGACGCAGCTCAGATTTCTATCAGCTCTACCTCAGGAGAAAAGGCGTGCAGAGCCTGCCAGCACGGGCCTTAAGAACCCTCCTGAAGCTCCGCCCCCAAGTCTCCCACTCAAACCCCACATGCGCTCCGTCCCTGCCACAAAAAATCCTCCTTGCGTCCTGGCATCAGAGGCAACTTAAGGGCCCTACGCCTTAGGTGCTTCAGGCCTTCAGTATATAAAAATCCAATTTCCACACCTTTTTAGAGATGGAATTATGTGCCTTCTGTGGTGAAACAAGATCCTTTATTCTACCTCTCTCCAATCACCATGGAGAGAAATAAAACAAGCTGCAAATAGCAGCCCCAAACCTCACTGTAATAAAAAGTAAAAATACTTTAGTGCTGCATTTGAACAGTCTAGCAGAATACAGGGAGAGCTCTGGGTCCACTCACTGCTGTACAGGGATAAGATTCAGGCGGTTATAATGACTGAAATCCCCTGTACAGTACAGATAAAAGGTGTTACTGTGATTTACATACACAGGCATTTTACCACATACAGATGTTACTTTTATATTCTATTGGTAGTTTTTGGAAGCCACATTGCTAATAATCTCATTATGATCACTTTAAATACCCATAAGCAGGAGATCTGACCATTTTTATTATCTGTCTGCATCACCTGCCTGTATGTCGATAATGCAGATTCCATGAGACATTGTGACGGTAAGGGACACCATCTACAGCTCACAGTCTTTCATTCCAAATATTCCTGCAAAGGAAAAACAAATACAAGAAAAATGAATAACAAGCAAATTTACATTATTTTACGGCCATATTACATTCCTGACGTTAAAACGGGGGTGCTAGGGAGAAAAACTGTGCCTGCAGTTTTCTCCCTACCGCCCCCGTTTTAACGTGGGATTATAATGCAGCCGCTTAAAAAGCTGCCTGCATTGTTACTGCGCGAAAGCCCCTGGATGCTCGCGGCTGTGCTGAGCGCGGCCGCGAGCATCCTCTCGATGGAGTCCATAGGACTCCATTGAACCAGACGCCGGTGGTCACATGACCTGCCAAATCTCACCTCTCGAGATCCAGCCGGTCGGCGTAGTGATACCCAGGGAGAGAATGATGAACTTTTCCCCCCATTCTCTCCCTGCTCCCGCCGGACAGAGGGGGCGGACAGAGCCGCGGTGTTCGCCGCGGGACAGGAGGTGAGTATATGATCACTTTTTTTATCTTTTGGCTGGTGTTAACGGATTCTGCAGAAGCGGAATCCATTAACACCAAGTCCTGGCTTTGGTTAACTGAGGCCAGACGTTAATCAGCGTTAGGACTTTGTAATCCTAACGCTGATTAACACTTTGCGCTCCCCATGTTAAGTATAGGGAGCGCAAAGTACAGTAACCTCGCGCAGAGGAGCGCAAGATACCAAACGCAAACGGGTTACTTAACCCGTTAGCCACCGCGGTTAACGTTAATGCTCACGCAGGTGAGCTCTAACCTTAACAACAAGATTGTAATGTGGCCCCTAATGTTTTAACTGTCTTAGAAAAGCAATTGCTGCGCAAAAAGTTTATTTTACCATATACTGTAGTTAATTGTTTACTTTGCATTCAAATAAATGTTTGATTGGTAGAGAAGGGGTTAATGTAACGTGATGAACTAAACTCATCATATTCACCCTTTTGCTTTACCCCACCTATGACAGATGGCGTGCTCGCAGCTAAAGGAAACGTTATGAGTGACGGCTGAATTAGACTGACAGCTCGTTGACTCATTGCTCATTCAAAGAATTAACAGAACCACTTCGTGATAGCGGCAATCTCTATCCAAAAGCAGATTTAGATCTCGCTGAAGGACTTTTACACAGCACTATATTCTTTAAAATGTCCTATGGCTTCTTTTTACATTAGCAATTACATCACTGATTTATTTACTCAACCCATTCCCCCTCTCACCCCGAATGTGCACCTCTGGAATATATTGCCTGTTCCATTAAAATGTTGGACTATAGCGCAAGAGAGGAAAATTCATTACCGTGTTTACCTATTGAGAACATAAAGTCATTCATTTCTCCTTTTCGTTACAAATATAATCAATTCTGTTACATAAAGCATCAGCATAACTGGCAACATGTCACATTAACTGGCTCTTTGCCACTCGTTTTATCATGGGTGACACCTGAGGATGCATGTATTGAAATCCCTGGTGTAATAGAAAAATAAACTATGTAAGCATGCAGCAACACCACAGGGCATTGCAGCATGGGGATTACATCAGATCCAAAACGCAGTGTATATGGAACCCAACGATGAGAGGGAATCCTAAATTCTGATGATCAGGCAGTTTGTCCTCTATACTATATTATAAGTCATACAATGACATGAACGAATGGCCATTATGGTATAGACAGACTGAGAAAGTGACGTCAGAATGCAGTAAGTTAGCGAAAGGCAAAAGAAGATAGAGAGATAAATAGATATAGATAAATAGATGTAGATATATTTAGATGTAGATAGATAGATAGATAGATAGATAGATAGATAGATAGATAGACAGAGAGAGACAGATACAGAGATACAGCAAATTTGCATAGTGAAGGAATCGCTCCTTTTTGGCTTACTAACTCATTTTAATAATTGTCGATTTTTGTCCCAAATCAGTATCACTCTAAAAACAATTACAGGCCTTTCTCCGTGTTAAGGCTAACGGGTCTAAAACAGCTCTTCACATGTGCCATGTCTGCAACAGGCCGACTATTAGATGCAAAAATGTGTGAGCTTGTGGACTTCATTCGCATGCTCTAATCAGAATATCATGCAACATTTGGGAAGATGCAACAAAAGCGCTCTGTGGGTTGAGCAAGTCTTTGATTTGCTCAGACATGAAAATGTTGTTTGCACTGAGATATCCTATCGTGCAATATACACTGCCTGGCCAAAAAGTCACAAACTATTATTTTGTTGCACCACCTTGTCTTTTGATCATATCACGCATTAGCCGTTTCGATAAGCTCAATGTCACAGCATTTATTTGCGTCCAGAGTTGCATTAATTTGTGGGCAAGATTTTGTATTGATGATGGGAGAGTCGCGGCGCTGCGTAAAGTCTTCTCCAGCACATTATCCCAAAGATTCTCAATGGGGTTCTGGACTGTGCAGTGGCCAATCCATGTGTGAAAATGATGTCTCATGCTCCCTGAACCACTCTTGCACAATTTGAGCCCGATGAATCCTGGCATTGCCATCTTGGAATATACCCACTGTGCCATCAGGGGATAAAAACCCATTGATGGGGAAATCTGCTCAGTCAGTATAGTCACATGACCTCATTTTTGGGCACATAACATTGCTGAACCTAGACCTGACCGACTTAAGAAATCTCAGATCGTAACAGCCTTCTATGATAGGTGGTGACAATTTTTGGCCAGGCAGTGTGTATATAATGTGATTAAAAAGATATTAAAGTATCACTACTTGATTCGGGTTTTGTAATATAAGATTTTCTTGACAGTTCAGAGCGGGGAGAGGCTGCGATTCGGTGTTATTAGTTGTGGCTCGGGCACTGCTTGTGATTTTTTTTTAGCCTGGATTCAGCAAAACCAATTTACTCCCAAACCTGACCAATTTAGGCTTTTAGATATTAAAGCGTGAAAAGTCAAACGCTTCTGATTCATGTTGTAACTGGCCCTCCTGCCTGATATATGAGATACAATAATGCTCTTTACATTTCATCCGCAAAGTGCCAGAAGGGCTTTTTTTCATTAGAATCTGTATCCCACAGGTATGATTTGAAAAGTACATAAATTGAAAGCCGCGTTAGGCTTTTTTTTCCTCTTTTTTAAAGCTGGAAACGAGCCAATATAATCAAATAATCAGCTGCTTAGAAAGCAAAATACCTTTAAATGAGTATTATGGTGCACTTTATATCGCTTCCCAAATAAATAGCACATTCAATCACATCGAGGCGCTAAGCAAAAGATGCAACTTACAGCAGATATCAATGTCCGTGACCTTTGAGAATCGAGTGCAACGTTGGATACAATAACGCACTGCGAAATAAAAATAGTTTAATTCCCTATTGTCAAATTAAAGGAACCTTTTCTGCTGACTTAGTGCTTACAGCTGGAAATGATTATGTTATCTCTTCAGTTCCTAAAGTCTCTAGATAATTTATTTATGGCAGAACCTTATAAATTTTCTATATAAATCATCATTAGCCAAATGGTTCTAGGAAATTAGATCCAGGTATTACTTTGCAAGCAAAATATGGTAGGAGGCTGCTCGTTAACTACAGAATAGGGCCCTATGTTGGGTAAATGGTAAAACGGACACGGTAAGCAGGTTAATGTGCGCCTGCAGATCTTCCATAGAGTCTACATTTTACCGTTGTATTCCGGGGTAGGGGCTATCTTAGCACCTCACCCTAGAATGCAGCGCAAAAGCTGCCGAATACCAGCAGCGGCGCACAGTACCGTCCCAAGTATCGGCTCGTGGAGTCCGTAGGACTCCATGGAGCTTTGCACGTCCCAACCGCAAGCTCTACGTGAGATCACGCAGAGCTGCGGATTGATTGTGGAGGGAGACTAGGAACTATTTGTTCCCAGTCTCACTCTGCTCCCGCGGGATGAGAGGTGAGTTTTGAATTCAATGGCGAGGGTTAGAGAGTGTTAAATGATTTTGCATTTGCCAAGGGTCCTCAGGACCCTCGCAAACCTCTTTTATCTTACTACAAGTTTACAGGGTATCCAGACATGGACCCCTTGCTCGAGGTGCCTAGAAGAGTGTCAGCTATACCCTTCTGATGAGGCCTAACAAGGTTGAAACGATCGTTAAGGGTTGCTGCACCTCTCATGCAGGGATGCCTTCCCTGGCATTTCCGTACTGGCCGCCCATTCTGGGTGATAACAGTCTGATTTGCATATTGAGTAGTCACACCTGTAATGGCACAATCAAGCAAAAACCTTGTGAGACCTGATCAGGCCTCATTGCAGAGCAGGCCAATAGTGTCATTGCTCATCTTCCTTAGGACCCTCACAAACCTCTTTTTACTCACTGCATTTCTGTTTTGTCACATATATATAGTATTAGGGCTGCTAACTATTACACCAACAGGGACTTCTCTGACAATTATTACAAAATACATAGACGGTCTATAAAGCTGGGCCCTTCCAACTTCTGGGAAGGCTTTTGTTTTGTGAAAATTTTATCCAGTAGAGCATTTGTGGGGTCAGGCACTGATGTTGGGTGAAAAGGTCTGGCTCACAATTTACATTCCAGTTCATCCAAAGGTGTCAGGGCTTTGGGGTCAGGGCTCTGTGCGGCCAGTCAAGTTCCTCCTCACCAATCTTATCCAACCATGTCTTTATGGACCTTGCATTGTGTGTAGGCTTGTGCACCGATTTTTTTTTCGGTTCGATTCGGTTCGATTTGTTCGGATGTTTAAACTTTTCGATTCGGCTCGTTTCGGCCGATTTCTGTTTCGATTCGGTTCGGCTCGACTCATTTTTCGTGTACATTTTTTTTTCGGAATATCGACCATTTTTCGTATTTTCGTGTCACTTTGCTCTTTTTTTGTATCGACTTTTCATGATTTCGGGACTTTTCGTTTTTTTGGAACGTCTGTTCTCCTCGACCATTTTTCATATTTTCGTGTCACTTTGCTAGTTTTTTGTATCGACTTTTCGTGATTTCGGAAATTTTCGTTTTTTCGGAACATCTGTTCTCCTCGTTTCAAAGCTGTCTAACTCTATTCGTTTTGATGTAAACTACTATGGTTTACTTTTTTATACTTTATATATTTTTTTATAATAAATTTTTGGTTTGTTTTTCGGATCCGATAATTCATTCTGTCGATACGATAATTCTGGCGATTCTATCGTGTTTTTTTTAAATTAAATAAAGATCCTTTTTTTTCTATGAATATACATTTCACAACTTTATTTAATCACATTAAAAAATGGTATGAAAGCCAAGGAACAAAAAAAAATGAACAAAACGATTTAAAAAACGCTAAACTGACCCGAATGGTCTGACTTTAAAAATAAAAACCAGAACAAAAAGGTTTTAAAACGGAAAAATTGTTGATCAAAATGATCTGAAACGAAAAAAAAAAAAAAAAAAATGATTCAAAACAGACAAAAAAAAATTAACCCTTTCGCTGCTGAGGCATTTCACGGCTTCCCTTCCCGCCTGTGTGTGGCACTGCGGTCTGCTGCTGAGCTAATTTTTAACAGTTTCGCTCCTATTGTTTAAACGCGTTTTTTTGAAGCCTTATTTTATAATATGACCCAGACATGTTATATATCGTTCTTTCCGGCAGACTCGGCAGATGATTCATAATATATCATTATCACACGTATGCGTCATGTCCTGTCTGTATATTATAACAAAAAATGCAATAAAATTAGAATTTTCAATGTTTGTTTTACAAGGTGTAAAGTGTTTTTTTCACATTTTAACATGCGAGTGTTTGCGGTTATATTTTATGAGTTGCGTTTGTTAAAAAAAAATGAAAAGGGGACTTGTTATATTTTTTTGGGAGGAAATTACACTATTTTTAACAAACGCACCCCATACAAAAATCCTTAGTGCAGCATCATTGTTCACATTATAATTGAAATGGGAACAATATTGCTGCATTAACAAAACAAAACAAAAAACCTGTTTATTTTTTTTTATATTTTAATTTTTTATAATTTTTAACATTGTCATGTTTGGTATTGTTGGAAAGGCCATACTCTGGTCGATCCAAAGATACCAAACATTAACCAACCGATAGCTGCCGCGGATCGGGAGATAGGGGGTTCCAATGAACCCCCTATCTCCACCATTGGTCGCAGTTAGGGGTTAACTCCAGAACTGATGTCATTGTGACGAGGTCTTGGGACTGTCGGCAGCTGCCGTTCCCCCACGCTGTTGTCTTCTTGCAAAGACGTGACCATGTTGGCGGGCAGCGTCTTAGCGGGCAGCGGTGGGAGAGAGAGCTCATAGCTGGGAGGAGGTGTTGCGTGAAGCTGCAAACAGGGACAAATAAACTAGACCTGAGCCGCACTGAGGATCTTTGGGATGTGTCGGAGAAGGCTTCACGCAGTGCTGCCATCAATATTTTTTGATAAATTCTTGGTTATACAATGAATGTGACTGTGGACAAAAATCCGTGTTGTTGTGACATGGCCTAAGCTTAACAAAACCAGGCCACGTCGGTAATCAAATCTCAAGGCAGTACAACAAGGTTGTGTTAGTGTGTGACATTTTTTGGCCAGGCAGGAAGTGTAGAATGTGCACAGTCACATTCATGGCCACAAATATGTTGACAAATTTATGACAAAGGGTCCATAGAAATGTCAATAAATTTATGTACATATAATTTTAAAAGTGTGGAAACCAAGCAATACATATTAATTATTAAGTAAGGAAAAGCAACGCACACAAACAGGAAAATATAGAAGAAATAGAAAATTTATTTACAACATGGGGAAGGGAACATGCCAAGGATGGCAAACTGCCCAACAGGGCACAAACAACACAAACAAACATAGTGTAGTGGAAATAGACTGGAAGATGGCCGCCATTGTAAGCCAGGCAAACATCTTGTTCAGAATATTGGTTCACTTGAGATAATTACTGGCATTTGAGGAGATGTTGGAGCTGGTCCGCTTCTTTGATTACAAAGATTATGACTGCCGTAAGGGCCCTTACGGCAGGAAGAATAACACCCGCAAGGATCGTATCCTTGACAAGCTACGCACCACCATCCTGGAGCTGTTCGGGAAGGACCGGACGAAGGACCAGCTCCGAAAACTCTGGTCCGACCTCAAAGCACGCGAGCAGGAGCAGCTGAGGCACATCCGTCGCGTCATAGCCAAACGTAAGTGTCATGTTATATTGTAAAGCGCTGCGCAATTTCGGGAGGAGGTTGGTCTCACTGCCGCTCCAGGATGTCAGCGGCATTGCTTATATGCTCCCGCAATTCCTGGAGCAGTTCCTGGATGGCATCTATGGAGGTAACAGCCAGGCGTAGCTCACCGATCGCCTCCCGATTTATCATCCTGACACTGGAGGACGTGTCCGGTCTGGCTTCTCCTTCTATATATCCAATAAATGAAAGAAGGAAAATACAGTAAGTAAAGCAGGTTTCTATTTTTGACTGAAAGTCTTGAAAAAATATAACAGTAGTATATACCAGTGCTGGCGGCCTCCTGAGGCTCTGACTCCTCCGACTCCTCCGACTCCTCCTCCACCACCACCGTCAGCATCTCATCCGGTGCTATAAGAAATTAAAGAAAAAAATACAGTAAACAACAAAACTGATTTATTTTTGACCAAAAGTCATTGCAAAATAAAACAGTATATTCCAGCGCTGGTGGTCGCCCGTGGCTCCTCCTCCTCCACTGGGGCACTGGTGCCCGCCGGGGCAGATGCTGCCTTCTTCCTGTCTTCTGCCAAATCCAAAAAATAACACGTAAATAATGCAGACTGGAAAAAATGGTATATCTATACAATATATTGCCGAAAGTATTGTGACACCCCTCCACCACCCACTAGCACTACCAGCTTGACCCACCACTACTCCCATCTCATAGTTCTAAAGTCACAAAATATTTATTTATTTCCTCTGCACATAGACATATATTACCGTTCAATTATATATTTTTTTCAGAAGTAAACATTACGTTTATTCAATAAAAACTATTATTTGTGTTGTGTGCGTACAAAATGCATTGTGCTGACTGTTTTTAGTTATTTTATAGAAGGCCTCAGCCTCAGTTTCACTTTCAGTTTCTGCTAATAAAACTGTGGATATAGCAGAAACAACAGAAATCCGCCATTTTGTTTTGAAATTTGCATCTAAAGTGTTCAATAATGACACTGCTGCAGCAAACTGAATTTCTGCGCTGCAACAATTCAGCAGCTGCTGAGGACGTATTGAACGCGGCTCTGTTTGGATGCACTTTCAGAAGAACTACATGTCCCATCCTACCACTTAGCAGAGACGCAGAGATTTTTATTGATGCGCAGATGGGAGCCAATATTGGGCAAGCTGCGGGTCATCTCGTATGCATCACTCAATCACAACAACCCCCCCAGCACACTACAGATTATACACACAGTGCCAAAAGAAATCCAGCATTGTAACTTCATCTACATACATCAAATGTCACAATTTTCACGAATACGTAAAATCACAAAAAAGAAGAGCTATGGAAAAAATGCATGTATGACGAGTCGTGAAAACGCAAAGCTATACACAATCACATTGCATGAAAAAGGACTAGATAAATCAACGTATTTCTGTGCACATTAGCACATGCAAGCACATTATTATTATTATACAGGATTTATATAGCGCCAACAGTTTGCGCAGCACTTTACAATATAACATGACACTTACGTTTGGCTATGACGCGACGGATGTGCCTCAGCTGCTCCTCCTCACGCACCTTGAGGTCGGACCAGTGTTTGCGGAGCTGGTCCTTCGTCCAGTCCTT
Source organism: Leptobrachium leishanense (assembly GCA_009667805.1). Taxonomy (NCBI): domain Eukaryota; kingdom Metazoa; phylum Chordata; class Amphibia; order Anura; family Megophryidae; genus Leptobrachium; species Leptobrachium leishanense. The sequence continues at coordinate 455,329,980 of CM019064.1, read as the reverse complement.
CCCGAACAGCTCCAGGATGGTGGTTCGAACCTTATCGAGGATACGGTCCTTTCTTGCGTTATTCTTTCTGCCGTAAGGGCCCTTACGGCAGTCGTAATCTCGTCTGTCAAAGATCCGGACCAGCTCGAGCATCTCCTCAAATGCCATGTTGCTGGCCCGCTTCTTCCTGGGTGGTGGTGTTTCATGGGTGCAAGACGATGAGGAGGTGTCTGAATGGCACTCGTCTCTTGCAGCCATGATGAATAATAAAAACAATATTTTGTCCAAAAAGTTGTCAAAAAACTGGCTCAATAAAGTTATGACATCCGCGCGCGCGCATGCGTGACCCGCGGACGAATCGGATCCGACCAGATTCCGAAGGAATTTTCGTATCGACAGAATTATCGGATCATTGGAAACAAAAAAAAGTGATACGCATTTACAAATACAAAATTTACAGAATCAGCGATATAACCGATAATAGTTAAATATACGATGTCCAGAATTACCGAAATGGAACCGAAATCACGAATGGAACCGAAATCATGAATAGAGCGAAAATAAATTTCGATTTGACACATTTCAAGTCCATTCGAAAATATTTCGTTTCGGCTCGGAAAACTTTTCGGATCTGCCATTTTCGGATCTAAAACTTTTTGGAAAATCGGCCGGATCCGAAAACACGAATCGGGAAATTTCGTGAAAATTCTGAAATTCCGAAACCCGAAACACACATCCGTAATTGTGTGCTGAACCTTGCATTGTGTGCTGAAACATCCTGAAACCAGTATCCCTCCGCCACCAAAACGGTACAGTTGGCACAATGCAGTTAGGCAGGTAATGTTCTGGCAACCACGATACCCAGACTCGCCCACCAGACTGCAAAGCAGAAGCATGATACGTCCGCAGAACACATTTCCACTGCTCCAGAGCCCAGTGGCGGTGTGCTTCACACCAATCCATCCCATGCTTGGCTTTGTACCTGTGTGGCTTGCATGCAGCCGCTCAGCTATGGAAACCCATTCCATGAAGCTCCCACCATCACAGTTTTTGAGATGATATTAATGCACAGGACTTTTTTTGAGGCGGTACACGCCGGTACGCCGTACCGGCACCTCATCGCCAGCCGCCCTTTGCTTTTTAATTTTTGGCAGCTCCGGTATCGAACTCTCGGAGTCCGAATCCAGAGCTGTCCGGTCGGTGCAGGGGCGGATCCAGCGGCCGCCGCATTGTTTTCTTCCACAAGCAGCCGCCTGCATGGATATCTGCCATTCGCCTGGGATCCATCCACTAGCCAGCCGTGATCTCGCAAGATCGCGGAGTTCACTTGAACTACGTAATCTCGCGAGATCACGGCTGCCTAGTGGATGGATCCCAGGCGAATATCCATGCAGGTGGCCGCTCGTAGAAGGAAAGAACGCGGTGGCCGGCAATGACTCAGAGGGGCCTGGCAGAGGGGAGCAATATATCCATGTGAGCTGGCCTGGGGCAATATATCCATGTGAGCTGGTCTTGGGAAATATATCCATGTGAGCTGGCCTGGGGCAATATATCCATGTGAACTGGTCTGGGGCAATATATTCATGTGAGCTGGCCTGGGGCAATATATCCATGTGGTCTGGGGCAATATATCCATGTGAGCTGGTCTGAGGAAATATATCCATGTGAGCTGGCCTGGGGCAATATATCCATGTGAGCTGATCTGGGCAATATATCCATGTGAGTTGGCCTGGGGTAATATATCCATGTGAGCTGGGGCAATATACCCATGTGAGCTGGTCTGGGGCATTATATCCATGTGAGCTGGTCTGGGGCAATATATCCATGTGAGCTGGGGCAATATATCCATGTGAGCTGGCCTGGGGCAATATATCCATGTGAGCTGGGGGCAATATATCCATGTGAGCTGGGGCAATATATCCATGTGAGCTGGGGCAATATATCCATGTGAGCTGGGGGAAATATATCCTTGTGAGCTGGGGGCAATATATCACATGGATATGTGAGAGCTGGGGCAATATATCCATGTCTGAGCTGGGGCAATATATCCATGTGTGGAAGGTTTAAGTTATGAGGAAAGACTAACAAGCTTAAACCTGTTTAGTTTAGAGAAACGGTGCCTTAGAGGGGATCTGATAACTTTATATAAATATATACGGGGCCACTATAAACCATTGTATGGAAACCTATTCATTAACAGGACTATACACAGGACACGGGGTCACCCATTTAGACTGGACAAAAGAAAATTCAGCCTAAAGCATAGGAAGGGTTATTTTATGGTGAAAACAATAAAGCTGTGGAATTCTCTGCCTGTTGAGGTGGTTGGGTCAGAGACTGTACAGACTTTTAAACAACGACTGGATGACTATCTCCAAAAACAAAATATTAAGGGTTATAATATTTAATATGTGGGTAAAAGCTTCTTGATCCAGGGAGAAATCTGACGCCATTCTGGGGTCAAGAAGGAATTTTTTCCCAGTTTGTTGCATATTGGCGAGCGCTTCAGACTTTTTTTTTTCCTTCTTTTGGATCAACAGCAGTAGGTGATGTGTGAAAGGCTTAACTTGATGGACGTATGTCTTCTTTTTTAGCCTATGTAACTATCCAACTAACAGAGTTATTCAGAGAGAGCCGAACTGGCCCCAAAATTGCTCCAAACAGTGAATTTCCCGATACTCTGCGATTTCGTGGCCAATCGGCTATTCAAAACCTGGCAATTCGCCAAATACTGGCGAATTGTCAGTGAAATACGGTGCCTGTTTGACAGCAGTGAAATCCCCATTTTCAAAAACACCGAACAGCAGGGAAATGTCAGTGAAATGCCCTGATGTTCGGTGGTTTCATCTGGCAGGCGAATTCCATATGTTTCAATGTTAAAAATATTCCCGTTTTTATTCAATATCTATTAAACCATTTATTATTTCAATTTGCAGCAAAAAGTCTATTTATTTAATTATTTTAGGATTTTTTAACCCCTTTGCTGCGGATGACGTGTGGGGCACGTTCTCATTGACTCCCGTTATATGCGGAGGACGTGCCCCACACGTCATCCGCTTGCGGGAGCCCCGGCGGAGATACTCACCTCTCTGTCCGGGGTCCCGCGGCGGTCTGTCTTCAGCATCCTCAGACGCTGAAGTTAAGCCCCTCCCGACGTCAGTCACGTCATCGCGCCATGCGCGATGACGTAATTTCCAGGCGACCCCCCGGCAATGCCGGGAGATTGCCTGAAAGGGAGGGGGTGTTTCGTTCTGATCCCTCTCCCTCCCGATCGGGAAGGAGCAGCACCACAAACCAGGCACTGCTTAAAAGGGGAGAGTCTCGCCTTTTAAGCGGTGCCTGACTTTAACCCTTCAGGCACTGGGTCACACTTCAGCACCTTGCGTCGCCGAATTGCGGCCTAGATACGACTCCACCCCCGGGTCCCCCTTTGTTGCCGACGTCATCGCACATAGCGTGATGACGTCAGATAGCCGGGGAACCCCAAGCTGCCTGGGGATTTCCCAAGGAAATCCCTTGGTGGAGATAGGGGGTTCATTTGAACCCTGATATCTCCAGAACTGTGGCAGCTAGGGGGTCACGGAGGGTGTCATTCGAAAGGCCTGAGCATCCAACAAGACAATGTTCAAAGTAAAACAAAACTAATAATAATAAATAAATTTTAAAAAAAACATGTTTTTTTTGTGTGTTATTTTTATTAATGCAGCAATATTGTTCACATTTCAATTATAATGTGAACAATGATGCTGCACTAATGATTTTTTGCTATGGGGTGCATTTGCTAAAAATCACGTAATTCCCCCCCAAAAAGTCCCCATTTCTAATTTTTGTACAAGCGCACCCCATAGAAAATATAACCACAAACGCTCATGTGATAAAATGTGAAAACGCTGCAGATGATTAAAAATTCAAATTTTATTGCATTTTTGTTATAATATACATGCAGCCAGGACATGACATATACATATAAAAATTATATATTATGAATCTGCGGAGTCTGCCGGAAAGAACGATACATAATACCGTATGTCTGGGTCATTTAATAAAACGTGGCTTCAAATTGCGTTTAAAAATGATGAGCGAAAGCGGTAAAAATTAGCTCAGCACACAGCGGTGAAATGCCACAGAAGTGAAGGGGTTAAGGCATTTTTTTGTATTTTTTTTGGCAAATTTTTTTTACAATTTTTTTTTTACAATTTTTTTTAAATAGCGTTTTTTTTCTGTAACGGACCTTTTTATTATTATTCATAGGATGTTACATGTTAAGATTTTTCAGATCGTATTGGCAGGGTTATCGGTGGATTTTCGGCTGAATTCCCCGCAGGGTCAGGGAATTTGATTACCCGAACCACGGGGAATGAGAAAGCACCGAAATGTCGGTGACATTTCGCTGCTCTCTGACTAACCGTTATGTGTCATGAGAAAAGTATCCGCTTAGTTTTGTGGTAACAATTATTGTCCTTTTGTGTCCATCTTGGACTGATTTAAAAAATCTCTAAATCAATAAAATTTTATAATACCAAGACGTCTATATGCGATTATCTGGAATAAAGAGCAGAAAAACACACGGACGATGTGAAAAATATTGCGCGTGATATATTAATGTGCACAGGAGCGTGCAATGCTGGGTAAATAAGGACATAGAGGTTTGAAGCTTCAGGGCAGAGGAGATGCTCCACATACATTTCTTAAACACAGAAAAGAATTGTGAAAGTTCAACATGCTTTAATTCTAAGCAATCAGTCAAAGGGCTTCTGCAAGCAACGCACACGTGGTACAGCGCCTGCAGGGCAGCATCATATGTGTTATCCCATACAGAATTTTTTTTTACGTGCATCACCTGCAGCCTTGAACCTTTAGTGAAGGAGAAACAGGCGTGAAGCAGGGCTTTTAATCCAAAATGGTTAAATTGTGAAAGGGTTTATTCACTAAACCCTATTACATTCTTCGCACACAATCGTGCGAGCGTGCAAAAACGCGTTAACGCGAGGGGCAAAATCCTTTGCGCTGAACATCGTATTACGACGTTCGCGCACAAAATGCGCGTTAATGTCTAACGTGAGTGACCCTGTGCGAACCCTTTGCGAGTGCAATTTAGTGCGCGCATCCTATACTTAACATTGTGAGCGCAAATGCATTAGTGCGCTGGTACGCGCATGGTATTATAATCTTAGTGCAAAATTTAATGGACAACCTTTGCGCGCATAATTGTAACGTCTTTGAAAAGCTGGTGGTAACGGCAAATTGTAACAACCTTACCGTACCAAACTGCGGATTGCCAACGGAGAACGTCGATGCGCAGGTTTTTTTTTACTAGATCCGTCAAAAATGACGGCCACTACCTTGTCTTCCGTCAGAACGTAGGTCTGTTGTGCGCAGTCCACACAAAATGACGGACTCACATTAAAAATTGCACTGCACTCACTGATTTCTGCGCGCAATGGTACTTTGCACACATTTTTGCGCGTCAGTTTTACGAGTGCAATTTCCTGACGGATGAAAAAATGCGCGAGGAATGTAATTCAAGCGGTGATTTTCATGCGTTAACGTTTAACGCTTCGCACAAAATAAACACGCGTTTAGCGTGCGTTTTTGCGTTAAGAATGTAATAGGGCCCTGTTGCGGCAGCAAAGTTTACTGTATTCGCAATTGCTAAAAGCAACGATTGGCAGCTTTGACTGAAACTACTGTCAAATCTAGGCTAAATAACTTTGACAGAGACTATGGTGACATCACAGATACAAACCCCATTGAAAACCTCACTGAGAACTCGTTGTAATAGAAACTTAAGGGGTTATTCAAAGAGCAATCAAATTTCAGGGAAATTTTGGTGCTCTTTCGTTCGGCGCACTTTGTTCCCTCAAAGGTTCGGCAGGGTTCCCATAATACGCCAGGCAAGGAGTCGCTGAAGTCCACTGAACGCTGTCGAACAGTCGCCGACATCCAATCAGCCCTTCGTCGCCGAAGACCGCCAAACGCCACTGAAATGCGGGAAAAAAAACAATGATCTCCGTTCTTTGCTATTTTTTAAAAGGCGTTTAAAACAACTAAATAAATGAAAATGTGTGGAAATAATGAACAAGGTCCTATAGAAAATAATGAAAAGGTCTGTTAAAGAATAATAAAAAAAAGCCATTAGGAAAAAAATGGGAATCAAAAATTTCACCTAACCTTTCGGTGCTGTATGGCGTTCTCTGAATAGATTAACCATTACTTCTCTATGGGACAAATAAGGCGATCTGAGGTGAACTGCACCATTTTTCACTGGCAATTTGGCGAATTGACAGTTCTCTGAATAGCCGAATTGCCACAAAAATGCACAGTACATTGAAATTCACCATTCGGTGCAATTCGGTGGCAAGTTCAGCTCTTACTGAATAACCCCTTAAGGTGGAAAAACTGGTGAAAAGTATAACAAACTATAGTGGCAGCACTGTAGCTTCACCATGCACAGTAGTTACTCAAATTTGTCCAAGCTAAATCCACCTTTCTTTCAATGGAAGACCGGTTTAGGCTGGGTCAGACGAGTGCACTTAAGAGTGGAAGGATCGTCCGTGAGAGTGGACATTCCTTCCACTCGACGCCCGTCTGGCCACCTCGCTGAGTACAGTCAGTGCGCTCAGCACTGCAAAGCAAGATCCTCCTATGGAGAATCGCGCCTTGCAGCCCGTCGACACGCGTCTAGCGTTTCGACGGAAAGGCTTTGTAGACGGATGCTTGATACGCGAGCATTTTGTGCCTGAGCAGAAGCGTGTGACCGGCCTCGTTGCAGCTTCACAACGCTGCGAGGGACACCGGTAGGCACTTCAGTACAGACGCAACTAGTGTGCTCATCTGACACCAGCCTAAGGGCCCATTCACACTGAGCGATTTATCGCACGATTTTTGCAGCGATATCGTGCATATTTTCACTCGATATCGCTCTATGCAGCTTCTCCAATGCATTTCAATGGAGCTGTTCACATCTCACAGCTCAATGTCGCTCAATGTCGCCTGTAGCTCATCGCTGTAGCTTGCCGCTGGTACATGGCCTTTTTTCCGTGATTCGCTGCGGCTTGCGCTGGAGAGCCAAACAGTGTTGACGCACGATATCATGCATAACGGTGATATTGCGCGATATTATCGCTCAAATGTCGCGTATATGAAAATCGCATGGAAAGCACGCGATTTTCATGTCGCTCATTGTGAACGCAGCCTTAGTGAGCCTTCAGTAAAAGCTGTGTGTACGAGTACAAATTGCTCAGTCCCAGTGCTCCCCTCCCCCAAGATGGCTTTATTCTGGGGGTTGCAAGAGGCATCATGTAAACATCCAGATACCTGAGTACCAGTTTAATGTAGAAGAGAAAGGATAGTCTAGAAGTAAGGGATTTAGGCTCTAGTCCAGTGGTTCCCAATCCTGGTCCTCAGGTTCCCCTAACAGGCCAGGTTTGCCAGATATCTGAATCACAGCACAGGTGATATGATTGGCTGCTCAGTGATTGCAGGATTCAGTCTGCATTTCCCCAAGCCAAGGGAATCCATAAAATCTGGCCAGTTAGGCAGGGCTGCCATCAGAAATCTTGGGGCCCCTTACTGAACCACTGGTCAGGCAGGGCCCCTTCCATCAGTTGCTCATTTCAATAAGCTAATTAATAATACAACATTTTGCCTCTTCTTTTACTCACCTTATTTTATTGTGAATGGGTTAAATCCCTGGTGGTCCACCAAGGGGATTAAAAAGTGTTCCTTGGTGCAGACCATACAAAATCGATACCTCAGTGATGAGTCAGAGTGGTCTGACCAGCCCATAGATATAGTCTGCTCTATATATCAGCAAGGAGTGGCTCCTTGGCCTTGGCTCCTGTGCCCATCCCAAGTGACCATCTTAAGTGGAAGCTTGGAGTTGATTCCTGGAGTTTCATCCATGATGCCCTCCGCCATCCAACATGATCCCTAATTCGTGTGTCTCCTCTCTCCACAGGTACGACCCCCCCATCACCCAGTAACTTCAGGCACCCACATTGCAACTGATCCCCTGTATATTTTTCTGGTACGACCCCCCCATCACCCAGTAACTTCAGGCACCCACATTTCAACTGATCCCCTGTATATTTTTCTGGTATGACCCCCCCCCATCACCCAGTAACTTCAGGCACCCACATTGCAACTGATCCCCTGTATATTTTTCTGGTACAACCCCCCCCCCATCACCCAGTATTCGCAGGCACCCACATTGTAAACGTTCCCTTGGTATTTTTCTGTCTTTTTTTTTTTTTTTTCCATTTTCCCCCACCAATTGTTTTGCTAATTAGCATGTGAATTCCCTGCCTAGCATCAGGTGTTTACATGTTTACTTTGGCTGTGTGCAACAGTCTGCTCTATATCAGCAAGGAGTGGCTCCTTGGCCTTGGCTCCTGTGCCCATCCCAAGTGACCATCTTAAGTGGCAGCTTGGAGTTGATTCCTGGAGTTGCGGGACTGGAGGAAGGTACTGCAAGGCCCTTATTTTCCATCGGGTAAACACACGACTATATTATTATGATTCTACTTTTCACTTCTACCTTTCTCCTTAAATGGAACTCCTGCCCCTCTACCACCGACCCCTACACTATCTGCATCTCTCCCTCCCTCCTCTCGTCCCACATGATGGCCTCGCATGAGCTCCTTTGTTTCCTCAGAACATGGTCTCCCTCCAACTCTCATGCTGCCAATCACTCCCACTCTCACAAATCCCATTCCCACCTTCTCTTTCTCACCCTCCTGCTGTTACTCTATTCAGGTGACATATCCCCTAACCCTGGCCCCACAACACATCCAATACTTCCCTCTCATCCTATCTCCATCGCACATAAATCACCTCCCTGCAAGCCCAACAACCTCATTCCCATAAACCCTCAGCGCCTGTCCTCTTTCTCCTGCGCCCTCTGGAACGCTCGGTCTGTGTGCAACAAATTCACAGCAATCCATGACCTCTTCCTTTCAAACTACTTCAACCTCCTAGCTTTAACTGAAACCTGGCTAACTCCCTCTGACATGGCCTCCGTTGCTGCTCTCTCACATGGTGGTCTACACCTGAGCCATACCCCCAAACCGGGTGAGAGAAATGGTGGCGGTGGCGGAATCCTGCTCTCTCCCACCTGCACCTACCAGCATCTCTCTCCACCTCCATCCCTCTCCTTCTCCTCCTTTGAAATACACTGCATCCGCCTGTTCTCTCCTCTGGCTCTCAGGGTGGCAGTCATCTACCGCACACCGGGACCAACCTCCCAGTTCTTTGACCACTTTGCCACCTGGCTTTCTCACTTCCTGTCTTCTAGTCTTCCATGCCTAGTTCTCGGACTTCAACATTCCCATTGATGATCCTTCTGCCCCTGCTGCCTCCAAACTTCTTTCACTCACGTAATCCTCTCTCCTCCCTACCCACCGCGATGGTCACGCTATTGACCTTGTCTTTTCCAACCTCTGCTCCATTTCTGAGTTCACCTGTCGCCCTTTCCCCATCTCTGACCACCACCTTCTCTCTTTCAACCTATCTGGACTTCCTAAACACCCTGCTCCCCCACCCCGTACACACACTCGCAGAAATCTACATGCCGTGGATCCCCATCAATTCTCCAATCTACTTCACCACCTCCCTCACACCTCATCCTTCACCTGCCCTGATGCTGCCACTAATCACTACAACACTACTCTTATCTCTGCTCTAGACACTCTTGCTCCTCTTCGACTCTGTAAGGCCCCACGCCGCCAGTTTCAGCCCTGGCACACCTCCAGACTCGCTACCTGCAAAGATGCTCCCGCACTGCAGAGCGTGCCTGGAGGAAATCCCGCTTTGAAGCTGATTTTGTTCACTTCAAGTTTATTCTCCGATCATACACCTCTGCCCTCCACCTGGCCAAACAATCCTTCTTCTCATCTCTTATATCTTCGCTGTCCTCTAACCCTAAACGGCTCTGGTCCACCTTCAACACCCTCCTCCACCCACCCACACCTCCCTCCTCAGCTGCCTTCAACGCTCAAGACCTGGCAGATTTCTTCCTTAGTAAAACTCTAACTATCAGAAGCGACATCCCAACACAAGATAGTTATCTGCCACCTCCACTCCCAGAGGTCCCCTCTGCCACCCTCTGCCGCTTCCTCCCAGCCACTGAGGAGGAAGTCCATTCCTTATTGTCCTCCTCACATCTCACCATGTGCCCGCTCGACCCCATTCCCTCACATCTAATTCCTCCCCTCTCCTCCTCCCTCACCCCTGCTCTCACACACATCTTCAACCTATCTCTCTCCACCGGCTCCTTCCCATCCGCCTTCAAACATGCGCTAGTTACCCCTTTACTAAAGAAACCATCCCTCGATCCCAACTCTCCATCCAACTACCGCCCGTTATCCCTGCTTCCCTTCACATCAAAGCTCTTAGAAAAACTAGTCTTCAACCGCCTCTCCCTCTTTCTGACCTCCAATTCCCTACTTGACCCCCTGCAATCTGGCTTCCGTCCCCTACACTCAACTGAAACTGCCCTCACCAAAGTCACCAACGACCTCCTAACTGCTAAAAAACACGGCCACTATTCTATTCTCATCCTGCTTGACCTCTCGGCTGCTTTTGACACTGTTGACCTCGCTCTGTTGAGCTCTCTTGGTCTCTGTGACACTGCACTTGCTTGGGTTGACTCCTATTTATCCAACAGATCCTTCTCTGTGTCCTTTGCTGGTAACTCCTCCTCCTCATTGCCTCTATCTGTTGGTGTACCTCAAGGCTCTGTCCTTGGTCCTCTGCTCTTTTCCATCTACACCTCCTCCCTGGGCAAAATCATCAACAGCTTTGGCTTTAATTACCACCTCTACGCTGATGACACTCAGATCTACCTCTCTACCCCTGATCTCTCTCCCCCTGTCCTTTCAAAAGTCAGTGACTGTTTATCTGGCATCTCCTCCTGGATGGCCTCGCACCACCTAAAGATCAACATGTCCAAGACTGAACTCCTACTTATTCCTCCCTCCAATGCCTCCCCACCTCCTGATTTCTTTATCACGGTGGAGGTTATCACCATCTCCCCATCAAACCAAGTTCGCTGTCTTGGAGTTACACTTGACTCTGCTCTTTCCTTCATCCCCCACATCAAGTCGCTTTCCTCCTCCTGCCGCTACCAATTGCGTAATATTTTCAGAATTCGGCCATTTCTTACTGCTGTCACCGCAAAACAACTCATACACGCCCTAGTAATCTCCCGACTTGACTATTGCAATAATCTCTTATCTAGCCTCCCTCTGTCCCGCCTCTCCCCCCTACAATCCATCCTGAACGCCTCCGCCAGGCTAATCCACCTCACCCGTCGCTCTGTCTCTGCCGCTCCCCTCTGCGAGTCCCTTCACTGGCTCCCCATCCACTGCAGAATTAAGTTCAAAATCCTTATCCTTACCTACAAAACCCTCACTAACTCAGCTCCCCACTACCTGTCCTCACTAATCACCAAATACATCCCAGCCCGCTCCCTAAGGTCAAACAGCGACCTGCGCCTAGCTTCTCCCCGCATCACCTCTTCCCATGATAGACTGCAGGACTTCACACGCGCAGCCCCCATTCTCTGGAACGCTATCCCTCGTACAGTCAGACTTTCCCCTAATTTCTCTTCCTTCAAACGCTCCCTGAAAACATTCCTATTAAGGGAAGCCTACCACCCAACTCACTGACGCAACCATCAATCGCTCTCACCTTGCAGTCCTCTCCTCCTGTTTCTAACCCCAACCCCTCTAGATTGTGAGTTCCTACGAGAATAGGGCCTCATCCCCTCTTGTACTGTTTGTCAAATGTTGTTCAATGTATTGTAACCCGTCTATACTGTGCCTATTGTACAGCGCTGCGGAATATGCTGGCGCTTTATAAATAAATAATAATAATAATAATAATAAATGCCATGGCCTTTATTATGGTAATAATAATAATTATTATTATTATTATTATTATTTATCTTGGTTGACTAGACGTGGATGACAAGGAGGGGCCCATACGTCTATGGTATTTAAGGTGCACGTAGGTTTTGATAAGTGCCAGGGCCCCCTGCGGCAACTGGGCCCCTGAACGTGTCATGGGCTGTCACCCCTGATGGCTGGCCTGCGGTTAGGGGTACATGAGGACCACGGTTGGGATACACTGCTCTAATCTCTACCATGCTCTCGTCAGCAATAATTCTAATTTTTATTACTTTGTTTTTATTTGTTTGTATTAATTCCCATACCATTGCGTTCTGAGTCTAGCTATACCAATAAAGTACACTGTGGGTTTCTAGAAATGCCCAATGCAGTCTCATAGCTTCGCAATAAGGCTAAGGTCAGACTAAAGCATTTTTAACGTGCGTTTAGCCGCACGAAATCACGGCCGTGCTAGCAGCAAATGACGTCCAATGCCGGGTAACATACGAAGAACGGCCGCACGAAAGTACGTCCGCGCAACGCAAGTGGCAAACGAACGCATTTTTTCTAGAACGTCAAACCGCTACTACTGATGTACAGAGTGCGCTGCGTCCGCATAGCGGCGTGTGTGCGTGATTAGGAGACGTCAGACGCTGCACACGTCCGGCCAACATAACGTCCAGACGCAAAAAGGGTTTTATTGATGATCCGTACAAAATCACGGATGAAAAGGCGCATTGTATGACCGCTATCGCGTATTCCGTGAAAAAATCCGTCCATTCGTTCGACCGCACTTTTTCAGGGACAACGTGAAAAATGCGTTAGTCTGACCCTAGCCTTATACAGGTTTAAAAAAAAAAAAAGATTCAAGCTTTGCCTTTCATGTGTGTGTCTGAACAGATACATTTCATCAGTCTTTGCTTATGCAGCAAAAAAGTGTGAAAAGTACTCAAATTCCAGAAATTCCTCCTAGAAGAAAAAAAAAAAAATTAATGATCACCGCTCCTTGAAATGAGCCAGTTCTGTCCTGGGATGTGAAGTAGAGACAGGGGAGCATTCTGCACACAGCTGTGATGTTTCAGTATACAGTACCGACGCTTGGATTCTCAATGGGCCCCAGAGTTAGCCCTCCTCAGGAAATCCAGAAGAAAGAAGGTGGGGTCCAATCACTCAAAATCGCTGTAAAGCTATTTATTCAGACATTATCGCAAAATCTCCACCTTATCAAGCCCAGAAAAAGGCTGCATCAGTAGTTGTAACATTGTGTTGATGTCCTTTTAAAGCTCCTTACTGCAATTTGGAGGAGCAGTTTCCCCCTTCTTTCTTTTGCATTGTAATGTGTCAACTCCCCCCCCCCCAGCCTGGATGGACATGGACTCAATCCCTCCTGCATAAATATTAGCTTTATTAACTGTGCACTTGTTTTCAGACTAATTGAGATTTGACCCAAATTTTGGCCAATCCATCAATCCGTCAGAAACATGAATCAATGGAAAGGGATGCATTTAATTTGTGAAATTCTAGTAGGGATGAGGAGTTCAATTCGAACTTTGGCCGTTAGCAAGTTCGCGAACTTCGAACTTTTTTGGCGTGTTCGGTTCAAGTTCGCAAAAAAAATCTTTTTTAAAAAAGGTATAAAAAATGCTTAAAAAATACTAAAAAATCTAGAAATAAAGAGACTCTTTACTGCAGAATATTATAAGCAGCGGTTTATTAGATATTGAATTAAAAACTAATGTGTACGTGCAAAGATTCTCACCTCTAAATGACCTGTTTTGTCAAAGTTGTAAACAACAGGTGTTTTTAGTCCGGTGTAATGAATTTGATACATTGTATGTAGAGTATACTGAGGGTGTGGTGTCTGCTTCTGAGAAGTGTTAATTTCTCTGCTAAATTTTCCTCTAATATGCTGCATATCACTGCTGTGTGCTGAGCTCATTTTTACCGCTTTCGCTCATCATGTTTAAACGCCATTTGAAGCCACATTTCATTAAATAACCCAGACATATTAGATATCGTTCTTTCCGGCAGACTCCGCAGATTCATAATATATCATTTTTATATGTATACGTCATGTCCTGCCTGTATATTATGACAAAAAATGCAATAAAAATTGAATTTTTAATCAACTGCAGTGTGTAAAGTGTTTTTTTTCACATTTTAGCACATGAGCGTTTGCGGTTATGTTTTTTATAGGGTGCGCTTGTACAAAAATTAGAAATGGGGACTGGTTACATTTTGTGGGGGGAATTACCGGTACGTGATTTATAGCAAACGCACCCCATAGAAAAAAATCATTAGTGCAGCATCGTTCACAATATAATTGAAATGTGAACAATATTGCTGCATTAATAAAAATAACACACACAAAAAAAAATGTTTTTCTTTTCTTTTTTCTTTTTTTACTTTATACCTGGTCATGTTGGGTATCATTCGAAACCGGGTACTGGAGATACCCCTGCAGTATAAGCAGAATGTACCAGAGATACCCCTGCAGTATAAGTGGAATGTACCGGGGATACCCCTGCAGTATAAGCTGAATGTACCGGAGATACCCCTGCAGTATAAGCGGAATGTACCGGGGATACCCCTGCAGTATAAGCAGAATGTACCGGAGATACCCCTGCAGTATAAGCGGAATGTACCGGAGATACCCCTGCAGTATAAGCACAATGTACCAGAGATACCCCTGCAGTATAAGCACAATGTACCAGAGATACCCCTGCAGTATAAGCAGAATGTAACAGAGATACCCCTGCAGTATAAGCAGAATGTACCGGGGATACCCCTGCAGTATAAGCAGAATGTACCGGAGATACCCCTGCAGTATAAGCAGAATGTACCAGAGATACCCCTGAAGTATAAGCAGAATGTACCGGAGATACCCCTGCAGTATAAGCAGAATGTACCGGAGATACCCCTGCAGTATAAGTACAATGTACCGGAGATACCCTTGCAGTATAAGCAGAATGTACCGGAGATACCCCTGCAGTATAAGCACAATGTACCAGAGATACCCCTGCAGTATAAGCAGAATGTACCGGGGATACCCCTGCAGTATAAGCAGAATGTACCGGAGATACCCCTGAAGTATAAGCAGAATGTACCGGAGATACCCCTGCAGTATAAGCAGAATGTACCGGACATACCCCTGCAGTATAAGCAGAATGTACCGGAGATACCCCTGCAGTATAAGCACAATCTACCAGAGATACCCCTGCAGTATAAGTACAATGTACCGGAGATACCCCTGCAGTATAAGCAGAATGTACCAGAGATACCCCTGCAGTATAAGCAGAATGTACCAGAGATACCCCTGCAGTATAAGTACAATGTACCGGAGATACCCCGGCAGTATAAGCAGAATGTACCAGAGATACCCCTGCAGTATAAGCAGAATGTACCGGAGATACCCATGCAGTATAAGCGGAATGTACCGGAGATACCCCTGCAGTATAAGCAGAATGTACCGGAGATACCCCTGCAGTATAAGTGGAATGTACCGGGGATACCCCTGCAGTATAAGCACAATGTACCGGAGATACCCCTGCAGTATAAGAACAATGTATTGGAGATACCCCTGCAATATAAGCACAATGTACCGGAGATACCTCTGCAGTATAAGCACAATGTACCGGAGATACCCCTGCAGTATAGGTGGAATGTACCGGAGATACCTCTGCAGTATAAGTGGAATGTACCGGGGATACCCCTGCAGTATAAGCACAATGTACCGGAGATACCCCTGCAGTATAAGAACAATGTATTGGAGATACCCCTGCAATATAAGCACAATGTACCGGAGATACCCCTGCAGTATAAGCACAATGTACCGGAGATACCCCTGCAGTATAGGTGGAATGTACCGGAGATACCCCTGCAGTATAAGCACAATGTACCGGAGATACCCCTGCAGTATAAGCACAATGTACCGGAGATACCCCTGCAGTATAAGCACAATGTACAGCAGATACCCCTGCAGTATAAGCTCAATATACCGGAGATACCCCTGCAGTATAAGCTCAATATACCGGAGATACCCCTGCAGTATAAGCGGAATGTACTGAGGATACCCCTGCAGTATAAGCACAATGTACCGGAGATACCCCTGCAGTATAAGCACAATGTACCGGAGATACCCCTGCAGTATAAGCACAATGTACCGGAGATACCCCTGCAGTATAAGTGGAATGTACCGGAGATACCCCTGCAGTATAAGCAGAATGTACCGGAGATACCCCTGCAGTATAAGCTCAATATACCGGAGATACCCCTGCAGTATAAGCACAATATACCGGAGATACCCCTGCAGTATAAGCGGAATGTACCGGGGATACCCCTGCAGTATAAGCAGAATGTACCAGAGATACCCCTGCAGTATAAGCACAATGTACCGGAGATACCCCTGCAGTATAAGCAGAATGTACCGGAGATACCCCTGCAGTATAAGCAGAATGTACCGGAGATACCCCTGCAGTATAAGCAGAATGTACCGGAGATACCCCTGTAGTATAAGCACAATGTACCGGAGATACCCCTGCAGTATAAGCAGAATGTACTGGAGATACCCCTGCAGTATAAGCAGAATGTACCGGAGATACCCCTGCAGATAAGCACAATGTACCGGAGATACCCCTTGTCACGGAATGACCGTGACACCCCTGCAGTATAAGCACAATGTACCGGAGATACCCCTGCAGTATAAGCGGAATGTACCGGGGATACCCCTGAAGTATAAGCAGAATGTACCGGAGATACCCCTGCAGTATAAGCAGAATGTACCGGAGATACCCCTGCAGTATAAACGGAATGTACCGGAGAAACCCCTGCAGTATAAGCACAATGTACGGAGATACCCCTGCAATATAAGCACAATGTACCGGAGATACCCCTGCAGTATAAGCACAATGTACCGGAGATACCCCTGCAGTATAAGTGGAATGTACCGGAGATACCCCTGCAGTATAAGCACAATGTACAGCAGATACCCCTGCAGTATAAGCAGAATGTACCGGAGATACCCATGCAGTATAAGCGGAATGTACCAGAGATACCCTGCAGTATAAGCGGAATGTACCGGAGATACCCCTGCAGTACAAGCAGAATGTACCGGAGATACCCCTGCAGTATAAGCAGAATGTACCGGAGATACCCCTGCAGTATAAGCGGAATGTACCGGAGATACCTCTGCAGTATAAGTGGAATGTACCGGGGATACCCCTGCAGTATAAGCACAATGTACCGGAGCTACCCCTGCAGTATAAGCACAATGTACCGGAGATACCCCTGCAGTATAGGTGGAATGTACCGGAGATACCCCTGCAGTATAAGCACAATGTACAGCAGATACCCCTGCAGTATAAGCTCAATATACCGGAGATACCCCTGCAGTATAAGCTCAATATACCGGAGATACCCCTGCAGTATAAGCGGAATGTACTGAGGATACCCCTGCAGTATAAGCACAATGTACCGGAGATACCCCTGCAGTATAAGCACAATGTACCGGAGATACCCCTGCAGTATAAGTGGAATGTACCGGAGATACCCCTGCAGTATAAGCAGAATGTACCGGAGATACCCCTGCAGTATAAGCTCAATATACCGGAGATACCCCTGCAGTATAAGCCACAAATATTACCGGATACCCCTGCCAGTATAAGCAGAATGTACCAGAGATACCCCTGCAGTATAAGCACCAATGTACCGGAGATACCCCTGCAGTATAAGTGGAATGTACCGGAGATACCCCTGCAGTATAAGCAGAAGGTACCGGAGATACCCCTGCAGTATAAGCAGAATGTACCGGAGATACCCCTGCAGTATAAGCAGAATGTACCGGAGATACCCCTGCAGTATAAGCACAATGTACCGGAGATACCCCTGCAGTATAAGCAGCATGTACCGGAGATACCCCTGCAGGATAAGCACAATGTACCGGAGATACCCCTTGTCACGGAATGACCGTGACCACCCCTGCAGTATAAGCACAATGTACCGGAGATACCCCTGCAGTATAAGCGGAATGTACCGGGATACCCCTGAAGTATAAGCAGAATGTACCGGAGATACCCCTGCAGTATAAGCGGAATGTACCAGAGATACCCCTGCAGTATAAGCGGAATGTACCGCGGGATGACCCCTGCAGTATAAGCGGATGTACCGGAGATACCCCTGCCAGTTATAAGCACAATGTACCCAGAATACCCCTGCAGTATAAGCGGAATGTACCGGGATACCCCTGCAGTATAAGCGGAATGTACCGAGATACCCCTGCAGTATAAGCGGAATGTACCGGGGTTACCCCTGCATTATAAGCACAATGTACCGGAGATACCCCTGCAGTATAAGCACAATGTACCAGAGATACCCCTGAAGTATAAGCGGAAGTACCGGAGATACCCCTGAATATATAAGCAGAATGTACCGGAGATACCCCTGCAGTATAAGCAGAATGTAAGGAGATACCCCTGCAGTATAAGTACAATGTACCGGAGATACCCCTGCAAGTATAAGCGGAATGTACGGGGATACCCCTGCAGTATAAGCGGAATGTACCAGAGATACCCCTGCAGTATAAGCGGAATGTACCGGGGTTACCCCTGCATTATAAGCACAATGTACCGGAGATACCCCTGCAGTATAAGCACAATGTACCAGAGATACCCCTGCAGTATAAGCGGAATGTACCGGGGTTACCCCTGCATTATAAGCACAATGTACCGGAGATACCCCTAGCAATAAGCACAATGACCAGAGATACCCCTGAAGTATAAGCGAATGTACCGGAGATACCCCTGCAGTATAAGCAGGAATGTACCGAGATACCCCTGCAGTATTAAGCACAATGTACCGGAGATACCCCTGCAGTATAAGAACAATGTATTGGAGATACCCCTGCAATATAAGCACAATGTACCGGAGATACCTCTGCAGTATAAGCACAATGTACCGGAGATACCCCTGCAGTATAGGTGGAATGTACCGGAGATACCTCTGCAGTATAAGTGGAATGTACCGGGGATACCCCTGCAGTATAAGCACAATGTACCGGAGATACCCCTGCAGTATAAGAACAATGTATTGGAGATACCCCTGCAATATAAGCACAATGTACCGGAGATACCCCTGCAGTATAAGCACAATGTACCGGAGATACCCCTGCAGTATAGGTGGAATGTACCGGAGATACCCCTGCAGTATAAGCACAATGTACCGGAGATACCCCTGCAGTATAAGCACAATGTACCGGAGATACCCCTGCAGTATAAGCACAATGTACAGAGATACCCCTGCAGTATAAGCTCAATATACCGGAGATACCCCTGCAGTATAAGCTCAATATACCGGAGATACCCCTGCAGTATAAGCGGAATGTACTGAGGATACCCCTGCAGTATAAGCACAATGTACCGGAGATACCCCTGCAGTATAAGCACAATGTACCGGAGATACCCCTGCAGTATAAGCACAATGTACCGGAGATACCCCTGCAGTATAAGTGGAATGTACCGGAGATACCCCTGCAGTATAAGCAGAATGTACCGGAGATACCCCTGCAGTATAAGCTCAATATACCGGAGATACCCCTGCAGTATAAGCACAATATACCGGAGATACCCCTGCAGTATAAGCGGAATGTACCGGGGATACCCCTGCAGTATAAGCAGAATGTACCAGAGATACCCCTGCAGTATAAGCACAATGTACCGGAGATACCCCTGCAGTATAAGCAGAATGTACCGGAGATACCCCTGCAGTATAAGCAGAATGTACCGGAGATACCCCTGCAGTATAAGCAGAATGTACCGGAGATACCCCTGTAGTATAAGCACAATGTACCGGAGATACCCCTGCAGTATAAGCAGAATGTACTGGAGATACCCCTGCAGTATAAGCAGAATGTACCGGAGATACCCCTGCAGGATAAGCACAATGTACCGGAGATACCCCTTGTCACGGAATGACCGTGACACCCCTGCAGTATAAGCACAATGTACCGGAGATACCCCTGCAGTATAAGCGGAATGTACCGGGGATACCCCTGAAGTATAAGCAGAATGTACCGGAGATACCCCTGCAGTATAAGCAGAATGTACCGGAGATACCCCTGCAGTATAAACGGAATGTACCGGAGAAACCCCTGCAGTATAAGCACAATGTACCGGAGATACCCCTGCAATATAAGCACAATGTACCGGAGATACCCCTGCAGTATAAGCACAATGTACCGGAGATACCCCTGCAGTATAAGTGGAATGTACCGGAGATACCCCTGCAGTATAAGCACAATGTACAGCAGATACCCCTGCAGTATAAGCAGAATGTACCGGAGATACCCATGCAGTATAAGCGGAATGTACCAGAGATACCCTGCAGTATAAGCGGAATGTACCGGAGATACCCCTGCAGTACAAGCAGAATGTACCGGAGATACCCCTGCAGTATAAGCAGAATGTACCGGAGATACCCCTGCAGTATAAGCGGAATGTACCGAGATACCTCTGCAGTATAAGTGGAATGTACCGGGATACCCCTGCAGTATAAGCACAATGTACCGGAGCTACCCCTGCAGTATAAGCACAATGTACCGGAGATACCCCTGCAGTATTAGTGGAATGTACCGGAGATACCCCTGCAGTATAAGCACAATGTACAGCAGATACCCCTGCAGTATAAGCTCAATATACCGGAGATACCCCTGCAGTATAAGCTCAATATACGGAGATACCCCTGCAGTATAAGCGGAATGTACTGAGGATACCCCTGCAGTATAAGCACAATGTACCGGAGATACCCCTGCAGTATAAGCACAATGTACCGGAGATACCCCTGCAGTATAAGTGGAATGTACCGGAGATACCCCTGCAGTATAAGCAGAATGTACCGGAGATACCCCTGCAGTATAAGCTCAATATACCGGAGATACCCCTGCAGTATAAGCACAATATACCGGAGATACCCCTGCAGTATAAGCAGAATGTACCAGAGATACCCCTGCAGTATAAGCACAATGTACCGGAGATACCCCTGCAGTATAAGTGGAATGTACCGGAGATACCCCTGCAGTATAAGCAGAATGTACCGGAGATACCCCTGCAGTATAAGCAGAATGTACCGGAGATACCCCTGCAGTATAAGCAGAATGTACCGGAGATACCCCTGCAGTATAAGCACAATGTACCGGAGATACCCCTGCAGTATAAGCAGAATGTACCGGAGATACCCCTGCAGGATAAGCACAATGTACCGGAGATACCCCTTGTCACGGAATGACCGTGACACCCCTGCAGTATAAGCACAATGTACCGGAGATACCCCTGCAGTATAAGCGGAATGTACCGGGGATACCCCTGAAGTATAAGCAGAATGTACCGGAGATACCCCTGCAGTATAAGCGGAATGTACCAGAGATACCCCTGCAGTATAAGCGGAATGTACCGGGGATACCCCTGCAGTATAAGCGGAATGTACCGGAGATACCCCTGCAGTATAAGCACAATGTACCAGAGATACCCCTGCAGTATAAGCGGAATGTACCGGGGATACCCCTGCAGTATAAGCGGAATGTACCGGAGATACCCCTGCAGTATAAGCGGAATGTACCGGGGTTACCCCTGCATTATAAGCACAATGTACCGGAGATACCCCTGCAGTATAAGCACAATGTACCAGAGATACCCCTGAAGTATAAGCGGAATGTACCGGAGATACCCCTGAAGTATAAGCAGAATGTACCGGAGATACCCCTGCAGTATAAGCAGAATGTACAGGAGATACCCCTGCAGTATAAGTACAATGTACCGGAGATACCCCTGCAGTATAAGCGGAATGTACCGGGGATACCCCTGCAGTATAAGCGGAATGTACCAGAGATACCCTTGCAGTATAAGCGGAATGTACCGGGGTTACCCCTGCATTATAAGCACAATGTACCGGAGATACCCCTGCAGTATAAGCACAATGTACCAGAGATACCCCTGCAGTATAAGCGGAATGTACCGGGGTTACCCCTGCATTATAAGCACAATGTACCGGAGATACCCCTGCAGTATAAGCACAATGTACCAGAGATACCCCTGAAGTATAAGCGGAATGTACCGGAGATACCCCTGCAGTATAAGCAGAATGTACCGGAGATACCCCTGCAGTATAAGCACAATGTACCGGGGATACCCCTGAAGTATAAGCAGAATGTACCGGAGATACCCCTGCAGTATAAGCGGAATGTACCGGGGATACCCCTTCAGTATAAGCACAATGTACCGGAGATACCCCTGCAGTATAAGCGGAATGTACCAGAGATACCCCTGCAGTATAAGCGGAATGTACCGGGGTTACCCCTGCATTATAAGCACAATGTACCGGAGATACCCCTGCAGTATAAGCACAATGTACCAGAGATACCCCTGCAGTATAAGCGGAATGTACCGGGGATACCCCTGAAGTATAAGCAGAATGTACCGGAGATACCCCTGCAGTATAAGCAGAATGTACCGGAGATACCCCTGCAGTATAAGCGGAATGTACCGGAGATACCCCTGCAGTATAAGCACAATGTACCGGAGATACCCCTGCAGTATAAGCACAATGTACCGGAGATACCCCTGCAGTATAAGCAGAATGTACCGAGGATACCCCTGCAGTATAAGCAGAATGTACCGGAGATACCCCTGCAGTAGAAGCAGAATCTACCGGAGATACCCCTGCAGTATAAGCACAATGTACCGGAGATACCCCTGCAGCATAAGCACAATGTACTGGGGATACCCCTGCAGTATAAGTACAATGTACCGGAGATACCCATGCAGTATAAGCGGAATGTACCGGGGATACCCCTGAAGTATAAGCAGAATGTACCGGAGATACCCCTGCAGTATAAGCAGAATGTACCGGAGATACCCCTGCAGTATAAGCGGAATGTACCGGGGATACCCCTGCATTATAAGCACAATGTACCGGAGATACCCCTGCAGTATAAGCACAATCTACCGGAGATACCCCTGCAGTATAAGCACAATCTACCAGGGATACCCCTGAAGTATAAGCAGAATGTACCGGAGATACCCCTGCAGTATAAGCGGAATGTACCGGAGATACCCCTGCAGTATAAGCACAATGTACCGGAGATACCCCTGCAGTATAAGCGGAATGTACCGGAGATACCCCTGCAGTATAAGCGGAATGTACCGGAGATACCCCTGCAGTATAAGCACAATGTACCGGAGATACCCCTGCAGTATAAGCACAATGTACCGGAGATACCCCTGCAGTATAAGCACAATGTACCGGAGATACTTCTGCAGTATAAGCACAATGTACCGGGGATACCCCTGCAGTATAAGCAGAATGTACCAGAGATACCCCTGCAGTATAAGCAGAATGTACCGGGGATACCCCTACAGTATAAGCAGAATGTACCGGAGATACACCTGCAGTATAAGCGGAATGTACCGGGGATACCCCTGCAGTATAAGCAGAATGTACCGGAGATACCCCTGCAGTATAAGCACAATGTACCGGAGATACCCCTGCAGTATAAGCGGAATGTACCGGGGATACCCCTGCAGTATAAGCAGAATGTACCGGGATACCCCTGCAGTATAAGCACAATGTACCGGAGATACCCCTGCAGTATAAGCACAATGTACCGGAGATACCCCTGCAGTATAAGCGGAATGTACCGGGGATACCCCTGCAGTATAAGCAGAATGTACCGGAGATACCCCTGCAGTATAAGCACAATGTGCCGGGGATACCCCTGCAGTATAAGCACAATGTACCGGAGATACCCCTGCAGTATAAGCACAATGTACCGGAGATACCCCTGCAGTATAAGCACAATGTACCGGAGATACCCCTGCAGTATAAGCACAATGTACCGGAGATACCCCTGCAGTATAAGCACAATGTACCGGAGATACCCCTGCAGTATAAGCACAATGTACCGGGGATACCCCTGCAGTATAAGCACAATGTACCGGAGATAACCCGGTCTCCTCTTTTCATACAGGCTGCCGCCCCAAGCAGTTGTGTATGAACAGATTAAAGGAAAACCGTTTACCGTCATTTGAAACGTCATTTTTTGGTTTTTAAATGTTTCTATAACATCCTAGAAATCCACCACTTCACGGGCAGGTTATGGGACCTCCTAGGCACGATATTTGAAGGAATTTTTCGTTTTTATTTTTAACCCTTATTTCATGGAAAACTCACTGTCCCTTTAAAAACGTATTTTTTAAATCTTTTTGTCTTTGTTTCCTGTCCCCCAGGGCACTACCCGGACCCCCATACACCTTATATGGCAAATATCTAGCATATATGCCTTCTTGGAGGGCACTCTAAAAATCGAATTTTCAGCCCCATTGACTTGTATTGAGTTCGTGTTCGAGTTTGAATTCGAACATTTGAAAAGTTCGAGTTCGAATGCGAACCGAACTCGGGGGTGTTCGGCTCATCCCTACTCACAAGGTGTCCCCAGTAAGTTAACTGATCTCTGAAGTTGAAACAGGCCCTTTACATTGTAAATTCTTGAATTTGAGAGCTGAATAAAGTTACATTGTACCAACACATGTATGAAACAATATAAAATTGATATACAGGCTGAGCATTCTTTATTCTTATCCAGAATGCTGAGGATCCTGAGCATTCCGTCATTGTTATTCTGCTGGATTTCAGAATCAGGGAGAATACAGTGTTGGAGGAATGATAATGCACTGGGGAACCACTAGCCACTTCCTGTTGCTGCACCAGTGAGTGTACACGCTGACAGAGACATGCTGCACACAGTCAGCATATCTCTGTGAAGTATGTTCCACCCTGGAGCTGCACAGAGTCTCTCAGTGTGTTCCTCGCGTTGCTACTGTCATCGGGGAGCATCGGCAAGCAGCCGGACCCGCCGGAGCATCATGGAGTTAAATCTGAAATTCAGAAGATTTGAAAAACTCCAGATTTCAGAGTCTACTGGATATAAAAATTCTAGATTTAGGGTGACCAGCCTGTACTGGTTGAATGCTGCTTGGCTGAAACAATCCCCACCGGCATCCAAGCCAATATAATGCTTTGGCTGGTTATGTTGTCTTAATGAATAGTGACTTGTGATGCCCCTTATCTCAGGACATTGATAGTATATCAGCACTCCATCTTCCTTCCTCATTTGGATATGTTTACACAATACCAAAATATATTCCAAATGCTCTGCTTTGAAATTGACAGTTAATGGAAAAAAAAATCAATAGTTTCTGGGAACACAATCAAAATATTGGAAAGATCAGTCATTCTACCGGCCCGCAGAGTGCAATATAGTTAAGAAAAATAATTGCCGGTAGAAGGCAAGATGCTTGTAAATAAGTTTCAGGGACTTGCAGTTAAGGAAAAAAATACATAAAGCATCTTCACTTTATAAAGAATAATGAATATATTGTAAACTTACTTTTCACACAGGCTTTTCACAAGTGTGGAGTGTGGGAAATAGTTTCTTCCACAAAACGTACAGCAAGTCTGACATACATGGGGCAGGGCCTCATATATGTGCCAACCTATAATAGTTTGCCATACATGCACACGCAAACACATATGAAGGGCACTACCCAGGGCTGGATTTTCACCTCAGGATCCTGTAGGCACAGAAATGTGGAGCACCCCCCCCCCCCCCAAAAAAAAAGCAAAAGCAAAATGACTTTTTCAATTCTCGTTTTGGGGCAAACTAAAATTAAAAAAAAAATCAAATAAATGAAACACAGATCCTCTCTGCGCTCAACTCAAAAGAAGGGGCAGAATCTGTTGCCTTAGTTGAGTTAGCGCAGTGGCATTGTTTGTTTTATATGTAAAAGCATATATTGGCTCTGCTGTAGAACAGAGGACAAAAAAAACATTTTGTATTTATTTTTTTCCAATTTTTTTATTTTTACACATTACATGGACATGTTTGGTATCATTGTAAAGACCAGACTCTGTCCTTTCCAATGACACCTTACTTAACCTTGTGCGGTGTACAATTCAGAGATGCAGGTTCCAAAGTTCCACCGTGTCTCCTCACTGCAGAACCACGGTCTAGGTTGTCGATGAAACTATGCATTGCATCATCATCTCCACACTTGCTGGCAGTGTGGGAAATGAGAAGTTGAGTTAGTGCAGCATCGCTGTTCACCTTTTAATTGTAAAGTGAATAATAGTGCTGCATTAGAAAAAAAAAGTGAGAAATATTATTTTATTTGTTACTTTATTTTTACATACGTCTAACCTGGTTATATTTGTTATAACTGGAAAGGCCATAATTTGGCCTTTCCAATGATACCTCGTATAGCCCTATAGCTCTTAGGGCTCCAGAAATACAGTGGTCTAAATGATTGTAAATTGTAAAAAAAACAAAAAACTTTTTTTTATAGAGCAAGGTGCCTCCTTGTGGCAGGTGCCTGTAGGCACATGAATACTCTGCCTAGTTATAAATTCTGCCCTAGCCCTACCCTGACATTGTCAGTAATTGGGAGCTGCTATAGGTAAACATTGTAGCGGCAAGATAGCTCTTAGCTGAATTAGCAGCTTGGGTCATAATAACAGAAGTGGGCCACTACATGATACCAGCGATATCGGCATGGTATCGGCTCCTGGATTTTGCAATAGACCGTCTGGATCAGTATTTGTTTTGAAGTACTGACTCAAGTCGAGAATAATGGGCTTCCAGGGAATAGAATGCGGTTCCCCGGCTGCATGGCAGAATTCTTGGGAGTCCATATTAAGCCACTGGTCAGGGCTCCCTCCTCTCAGCTGTCATTTTCAGGGAACTAAGTAAAAATTAAAAATGTTGCCTCCTCTTCTGCTTATCTTTTTTATACCTTTTTTTACAAGGAGTGGGTTCAGTCCCTGGTGGTCCAGCCAAGGGATAAAAAGTGTTCCCGTTCCGTCTGCACCACTACCTGGTGAAGACCATATTAATTGCTCCCTCAGTCATAAGTGCTCTTACTGGGGAATTTGTTGGTGTCTTGGTGGGCAAGTTCTGGGTGGCATGGAAGTACACTTACATCTGTGGTACTTACACAAGCTACACAGGGCAAGGCTGGGTGTCATTGCTTTGGCAAGGTTGGGTGTCAATGACACGGTAATTGCTGGGCATCAAGATACACCATAAACCCAAATGCAGGACCACTGGTTTCTTAGTGCAACGCCATTCCATTACAGGTTGGTTAGCGTTGCACCTGTGACCTCCTACAAATTTGGTAGAACAACCAGGAGTTGAATGTCCAGGGCTCCCAAGGCAAAGGGCTGCAGAGGAATGAAATGGAGGCAGCTGCCTTGCATGGAAAAGGAGGCTCAGGGCTCAAGT
Source organism: Leptobrachium leishanense (assembly GCA_009667805.1). Classification (NCBI taxonomy): domain Eukaryota; kingdom Metazoa; phylum Chordata; class Amphibia; order Anura; family Megophryidae; genus Leptobrachium; species Leptobrachium leishanense. Next base: position 455,302,791 of record CM019064.1, on the reverse strand, counting down.
CCTGGCAGAACTAGTGTGGACCTGGAAATTTCTATGACCGTACGTGCTTGGTTTGCTGATCTTAGTTCCTGACATTGCTTTATAAAGGGCTTTATGTGACTAGAGCTGAAGATTTCAGTGTGTCTCTTCCGCATCCCTCTCAGCAACAACAAAGCTCTTTCTCTTCTTCAAATGTTCCTCTGCCTTATTCTTCGCTTCTTCCATTATTTCTTCTTCTCTTTTATTCTCACCTCCTATTGTTCTTCTGCCACATTATTTTCCCTCTCCACTGTCCCTTAGCCCCATTCATTCTTCTAACCTCCCACTGTTCCTCTGTCACTTTTCCTCACACCTCCCTTAGTGCCCCGCTAGTGTTTTGGGTTAGGGGGTCTATTGGAGCTGCAGCTCCAGGCCCAGAATTAATCCAATGACCCCCATGCAAAGGGACACACTGACAGAGACACACATAGAGAAACTGAGGTACACACACACTTAGGAGTGCAAAAAAACACTGACAATGTGGGGCACACACAAACACACTAGCGGCACACAAACAGAACACACACACACAGACATTGTAGAACGCATGCACAGACACAGAGGCACACCGAGACAATGGCAGACACAGATCCTGGACACAACCCTGTGTCTCATATCTCCATGCGCAGAGCCCTGTGCAAAATGCCTTCTTCTCTGTTCCTCTACTCTTACTGAGCCATGATAGACTAACTCATCTGTTAAAGCAAGGGACAATGGAATTCCTGCTCTTCCGAAAAACAGGAAGGAAACATCCTACCAGAGCATCAAACTTTAGCATGCAGCACCACAGCACTACCCTGAAGCACCCTAATACTACACTGCATTACCCTAACACTACCACCACCGCACCCCTACACTACTCCACAGAGACCCAACCAGGCTGCCTTTTGGGTGGAGCGAGCAGGGTGCACGCCCTGGGCCTCGCACTTAGGGGGGCCCGCACCAAAGCTCACCCCCTCCATGTGACTAAAAAGTGTCAACAACCGTCACCTCTCAATCTGGGAGAGAGGGGATGTCAGTCAGTAGAGAAGTGTTGACAGGGTGTCTATCTGGGGGGCGAGAGGGGTCAGGAATGTCTATCTGGGGGGGAGGTGGGAAGATCGGTGGGGTCGGTGAGTGTCTTATACGTGTGAAAAAATGTGGAGTAAAAGGTGGTGTGGCACTGAAAGTAAGGCTAGGGTCCCCGAAACATTTCTCACCCAGAGATCCACAAATTCTAGAGGTGGCCCTGGCCCCAACACTACCTATCAGAACGTCCTTACAATAGCCTGAATCCCCTCAACACTACCAGCAGCACCCCAGCACTACCCAGCAGCACCCCAGCAACACCCTGCAGCACATAACATGTGCATAATCCCAACACTACATCGTATTACCTCAACAATACCCCACAGAGCCCCAAACACTACTTACCAGAGCCTCAAATTACCTAGCAGCACCCCCAGCAATACCCGAGTCACCCCAGCACTGCTCAGCGGCACCCCAGCACCAACCCTGCAGTATGTAGTACCCCAGAAAGTTACCTGAGACTTGAGTCTCATAAAATAATAGTTTATAAAGAGGCTTCATTCACAAATAATAATGTAATGTAATAATAACAAAGGCCCACGAAGCTGAGGGTCATAAAACGGTTTTTCAAATTTGATGGTGCTTTCATATAAATTAGGGGTGCTAAATGCAAAAGTGAGCTCAGATCTGCTCTATCATGTACAGCTATTTCAGAATTGGCTTAGATGTTTTGATGCTGAATTATGCGACTGGATGAAATGAATGTAAAATGCCTGTGTGTTCCCTTCCGTTAACTGTATTATGCCTCTTCATGCAGGTGCTTGATGGCAATCAGTCTGATTGATGCCTTTGTCAGTCAGTGGCGGAAGCCCTGCTCCGGCAGCGCTAATCATGCCCTCATGCCTCTGTGCACCTAGGAAAATAATACTTTCCTTTAGATCACAAAAAAATTATATATTTATATATATATTATATTGGTCTGAAAAGATGGCAGGGCACTGTCCCTATTGCCCCAGCGGATGAGCCTCCACTGATTGGTCACTCACTATTGCTGGCTCTGGCAGAATAGTGCCCTGAATTTGGAATACAGTCTAGACCAGGGCTTTCAAACTCATGACACCCCCCAGATGTTGATGCCTATAGTTCACAGAATTCTTGAATGCAATAGATGGACAGGGATTCATGTGAGCTGTGGTTTAGAGAACACTGGGGGGCCGAAGTTTGACAGCCCTGATCTAGACCATCAAACACCCATTCCATACAGCACTGAATTTATTCTTATTAGATAAATGTACAGATTCAATTAATGAAAAAAATACAAAGAATACATTTTTTAGTAAAATATCTAGGGCACTATCATGTGTTCTGAGCTAAATCCGGGAGGGTAAGGGGAAAAATTAGCGTTCGCTAACTTCCCCTTAGCATCCCAGTTTCCCCAGCCTGTTGAGGTGGTTGGATCAGAGACTGTACAGACTTTTAAACAATGACTGGATGACTTCCTGCAAAACAGAATATTAAGGGTTATAATATTTAATATGTATAATGGCTGTTTGATCCAAGGAGTACTCTGTCCATTCTGGGGTCAAGAAGGAATTTTCCAGTATGTTGCATATCGGCGAGCACTTCAGACTGGGTTTTTTCCTTATTTTGGATCAACGGCAGTAGGTGATGTGTGAAACGATGAACTCGATGGATGCACAACTTTATTTTGGCCTATGTAACTATGAAACTATGCAATGGGGGCTAACCTTAGCACCCCAAATGTCTCAAAACTACATGTCCGATTCAGACTTGGAACCTGTAACTCTGTGACATCTGGGGGTTGAAAGGCTAGCAACCATGTTGACCTAATAACTCTTTCCCCATACCCAATTGTTCTTTCACAGATCCTAATCCCTTCTTGAAATTCCACCATGGTGTGCTGTGCACCAGAGAATCCTGTTGTCAGGACCTGGACGCTCTGAGCCCCTGACGCCCCTTTGAATCCAAGCACATGCCACATCCTGCATGACATATGCAGGTTCCAGGACGTTATACTTAGTTTTGCATACAAGCCCTGGAACCTAGAAACATAGAAACATAGAAAAATGTCGGCAGATAAGAACCTTTCGGCCATCTAGTCTGCCCAATTACATGGATACTTAACCTGGATTTATCTTTTGTTTAGGATAGCCTCACCTGAACTCCATCTTGCTTGATCAGCACTGCATAAGAGGAAGCTACGCCCTCCCTAAAATGCTTCCTCATTGAAGTTGTTGGCTTAGCTCAGTGCAGACTAACCTTTCTGAACTCCTTGCTTGGAACCCCTCCTGAATCAAAGACTATCCTAAGATCCCTCTGCTGTTTATATTCTGGACGTTCTACTTATACCACCAGTACCGTCCTTTATTCCCTGTGCCCCTTATCTGCTTGATATACCTGTGTATCAGACCGCTTAATCAGACCCTAACTATTCTCTGTTGCCTGCTCCATTGTGCTGCTGCCTGGATTATACAGTCAGGTCCAGAAATATTGGGACATCGACACAATTCTAACATCTTTGGCTCTACACACCACCATAATGGAGTTGGAATGAAACAAACAAAATGTGCTTTAACTGCAGACTGTCAGCTTTAATTTGAGGGTATGTACATCCAACTCAGGTGAACGGTGTAGGACTTACAGCAGTTTGCAGATGTGCTTCCCACTTGTTAAGGGACCAAAAGTAATGGGACAATTGGCTTCTCGGCTGTTCCATGGCCAGGTGTGTGATATTCCCTCATTACCCCAATTACAATGTGCAGATAAAAGGCTCAGAGTTCATTTCAAGTGTGCTATTTGCATTTGGAATCTGTTGCTGTCAACTCTCAAGATGAGATCCAAAGAGCTGTCACTATCAGTTAAGCAAGCCAACATTAGGCTGAAGAAACAAAACAAACCCAACAGAGAGATAGCAAGAACATTAGGCGTGGCCAAAACAACTGTTTGGAACATTCTCAAAAAGAAGGAATGCACCAGTGAGCTCAACAACACCAAAAGACTAGGGAGACCACGGAAAACAACTGAGGTGGATGACTGAAGAATTCTTTCCCTGGTGAACAAAACACCCTTCACAACAGTTGGCCAGATCAAGAACACTCTCCAGGAGGTAGGTGTATGTGTGTCAAAGTCAACAATCAAGAGAAGACTTCACCAGAGTGAATACAGAGGGTTCACCACAAGATGTAAACCATTGGTGAGCCTCAAAAACAGGAAGGCCAGATTAGAGTTTGCCAAACAACACCTAACAAAGCCTTCACAGTTCTGGAACAAGATCCTATGGACAGATGAGACCAAGATCAACTCGTACCAGAGTGATGGGAAGAGAAGAGTATGGAGAAGGAAAGGAACTGCTCATGATCCTAAGTATACCACCTCATCAGTGAAGCATGGTTGTGGTAGTGTCATGGCGTGGGCATGTATGGCTGCCAATGGAACTGGTTCTCTTGTATTTATTGATGATGTAACTGCTGATAGAAGCAGCAGGATGAATTCTGAAGTGTTTCGGGCAATATTATCTGCTCACATTCAGCCAAATGCTGCAGAACTCATTGGACGACGCTTCACAGTGCAGATGGACAGTGACCCAAAGCATACTGCAAAAGCAACCAAAGAGTTTTTGAAGGGACAGAAGTGGAATGTTATGTAATGGCCAAGTCAATCACCTGACCCGAATCCCATTGAGCATGTATTTCACTTGCTGAAGACAAAACTGAAGGGAAAATGCCCCAAGAAGAAGCAGGAACTGAAGACAGTTGCAGTAGAGGCCTGGCAGAGCATCACCAGGGATGAAACCCAGTGTCTGGTGATGTCTATGCGTTCCAGACTTCAGGCTGTGATTGACTGCAAAGGATTTGCAACCAAGTATTAAGAAGGGAAAGTTTGATTTATGATTATTATTCTGTCCCATTACCTTTGGTCCCTTAACAAGTGGGAGGCACATCTGCAAAGTGCTGTAGGTCCTACACCGTTCACCTGAGTTGGATGTACATACCCTCAAATTAAAGCTGACAGTCTGCAGTTAAAGCACATTGTGTTTGTTTCATTCCAACTCCATTGTGGTGGACGCGGTGTATAGAGCCAAAGATGTTAGAATTTCTGGACCTGACTGTATGTTATCTGTTATTTGTATCATTGTATATTCAGTACCTGCCCTTCCTATTCCCTCCGTGCCTATAACTTTCTCTCTAGTATTCTCTACTCCCCTTGTTCATTCCTGTTTATCCTGCCTCCTAGCTCCTCCAATATCCAGCTCTCCCTTTCCCACTACTCCCAGCCATCCTCCATTTGCCTCAGCACCTTTCTGCATCTCTGCTAGTCTGTCCCTTCTATTGCCAGCCTCCTCCTGTTTTTTGATTTATATTGGTTGTGTACTTCTGCTGTGTTTATTCCTAGTCTGTTTATTTGCTTGTTTCAAATAAACTCCTGTTGTTACCCCGCTACCTGCTTATCTGTCCTATTCAATGCATCTTGGGCTCACACCCACACTCCTGCACATAATGCTAGGCCAGATTCCTGACACCTGTCCCTCACCCTTAAGACTGAGTGCCAACCCACTGTATCACTGGGAAAAATTAGGTTTGGGGGTTCAGCTAGGACACTTTACCCAGAGGTCAAGAAAGCTTAGGTTTTGGCTGTAGAGTCGAAACTTTGTGTCATCTTATCCTGTCCTACTTGAAATAACATTACACTGACCTCTTCAGTCGATCAACTCAATATTTCTGCCTATGACTAAAGACTGAAAACCCAAAAAGTATGTTGTCAATCTGGCAGGTTACCAAAGAACACCTCCTGAACATATCCAAGTCTGAACATCTTCTCTGCAATCCCAGTTATTATTATCCATCCATGGAAGTGAAGAGACTAAACACATAAAACTTGTTCGACGTAAAGCACTAGGATCGATGCAAATTTGAATGCATTCATATGTGCCACAACATATGAAAAGTAAATATTTAATGATTATCCCCTCTGTGTGACATCCGTTGGCAATCACTTCTGTAATAAAAGCCGACATAACAGAGAAATGCTCCATATTGCTCCCAGATAAACAAGGAACAAAATATGAAGATGGGGACGGCAATACAATCTATGCATATGGAATTCTATGGGTTTCGCCTGGATGCTATTAAAATGACAGACACAGAATATATTAACTTTAATTCAAATGCAAGCTCTCCAGCCATCAACTTTAATAAGTATGTAGCTTGGAGGAAGGGATGTAGACACTTCTTCAAAACACAGTTGAGGACCGTATCGACCACAGCTTTTGATTGAGCCCTAGAAATCCAATGCTGAGATATCAGTCTGTAGACAGAAAGAGAATGTCAGAGACAAGCAGAAAATTCCTTGGTTGGGTTAGATCGCTGATAAAGTGGAAGCTAGACATGAGCGTTCGTTCTGGTATGAATTTTAGATTCGTCTGAATCCTGGGCAATTTACTGATTTGACTGAAATATGAATCAATGGATTGTTACCTCGACGAATCAGCTGAAAATTGGATCATGCAGGAATCATTTCCATTTGTGCGATTAGCTTCCGTTCGTATCGGTGCATTTGAAAGTACAATTTGCAGGTGAACTGCATTAAAATCAAATTCAAACAGCTCACCCTCTCCAAACCTCCATACTTCCCCACCCATGGCTATCGGGTGAGGCATTAAATGCCGCAGAAAAGTTGTTTGACCTCCTGTGATTAAACCACGCTATTATTTAATCTGCCATTATCCCACGGACCAGAACATGAGAGTGCGTGAGCTGCCATCCACTGTAATTTAACCCCTCAACCCCTGGCTGAAGGTTGCATTTAGGGGGAAAGAAGTCTGCCCTATCGTGCAAGCCGTGAGGTTAAGAATGTTACTGGCAGCCCACCCATTCTCCCAAAAAACCTCCTCACCCACTGCCAGTGTGTGAGGGTTAATTAAATAATGGTTTAAGTGTGCTAAACTATTTTACCGAGTATCAGATTAACCAAATCATCAATCAAATGAAGTTTGAGCCAACCAAAAAAAACGCATTTTTGGCCCATGGACATGTCTCGGACGAACTGGACAGAAAGTAATTTCTCCTCTCACTGCTGGGCAAGTAATAGATAGGGATGTGCGTTTCAGGTTTCGGAATTTCGGAATTTTCACGAAATTTCCCGATTCGTGTTTTCGGATGCGGCCGAATTTCCGAAAATTTTTAGATCCGAAAATGGCAGATCCGAAAAGTTTTCCGAGCCGAAACTAAATATTTTCGGAATTTTCGAATGGACTGAAATGTGTCAAATCGAAATTTATTGCTTTGAAACGAGGAGAACAGACGTTCCGAAAAAACGAAAATTTCCGAACTTACGAAAAGTCGATACAAAAAACGAGCTAAGTGACACGAAGATACGAAAAGTGGTCGAAATTCCGAAAACATGTACAATTCTGAAAAACGAAAATTTCCGAAATCACGAAAAGTCGATACAAAAAACGAGCTAAGTGACACGAAAAAACGAAAAATGGTCGATATTCCGAAAAAAAAGTACACGAAAAACGAATCGAGCCGAACCGAATCGAAACAGAAATCGGTCGAAACGAGCCGAATCGAAAAGTTTAAAAATCCGAAAAATCAAACCGAATCGAACCGAAAAAAAATCGGTGCACAAGCCTAGTAATAGAGAGCCACGAATGGCAAATCTTGCATGAAAATAACACGCGTAAAAAAGACACGCAAAAACACGTGCGCATTAACGTTGCGCGCAGAAATCAGTGTGCGGACAGTTTTGTCACGTGATTCAGCCAAGCAGAATTAAGAACCACAATTGTCTCCTGTTAGGTTTTTGCGCCTGTCAAAGTCAATATGCGTATATATGCTGCAGCAATAAAAAAACAATCACACAACTTCTCAATTTTATTGTTTGGGTATGTGTAGAATGTGTAACTATATGTTGCTGCGTATTTTTTTTCAGGCTGGTGTATTTGGTTTCGGCCAGGACGTTCAGATTTGCCATTACCACCAGCTTTTCAAAGACGTTAAAATTATGCGCGCAAACGTTGTCTGTTATATTTTGCGCACAGATTGTAATACCATCCATGTACCAGCGCACAAACGCATTTGCGCTCACAATGTTAAATATAGGACACGCGCAGTACATTACGCTCGCAAAGAGTTCACGCAGGTCCACCCGCGTTAAACGTTGACGCACATTTTTTGCGCGGACGTTGTAAAATGACGTTCTGCACAAAGGGTTTTCCCCCTCGCGTTAATGCGTTTTTGCGCATGCGTTAAAATTTGCATTGGGAATGTAATAGAGCCCTTAATGTATACCGGCATCCTTGCCGCATGCCTCCACTTGTATCCCCTCCTGGAGTATATAGACTCCATGGAGAAGTGCACAAGACCTGTTAGAGCCTGTAAAGACTATAGCGAGAGGAGGCAACGGGTTGCGTTGGCAGAGGACAGGTAAGTACTGAATTTTTGTGGGGATTTGGTTTTTATATTAAGTGATTTTTCTAAACCAAAAGCAGTTAATACCAGGTTTCAGCAGCTGTTAATTTGTGTTCCATTACAGATTGATAGAGAATAATGAGCTTGATATTCTCTGGCTGCCCCACATTAGCACTCCCTTTACAAAGTATGAGAAGCGTTAGGCTGCTGCAATGGACCAGCCACGAGGGATGTTTTCAACTGGCTGTAATTAGGCAGGAGCCATTAGTATTAACAAGTGTGACTGTTATATTTAAGGGCTCACTCATTAGTCCTAATGATTAGGATGAAATACCTGATACCGGCTGGGTGGAGTAAAGGTAGCATCACTGCTCTATTCGTGGAGACACATTTTGGAATCCCGGTCAGAGCACCTCTCCAGTAAGTGTCCTTGGGCAGGACACCTAACGGTACATACTCGTCACCCAGGACATACTTGAAAACCAGAGAAATCTCAATGTATCCTTCCTGGTAAAATCTTTTCTCAAAAAAAAAAAAATAGGGCTCCTAATTGGGGTAGACTCGACAAAGCTCCATGCTGGAATTAGAATAAAGAGGACCTCTCACTTAGAAAGAATGAGAGATTCAATATGTTCAGCATTGCCAGAAAGCTGAGAGCTTCTCTCTATTATTATAAAGGGTAGACCTTTCATCCAAGGTCAAGGTCTTAGACGGCTCAGGAACAACAGCAACAATAACAGTGACAATAAAAAGTGCATTTTGCAGCTGAAGCATCTGATATTTTTGCATAGGATAGACACACAACCAAAGTTTGCAAATAAACAAATAAGTATGAAAAGAAAAGCATGAGGAACTCTAAAAACAAAGTAACCCCATTATGATCTGAACTGGAAGGCTGCCTGGTGGAGATAGACCAGAGAGGAACTCCAAAAACACCAGGGGCCATATTCCAACAAGGGATGAGCTGTTCGGTTCGATCGATTCGGAGTTCGATTCGAACATTGGCCGCTCGAAAGTTTGCGAACTTCGAACTTTTTGGGACGTTCGCCAAAAAAAAAAAAAAAAATTGAAAAAAAGGATAAAAAATGCTTAAAAAATACTAAAAATCTAGAAATAAAGAGACTCTTTACTGCAGAATATTATAAGCAACAGTTTATTAGATATTGAATTAAAACGGGAATATTTTTAACTTTGAAGCCTAAGGGATAAAACATTCTTGTTACTAAAACATCAGGCAGACACGGCCCTCTAATCAGGCACTGTAGAGGGCAGCCTGCCGGGGCCTCCCAATGATCCCCTTGAGGAGCATGCGGCCGCCAGAAGACAGAGCTGCGACTGTGCGGGCTAGCTGCCTGGGTGCATGTGGCAGAGACAGGTAGCGCAGGGAGGGAGCCGCTGCACCTACAGCCACGGCAGACCCCCCACAACCAGGATCCAGGGAGCCCCCACTGACCACCAGGCTAAGGTAAGGCGACACATTTCTAAAAAAAAAATCCGTGGAGATTTTTAAATGTCCCCGGGAACATAAAATAAAACCTTTTTTTTGCTTTCTCTACCTTGCTGAATGTATTTAATTATATATATTAGATACACTCAGCCAGGTAGAGGGGGGTGGCATGTGGGCTGCGCCGGGTCTCAGGCAGTGGTTTGTTTTTTTGTCTGTATATGTTTAGCAAATTTATAGGGGAAGGTAAGGGCAGGTATGATATATATATATATAGATAAGATATACATCTATATTCTTATAAATATATATATCCAGACTTGTATTACACACACATTTTGGCAACTAATTGCCCCCCCCCATTTGGCTGATCCCTCCAGAAGAAATGTTGAACACGATAGAGCAGAGAATAATATATATATTCTCTGCTCTGTCGGGTTCAACATTTCTTCTGGAGGGATCAGCCAAATGGGGAAGGGGTGCATTTAGTTGAGATTGTCCACATGCCACCCCCCATGTGCATATGTGTATATATGGTCTGAGGTCTGTGGGTGGGTGTATATATATCTGCGTGTTGATAAATACGTATATAGGTCTGCGTGTTGATATATACGTATATGTCTGTTTGTGGTATCAATGCATCCCTACTCTATACCCAGCGCTCCGTGTCCCTATAATATATATGATCAGGGGTTACTTTTTTTATATTTTTATACTATTCCTATTAAATTAACAGTAATTTTTTGATGTATATTATTCAGTAGAAACTTTTTTTGCCTATATAACATGTGCTTTGAGAAAATAAAACGGTTTTGTGTGTACATTTTAATTTAGTTAGTGGATTCCTCTCCAGTGCGGTGAGAAGCAAACGTAATGCAGTGTAGACACGCTGCGAGGTGGAGCGGAGTGAAGTCAAGCCTGCAAAATGTTTGCTTCTCTTCGCTACGCTGTACATCGCTACATGCTCAGTGTGTCTCAGCCTTTATTCCCGCATCACTAGCTTACCAAATCAGTTTGTATACTTGTTACTGACCCTGCTTGTTCTGAGGACCCGATCCGTTGCCAACTTTGCCTGCCATTTGACTATTCTCTCAGTGAATTCCCTGCCTGTTCTGTTTGCTTCCTGTGGCTACTGGTGTGCGCCAATTCTCACCATATAGAGTAGCGCAGTACAAGTGCATAAGCATTGCTGACCCGGTTTTGTTATAGCTGCTGATGTAACTGAATAGACCGGGGATCTCTTCTTCATTACCAAAACCTCCACCACTGCACTCTTCCACAATTCAGAGGGGTTACGGTGTGAAGGTACTTGCTGCCACCAAAGGCACAATATTTGGGTGCACTGTCTCTGACGCCTATACCATATTTATATAATTCTAATATTGGACCGCAGGGTCCAACCCTGCACTCTTCCACAATAACACAGAGGGGTTACGGTGTGACGGCATTGTTACCGACACTAAAGGCCAAATTTTAAAGCACTTATTGTTACTTTCATCCAAAGCCTGCTTAAGTTTCACCATAATTTAGCCAAAAAATCACTAAACTTGTTATGCGTGTCCTAAAATGTCTCCTCTTTTCATACAGACTGCCGCCCCAAGCAGTTGTTTATAAATAGATTAAAGGAAAACCATTTACCGTCATTTGAAATGTCATTTTTTGTTTTTAAATGTTTCTATACATCCTACAAATCCGCCACTTCACGGGCAGGTTATGGGGACCTCCTAGGCACGATATTTGAAGGAATTTTTCGTTTTTATTCTTAACCTTTATTTCATGGAAAACTCAGTTCCTTTAAAAATGATTTATTTTTTATTTTTGTCCTTGTTTCCTGTCCCCCAGGACGCTACCCGGACCCCCATACACCTTTAATGGTAAATATCTTGCATATATGCCCTCTTGGAGGGCACTCTAAAAATCAAACTTTCGAGTCCCATTGACTTGCATTGAGTTCGGTTCGTGTTCGCGTTCGAACTCGAACTTTTGAAATTGTTCGAGTTCGAATGCGAACCGAACACAGGAGGGGGGGGGGTTCGGCTCATCACTAATTCCAACAAAGCAGTTAATCACTACTGGCAAAACTATGCGGGAGCCATTAAACATCAGCAACCTTGACCCTCCAGATTTTTGGAACTACATTTTCCATGAGACTTTACCAATGTAGTTAGTGGCTGAGCATCAAGGGAGATGTAGTTCCAAAGCATTTGGAGGGCGCTTCTGCGCCGCCGCGAGTATCACCTCCTAGATTCCATTAGGACTCTATGGAGGGTTGCGATTCCGGGCTGCGAGATTGCGCAGCACAGCAGAGTGAACTATTGGTTGTCAGTCTCACTCCGATCCCAGGGACAAGAAGCGATGGACCGGGCCACCGTTCTCACGACAGGATGAGAAGTGAGTATTGGATTTATTGGGAGGGGGTGGGTTAGGGGGCGCTAAATGATTTTGCAAAAGCAGAATCATTTAGCACCAGCTTTTAGTTGTAGCATCCATGCGGTAATTAGCGCTAGGACTTTGTAATAACTTACATATCCTCACACTAATTACCGATTGCGCCCCCAATGTTAACTCCTTAACGACAGACGGGCTTCGCCCGTCAGGGGTGGCTTAACACCGGCGAGGCGCACAGGTACGCCTCGCCGACAACTGCTGCCGCAAGTCGCAGATTGCAGCCCGTCCCTCATTCGACAAGCGCCACGCGTCAATTGCTGCAGGGGGCGGCCTGACTTCAAGCCGTTCCCCTGCAGCCAATGACACGCGTCTTGCGCAGGCACGGTCAGGCTGCGCAGAGGGCCTGAGGCAGCCCATTGAAGACAGCGAGGCATACCTGTGCGCTCTGTGTCTTCAAAGCCCTCCTGCCTCCAGGACAGCATAGCATGTCCTGGGGCAGCATGGAGTTAAGTATAGTGTGCACAAAGTACAGTAATCTCGCGCAAGCTAGCGCAATCACCGATGCGCTAACAGATTATGCAACGGGTTAACGTTAGGGATGCAATATGGGGGGCATGCGTTAAAGTCACTTATCCTGACAGCGAGGATTACCAATCTGAACACTACCATTAGCGTTCACTATAGAATAGTGCCCTAGGTATCTCACAACTAGAGCAAAACAATCAGAAACGAGAGGTTTTATGATGATAACATTTACTTGCTCATCTTAGCCCATTGTTGATACAGATGCCATTGCGATGCTCACCCAGTCTTTCACAGAGACCAGTGGGTATTGAATTGATTAGTACTGAAACACCTGCTTAACATAACTAGCCATCTGTTGGCTGGATGTGCAATATGATAGTTATATCTGGTTATGGACATGCAACTCAATATATTCTGGAAAGAAGTTAGACTGACCAGCCGTACACTTTGGGCCCTATTACATTCTTAACGCAAAAACGCACGCTAAAAGCGTGTTATTTTGCGCGAAGCGTTAAACGTTACTGCACGAAAATCACCGCTGGAATTACATTCCTCGCGCATTTTTTCATCCGTCGGGAAATTGCGCTCGTAAAACCGACGCGCAAAAATGCAAGCAAAGTACCGTTGCACGCAGAAATCAGTGAGCGGCTGAGCTCACTTGCTTGGGTTGACTCCTATTTATCCAACAGGTCCTTCTGTGTGTCCTTTGCTGGTAACTCCTCCTCTTCATTGCCTCTATCTGTTGGTGTACCTCAAGGCTCTGTCCTTGGTCCTCGGCTCTTTTCCATCTACACCTCCTCCCTGGGCAAAATCATCAACAGCTTTGGCTTTAATTACCACCTCTACGCTGATGACACTCAGATCTACCTCTCTACCCCTGATCTCTCTCCCCCTGTCCTTTCAAAAGTCAGTGACTGTTTATCTGGCATCTCCTCCTGGATGGCCTCCCACCACCTAAAGATCAACATGTCAAAGACTGAACTCCTACTTATTCCTCCCTCCAATGCCTTCCCACCTCCTGACTTCTCTATCACGGTGGAGGGTATCGCATCTCCCCATCAAACCAAGTTCGCTGCCTTGGAGTTACACTTGACTCTGCTCTTTCCTTCATCCCCCACATCAAGTCTCTTTCCTCCTCCTGCCGATACCAACTGCGTAATATTTCCAGAATTCGGCCATTTCTTACCGCTGTCACCACAAAACAACTCATACACGCCCTGGTAATCTCCCGACTCGACTATTGCAATAATCTCTTATCTGGCCTCCCTCTGTCCCGCCTCTCCCCCCTACAATCCATCCTGAACGCCTCCGCCAGGCTAATTCACCTCACCCGCCGCTCTGTCTCTGCCGCTCCCCTCTGCGAGTCCCTTCACTGGCTCCCCATCCACTGCAGAATTAAGTTCAAAATCCTTATCCTTACCTACAAAACCCTCACTAACTCAGCTCCCCACTACCTGTCCTCACTAATCACCAAATACACCCCAGCCCGCTCCCTAAGGTCAAACAGTGACCTGCGCCTAGCTTCTCCCCGCATCACCTCTTCCCATGATAGACTGCAGGATTTCTCACGCGCAGCCCCCACTCTCTGGAACGCTCTCCCTCGTACTGTCAGACTTTCCCCTAACTTCTCTTCTTTCAAACGCTCCCTGAAAACATTCCTATTTAGGGAAGCCTACCACCCAACTCACTGACACAACCATCAATCACTCTCACCTTACAGTCCTCTCCTCCTGTTTCCAACCCCAACCCTCCCAGATTGTGAGTTCCTACGGGAATAGGGCCCTCATCTCCTCCTGTACTGTTTGTCAAATGTTGTTCAATGTATTGTAACCCTGTCTATACTGTGCTTATTGTACAGCGCTGCGGAATATGCTGGCGCTTTATAAATAAAGAATAAGAATGTAATTTTTAACACGAGTCCGTCAGAGTCCATAATTTTTGACTCAAGTCCGTAATTTTTGTGCGGACTGCGCACAACAGACATACGTTTTGATGGAAGACAAGGTAGTGGCCATCATTTTTGACGGATCTAGAAAAACAATGTGCGCATCGACGTTCTCCGTTGTGAATCCGCAGTTTGGTATGGTCAGGTTTTTACAGTTTGCCGTTACCACCAGCTTTTCAAAGACGTTAAAATTATGCGCGCAAACATTGTCTGTTAAATTTTGTGCTAAGATTGTAATACCATGCGCGCACCAGTGCACAAACGCATTTGCGCTCACAATGTTAAGTATAGGATGCGCACACTAAATTGCGCTCGTAAGGGTTCGTGCAGGGTCACTCGCGTTAGACGTTAACGTGCATTTTCTGCACCAACGTCGTAATACGACGTTCAGCGCAACGGGTTTTGCTTCTCGCGGTAATGCGTTTTTGCGCGCGCACACAATTGTGCGCAAAGAATGTAATAGGGCCCTTTATCAGCATTATGATAGGCCAGGTCCTTGGTTTTGAGATACTTCCTATCCATGGTACAATACAGACAATAGCAAGTTCTCTATTGACTTATTACAGGTGTTTGCTATATCACATGACATTATGGATACGGTCAGATATATTCTGGGTCAAAGCTCCAAAGTGCATTAGCTAGCAGCAACATTCCACTGGTTTCCACAGTGACTGCTTCACTTTTAGAACTTTGCCCAAGGATCGCTCTTGGTGATTTAGCAATCACCAATACTGTATGTATTACTGACATGTACGTCTCAGGTGACATAATGTAGAAGATAAAATATGCAGAGTGAAATCCCCCGAGCATTCCGCTGGCATGTATGGTAAGCTGGAAGGATCAAATTCACCATTAGATATATGTTTTGAAACATAGAATATGCAGCATCAATAACCTGCATATGATGTGATACTAATAAAACGAATATCTCCTCACGAAGAGAAGGTATAGTTTACCAGGTGATGTAAACTCACTCCGTCACATGATCAAGCGAGATTTCAAACACCGATCTAGGTTTGAAGGGACGCGATCAAGAGGTGGTTGAGAATTAAAGTCACATTGCGAATTATACATTTTGTTGTTGCTGAGTTATTTTTCTATTTGCATTTTAGTTGGTTTGGATGGTAACTAGATTCCAACAACTTTATGGCTCTAGCCCTCGATTTAATCCCTTTGCAATCATTTGGAAATGCTTATCAAAGGTGTGCGCAGGGGGTGTGCACAGGGGGTGTGCGTAGGAGGTGTGCCCATGCACACCCTAATGGTGGGTAAAGTGGTCCTCTTTCACCACCTACATTGACATTTTAAATGTCCCTTATCTGGTTTATGAAGAATAGCATAAAAACCGACTGGATCTCTGATTACTGGCTCATTATTTCTAGCAAAAAACATGAATCTTCTAAATATAAGTTTCCAATTAATAAATGTTCCATGTGTGCGCACGCTAATGTAATGGGCTGCGCATGCCAGTCTCGCTTATCCAATCTGCTAAAAAAAGTGTCAAATAATTAGCCCCCCTGGCGGTGTTCCCGAGTGTGTCTCGGGGTTAAATTTCACCGCTGAGTGCGGCAGCCCCGAGACACACTCGGGCTGCATACATCACTTCTCCGGGCGCTCCCTCGCTGATCCTCGGAGTCTCCTCCGGCGATCGCAGTGTTTTACATCCTGGATTCCTTCTCGCGGGGAGGGCACCAGGAAGCATGAGGACGCGATCGTCGGAGGAGACTGCGGGGGACATCGAGGGAGCACAGGGACAGGTGATGTATCCAGCGGCATCTCGAGTGTTGCTCGGGGTTACCGCTTCCAACATAAGAATTTAACCCCGAGCCACACTCGGGATACCGCTAGGGGGGGAAAAAAAAATAGACCACTTATAGACAAGAAATTTTTTAAAAAAACAGACCACCAGAGAGGTTAATCAGCAGAAATTACCATTAAACCGTTCATGACCAAGCGATTTAACATAAACTCACTGCCAGGAACCAGTGGACCTATGGAAAACCACTTTCCATTACAAACAGTGTATATATGTAGGTACATTTTTTCATTCATACATTATAGAGATAGAAAGCTTATCTGACAGCGCACAAATAAGCTAATCGCTACATGTCTAATGATATAATACAGCAGGTGATCGTGGGAAAGGAAAATGGACCTAAGCTATTTAGACCGGGGCAGACGAGCATTTTTCAGAGCAGAAGGAACGTCCGTGAGAGTGCACGTTCCTTCCACTCTGACACCCATCTGGACACCTCCCTGAGCGCCGTCAGTGCACTCAGCGCTGCAAGTCTCGATCCTCCTATGGAGGATCACGCTTTGCAGCCCCATCGAATGCGCGGTGTAGCGTTTCGGCGGGGAGGGCTTTCAGCAAGTCTGCCGTAGTGCGCGCAAATCATGTGCGCTACAGCATATGGCCAGCCCCGTCGAAGCGTCACAACGCTGCGACGGATGCCTGGAGGCACGTCATACCCCAGCCTTAAACAGCTTCAGCACCTCAGAAGACATGTCCAAGGTGCTGAAATTTTGGAGGCACTTTGTAGAGGCCATTTGCAAGTGAATTTCGTTTTTTAATAAATGGAATTCCTTTGCCTTTCTCCAAGAATATGACCAGATTAATTTTCTTAAAGTTAAGCACCTGCGGGAGCTTTTGGATATCAAAACATACTTATTTATTTATTTATTTATAAAGGATTTTACCAGGAAGGATACATTGAGATTGCTCTCGTTTTCAAGTATGTCCTGGGTTCAAGAACATTGAGTGGTTACAGAAATACAATAGTAAAATGCAAGATATTAACACAAAACCTTGATCAAAGTAGCAAAGGGATATAGTCTGGGGGTGTGGTTCCCAACCCTGGTCCTCAGGTCCCCTACCAGACCAGATTTTAAGGATCACCTCGGGGAAATGCAGACCGAATCCTGCAATCACTGAGCAGCAAATCATATCACCTGTGCTGTGCTTCACATATCTGGCAAACCTGGCGAGGCGGAGGGTCCTGAGGACCAGGGTTGGGGACCACTTCTCTAGGTGAACCCTTGTACCTAAATAATTTCAAAATTCATATCCAAAGGACTTAAATTGGGGCACGGATGAGGCTACTTGTGCTCCGTCTAATACAGTGTATAAGGGGAGCATCTGTAGACAAATGCAATTCTTGCACACGGAGAATACAAGGGAACAATAGAACAAGGCTTCATTACGGCACATATTCCTTTGTTTCATCCACTGACACTCATTCTTTTTCGATGCTTACTGCAGCATTAGGGGACACTGAAAAGCTGCTAAATTCCAGTAAATTATTACAGCACGGCTACAGATGAATTGTAGGGTAAAATAATAATAATAATAATATATTCCGTATATATATATATTAATAATATATTCAGTCTATATATATATATATGGCAAAATAATAGTAATAATATATTTTATATATATATATATAATAATAGCAATAACATATTCAATATATATATGGTAAACTAATAGAAAATATTAATAATAGTTTATCCATCATGTATAATCTGTTTCTCTCATTAGCTTTCTGCATATCTGAATAATAAATGTGAAATATATTTCATGCAAATTTAAAATGTATGCTTGCGTATACACATAGAAGTGGCATAGTGCAAGTTTGTTCATATTTATGCACAGCTGTCATTTTTGTTTCATTATATTCCCATGAAAGCAGCTAGTTTAGCACAAACACCTATGAAACCAGCCGAGTGAAAGCTGTAGATTTTAAATCTCTCAGAAACTGATGTACCTTAATACCAGTGATCTAGTCGTAATTTTTATACTGTACCTTGGACGCTTTTAAAATCTTTTTTTTTAAAAAAAAACTACTTGTATTAAATATTTACGATAACTGTAAACTGTAAACACAATATCTCTGTGTTTTATTGGTACGTATGGTCTTCAGGTATTAAGAGACCCTTCCTCTGTAACAATGTAGCAAAACGCCTCGTTATACTTAGAGAAGGGTTTTTGCAACAAATGCCAAAGTGGACTAAAGGCACAGCCTTCGACATAATGCCGTGGAAGTATGGAAGTATTGCAGGTATCATTACAGCAGCTCGCAGCAGCCTCCTCTCTCCTAGACGTGACCAAACTAACAATGAGCCATTCCACAGGACTGTGACTCGACGTACGATCGGAGACAATCGAACCACAGCAATCAATTAGCATGGATTTAACCCTAAACCTGGGAAGATTAGGTACTAAGGTACGGTTTTTGGTTTGGAATGTACAAGTATCATCCTCTTCTCGTCTTCTTGTGCTATACCCCTCACGCTCAGTAATCCCAGCTGAGACCAAATTCGAGGCCAATGACACATAACCATTGATTACACAGCCTAAGCCGTAATTACCAGAAGAAGACTTATATATACTGTACCTCTTCATATATCTCAAAATTGTAGAATAGTAACTTTTTTGTCCTTTTACATATTTATGATGTCTATTTTTCTCTGCAAGTGGCCAAAGAAATTTTAGTAATTCGGAAAAAAGTCACCGGAATAATTTTGGTGAGATTATTTCTGGTGTGTCCCCTACGGGTTGAGTATATCCTGAATATTGGAAAAATCCAAATCTTGCCAACATGGTACCAAAAGTGGAAAATTCCACATCTGACGTCTTGTAATGGGACAAAATTATTAAAAATATTGTATAAAATGGCCTTCAGGCTGTGTGTATAAGGTATAAATGGAAGATAAATGATTTTCATGTTTAGACATGGGCCCCTTTTCCAGGATATCTCATTATTACATGCAAATATACCAAAAAACAGAAATCCAAACCATTTCTAGTCCCAGGAATTTCAGATGGGGGGCACTCAACCTGTAGTAACTTTCATGAGCATCCTTGCCCAGACCTGTCTATTAGTCACTGCCCATCCGGTGATGGTTCACCATACTGGTACACAGTAGACTAAGCATCTTTGACCTTGTATTACTTAATCACAACACAGACACACCACATAAACTCGCCGATCACTTGCCTACGTTCACCTGTCATTGGCTGCCAAATCCGGCCCAATTCAATGTGCATTCTGCTACAGGTTTATGCAGGGTTCAAGTCCTAGAAATATAAGCGTGAGAACTCACCAACATTTGTGTACATTCTGGTCTCAAAGATTACCGAGAGCTGCAGAAGCTGCAGCACTTCTTTATACATGAGAATGCCATTCCTCTGGCAAACACTGACAAATCGTCATTCCCATGCCTTTCCAATGCACTTAAATCTATGAAAAACACTTAAACATAGACGGTTTTATAAAATTGTGTCTATATAGAAAGGTATTGCAGCTTCCCAGTATATCAGCCGAAAGGGAACTAAGTTCCTCCTGCTGAAAAGGTGAGGGAACTTCATTCTACGGAACTTGACCCATGGGTTTACGTGTAACAGAGCTAAACCTCCAGCCAAATACTATCAGGGTTATTCAGAGAGCGTGAAAAGCAGGAGAATGACTGGAGAATGAAAACTTCTAGTGAGATGAAAGGGCGAATTTTTCTGGTTTGGCTATTTTGACCTAGAATTTTTCATTCTCCAGTCATTCTCCTGCTTTTCACGCTCTCTGAATAACCCTGTATGTTTCGAGCACCCGGCAGAACCTTTCCAATGAGTTATCTCAAGATCACATCAAATGCACCAATCTGGTCCCAACATTTCTTCTCCTCCACTAAAATCAGGACCATTACCCTCTACGAAGCAAAGGCAATGCTTGTCTTTTTACAGGAATTGCAAGACCCCCCCCATGCATCATAATTCCAGGTTGCAAAAAAAAAAGAAGATATAGCACCATCGTCAACAGTTGATTAAGATACAAAATTTATTCTTGTAACAATAGAAGCTGGTCATGCTACTGAATTCAGTTTCCTGCAAGATCTCTCACGTCAGTAGCCATGAATCATAGACATACAGTAAAGAGTACATAGTACACAGCTATGTATCGCTCCGTCGTCAATAAATAGATAAAATAAGGGCACGGGTTTGCTTTTTTTTGTCTTTTTTTTTCTGTAATTTTAAACATAAGAACAACAAAATATAATTTAGGGTTAGTAACTGCATAACTGCACTTTAGGACTGCACATCACCCAATACGACAGACTGCATCTTCGTGTAATAGGTACAGTTCGTATCATTAGTTAAGCGAAGAAAAAACGGTACTGATAGGGTTTTGAAGAACGTCGTAGAGCTGTACTCTTCAAACCTGCTCCCAGGACCCAACACGTCTAGATATCCTTGTTTCTGCATGGTTGAATTAGCCCCCCCAGCTCAATCAATTTCACTGAGACACCTCTATAACTTTTATGGGACAGACTAAAAGCAGGGCTGACCCCCCACAGCTTTTGCAGAACTACAATGCTTTACTAACCTTAACGTCTGCAGGGTAACATGGGAATTGTAGTTCTACAACAGCTGCGGATCTACCTTTACAGCTCCATGACACCCCGTCGGGTCCTTGAGAACCAGGCTTTGAGGAGCACAGCATGCAGAAGAATAGCTTTCAGCACCAGTAACCACTGGACAGCTCCTCGCCACCCACCAAAAAGGATTGCAGCCAGAAATAAGCAAGGCGCATCATCGGATTAAATCTCTGTTACACCCCTCGAGGCAGAGGAATTTATGTTTAAAAATAAAATAATTAAAAAGAGACACAAAAAATAAAGAAAATCAGGCATTCTTAGAGAGATAAAAGTGTCAAAAGCTGCTCGTTCCACCTTTTACCTTTTTTTAATCCACAAAAGGAGTTAATTTTTTTGCTGTTGTCTGTTTTTATTTAATTTAGTTGGTTTTTTTTACAGAAAAAGCTCCTCTTTTCCATCGAAGGTCCTCTTGAAATCCCAATTCCATTTTGTTTGTTTGTTTTGTTTTTTTAGCAAACAAGATCCAGTATGTTTTCGACGTTTTTTTTTTGTGTGTGCAATAGTTGTCATTTTGGCAAGCTTGTGTTTTGTTAGATCACTTAAATATATATTTATTTATATAGGTGAGAGACGATGTGGCTATCCTGTATGCTTGGTATTATGTACAGCAGGGTGGACGTCCTCAGGCAGATGACAATATATTTGGTAGCATTTTTGTTGTTGTTGTGCAGACTTATCTCCCGAAGAAAAATAATCATAATAATAATAATAGCAGTACGATAAATCCTTTTATTTATGTTTTTAAATCTCAAACACGTGATGGTTTTAACGCAATGTGGTTTTATTATCATGCGCTGAACTCATTTCTTGGAATATTTTTTTTTTATTTATTTTTTTGCTCTCATTATTATTAGTATTGTTGTAGTTGTTATATTTCTCGTTCTTTTTCTCTCCCAGACAGTTTCGCATAATATGTACAATTATCAGTGCCTTCTATGTCATTTTGGATCATGACAAGACCACAGACTGCAGCAGGACCCCTGTGGCTTGATCCAAAACAGAAGCATCTGGTTGAGGATGTTCAGTAATCCTGGTGTCCAGGTTTAAGGTGTTTGAATCCTTCCTCTGGATTATGGGTGAAGGGTAGGAGCTGCTGTCCAGAGGGTCACTTGGAGGTCTGTTCTCCTTCCCATAGAAGAGGATCCTCTCTTTTTTGGGGCTGCAGTGGTCCCTCTCATATTCCTCCTGAGCTTTTTCTATCTTGCGTTTTTTCATCTTGCTCTTGTGCATGTGAAAGGTGCTGAGGGAAAGGACCACCAGGCAGAAGATGACTGTGGCCAGGACAATTAAGACCAGTGTGGAGGAGAAGGACTGAAGCAAAGGTTCCACCACTTCTGTCAGGCAGTTGGTGGAGCTGCTGTTGGATGGAGAGGTCCTGTTTAAGAGACATGGTGACATAGACAGCCTGAGCTGCTTGGAGAACCTTGGACTCATGGAGAAGGTTGGTGGTAAATTCCTCAGATAATAAATCTATGTATGCAGCAATAAATAAAGGGTGATCTCTTTGTATTCCTTCTTACCAGGAGAGCAGAGGCTGGATAATATTTCCCTTTAATTCACTGAAGTTTTGGGTGAGCTGTGAATGGCAACAACCTGTAAATAAAGTCAAAAAAAGAGGAAAAGAAGAAAAAAAAGAGAGTTTATATCACATGGGGAGACAAAGAGAACCAGAAGCCATCTTCTACACAAGATGGTTTGAAGGCATGGCCAGTCATGGTACCATGGGGATGTGTCTTGAATGATGTGCATCCCATCTTAGAAAGAAAAGAAAAAGCCCTGGTGATACAATGTAACTATAAACCCAAATAAAGGGGGTGTGGGGGTAAATAAACACATAGATGTGCTTGAAAGGATGTTTGATCCAGTTACTGAGCTCAGCAGAGAAAGGGATAGATCTGCAGATGCCAAGTTGGAAGCAGGATAAGAGCAGAGCTGCCTGCCAGCTGCACTTGCTTTATTTCATGTGCAGCCAACCCAGGATCCCCCCCCCCCCTAGAGAAACACAAGTAAATCACTGGAAACTGGTCACCCCACAGCAAATCAAAGGTGTGAGCAGGGGAAGGATTTTATTCTATGTTTTTCATGCTAGGAGGGTGAGGTGGAGGTGGTGGGGTCATTAAAGCCTGCACCATTCTGCTCCTGCAAGGGTTAACGTTATCTTCTGGTACCCAAGTGATGCTGCTGATGGATGGATGGCTGGCAGTGCAGCATCCCTGTGAGAGAGTCAGGCTGGCAGTGCAGCATCCCTGTGAGAGGGTCAGGCTGGCAGTGGCTGCAGGTGATGGCAGAGGCTGGCAGGGATACATTGTGTCTGGGGGTCTCGCTCACCTGTCGGGTGTCCGTGGTGCTGCGGCTCTCCGCTCTGCGCTCTAGTCCCAGCCCCTGGCTGCCTCCCGGCTGCAGAGAGGCACTGAGCGAGGCGCCCGAGCCGCAGCCTATTGCCAGCCTCCCCTGCACTGACGTCACTCTGCCCCTGGCTCCCACTCGCAAGGCTCGGGCGACCACCCGACCGGCGCCCCTAATCCAGCCCCATGCAGGGGAGAGGGGAACTGGCAATAAACAATCCCCGGAAAATGAAAGATTATCTGACGCCCCAACCCCGCGGAGTGCCAGCTCTGCTGCCTAACTCATCCCAGCGCTGGGTTCAAGGCATCCCCTAGCAATGCTGGATGCCTCAGCCTGATGGGACTGGGTGTAACCTGCACTACTGATACTCCAGGGGGTGTTACATGAACTACTACACTGGATGTTATCTGCACTACTGCAGGGGGTGTGACATGAACTGCTGCTATTGCAGGGGATGTTATCTCCACAACTGCAAGGGGAGTTACTTGCACGACTGCTACTGCATGGCATGTTACCTGCACTATGCATTGCAGGGGATGCTATATCCACTACTACAAGAGGTGTTACCTGCACTACTGTTACTACAAGAGTTGTTACCTGCACTACTCCTACAAGGGATGCTATATGCACTACTGCAGGAGGTGCTACCTGCACAACTGCTACTGCAGGAGGTGTTACACTACTGCTACTACAGGAGGTGTTACCTGCACTACTGTTACTACAAGAGTTGTTACCTGCACTACTCCTACAAGGGATGCTATATGCACTACTGCAGGAGGTGCTACCTGCACAACTAGTACTGCAGGAGGTGTTACACTACTGCTACTACAGGAGGTGTTACCTGCACTACTGTTACTACAAGAGTTGTTACCTGCACTACTCCTACAAGGGATGCTATATGCACTACTGCAGGAGGTGCTACCTGCACAACTAGTACTGCAGGAGGTGTTACACCACTGCTACTACAGGAGGTGTTACCTGCAGTACTTCAGCTCAAGCTTGGGCTGTGCATTCACATTGTACCAGGCTATAGTGCAGATATCCTAGTACACCCTCCTATATATACAGGGCAGAGACCCCACTGCATATCACACCCACACACACACCTGTGTGTCACAGTGGCCCCCCTCAGGAGCCAAAGGAGGGTCCTTGCTGCTGTGTTTATTAAGCCCTTTAGGCAGGTATGTGTTCTGCATATTGCAGAACCCTGGACACAGGATACAAAAGAACCAGACAAGACACATGAGGAAAGCCCTGCACTGGGGTAAGGTCCTTGGATTTCCTTCTGACTATACAGAGTACAGGGTGGGAATATACACAATGACAGGGTTAAACCAGACTTGACAGGAAGGAATATCTAGCAACAATGGAACAAGAAAGAGATCCTTGAGGTGGTCTCTATAAACCAGAACTATGAACTGCTGCACTAGATACACACATAAAGAAAACTTGAACCAGAACAGACTTGACAGAAATGTAGTCAGCACTGCAGTCTGCAGGGCAGGACTCACATATAGAACTTGAGGTAGAGCTGCAACCAGCAGGGACATATAACAAAACTGGATTCCTATGATTAGGACTCACGCCAGATAAACAAACAACAGAGACTGTGGCGTGGTTCAAACATAAACCAGAATCCTGAAAACCACACAGACAAAACACAAATAAGCGAGAGAATGGTCAGAATACAAAAGCTAGGAGTCAATAAACCAGAATATCATATACGGTACCAGGGGTTACAAGAATCGTCAGAATACAGAGCCAGAAGTCATGAATAGGGATGAGCCGAACACCCTTGTGTTCGGTTCGTATCCAAACGGCCGGAATGTTCGAATACGAACTCGAACACAATGTAAAGTTTGGGGGCCGAACACGCAAAATGTGTTTGCAGTTCTCCTAAATGTACCGGCGGCTGCCGGTACATTTAGGAGACCTGTGGCTGCAGCCCCCAGCCCCCGTAACTCACCTGTCCTGCAGCTGTCCCAGCCTCCTGTTCCCCGGTCCGTCAGCTCCTCCGGTCCGTCTGGCCGCGGCTCCTCTCTGCCCCTCGTCTTCATGCTGAATGATCTGATTGGGCAAAGTCCTGCGCCTGACCTGGACTTTGCCCAATCAGGGCTCTAATTCAATATTGAGCCCTGATTGGGCAAAGTCCAGGTCAGGTGCAGGACTTTGCCCAATCAGAGCTCAGCATGAAGATGAGCTTTAACCAAGCTCTGATTGTTTAAAGTCTTGCACCGACTTTAACCAATCAGAGCTTGGTTAAAGCTCTGCCCCATGCCTCATCTTCATGCTGAGCTCAGATTTTTTTTTACTACTCTTACTCATAAATCAGTACTTCCATATAACACTGAATACTCATAATACACGGCGCACATTACTGTGAGGTTTATTGCTGTGGAGCTCTCTCATTTAGTTACACACAAATTTTGTTGAACTGCCAGCAACTACGATGCCTGTTTGACGGCTGTGAAAGTCCCCATAGAGAAGTAATGGTAAATCTGTTCAGAGACATCGAACAGCAGAGAAATGCCCTGATGTTCAGTGGTTTCAATAGGCAGGTTTATTCAGACGAACACCATCATGGCTATTCAGAGAGAGGTGAAAACCTTGAGAATTGCCAGGAGAATGAACAATCTAGACCAAATAGCCAATTTGGAACGTGAGATAAAGGGGAGAATTTTTCTGGTTTGACTATTTTGCCCTAGAATTTTCAATTCTACAGTCATTCTCAAGGTTTTCACCTCTCTCTGAATAACCCTGCATAGGTTTCAATGTTAAAAATATTCCCGTTTTTACCCCATATCTAATAAAAATTTTATTCCATTAATCTGTAGTAAAAAGTCTCTTTATTTGTTGATTTATTTTTCTTAGTATCTAATAGGCATTTTTAAAAAAAATCTATATTTTTTTCTTTCTAATAGTGGGTTTTTTCTGTAACAGCCCTTTTTATTATCATTCAGAGGATCTTATTTATTAATTCCAGACATTTTCGTTCAGTAGTTGTTTTGAAAACAGCTGGTGACGGGTTCGCGGTGGCATTTGGGGGCTGATTCCCTGCACTTCAGGGACCCTGCGGTGAATTCACCAGGGAAATTTGATTCCCCAAAGTGCCTGCGTCATTTCGGTGCTCTGTGAATATCCCATTTAGTGGTGATTTTTTTGCTGCCCCCTGGAAAGTGCCAGCCTAGGCCTTGCCTACCCAGGACATACTTGAAAATAAGAGAATTCTCAATGTATCCTTCCAGGTAAAATAGTTTTGTGTCTTTGTATTGATCCCAAAGTGGATTTTGTTTCTGGGGGAGCACAAATAAAGGCCCACCAGTCTACCTCATGTTTGACAAGCAGCATGAGCAGGTATGGTTTGCTATGTAGCAGCCTGTGGTTTCATTTTGGTTAGGACTCGCCCTTATAGAGGTGCCTTGACGCTGGCGGGCGAGCTAGTCTTATAATGGCCATTGATAAGAAACCAAACCTCCTAATTGTGTTTCGTTTCACACGGTATAATTGGAGTAAGCGCAGATGACATTTTTTTCTTTGCTACGTTGCTTATAATATTCTGCCGTAAAGAGTCTCTTTATTTCTAGATTTTTTTATTATTTTTTAAGGGTTTTTTATACTTTTTTCCAAAAAAAAATTTTTAGAACTCGAACCGAACAGGCCAAAAAGTTCGAAGTTCGCGACCTTGCGAACGGCCAAAGTTCGAATCAAACTCTGAACTGATCAAACCGAACAGCTCATCCCTATTGATGACCTACATTTCTCAGAATTTGTTCGAATGCACAGATGGCCAGAGAATCGTGGGAGTTGTAGTCTAGAAACATCTGATGGGCCAGAGGTCGAGATCCCTGGCTTAGAGACTTATTACTGGGCTGGGCTTTGCAGCTCTGCTATACACCTGAGCACATCAAATAAGTGCTACCTTCTCCCCCAAATCTCCTGCTAAGGCCTAGTGTGCAATAAAAAAGCTGTGGTTCTGTGGGATGTTTTACGGATTAGAATCAATGTGTTTTTAGCTTTTTACACAAAAAACGTACTAAAATATCTATTGTGCGTCATCATAGAAAGTCGTAATATGAAGTTTTGAAAGCATCTTGAAGACTCATGTTGTATTTGCTTAAGAAAGTCTGCCCTGGGTCAATATAGTGCTTTAAAAAAAAGTCTTGATAAATTCAGTCTGGTAAAATCTGCATTTTAGCAACCTAATTTACAAAGCGCTCCATATCCGTGCTCCTGCCACACATCGTTCCATTAGCATGCAGGTAGATATGATGACACTCCTGGGCTAAAATTCACGATTTTATTGATTCATTAAAAGGTCAACGTTACAGCTCCATCCAGGAGCTTCCTCAGGCCATACAATTTCTTCCTTTTTTTTTGGATAAAGTGTTTTACCAGGATGGATACATTGAGATTTCTCACGTTTTCAAGTATGTCCTGGGTGGCATAAATGTACAAATGTACATAAATGAATAAAAACATATAATAACATTCACAAGGAGGCTCACCCAATCTCCCAATCAGCGTGGCCCCACCACCTGTGCGCATGCGCCGACTCCTGTCTCTGTGGGATGATGTGTTGGTGTTACCATAGTGACGGAACGCTATACTTCATTGCTAATTCAGGCGCAACTAGAAAGGTTTAACAACACAATTAACTGTTACCATTCTAGGTGTATTAATCTAGCATATAGGGAGGGTTTCCTCCAATCAATCATTTATATTAAAGTGTGATTCAGTGAGCAACCACGCACTAAAAAGTGCATATCTGTCAAAAGACACTGAATTATAAAGTGCTACACCTAAGTGTCCTTTGTGTCCAATTAATGTTTATGTGTTACAAGTAGGGATGAGCTGTTCGTTTCGATCAGTTCGGAGTTCGATTCGAACATTGGCAGTTCAAAAGTTCGCGAACTTGGAACTTTTTGGCGTGTTCGGTTCGAGTTCGATTTTTTTTTAAAAAAAGTATAAAAATTACAAAAAAATCTAGAAATAAAGAGACTCTTTACTGCAGAATATTATAAGCAATGGTTTATTAGATATAGAATTAAAACGGGAATATTTTTAACATTGAAGACTATGGGATAAAACATTCTTGTTACTAAAACATCAGGCAGACACGGTCCTCTAATCAGGCACTGTAGAGGGCAGCCTGCAGGGGCCTCCCAAGGATCCCCTTGAGGAGAATTGAGGAGCAAGGAGCATGCGGCTGCCAGGTGTCAGAGCTGCGACTGTGCGGGCTAGCCGCCCGGTGGCATTTAGCAGAGACAGGCAGCACAGGGAGGGAGCCACTGCACCTGTGGCCACGGCAGACCCCCCAGCCCCCACCAGGATCCAGGGAGCCCCCACTGACCACCAGGCTAAGGTAAGGCAGCACATTTCTAAAAAAAATACAATCCGAGGACATTTTTAAGTGGCTCCAGGAACATAAAAACTTTTTTTTTCTTTCTCTGCCTGGCTGTATGTATTTAATTATATATATTAGATACATTCAGCCAGGTAGAGGGGGGTGGCATGTGGGCTGCGCAGGGTCTCAGGCAGTGGTTAGCAAATTTATAGGGGAAGGTAAGGACAGGTATGATATACTGTATATATATATAAAGATATATATCTATAATCTTAGAAATATATATCCAGACTTGTATTACACACACATTTTGGCAACTAATTCCCCCCCCCCATTTGGCTGATCCCTCCAGAAGAAATGTTGAACCCGATAGAGCAGAGAATAATATATATATTCTCTGCTCTGTCGGGTTCAACATTTCTTCTGGAGGGATCAGCCAAATGGGGGGGGGCGCATTTAGTTAAGATTGACCACATGCCACCTCCCCATGTGTGTATATGGTCTGAGGTCTGTGGGTGGGTGTATATAAATATCTGCGTGTTGATATATACGTATATATAGGTCTGCGTGTTGATATAAAATTTTCGTTTCGGCTTGTTTCATTCGTAATTCGACAATTTTCATTTCGGATCATTTCGGACGATTTCCATTTCAGTTCGGCTCGTTTTTCGTATCGACTTTTTTCTGTGATTTTGGACATTTTCGTGTATTCAGTGTGGGAAATGTTTTGCCCCATAGACTTGAGTGGCTCTCGATTTAGTGGTTACTCTCTTAATATAATTGAATTTTACCATATGGTTTATTTTTATATTACTAAATTTTGATAATTGTTAGTTAGCATCTCGTCCCGTTGCCTGATCTATTTTTTCACCAGTACCTGATGGCATCAGGTCTACCTCTTCCCCTTCCTGGAATGCACACAGCATCTCGCTTCATTACCAAGAAAGCTACACTTCAAAAGCCATACTAAGGAGAAGAAGAAGAAACATCACCACCAAAATATAAGTAGTCAATTCTTATTTTGAATTTTATTTCCGGAGTGTTTTCTAAAGTGTCAGATATAAAAAAAAATAAAAAAAATTATATATTCGTTTGAAGAATTAATTTGCGTTCATATTTGTTTCAATTTAAAATGTACACTTGTGTTATACACATTGTACTTTAATCAACTTTTGTTTCACATAAAGGTGCGCCAGGAATTCATTTCACATTCCCTTTCATATTACTGTGTCCTTGGAAGTGTGTGGACACTTTCTTTTCCGCTACGGCAGCACCGACCTTAACAATTCACCTAACATAGAAGCGCTGCCTTCACACACACACACCTTGTCTTCAATGTTAAAAATATTCCCGTTTTAATTCAATATCTAATAAACCGTTTATTATTATGTTCTGTAGTAAAGAGTCTCTTTATTTCTAGATTTTTTAAACCTCACAGTAATGTGCGCCGTGTATGTATGAGCATTCAGTATTATATGGGAGTACTGCTTTATGAGTAAGAGTAGTTAAAAAAATAAAAATAAACGTAAAACTCGGGGGGGTGACACCATGAGTTACTGCACCGGGTGACACCAACCCTAGTGACGCCACTGATGGTGTGAAGGCACTTGCTGCCACCAAAGGCACAATATTTGGGTGCACTGACGCCTTTACCAGATTCATATCTTTTTAATATAGGACCGCATGGTCCAACCCTGCACTCTTCCACAATACCACAGAGGGGTTACGGTGTGACAGCATTGTTGCCGACGCTAAAGGCCCAATTTTAAAGCACCTATTGTTATTTTCATACAAAAGCCTGCATAAGTTTCACAATAATTTAGCCAAAAAATCACTAAACTTGTCCTGCGTGACCTAAAACGTCTCCTCTTTTCATACAGGCTGCCGCCCCAAGCAGTTGTTTATGAATAGATTAAAGGAAAACCGTTTACCGTCATTTGAAATGTAATTTTTTGGTTTTTAAATGTTTCTATACATCCTACGAATCCACCACTTCACGGGCAGGTTATGGGGACCTCATAGGCACGATATTTGAAGGAATTTTTCGTTTTTATTTTTAACCCTTATTTCATTGAAAACTCACTGTTCCTTTAAAAACGTCTTTTTTTAACCTTTTTGTTCTTGTTTCCTGTCCCCCAGGGCGCTACCCGGACCCCCATACACCTTTTATGGCAAATATCTTGCATATATGCCCTCTTGGAGGGCACTCTAAAAACCAAACATTTGAGTCCCATTGACTTGCATTGAGTTTGGTTTGTGTTCGCGTTCGAATGCGAACCGAACACGGGGGTGTTCGGCTCATCCCTAGTTACAAGGCCGATACGCCCAAAGTTATGTTGACTTATAGTGACACATACGATTGCTAGGGATGAGCTGTTCGGTTCGATCTGTTCGGAGTTTGCATCGAACATCGGCCGTTCAGCTGTTCGCCGAACTCCGAACATTTCCGCGTGTTCGGTTCGAGTTCGCCCACCATGCACCACAATGGACCACAATGCACTTTTCCACTGGCCTGAAGCTTGTACTTGGCTACAGCCTAGCACCTGACCACAGGTCAGGTGCAAGACAGGTGCAAGACTATGCCAATCACGGCTCAGAGTCCTGATTGGGGAAATTTTGCCCAATCATGGGCTCACAGAGCTAAGTCCTGCAGCACACTAAATAAGGCGTCCCTCGCAGCCCCAGCACGTGTTTTTTGAGAGGAGATTGTTCTGTTAGTGTGTGTTCTCACTGTCAGCAGCTATTGGGGGGGGTCTCACTTCTACAAGATATCTGGGAATTGTTGTAATCTGTGTGTTCTCACTGCCAGCAGCTATTGGGGGATCTCACTTCTACAAGATATCTGGGAATTGTAATCTGTGTCTTGTCACTGCCACCCATCAGGGGGTCTCACTGATTTATAGGACGTTTCTGGGAATTGTAATCTGTGTCTTCTCACTGCCAGCTATCAGGGGGTCCCACATACTTCTATCAGATTTTTGCAAATTTTAATCTTTGTCTTGTCACTGCCACCCATCAGGGGGTCTCACTGATTTATAGGAGGATTCTGGGAATTTTAATCTGTGTCTTGTCACTGGCTGCCAGCTATCAGGGTGTCTCACTGAGTTATACCAGAGTTCTGGAAATCTTTAATCTAGATAACACAGTTGAATCAGAGTTCTGCATTTCTGCAATTTCTATAACAGAGTTGAATCAGAGTTCTGTATATCTTTAATCTATGTGTCACTCACCATGTCAGAAAGACCAAAAAGGAAAGGCAGACGCTCCCAGACACAGATAAGAGGGCAAGCAGCCTCTGTGTCGGAAGGCTGTGTCCCTGGTCGTCGTGGACGTGGTGAATCCTCTGCAGGGGCACGCTTGTCCTTGTTTCTAATTGGTGCTGGCCATCTTAAGCAGCAGCAACATACAGAGGATTTGCTGGATTGGCTAACCAGGCCATCCTCATCCTCTGAGTCCTCTGCCAGCCAGGCTTGTAGTGGTTTACAGTCCACCTCAGCTACCAAAACATCTAATTCTGCCTCCATGTCCACAGCTACTCCTGCCGTAGCCTCACTTTCATACACGGAGGAGTCAGCTGAATTGTTTGACTACAGTGACAGTGTCAGTGACATGCTGCTTGAGGATGCGCAGCAACTCCAGTGCTCTGATTCAAACTCTGAGGTTGAGGAAGGGAGTACAATCAGCCTAAAGGGAGTGGGTGCCAGTGACACACAAAGAACAGGCACTCATGTTCCCCCAGCAGCTGCAGCATATTGCGAGGTTGGCTACAGTGACGAGGAGATAGGGGGTGATGACGATGATGAGGTCACTGACTCCACCTGGGTGCCTGATCGAACAGAGGAGTCAAGGGAGGAGGAGGAGGAGGAGTCACAACAAAAATTAGGCAGAATGTCCTCTATGACCAACCGTAGCCAGTCCAAGGCATCAGACGTCACAGCTGCTCAGGTGCAGAGCGCTGTTGTTTTAAAGTACATGTACAGGATGTCTGCTGTCTGGGAGTTCTTTAAGAAATGTGTAGCAGACCGCAAATGTGTTATTTGTAATCTATGTCAGATGAGGATCAAGCGTGGAAAGACATCCCACGCTTGGGTACCACATGCTTGAGGCGACATATGACCACCTGTCACGCATCCCATTGGCACAACACTTTGCATAGGTCCTCCTCATCTGTCTCTACCCCCACTATATGTCCTGCCATGTCATTGCCTACAACCTCCACTGACAGGGATGATGCTACAGTAATGGGTGTACCAGGTCCTTCCTCCGAATGTGACAGCATCCCATCAGCTGAAGATTTATGCAGTCAGATTACGTTGCCCCAGCTGCTGCAGCGTAATAAAAATATAGTCCCAACCATCCCCAAGCACAGCGTCTAAATGCCAGCTTAGCAAAATTACTCGCATTACAGCTGCTGCCTTTCCAGCTGGTGGACTCTGCTTCCTTCCGTGCATTTGCTGAATGTGCTGTACCACAGTGGCAGGTTCCAAAACACCATTTCTTTTCACGGAAGGCCATTCCAGCACTATACCAGCACGTGGAAGACAATGTTATGGAGTCATTGGGAAAGGCAGTCAGCAGCAAGGTGCACATGACTTTAGACACGTGGTCCAGCCAGCATGGACAGGACCGTTACATTTCCTTCACGGCATACTGGGTAACTCTGATTGCAGCTGGGAGGGATCCAGGACGGGGCTCTGTGCTGGAGCTTGTTCATCCACCACGCCTCCAGAAAGCTGCTTGTATGAGGTCTGTCTGCTCCACCACCTCTTTCTCCTCCTCCTCCTTCTCTGTCTCTGGCGAAGTACCCACGTACCCAGGGCTGGCAGAGCTTCTCAGCCAGGCCAGAAAAGTCTGCAACCACTTCAGACGGTCATTCCCAGCAAGTGTCCGCCTGGCAGAAATTCAAAGAGAATTCTACCTTTCTAAAAACTGTCTGATCTGTGACATGCCCACCAGGTGGAACTCGACATTAGCAATGCTGCAGCGTCCCAGAAGACTGGAAATTAGCAAATGTTGTGCCCATTTACAAGAAGGGTAATAGGGAGGAATCGGGGAACTATAGGCCAGTTAGTCTTACGTCAGTAGTGGGGAAATTAATGGAAACCATTTTAAAGGATAGGATTGTTGAACATCTAAAAACACATAGATTACAGGATCAGAAACAACATGGGTTTACCTCAGGGAGATCATGCCAAACTAATCTTATTGATTTTTTTGATTGGGTAACAAAAATAATAGACACAGGTGGAGCAGTAGACATTGCTTATTTAGATTTCAGTAAGGCTTTTTATACTGTTCCGCATAGAAGGCTTATCAATAAATTGCAATCTTTGAGCTTGGATTCCAATATTGTTGAATGGATTAGGCAGTGGCTGAGTGACAGGCAACAGAGGGTTGTGGCAAATGGAGTTTATTCGGCGCAAGGTCTTGTTACCAGTGGGGTACCTCAGGGGTCAGTACTTGGACCCATTCTCTTTAGGCTGGGGTCAGACCAGCGCACTTTTAACGTGCGTTCTGGCGCACATAATTACGGCCGCACTAGCAGCAGGTGACGGGCAATGACGGCCAATATACGAAGTACGGTCGCACGAAAGTCCGGCCGCGCAACGCAAGTGGAAAACGAACGCATTTTTTTGAGAACGCCGAACCGCTAGTACTGACGTAC
Source organism: Leptobrachium leishanense (assembly GCA_009667805.1). Taxonomy (NCBI): domain Eukaryota; kingdom Metazoa; phylum Chordata; class Amphibia; order Anura; family Megophryidae; genus Leptobrachium; species Leptobrachium leishanense. The sequence continues at coordinate 455,268,246 of CM019064.1, read as the reverse complement.
TGAGTGCGCAGCTGCGGCATAGCGGCGTGTTTGCGTGATTAGGAGATGTCAGACACTGCTAATGTCCAGCCTACATAACGTCCAGACGCAAAAAGAGTTTTTTTGACGATCCGAAAAAATCACGCACGAAAAATGTGCATCGTATGACCGTTTTCGCGCACTCCGTGAAAAAATACGTCAATTCGTTCGGACGCACTTTTTTACGTTCGCGTGTAAAAATGCTTTCGTTTGACCCTAGCCTTAATATTTTTATTAGTGATATTGCAGAAGGCATTAACCCTTTCGCTGCTGAGGCTTTTCCCGCCCCTGTGCTGAGGTCATTTTTACCGGTTTTGCTCATCATGTTTAAACGTGTTTTGAAGGCTTATTTTAGTATATGACCCAGACATATTATATATCGTTCTTTCCGTCAGACTCGGTAGATTCATAATATGTCATTATTATATGTATACGTTATGTCATGTCTGTATATTATAACAAAAAATGCAATAAAATATGTATTTTCAATAATTTACAATGTGTAAAGTGTTTTTTTTCACATTTTAACATGCGACCAATTGCGATTATATTTTGTATGGGGTGCGCTTGTTAAAAAAATTAGAGATGGGGTCTCGTTACATTTTTTTTTGGGAAAATTACACTATTTTTAACAAACGCACCGCATACAAAAATCGTTAGTGCAGCATCATTGTTCACATTATAATTGAAATGGGAACAATATTGCTGCATTAACAAACAAAAAAAGAAAAAAAAAGTGTTTATTTTTTTTTATAATTTTTTTTTAATTTTTTCTTTATTTTTATTTTTCATTTTTTTTTTTGACAAACTTTTTCACTTTATGTTTGGTATCGTTGGAACGGCCATGCTCTGGCCGATCCAACCATACCAAACATTAACCCCTAACTGCCACGGATCGGGAGATAGGGAGTTCATTGGAACTCCCTATCTCCACAGTTGGTGGCAGTTAGGGGTTAAGTCCAGGACTGGCGTCATCGTGCTACGCACGATGACGCCAGTCCTCAGGGGGAGTTCCCGGAGGCTTGGCCGACATCCAAGATGTCGGCCAGCTCCGGGAAGGATCGCGAACCGGCGCTTTTCAGCGCCGATTCGCGATCCAGCTCCCCAGGGGTTAATGCCAGGCACCATTTGGAAGGGCAGGCTGTGCCCTTCCAAATGATGCCTGGGTTAACCCCGCAGAGCCGCGATCGGGAGGGAGAGGTCCGAAGGACCTCCCCCCTCCCTTTCAGGCGCCTCCTCCGCACATGCGGGGGGGCGCCTGAATTAGGTGTCATCGCGCTGCCGCGATGACACCTAATTCCGGCGGCTGCGGTCCGGATGCCGGGCTGACATTGAGGATGTCAGCCCGCACCGGGGGGCCAGCGATCGGCCGGAACCCGGCCAAACGCTGACCCCAATGGGAGGACGCGCTCAGCGCGTCCTCCGCATACCAGCGGTAATGCTGAGGACGCGCTGAGCGCGTCCTCAGCATTGAAGTGGTTAATGGAAAAGTATGTCTTTTTGCTGATGACACAAAGATTTGCAACAGGGTTGACATTCCTGGAGGGATCAGCCAAATGACAAATGATTTAGGTAAACTAAAAAAATGGTCGGAGCTGTGACAATTGAGCTTTAATGTGGATAAGTGCAAGATAATGCACCTGGGACGTAAAAACCCAAGGGCTGAATATAAAATATTTGATACAGTCCTAACCTCAACATCTGAGGAAAGGGATTTAGGGGTTATTATTTTAGAGGATCTAAGGGTATGTAGTCAATGTAATAGAGCAGCAGGAAATGCTGGCAGAATGCTTGGTTGTGTAGGGAGAGGTATTAGCAGTAGGAAAAGGGAAGTGCTCATGCCCCTTTACAGAGCACTGGTGAGACCTCACTTGGAGTACTGTGTGCAGTACTGGAGACCGTATCTCCAGAAGGATATAGACATCTTAGAGAGAGTTCAGAGAAGGGCTACTAAAATGGTATACGGCTTGAAGGAGAAAAGCTACCGGAAAGGCTTAATGATCTTAACGTGTACAGCTTGGAAAAAAGACGAGACAGAGGAGATATGATAGAAACATTTAAATACGTAAAGGGAATCCACAAGGTAGAGGAAGGGAGTATATTTAAAAGGAAACAAAGTAGCAAAACAAGAGGACATAGTCTTAGATTAGAGGGGCAAAGGTTTAAAAGTAACATCAGAAAGCATTATTTTACTGAGAGGGTGGTGGATACGCTGCATGGGCTCCCTTATCCTGCAAAGCCTGCTAAAAGATCCCAGGATTCGTGCTATCAAGGAGAGGGATCATTACTGGTTGGCAAGCCTTCTTGATCCACGGTACAAGGGTAAAGTTGCAGAGCTCATCCTGCCCGCACAGAGGGAGGACAGGATGAAAAAACTTTAGGACGCTCTAAAGCGACACTTGTGTAACACCTTTCCAGGCACTGGTAGGTTACCAAGTGATGACACAGGTGCTTCTGAGGCTGCGGATGATCAGAGGAAGAGCGGTGAAGGCCGGTGCCGCTTGACTGATGCCTTTTAATTTTTTTAGTCCACGACGCCCAGGGACGTCAAATGTCTTCACCATACGGTGCAGCACTACCTAGGGGCAAGGGCAGACCTGGATACCTTTACAGAAGATGATCCACTGGCTTACTGGGTGTTGAGATTGGATCACTGGCCAGAACTTAGCCACTATACTATGCAGCTGCTAGGTTGCCCTTCATCCAGCGTGCTTTCTGAAAGGACGTTCAGTGCCGCTGGAGGTTTTGTCACACACAAATGAGTGCGTCTGTCCACCGACTCTGTAGACCGGCTGACATTTATAAAAATGAATCAGTCCTGGATCAGCAGCTATCAATCCCCTGATGCTGATGTAACTGAATAGATCGGGGATCTCTTCTGCATTCACAAAACCTCCACCACTGCACTCTTCCACAATACCACAAAGGGGTTACGGTGTGAATGCTGCCACTTAAGGCAATATATTTGGGTGCACTGACGCCTGTACCAGATTCATATCATTTTAATATTTGACCACAGGGTCCAACCCTGCACTCTTCCACAATACCACAGAGGGGTTACGGTGTGACGGCACTGTTGCCGACACTAAAGGCCCAATTTTAAAGCACCTATTGTTACTTTTATCCCAAGCCTGCATAAGTTTCACCATAATTTAGCGAAATAAATCACTAAACTTGTTCTGCGTGTCCTAAAATGTCTCCTCTTTTCATACAGGCTGCCGCCCCAAGCAGTTGTTTATGAATAGATTAGGCTAGGGTCAGACGAACGCATTTTTCACGTTGTCCGTGAAAAAGTGCTTTCGAACGAATGGACGTATTTTTTCACGGAATACGCGATAGCGGTCATACGATGCGCATTTTCATCCGTGATTTTGTACGGATCATCAATAAAACCCTTTTTGCGTCTGGACGTTATGTTGGCCGGACGTGTGCAGCGTCTGATGTCTCCCAATCACACAAACACGCCGCTATGCGGCCGCAGCGCACTCTGTACGTCAGTAGTAGCGGTTTGACGTTCTCGAAAAAATGCGTTCGTTGGCCACTTGCGTTGCACGGACGAACTTTCGTGCGGCCGTTCGTCGTATGTTCCCCGGCATTGGACGTCATTTGCTGCTAGCACGGCCGTGATTTCGTGCGGCTAAACACACGTGAAAAATGCGTTCGTCTGACCCTAGCCTTAAAGGAAAACCATTTACTGTCATTTGAAATGTCATTTTTTTTTGTTTTTAAATGTTTCTATACATCCTCCAAATCCGCCACTTCACAGGCCGGTTATGGGGACCTCCTAGGCACGATATTTGAAGGAATTTTTCATTTTTATTCTTAACCTTTATTTCATGGGAAACTCACTGTTCCTTTAAAAACTTTTTTTAAAAACTTTTTGTCCTTGTTTCCTGTCCCCCAGTGCACTACCCGGACCCCCATACACCTTTTATGGCAAATATCTTGCATATATGCCTTCTTGGAGGGCACTCTAAAAATCGAACTTTCGAGTCCTATTGACTTGCATTGAGTTTGGTTCGTGTACGTGTTCGAACTCAAACTTTTGAAATTGTTCGAGTTTGATTGCGAACCAAACACGAGAGTGTTCGGCTCATCACTAACTATTGCCCCGTATAGGAACATTCTTTATTAGCAGGTATGTTTCTTCCTAGTCACTGTAAGGTTCCTAGCCGCCGGCGCTGTAGAAAACCCTGCAGCCTATGTACCAACAACCTGTTCCCTCTTCACGATTTGCCTTCAAGCCATATCTAAAGGATCTTCTACAGCAGTGGTTCCCAACCACGGTCCTCAAGTACCCCTAACAGGTCAGGTTTTCCAGATATCTGAAGCACAGCACAGGTGATATGATTTGCTGCTCAGTGATTGCAGGATTTAGTCTTCACTTCCTCAAGGTGATCCTTAAAACCTGTCCTGTTAGGGGTACTTGAGGATTGCGGTTGGGAACCACTGTTCTACAGAGTGCACTCTAGGGACTCATATCTACCTATCCACTCCAAGTATAACTCCTCTCTCCTGTTCCCACTGTTCTATCCATATATACAGTGTATATATATATATATATATATCTATATTTATATATTATATTTTGTCCTAGCCTCTTATTCCCCTTCTGTCGGTAGCCTAATGCTATTTATTTAGTAATCGTATTGTCTCTCTAGTAATTCCCTCTGTCCAGTACCAGCAACTGCAACCAGTATCATTCCTGTATTGTCCTTCGGTATTTTGTTCTAGCTTAGCATTTTTGTCTACTCCTGTTTATTTTTAGGTTACCTTTTATTGTTTATTACCTATTCATTGTTCTCCCTCTCTCACCCAGCCTCCTTATACTTAGTTGCTACCTCTGTGTTATTCCTTTTTGTATCTATCTGCTTCATCGGTTCATTGTATACTGGGCCTGAACACACCACCCCGGAACCGGCACCTAACAGTCACTTTGCTCTGCAATGATCTGTTACTATCCACTCCCGGTATTTGCACCCATTTACTCTCACCTTCGGGACTTTTTTCCTTTCTATAGACCTCCCTCTTTCGTAAAATTCGACTCTCCGTGCGCCTCCAGTCTTTCAAGACATCCTTAACCCCTTCACTACCAAGTGATTTTCCAAAAAAAACATTGTCAGGAACAATTGTTTTTTTTTTAAATAATTTTTAATTAATTATACATTAAGAACTATTTGAGCATATTGGCAATGAATTTCTTACTGTACTAACATATTTGGCCAGTAGATGGTGCCATCTACTGCTAAGTTTAGTTATAGTCATTGCAGTGAACCATGGGCTGCAACTGTATCAGCTTGCTGAATGCCCAATGTCAGGACATTCATTTAGCTGATTTTTATGCAGTTTTAGCTCTTTGGGCATTATATCCACAGGGCTAAAACTTTGGAGACGCCTTCTGCATCAGAAAAGCAAACAAAATTTAATTTGCAGCAAATTAATTTCATTTGCTTTTGGTCTGCAGATCATGATATCGGGGCACCAGATGGTACCCTTTTGAAGCCCGAGATATCTCGATCTTTGTACTGAAGGGGTTAAAGATGCATTTCTTGAGAAAGGTCTATCAGCTCACTCCATAATCCCCCCATTCTACCTTTCCTGATCTATCTCCCACACAGCCCCCATGCTTCTCATTACATCTCATACTCTATTTACCCTCACCTAGTGTGTCACCCCTCTCCTCTTAGTTTGTAAGCTCTCGAGCAGGATTGCCTGCTCCTATCTTTATCAGTTGCTAAACGTATTGTTAATTTGTTGTTAAGTCCTACCTATTGTACAGTGCCTCAGGATATGTTGGCACTTTATATATAATTGTAATTCTGCCTACAAGGAGGTGATCCTGTTTCCTCAACAAAGTTCTTGCCCAGCATTGACCATTCTCCTCCTGGGTGACAGCAGAGGGTGGGGGGGTGGGGTTCTGCCTGTATTCAGTGTCCACCAGGAGGAAGGGGATGACTTCAGGTTCCAAAGTCATAGTGGAAGATATATAGCAGGGGGAAAAAAACAGCAGCAGCTGCAATTTTTCACCCCTCAAGGTATAAATGTCAGTATACGGCAAGTTTTCTCAAAGATTTAAAGAGAGATATGATGCAGTTTGGTTCCGTGGATAGAATGTGGTAAAACTGAATGTAACTGCAAAATATTGAGATATTATATGCAATGACTTATATATATATATATATCCTTGTGTTATCTTATCCTCCTCCTTAATGACCACGGGGTGTATCCTTTATAAATCAGTACAATATATATAGGGAGACCTCTGTGTGATACTTAGCGATTGAGGTTTGATACTGTGTGGATATAATTCTGTGTGCATTTCACTGAAATAGATATATTATGTAACTGGAAAATAACTTTGAGAAATAAAAAGATTAATAATTTGCTAAATGAAAAAATATATTTATTAAATAGTGAATTACTAGATTGTAAATACTTTAAAAAAAACTGGTTACTTTTCAAAAATGTAAGCTTAAAGTGAGGAAGAAAACACAGCCTGATAATTATGTAAATACAGAGATACAGGAAGGGGGGTCAAGTACAACATTAAGAGAGTTATTCAAGGAGCTCTTTCGTTCAGTGCGATTCGGCGATTACAGCTTGCTGACCCTTAGGTTCATTCACTGCAGGATCCCTGAAATGCGCCAAATGTGGAGCCGCTGAAGACCATCACTGACCACCGAATACAGCCGAACACACCGTCAAGCGCAGCCGAACCGAACACCGCAGCGACCTTCAATCAACCCACCGAAGACAGCCGATTAGCTCGCGGAACGCCGAACTGAAAAAAAAAATAAAACTTAACTCTGCTATTTTTGAAAAGGTTTTTAAAACAATGAAAATGTGTGGAAATAATAAAAAAGTCCTGTAAAAAATAATAAAAAGATCTGTTAAAGAACTTAAAAAAAATTACAAAGCTTTGAATCAAAAATTTTGCTTAGAAAATCCAGAAAAATACCAAAACAATTGTAAAAAAATAAAAATAAAAAGGCTTTTAGTTGAAACTGAAAAGAATAAACTGTTGAATAATAAAAACGATAATATTGTTTTACATTGAATCCAATGGGATTAGTCTGTTTAAACCTGTCGAACTGAAACACCGAAAATCTGTGCATTTCAATGACATTTCATAGAAACATAGAAACATAGAAAAATGTCGGCAGATAAGAACCTTTCGGCCCATCTAGTCTGCCCAATTACATGGATACTTGACCTGGATTTATCTTTTGTTTAGGATCGCCTTATGCCTATCCCATGCTTGCTTAAATTCAATTACTGTTTTGGCCTCTACCACTTCAACTGGAAGACTGTTCCATGTATCCACCACCCTCTCAGTAAAATAATGCTTCCTGATGTTACTTTTAAACCTTTGCCCCTCTAAGCTAAGACTATGTCCTCTTGTTTTGCTACTTTGTTTCCTTTTAAATATACTCCCTTCCTCTACCTTGTAGATTCCCTTTACGTATTTAAATGTTTCTATCATATCTCCTCTGTCTCGTCTTTTTTCCAAGCTGTACATGTTAAGATCATTAAGCCTTTCCTGGTAACTTTTCTCCTTCAAGCCGTACACCATTTTAGTAGCCCTTCTCTGAACTCTCTCTAAGATGCCTATATCCTTCTGGAGATACGGTCTCCAGTACTGCACACAGTACTCCAAGTGAGGTCTCACCAGTGCTCTGTACAGTGGCATGAGCACTTCCCTTTTCCTACTGCTAATACCTCTCCCTACACAACCAAGCATTCTGCCAGCATTTCCTGCTGCTCTATTACATTGACTACTTACCCTTAGATCCTCTGAAATAATGACCCCTAAATCCCTTTCCTCAGATGTTGAGGTTAGGACTGTATCAAATATTCTATATTCAGCCCTTGGGTTTTTACATCCCAGGTGCATTATCTTGCACTTATCCACGTTAAAAATTTCGATGCAGAGCTGCATTTTCTGAATAGATTAACCATTTTTTTCAATGGGACAATTTTACTGCCACTGAAGATCGCCAAATTGTGGTGATCGGCGGTGAACTTCACCGTATTTTGCCAGTATTTAGCGAATTGACAGCTTCCTGAATAGGCGAACTGCCACAAAATTCACTGTTCGGTCCAATTCAGTGGCAAGTTCGGTGCTCTTTGAATAACCCTCTAAGAAGTGTGGATTTCACCATGATTTCCCCCAACTCTCTACCTCGCTACTAATAATAATCATTTTCATCTTGCTGTTAGCTCACACAGACAGGGTTATTCAGAGAGAGGTGAAAAGCACGAGAATGGTTGGAGAATGGAAAATTCTAGGTCAAAATAGCCAAACCAGAAAAATTCTCCCATTTATCTCACTTTCCAAATCAGCTATTTTGACCTACAGGGTTATCCAAAGAGATCCGAATTGCTTGAGAAAGGTAACCGAACGCTGAAAATCAGCATTCGGTTACCTTTCCTGGCCATTCGGCTATCCAGAGAGCAGGCAATTCGCCAAATCCTGGCGAATTGCCTGCACATACGGTGCCTGTTCGGTGCCTGTTCGAGGGCAGTGAAATACCCATGAAAATGCACTGCTTCGGCTATTCAGAGAACACAAACCAGCAGTGAAAGGTTCCCGAAATGCCCTGCCATTCGGTGGTTTAATTCGGTAGGTTTATTCTGGAGAATCCCATAGGCCTCAATGTTAAAAATATTCCCGTTTTAATTCAATATCTAATAAACCATTCATTATAAAATTCTGCAGTAAAGAGTCTCTTTATTTATAGATTTTTTAGGATATTTTAAGCATTTTTCTTAATTCTTTTTTTTTTTTTTAAAAGTCCGATTTTTTTAATTTTTTTTAAAGTTTACTTATTTCTTCTGTAACAGCCCTTTTTATTATCATTCCCTGGACCTCATATGCAAATTTCAGACATTTTCGCTCAGTAGTTTCTTTGCAAACAGCGTTTCATTTTCACACATTCACACAAACTATTTTGCTAATTTATTCACTGCCTCGTCTGCGGTCTCAGCTGCTTCGGCTGCGTGTGATCGGCTCCTGCTCGGGCTTTTTCCGTGGTTTTCGGCAGGTTAATCCAGATGTTTTTGCGGGTTTTCGGCGTGCATTCGGTGGGTTTTGCGGTTAGTTTTCGTCAGGTTTGCGGTAGCTTTTCCCTGCAATTCGGGGGCCCTGTGGTGCTTGCTGAATACACCGCAGGGTCACCGAAATGGGAACGGCAAAACAAACCGAATTGAAGAGAACGAAAAGTCACCGAACGTGCGGTGACTTTTCGAATCTCTTTGAATAACCCTGCTAGAATTTTCCATTCTCCAGCGATTCTACTACATTTCAACTCTCTCTGAATAACCCTGTTAATATTAAAGCTATAACTTTATTAACCACTTCGCTGCTGAGGACGCGCTCAGCGCGTCCTCAGCAGTCCCGCTGGTGTGCTGAGGACGCGCTGAGCGCGTCCTCACATTGGGGTCAGCGTTCGGCCGGGTTCCGGCCGATCGCTGGCCCCTCCGGTGCGGGCTGACATCCTGAATGTCAGCCCGGCATCCGGACCAGCAGCCGCCAGAATTAGGTGTCATCGCGGGGGCGCGATGACACCTAATTCAGGCGCCCCCCCCGCATGTGCGGAGGAGGCGCCTGAAAGGGAGGGGGGGGAGGTCCTTCGGACCTCTCTCCCTCCCGATCGGCGGCGCACAGGGGGTTAACCCAGGCATCATTTGGAAGCCTGCCCTTCCAAATGATGCCTGGCATTAACCCCTGGGGAGCTGGATCGCGAATCGGCGCTGAAAAGCGCCGGTTCGCGATCCTTTCCCGGAGCTGGCCGACATCTTGGATGTCGGCCAAGCCTCTGGGAACTCCCCCAGAGGACTGGCGTCATCGTGCGTAGCACGATGACGCCAGTCCTAGACTTAACCCCTAACTGCCACCAACTGTGGAGATAGGGAGTTCCATTGAACTCCCTATCTCCCGATCTGTGGCAGCTAGGGGTTAAATTTTGGTATCGTTGGATCGGCCAGAGCATGGCCGTTCCAACAATACCAAACACTACAGTGAAAAATTTTGTTAAAAAAAAAAAAAAAGAAAAATAAAAATAAAAACAAATTAAAAAAAAAATTAAAAAAAAAAAATTAAACACTTTTTTTTATTTTTTTGGGTTTGTTAATGCAGCAATATTGTTCCCATTTCAATTATAATGTGAACAATGATGCTGCACTAACGATTGTTGTATGCGGTGCGTTTGTTAAAAATAGTGTCATTTTCCCCAAAAAAAAATGTAACGAGACCCCATCTCTAATTTTTTTAACAAGCGCACCCCATACAAAATATAACCGCAATTGCTCGCATGTTAAAATGTGGAAAAAAACACTTTACACATTGTAAATTATTGAAAATACATATTTTATTGCATTTTTTGTTATAATATACAGACATGACATAACGTATACATATAATAATGACATATTATGAATCTACCGAGTCTGACGGAAAGAACGATATATAATATGTCTGGGTCATATACTAAAATAAGCCTTCAAAACACGTTTAAACATGATGCGCAAAACAGGTAAAAATGACCTCAGCATAGGGGCGGGAAAAGCCTCAGCAGCGAAAGGGTTAATAGGGAAAGTATAAGCAGGCTGGATTGTAGGAATTATCGTGAGTATCATTTAATAATTGTGACCTAAAAGATATAAAGGATAGAACCAAAACAAAAAAATTATCTTTTTAGTGTGTGGGTGAAATGGGAACTCCGTTCCCTCTGAAAAAAAAATGGAGGAACTGCGTTCCTGCTCAACCTGAGCCCTGCACACAGTCAACATTTATCAGGTAAGGAGCATCTAAGGAGAGCAGGAGGAGCAAAAGATTAGACAAATGTCCATGTGCATTCTAGTTCACCCTTGCACTGAGTGAATTGGTTCTTGCTGACCCCAATTTGGGTCGCTACCTACAATTTAATTGCAGATGACAAGTGGCTATCTCATTGTGTATCCTGGGTTACTGTTAAGTTAAAATGTGTATTTTGCATCAAATTTTCTAAGCATAGGTCTGCAAACAATAAATGTTCCTTGACTGCACATCCTGATGAAATGGACAGTGAGCACCAATGGTTCAGAGCAAAGACATCCTGAAACATGTAATGTGTGTTGCACTGTTGACAATTAGGGATGAGCTGTTCGGTTCGATCAGTTCGGAGTTCGACTCGAACATTGGCAGTTCGAATGTTCGCGAACTTCGAACTTTTTGGCGTGTTCGGTTTGAATTCGAAAAAAAAAAAATTTGAAAAAAGTATAAAAAATGCTTAAAAAAATACTAAAAAATCTAGAAATAAAGAGACTCTTTACTGCAGAATATTATAAGCAACGGTTTATTAGATATTGAATTAAAAAAACTACCTAATGTCGTCTAGGTGCAAAGATTCTCACCTCTAAATGACCCGTGCTCTCAAACGGCGTAAACAACAGGTGTTTAATTAGTGTTTGGAAATAACATGTGCTTCTAATTAGCAATTACAATTTGATACATTGCTTGCAGACTGGGTGTGGCCTGCACATGTATGAACAAACACTGTGCTTGTTTTGAATTCTAAGAAGTGTTCATTTCTACTATATGATCCTCGCTGATATGCTGTTTAACCCCTTAAGGACCAGGGCTCTGTAAAGCCAATCATTAATGATGTAGATGTTACGTCATTTGTCATCAAGGGCTTAATAAAATCTTTATCACACTCCTTAGATTTAAACGTAATATTCCAGTATTTGTATGTCATGTACCTTTCCCGAAGGGCCTATGTGAGCATATAATTATTATTGTGTTAGAAATGTCTATCATAAAGCGTACAAGCTGAGTCCCTAGAGTCTCTGACTATCCATTGTCATATATACCTTGCTTTATACATATAAAGCCCCGTTCACACTGTGCGATTTGAAAGTCGCGCGATTTTCATATTCGCGACATAGTGCGATAATGTCGCACGATGTCACGCGATGTCGCGGTTTTGTGCGATTTTTGCAAAGCACCACCAATGCAAATCGCAAAATCGCAGAAAGCAAATCTCAAAAAAAGGATCATGTACCAGCGACATGCTACCGCGACGCGCGACATGTGACGTCGCGTGACGTCGCGCGGCAAGATGTGAACAGCTCCATTGAAATGCATTGGAGAAGCTACACAGTGCGACGTCGTGGCAAAATCTGCGCGACAAATCGCACAGTGTGAACGGGGCCTAATACATTCCCTCATCTAACAGGATAGTAGCCAGTCCCTGTGCATTTTAACCCCTTAAAGGAACACTCCAACAAAAAAATCACCCCCCGTTTTTTTTTCCTAACCTATCCCTATTCCCTTAATAAAACTCTCTTTTTTTTTTTTCTTGTAACTGCAATACTTACCTTAAAATCCTCTTGTTTCCAGCGGCGTTTTTTTTTTTTTATACTCACCTCCCTCCTCTTCCGCTCCCGTCCTTCTTCTTGCTGCGTCTTGGCTTCTGGTTTACGTGAGAAGCGCGCATGCGCGCCTCTCACATAAGCCAGCCAATCGGCAGGCTTCCTCCCGGCTCCCTCTGAGGATTAGTGTTGCACGCAAGAGGATGCGCGCAACACTAACCCTCAGAGGGAGCCGCCAGCTTCTGCGGGGAGTAGGAGATGTCATCGCGCTGAAAGCGCGATGACGTCTCCTACTCGGCAAAAGTCGGCAGAAGCGGGAAATATGATTCCCGCTCTGCTGACTGACAGCTGGGAGGGCGGAGTAAAGTCCTCCGCCTCTCTCAGCTGTTTTCAGCCTTTTCTGCAGATCGGCTGAGCGGAGGGAGGGGGGACAGAGGGCGGCATACTCCGGGCATCATGACCACCTAAAAAAGCTTAGGTGGTCATGTTGCCTAGAGTATCCCTTTAAGGGTGGCTAGGTGTCGTGTGTGGGTCTCTGATGGCAATGTTTCTATACATCCTACAAATCCGCCACTTCACGGGCAGGTTATAGGGACCTCCCAGGCACGATATTTGAAGGATTTTTTTCGTTTTTATTCTTAACCTTTATTTCATGGAAAACTCACTGTTCCTTTAAAAACGTTTTTTTTTTTTAACTTTTTGTCCTTGTTTCCTGTCCCCCAGGGCACTACCCGGACCCCCATACACCTTTTATGGCAAATATCTTGCATATATGCCCTCTTTGAGGGCACTCTAAAAATCGAACTTTCGAGTCCCCATGACTTGCATTGAGTTCGGTTCGAGTTCGAACTCGAACTTTTGAAATTGTTCGAGTTCGAATACGTGCCGAACACGGGGGTGTTCGGCTCATCCCTATTGACAATGACTACCTCTTGTTACAGTGGCGGCTTTGGGCTATTTTTATGATGTTCATCAAGTCATAAGGTCAGGGTGTATTCATACTGGCTACTGCCCTAGACTGTCCAAATTCTGCTGACCCACTCACCTAATATCAAATAAATAAGAACAGAAACATGAAATTAAAACAATTATTATAACCTGTCAGGGTTTATGCCAATAAAATGTGTTCAAAACAGAAGAAACATATCATTTACATCAAGTAACTTCCAATACATTTATTACAGTTTAGAGACTCATTACGGTGAGGTTTACTGTTATTGCTAGGTTTACTGCTATGCAGCTCTGTTATACAGCCCTCCCCTATAACACCAGTAGTGCCAAAGATTAGCTAGAAGTGGTTTATACACTATAGCAGGGGTCAGTAACCTTGGCTCCCTGATGTTTTGGGAACTACATTTCCCATGTGGCTCAGGTAGCCTAATGGGTGACTGAGCATCATTGGAGATGTAGTTCCCAAAACATCAGGGAGCCAAGGTTGCTGACCCATGCACTATACTAATATTGCAGAGCTCTGGTGAGACAGTCTGCTGTAAACCATGAGAGGTGCTTGGACCCAACTGGATGCTTTTACTCTTGTGTTGGTTGAAGGAGATGCTACTCCATGATACATAGTTACAGCTACAAACATAGGCCGAAAAAAGACATGCATCCATCGAGTTCAGCCTCTCACACATCACCTACTGCTGTTGATCCAAAAGAAGGCAAAAAACCCAGTCTGAAACACACTGGGAACAAATTCCTTCTTGACCCCAGAATGGCAGTCAGATTTCTCCCTGGATCAAGAAGCTTTTACCCACATATTAAATATTATAACCCTTAATATTCTGTGTCTGCAGGAAGTCATCCAGTCGTTGTTTAAAAGTCTGTACAGTCTCTGACCCAACCACCTCAACAGGCAGAGAATTCCACAGCTTTATTGTTCTCACCGTAAAATAACCCTTCCTATGCTTTAGGCTGAATTTCCTTTCTTCCAGTCTAAATGGGTGACCTTGTGTCCTGTGTATAGACCTGTTAATGAATAGGTTTCCAGACCATGGATTATAATGGCCCCGTATATATTTATATAAGGTTATCAGATCCCCTCTATGGCGCCGTTTCTCTAAACTAAACAGGTTTAAGCTTGTTAGCCTTTCCTCATAACTTAAACCTTCCATTCCCCTTATTAATTTAGTCGCCCGTCTCTGCACTTTTTCTGAGTCATCTTGCTCAGTCTGGTGCGCTATCATTGCACATCATTAATGGAACACTCTACTCTGCCTGACCACTTTACATTTTTTAAATGTTCAGAATGTGAGTAGTGAACCCCCCCCCCCATTTTGCCTAAAATGCTGGTTGAAGTGGATGAGTTTCCTCCACCCCACCCAGAATCACGAGCAACCAGGAGATTTGAGTTTCGCGGCTGCCGGTTACTAGTGACGTCTGCATGCAGGGAGCGTGCTGACATCATTACCTCTGAGACCAATCACATTAGCTGTTCTGCACAGGCACTACGGGACATGTGCACGCAAAGTTCTCAAAGTCCCGATTCGGTGTGCCACTTGCGTTTCCTACGCTATGTAAAAGCCTCAGGGACTCCGTGGTTCGGGAGTCCCTGAGACGAAGAGAAGGAGCTGTGCGTGGCGAGGGACAAACTGTGAGTAAAATCGGGAAAAAAAATAAATAATAATAATTGGGCAGCAGCTTCTACCCAATCTACGTTTCAGCAGAACGTTCCTCTAAGCTAAATCTCCATTCGTCACTGTGTACATTGTAAAAGATATCATCGCAAACGTCTTCAAGATCCGGGGCGTCTCTGCGGGCACCCTCCAAGCAATGCATCATACCCTCAGCTCTGCGTAGAGATTGTAAGTGTAACCAGGGCACGTCAATATCAGAGGCAGCGCAGGTATATGACATTCAGGAATTCTCTGCTCTAGATTCAGCTGCTGGACATTGTTAGCGTTGGTTCAAAATACAGCTTGTTTGTCATTACTCGCTTTCATGTTTAGTTATCTGGCTGTACATTTTCTCCTCGTCTGGTTTGGCAGCACAGATTTAGCTATTTCAGTGTTGAATAAATAGATCAAACCATGCAAGTCGCTGGAAGTCTCAGCTCGGATTGCGATGGCTTGTCCAATGTGTGCTGAAACTGCGACTCAATGAACACTGTGTTTTACAATCCTCTGCTGCCAGCGCGAGTGCGATGTACATGGCAAATGCCCAAAGAAGTGGCTGGTTTAAAGAAGAGTAAACTTCACTACTTAACTCTTTATGAGAATGAACAAGAAGACATGTCAGGATTTGTGCCGCTTTAAAAGGGACACTTCAAACACAATATGCTCTTAAACTCCAGGAGATGCTGTGACCCTGCGTGACCCCCCTACAAGTAAATTCTTGTCACTGTAGCAAACAAAATACCTGTGTTTTACTGACAGCTATCAAAGCTGGATTCTTAAGGCCGGGTGCACACTAGCGTTTTCTTCTGCGCACTAGCTTGCGTTATGACACTCTTTATGACGTCCGTTGTAGCATATATTTACATGGATAGAGAAGAACACACGTAGTACGCGCGCAACGCGTAACGGGCGCTGAAGACGTCCGTCATGGAAACACCAAGGCTTTTGCGCTAGGATTGACGCCGTATAGACGACGTTGGCCGCGTGCTGATTGTCAAATGAGTGCGCCTGCGCACTAGCGACGGCAGGCACGTTGGGTAGGCCATCAGAGTAAACAGAACTGCATCTCTCCCGTCCATCTTGCAACAAACACCTCACCACAACACACACGCCTTTTTTTTTTTCATCTCACTTTATTTGTTTCAACTTTATTAAAATTTCGTGTCTTCCCGCCCAGCTTTTTTTTTTCATTCAACTCATATTCAGTTTTTCCGACGTGCATCAAAATTAACGCATCGTCTGGCGTCTACCAATCTCTTCCGTCATAAAGTGCGTCCTTTTTAACGCACATTGGTGCGCAGAAAAAAACGATAGTGTTCACCCGGCCTAAGCTGCTTTTCTGTTGAACCAGGTAACTAAAAGAACACTATCACTTCCATAAGCTGTAACTGGATTACTTGTGCATTACAGAAAAAAACACCTTAGAAACACCTTATAAAACACCTTGTAAAACACATTATAAAACACATTATAAAACACACAATGCTGTTTTTTTGCTTTGTTTGAAGTAATCGCATGGAAAAAGGAAAAATAAAGTAATAGGGTTATTCAGAGAGAGCCGATCTGGCCCCAAAATTGCACCGAACAGTGAGTTTCCCCATACAGTGCCATTTTGGGGCCATTCGGCTATTCAGAAAGCAGGCAGTTCACCAAATTTTGGAGAATTGCCAGAAATACAGTGCTGTTCGACGGCAGTGAAATCCCCCCATAGAGAAGCAATGGATCTATTCAGAGATCATCGAACAGCAGAGAAATGTCAGTGAAATGCCCTGATGTTCGGTGGTTTCATTCGGCAGGTTTAGGCCTCATTCACACCGATATGCAAAAAAATAATAATAATAACTCGCATGTGCGCGTATATCCGCGCACAATAAAAACTTTTTATTGTTTATTTTTAGTCCCTTGTGTTTTGGCCCCTGGTATCGAGTGTGGCTCGGGGTTAATTTTCAGTGCTGAAAGCGGTAACCCCGAGCCACACTCGGGCTGCCGCTGCATACATTACCTATCACTGCGCTCCCTTGCTGATCCCCACTGTCTCCTCCGGCGATCGCAGAGTTTTTCTTTCTGGTTCCCTTCTCGCGAGAATTGCACCATGTTCTGCTGTCAGTTTTTCCAGCATTTGGAGATTAAGCACTTTAAGCATTAAACTCACTTTCTTTCTTGACATACAGGTTTTTTTTCACTAACCGCTGTAGTTTATCATTGCTGCTATGATGTTTAAGGTCCAATAATCCAATAGGGAAATTCAGACAGCAGCAGGAGAAGCTTCGTTTGATGATTTTTTTTCCTGCTGCTGTTTGAATTTCCATTTTGGGAATCACAGTAGTTTATCAATGCTGCAAAAACAGAGATATTCATCCAACAATGTTAATGTATGATGTTTAGTACATAACATAACCCCACTACAGCATGGGATACATACACTTATCATGGACTCAATCCACCAGTGCATATTGCATCTGGGTATTTCTATATTTGGCATGGTTTTATTAACTCTTCATTTATTTTTCCCTTGTTAATGCCTCAGACTACAACATGGGCGTCCGCAGAAATTTTTCCAGGGGTGGGGGGGGGGGGGGCAAAATTTTAATGGCATCCATATTCTGCCCTTTTGACAATGTTATGAAGGGGACAGTCATAAAATAAAGCGTAGTAATATAGAGGCTGCGAAACATGATGCAAGTCTAATAGAAGAATAAAGGTGTAAGTGTCTGATCTGAGTGTTGCATTTTCTAGTCTGTTAATGCTATTCAATGCACCACACTAGTCACACACCCAGGAGCAAGGCGCTAAGGAAGTGTTTTTTAAGGCCATCTCTGTATACACAGAGCCAGCTCTGTATACAAAACTATGACCCCCCCCCACAGATACTGGCACAAACACCAGACTCCCCACTCCATATACTGTATATATGCACTATATTACCAAAAGTATTCGCTCACCTGCCTTGGCTTGCATATGGATGAGTGAGCGAATACTTTTGGCAATATAGTATATATATATATATATATATATATACACACACACACACATCAGTCCCCATTCCTACATTATATATATATATATATATATATATATAAAAGAAATCGGTGGCGGCACTCCAGGACTTTAAACAAACATAAGCTTTAATCCATAAAAGTCAACGTTTCAGCCCTGACCCAGGGCTTTCCTCAGGACATACATACAGTCAAAAAAAACATAAACACTTTATAGACACCAACGTACTCACCCCTCCCTTCAATCGGCTTTCTGACACACTCAGTGCGCATGCGCCAATTCCCGACGCTGCGGATTGGCGTAATCAACGTGTAACCCCAGCAACCAGGGACACATAATCGTTCCCGCACACCAAAGTGACCAAAGAAAAAACAAAAGCAAATATACGCATGGATATCTTCTGTTACTACCAGGAGCTATAGCTATAAAGAGTTTTTTTTTTTTTTGACTGTATGTCCTGAGGAAAGCCCTGGGTCAGGGCTGAAACGTTGACTTTTATGGATTAAAGCTTATGTTTGTTTAAAGTCCTGGAGTGCCGCCACCGATTTCTTTTTACTGCATAACATTCAGCTGAACGGCAGGCACCGGGCGCAAGTGGATTGTGGAAGCTGGAGTGCTCAGTTACTGTCTATTTATATATATACTAGGTGTAAAGTCTGCCCAGAGGGCAGTCTATTGATAAGTGTGGTGCGTTGTGCTTGGTTCTGTGCTCGGTGCCGTTTATTGTGCTGTGTTTGGCTCTGTGCTCGGCTCTGTGCCGTCTATTGTACTGTGCTCGGCTCTGTGGCGTTTTTATTGTGCTCGGCTCTGTGGCGTTTATTCTGTTTTGCTCGGCTCTGTGCTGGGCTCTGCACATCGGCTCTGTGCTCTGCTCCGTGCCGTATATTGTGCTCTGCTTTTATTGTGCTCTGCGCCGTTTATTGTGTTGTGCTTGGTTCTGTGCTCGGGGCCGTTTATTGTGCTGTGATTGGCTGTGCCGTATATTGTGCTGTGCTCTGTGCCGTATATTGTGCTGTGCTCTGTGCCGTATATTGTCCTCGGCTCTGTGCCGTATATTGTGCTCGGCTCTGTGCCGTATATTGTGCTCGGCTCTGTGCCGTATATTGTGCTCGGCTCTGTGCCGTTTATTGTGCTCGGCTCTGTGCCGTCTATTGTGCTGTGCTCGGCTCTGTGGCGTTTATTGTGCTCGGCTCTGTGGCGTTTATTGTGCGCGGCTCTGTGGCGTTTATTGTGCTTGGCTCTGTGGCGTTTATTGTGCTCGGCTCTGTGGCGTTTATTGTGCCCGGCTCTGTGGCGTTTATTCTGTTTTGCTCGGCTCTGTGCTGTGCTCTGCACATCGGCTCTGTGCTCTGCTCCGTGCCGTATATTGTGCTCTGCTTTTATTGTGCTCTGCGCCGTTTATTGTGTTGTGCTTGGTTCTGTGCTCGGCGCCGTTTATTGTGCTGTGATTGGCTGTGCCGTATATTGTGCTTTGCTCTGTGCCGTATATTGTGCTGTGCTCTGTGCCGTATATTGTGCTGTGCTCTGTGCCGTATATTGTCCTCGGCTCTGTGCCGTATATTGTGCTCGGCTCTGTGCCGTATATTGTGCTCGGCTCTGTGCCGTATATTGTGCTCGGCTCTGTGCCGTATATTGTGCTCGGCTCTGTGCCGTCTATTGTGCTGTGCTTGGCTCTGTGGCGTTTATTGTGCTCGGCTCTGTGGCGTTTATTGTGCTCGGCTCTGTGGCGTTTATTGTGCTCGGCTCTGTGGCGTTTATTCTGTTGTGCTCGGCTCTGTGACATTTATTGTGCTTGGCTCTGTGCAGTCTATTGTGCCGTGCTCGGCTCTGTGGCGTTTATTGTGCTCGGATCTGTGCAGTCTATTGTGCTGTGCTCGACTCTGTGCCGTTTATTGTGCTCTGCTCTGTGCCTTTAATGGGTTGTGCTCTGCTCTGTGCCATCTATTGTGCTCTGCTCTGTGCCATCTATTGTGCTCTGCTTGGCGCTCTGCTCTGTGCTCTGCTCAGCGCTGGGCTCAGGTACTGGGCTCAGGCGCTGGGCTCTGTGCTCAGGCGCTGGGGTCTGCGCTCTGCGCTTGGCTCTGCGCTCAGGCGCCTCTAGGCCCCAGCCAAGCCGGGGGCTCGCCCAAGCTTGGATGCCGGCCGAGCTACTTGCTTGGCCGGCATCCAGGCTAAGGCGAGCCCTCGGCTTGGCCTGGGCTGGCTGCTCGGCCGGCCTCTAGGCTTAGGCGAGTCCCCGGCTCGGCTGGGCCTGTAGCCCAAGCCAAGCCGGGGGCTCGCCTGAGCCTGGAGTCCGGCCTAGCAGCCTGCTCGGCCGGAGGAAGTCACCGCTGGAGCTCAGGGCCGATGTAGGGGAGTATGTTTTGGCAACTTCGGCCCTGAGCTCCAGCGGTGACCGTCCTCCGGCTGTCACAGGCTGCTCGGCCGGCCTCCAGGCTCAGGCGAGCCCCCGGCTTGGCTTGGGCCTACAGGCCCAGCCGAGCCGGGGGCTCTCCTAAGTCTGGAGGCCGGCCGAGCTGCCTGCGACAGCCACCGCTGGAGCTCTGGGCCAATGTAGGGGGATGTTGCCTACACATACTCACCGACATCGGCCCTTAGCTCCTCCAGTGATGGCGGTCCCGCTTCCAGCGTCCTCTCTCTCTTCGTTGGTCGCCGGCATGATGTAACGAAAGCCTTTGACCCCGGCATTTTCACCCGGGGTCAAAGGCTTTCGTGACTTCATACCGGCGACCAACGGAGAGAGAGAGGACGCTGGAAGCGGGACCGCCATCGCTGGAGGAGCTAAGGGCCGATGTCGGTGAGTATGTGTAGGCAACATCCCCCTACATTGGCCCGGAGCTCCACCGGTGGCTGTCCTCCGGCTGTCGCAGGCTGCTCGGCCGGCCTCCATGCTTAGGCGAGTCCCCGGCTCGGCTGGGCCTGTAGGCCCAAGCCAAGCCGGGGGCTCGCCTGAGCCTGGAGGCCGGCCGAGCAGCCTGCTCGCCAGGAGGAAGTCACCGCTGGAGCTCAGGGTCAATGTAGGGGAGTATGTGTAGGCAACATCGGCCCTGAGCTCCAGCGGTGACCTCCTCCGGCCGAGCAGGCTGCTAGGCTGGCCTCTAGGCTTAGGCGAGTCCGCGGCTCGGCTGGGCCTGTAGGCCCAAGCCAAGCCGGGGGCTCGCCTGAGCCTGGAGGCCGGCCTAGCAGCCTGCTCGGCCGGAGGAGGTCACCGCTGGAGCTCAGGGCC
Source organism: Leptobrachium leishanense (assembly GCA_009667805.1). Taxonomy (NCBI): domain Eukaryota; kingdom Metazoa; phylum Chordata; class Amphibia; order Anura; family Megophryidae; genus Leptobrachium; species Leptobrachium leishanense. The sequence goes on along the minus strand of CM019064.1, from coordinate 455,247,036 downwards.
GATTTAGGGGAGTATGTTTTGGGAACTTCGGCCCTGAGCTCCAGCGGTGACCGTCCTCCGGCTGTCGCTGGCTGCTCGGCGGCCTCTAGGCTTAGGCGAGTCCCCGGCTCGGCTGGGCCTGTAGGCCCAAACCAAGCCGGGGGCTCGCCTGAGCCTGGATGCCCGCCGAGCAGGCCGCGACAGCCGGAGGACGGTCACCGCTGGAGGATCGGGGCTTGCGGCGTTTAAACACATGGGTAGCTGCGCGCGGCTCGTGCCGATTTTTATTTTTTTTTGCAGGCGGCCGACACGCGCAGCTACCTGTTTGTTTTAACGGCCACTTTCAAATGTCTGTCGCGCATGCGCAGACCGCTTTTGGCGACGGACACTTGAAGGCTTACTCTTTTATAGTATAGATATACATATATTTATACACACTCACCTTCCCTGCATACACATACACGCACATATCTCCTCTCCTCAACCCTCTCCTCTTAGATTGTAAACTCTGGGGCAGGGTCACCCTCTCCTCTTAGATTGTAAGCTCTGGGGCTGGGTCCCCTCTTCTTTTAGATTGTAAGATCTGGAGATGGGTCCTCATCCCCACTGCCCAGGCAAGACCCTGCCTAGAGTGCCTGTATACTGCAATATTGCCCTGGTCTGTACCGCATGCAAGCTCTGTGAGCTTAACAGAGGCCCCCACGAGATTCCTACTAATCATTTTGTGTCCCTCCTCCCCAGACAGATAAACTAGACCTCAGATCAGCGGCCTCTCCTCATAAATAAAGACACTGGCATCAAGCTTAATAAAAATGTATTTATTTGACAATCGTTACCTTTTTTCTTGTGTCCAGCATCCCAGCCTGTGGCCCATAGGAGCTGCTGCACCTGCATTTCAGCCCTGCCTCTCCCAGCCTGCAAAGTGAGTGGGAGCACGTGGTGGATTGGAGGTGGAATGGGGATGTGTCGCTAGTGCAGCCTAGTGGAGAGCCCAAGAACTGCTGCCGTGCAGTGAATAAATTATCATAATTTAAGCCTGTTGATCGGGGGGGGGCAAGTGCCCTTGCCCCATGCTGCGGACGCCCATGGGCTACAGGATGTAGACCAAGGGTCAAGTGGCGCAGGAGCTCTTGGGAATGCAGTTCCCTGTACTATTTTTCAGAAGGAACGGGGGTCCCTTTTGACCAACACGCTGAGAAACCTTTTATGAAGTTTCCATCTTCATAAATGTTTCTTAATCCACAAGGATTCGCTAAAACTGGGACTATTTTTATATTTAACCCCTTCACTACCAAGTGATTTTCCAAAAAAAACATTGTCAGGAACCAGTGGTTTTTTGAGAAATAATTTTTAATTAATTATACAGTAAGAAATATTTCGACATATTCCCAGAGCATTTCTTACTGTAATCGTCTATTTGTCAGGCAGATGGTGCCATCTACTGGCCAAATTGAGTTACAGCAGTTAGAGCTGCAGCTCGTGCTTTGTTGCGTCGGCTGCTGAAAGCCTGATATGTAAGGACATTCTCCTGCCAATTTTACAAAATTTTAGCATATAGGGCATTATGCCCACGGGGCTAAAACTTTGGGGGCGCCTTCTGCAGCCCAAAAGCGAACAGAATTTTTCTGCAGCAAACTAATTTTATTCGCTTTTGTCCTTCAGAACTGCAGATCGAGATAACTCGATATCGGGACCTGACAGTGCCTTTGAAGTCCCGAGTTATCCCACTCTCTGGAGTAAAGGGGTTAAACATTGATATCAAATATGCATGGGGAGTGGTAGGTTAGGTGTGACCTGTAGATGGTTGAATGAGGAACAGAAATGTTGGAGGGTACTAGACCCCTGATGTTTATTCTAAAGGTCATGGCTTTGTTTAGGTTTGTCAGGAGAGGCGCATATCTCATTCAGCTGCCAGCTCTTTTCTCAAGTAGCCTACACCAAACAATACACCCCCTATTGCCTTATCTAAACATCCTCCACCTCATTAACTGTTAGATATTGTAGATTAAATAAACAAGAGCCGCAAAGAAAAACTTTTGGTAAATGCTGAATCATAGGAAAAATCCAGGAACTGGAACCCGGAGATAGAATACCTAACTTTATTTTTCCTTTTTTACATGTATTTACTTTAAACAAAGAGAAAAAACAGAAGCAGACGTTCTATAAGGTATTTCTATTTGTAATGAGCAAATAATCTAGTTACAGTTTATGTACGTGGTCGTGTCCCCTTAAAGGACAGACGCATGCTCCATACACAGTACTTGTTTTGCTAATGTTCTTGAATAACACAGCGATTAAATATAACCCTGAAAACAGACAGCTGACTAAGCCTCACAGCTGGAATTCACCATTTTTTGTTCCCGGTTATTATGCGTTCTCTGAGTAATCATGCATTAAACTTTAAAAACGAGGTGGAAATGTAACCTTTAAATATTTGTTCTTGCGTTTTTGCATAAAATTCTCCCTATTAAAATGTGAAACAGTAATCGTGCGCGTCCGATGAAATCTCGAGATCAGTCAGGAGATGGCGTCACGCAAACAATGGAAATGAATGGTAATTTGTCATCCTGATCAACTATTTTATTGTCTTAAGAATGACCTTTGCCAAATCAGAGCTATCAAAAGGACGCTGCGAATTCCTTCCCCTCTGGCAATAAATCGTGTTAATGAACATTCAATAGCATTTGCATTGTTTTAATTTTACAGGGTGCTAGATAATTGGTTTAAATTACTGTTCATAAATTTGAATCTTAAAGTCTCTCACTCGTTTTCATTACAAAGATATCCTAAAATGGGTTAATAAATACACCGGTTATTAGATTAGAGCTTTATGACTCACAGTCAGAACGGAAGGAACAATGATGGATAACCCCAACCCTCCTAGATTGTGAGTTCCTACGGGAATAGGGCCCTCATCTCCTCCTGTACTGTTTGTCAATTGTTGTTCAATGTATTGTAACCCTGTCTATACTGTGCTTATTGTACAGCGCTGTGGAATATGCTGGCGCTTTATAAATAAAGACCTCAGCAACCTACGTTGAACTGATTAAAAAAAAAATCGCCATTTCTAAGGCTAAAAAACAGAATTGGAAGCAGTTTTTGGCCCTGCATTTTTTCCTTGCATTTTAGATATTTATGTTTATGTTTTGCCACAATCAAATGTTTATTGAGTCATTTAATCATTCAGTTGACCGTAGAAATTTATACAATAGTAGCAATCTAGAAGAAATCCCAAATATAGTAAAATAACAGTAGAGGTTAGGGATGAGCGTTCGGTTCGGATCTGTTCAGGATCTTTTTGGGATGTTCGCCAAAAGTTTTAAAAAAAAAAATTTGGAGAAAAGAATAAAAAATGCTTAATAAATGCTTAATAAATGCTTAAAAAATACTAAAAAATCTAGAAATAAAGAGACTATTATAAGCAACGTAAAACAAGCAGGTCAGCGCCACAAATCACGTCCACCACCAATCTCCCAAAAGCTTGATCAAACACAGTGGTCTTCCCTATACCAGGTGAATGAAAAAAAACATATACGTATCTTGATCAGCGCACTACAAATTGCTATCAGGATCTCGGTGTCTCTCATAGATCATCAGACCATATTTTGGTATATAAAACAAAATATAAAAGTACACAATGATGGTGAAGTATATCAAATATATACTATAAATAAAATGCAATGAATGTTGTTTCACTCACAAACATAGAGCCTAGCACTGGCTCTAAGTGGAACTGCACGTTTTGGGTTGTTTTTTCTTCTATATTGTTCACAGGTGACCCACACCATACACGGCTGTTTCCCTTCACATATCAAGGAACCATATAAGACAAAAAAAGACAGCACAACTCTCCTTGTGCAGAATGAAAAATATAAGTGTATATATGTTTTTCAGCCAATTTTTCACTTATACTTGTTGGAGCTTCAATAGCTCTAAGGTTTGCGCATATGAATTTTTTCAGGCTCGGGCAAATCCACAAACCACCAAAAAGACACAGGCTGGATCTTCTTTTCGAAAGAAAATTTTATAAAATAAAAACCTGTAGAACAAATGGATAAAACAGGTACCCAGGACGCGTTTCGTCGCACTAGGCAACTTCCTCAGCTGGTCCTCACTTGCTGCCACCAAAGGCACAATATTTGGGTGCACTGCCACTGACGCCTATACCAGATTCGTATCACTTTAATATTGGACCGCAGGGTCCACCACTGCACTCTTCCACAATACCACAGGGGGGTTACGGTGTGAAGGCACTTGCTGCCACCAAAGGCAAACTATTTGGGTGCAATGACACCTATAACACAATAACACAGAGGGGTTACGGTGAGATGGCACTGTTGCCGACACTAAGGCTGGGGTCAGACCAGCGCACTTTTAACGTGCGTTCTGGCGCACATAATTACGGCCGCACTAGCAGCAGATGACGGGCAATGACAGCCAATATACGATGTACGGCCGCACAGAAGTCCGGCCGTGCAACGCAAGTGGAATTTGAACGCATTTTTCTGAGAACGCTGAACCGCTAGTACTGACGTACTGAGTGCGCAGCTGCGGCATAGCAGCGTGTTTGCATGATTAGGAGACGTCAGACGCTGCTAATGTCCAGCCTACATAACGTCCAGATGCAAAAAGAGTTTTATTGACGATCCGTACAAAATCATGCCCGAAAATGCGCGTCGTCTGACCGTTTTTGCGCACTCCGTGAAAAAATACGTCAATGCGTTCGGATGCACTTTTTCACGTTCGCGGGGAAAAATGCTTTTATCTGACCCTAGCCTAAAGGCCCAATTTTAAAGCACCTATTGTTACTTTCATCCCAAGCCTGCATAAGCTTCACCATAATTTAGCCAAAAAATCACTAAACTTGTTCTGCATATCCTAAAACGTCTCCTCTTTTCATACAGGCTGCCACCCCAAAGCAGTTGTTTATGAATAGATTAAAGGAAAACCATTTACTGTCATTTGAAATGTAATTTTTTTATTTTTAAATGTTCCTATACATCCTACGAATCTGCCACTTCACGGGCAGGTTATGGGGACCTCCTAGGCACGATATTTGAAGGAATTTTTTGTTTTTATTCTTAACCTTTATTTCATGGAAAACTCACTGTTCCCTTAAAAACTTTTTTTATAAACTTTTTGTCCTTGTTTCCTGTCCCCCAGGGCACTAACCGTACCCCCATACACCTTTTATGGCAATTATCTTGCATATATGCCCTCTTGTAGGGCACTCTAAAAATCGAACGTTCGAGTCCAATTGACTTGCATTGAGTTCGAATCGTGTTCGCGTTCGAACCCGAACTTTTGAAATTGTTCGAGTTCGAATGCGAACCGAACACGGGGGGTGTTCGGTTCATCACTAGTAGAGGTAAATCGGAGTGTCATGCAGCATAAAATGCAAATGCAAAAGTGATGGCAAGTTAATATTTCTTGAGGGCAGGAACTACACAATATAGAGGTCACGATTTTGAGGTCAGGTACAAAAAGGGCAATCCGGTAGATAAAGTCGGTATCCAAGCAAAAGGTCGAGACTGGCGGCAAGGATCAGTAAACGAGGAGGCAATGCATGAGGGTACACAGTACGACAACTTCACTAACTATTCTTCCACTGAGCAGAGGGAGAAGTAACAATGCTGCAGCAAGGACTGAGAGGAACTGAGGCATTCAAAAGGGAAGGAGGTAGACATGCCTCTAGCCAGGCCACCGCCTCCTAGTCCCCATTTGTGCAAGCACCTAGGGCACCTCCCACATCACCATAGGCCTTCAGCTCTGTCGCACCATGTTCGAGAGCCCTGATAAGTGGCTCCAGCCCTGGTGCCATTTTTGCTCATCTTCCCCCACCTAGCACCACGCAAGACTGCCATAACCACGCCGATCACCTCACACTGCCAAAGAGAGTGCGCACCAGAGTCACAGGAGCCAGAGGATTGGAGAGGCTTGAATGTCAAGAGAGAGGGACACCTGGATGTCACTGGGTAACCAGGGGTGGACCCAACACCCGATCTGGGTGGATGTGGCTGCCGGTAACGCACGACAAGTGCACAGTGCAAGCTCATTGGTATTTCATCATGTAGTATAACTTATTTTATGAATAGTTTATCCACAGTCCTTCTTGCATGGTTCGATGGCACATAAAATGAAGGAAAGAAACAAACACAACTAGTACAGTATTGTCTGAAAGCACAATCACACATATATGATAGAATGTGGGGGGCAGGAGTCTGAACTCACCTGTTGTTCCCTAGCTCAGCACTATATCTTAAGGGAGTGACACAGCCTCACTCCACAAGCCTACATAACTTCCAGGAGGGGATTCAGAGAGATAGAACAGACATAGGATAGTAAGTTTATCTATTATGGTAAAATACTTATGAGATGGCCGTACTCACTCTTGCTGGTGGCTTTTGTACATAGGCTTATATATATTGATTGATGCACATTTATGGGTGGTGTCCACCTCTCTTTGTCTTTTGGTTTTCTTGTATATATATATAGGATATATAGAGTGTAGTATAAAAAAGTTCAATATTTATTAAACTAATAGTTACCAAAGATAAAAAAGGCTAAATATACTAGGTATGTGGTAACAATAAAATAAAATAATAAAAAATGGCCTGAAACGCATTTCACACTGTACTTCCTCACTTGCCGAATGCATCTTCAAACCGCCGAACAAATCGAAAAACCGCTGAATCGATCTGAAAATCCGCCAAACGTCTTGAAAAACCACTGCAAAACCGCTGAATAAATCCCATAACCTGTCAAAAAATCACCAGATGCTTCCGACTAGCCGCCAAACAGACCGCCAGATTGATCCGAAAAAGTTGACCTGCCGCCGAACTGGGGTAAAAAAAATAATTTATAATGCAACTTTTAAAAGACATTTGAAAAGAATCAACTGCATGAAAATGCCTGGAAATAATATATAAGGTCTCATAAATAGCAATAAAAAGGTCTGTGACAGAAAAAAAGCCATTTAAAAAAAGGCGGAAAATAAGACTTTGCCACAAAATCCTGGAAAATGTCTTAAAACATCCTTAAAAAAAATCAATAAATAAAGAGACTTTTTTGCTGCAAATGAAAAGAATGGACGGTTGAATAAATATTAAAGCAAAACAGGAATATTTTTTTACATTGAAACCTATGGGATTCGCCTGATTAAACCTGTCGAATGAAACCACTGAACATCAGGGTATTTCACTGACATTTCTCTGCTGTTCAGTGTCTCTGAATAGATTAACCATTACTTATCTATGGGGATTTCACTGCCATCGAACAGCACCGTATTTCATGGAAATTTGCCAATATTTGGTGAAGTGACAGCTTTCTGAAGAGCTGAATAGTCACGAAATTGCTCCACACGGGGAAATTCACTGATTGGTGCAATTCCGTTGCCAATTCGGTGCTTTTTGAATAACTCCAATAGTTCTGCTGCTTCCATGGTAACATCTTTTAAAATGGAGATCTCAAACCCTGGACTCTCAAATGCTGCTTTTACAATGTTTGAGGTTTACTGCTTTGACTGTGTTACAGGCATGAAACAGCACATTTTCATTAGTTAGCTAAAGTTCCAAGTTTTTATGAAGCGCTAACAAGTTCCGTAGCGCTGTACAATGGGTGAGACAGAATAACAATATACATACAAGTTAAATACACAGAACAGTATGAGAGAGGACCCTGCTCAACAGCTTACAATCTAATAGGAGAGGGGTGACACACTAGGTGAGGGTAAGTAACAGGAAGTAGCGGGGGTGCATGGGGGCTGGGTGGGAAGATGGAGCAAGAAATGAACAGTGGGGGAATCATGGCGTGATTAGATAGGCTTCTCTAAAGTAATGTGATTTCAGAGACTTCTTGAAAGACTGGAGAGATGGTGAGAGTCTGATGTTACAGAGGGTAATAGTTCCATAGAGAGGGGGCAGTTGGGAGAAGTACTGAAGGCGGGAGTTGCGGGTGCGGGTACAAGGAGACAATAACATCAGATCCTTGGCAGAGCGAAGTGGTAGGGATGGGACATACCTGCTAATAAGGGAGGATATGTTGGCAGGGGCGCAGTTATGGAGAGCTTTGTACGTGAGAATCACTACCTCAGTGGTAGAGCATAACACAATAATACCAGAAAATCAATCAATCAATTAAGATAGATAGGATGAAAAAGGTAATGAGAGACCAAAGGGTTTCCCCCTATGCAATGGATGAAATACAATTATTCTAATGAGAACATCAGAATACTAGTGTCTCCCAGAGACCAAAATTAAGATTTAACTTTTATTAGATGAAAATTTTTAAATTAATTGACAAACATATAGACATAAATAAACAGTGCTCACTAAACAAGACATAATAAAAACAATTCTACAATAAGAAAGTGGTAATTCAGCGGCAGATGATATAAGTTATATATCAATACAATAAGTGACCTTCGAGGATCACTTCAAGGTATTGCAACTAATAGTTGGTAGATATATGTGAGTTAAATGGCTGTGTTAAGCCATAAACCTGCAAGCAAAGAAAACACACAAAAAGACGAAAGGCAGGGTTACCCTATTGGAAGGATATTCGGCTCAATTAGCCAAAAACAACGTACCGCAAAAGCTGACCAAGTTATTATTATCAAAGACACAGAAAATGTTCAGGTCGCAGGATGCGAAATACAAAAATTTAGACAGAGGGTCCCTGCCTGCTAAGTGCACCCGACGCGCGTTTCGCCAAGAATGGCTCGTCAGGAGTGCTTGCCTTTGGTCTTTTTGTGTGTTTTCTTTGCGTGCAGGTTTATGGCTTAACACAGCCATTTAACTTGCTTTGTACGCGAGTACCAAGATTTTGAATTGGATTCTAAAGAAGACAGGGAGCCAGTGTAGAGATTGACAAAGGGGCGAGGTGTGAGAGGTGCGGGAGGTGAGGTGCGAGAGGTGCGGGAGGTGAGGTGTGAGAGGTGCGAGAGGTGCGGAAGGTGAGGTGCGGGATGTGAGGTGCGGGAGGTGAGGTGTGAGAGGTGTTAAAGGTGGGGAGGTGAGGTGGATGAGCCTGACACATGCATTCATAACAGACTGCAAAGGGATAATCTGGAATCTCTTAAGGCCAGAGAGAAGGAGGTTACAGAATCAAGCTGGGAGATAATAAGAGCTTGATGACCAGTTTAGCAGAGTCCTGATGAAGACAGGGAGGACACGTGCAATGTTTTTTAGGTGGAACAGATTTTAATAATAACATACTGTACATTGATATTAACTAAAGAATCCCTTGTACATCAACAATGAACATCTCTCCCATTAGATAAGGTCTATCCATGCCATCTGCAGGCCTGGCAAGATCCCAATGGGTGGCTTTTGACATGTGCAGACATTCTAGTTCCTAAATCTCCTTTCAAATAGAAGCAAAATAACCTCTTCACTTGAAGTGATGGAGTGACCAGTCAATGTCAAGATGGATAATTAACCCCAGCAGGATGTTGCTATATATTGTCCCTCACACACAGAATGCCCTATGATTGGGCATGGCTGGACTCTCTTAGATGCAAAGCTTTCTGGGTGGGATTGACCCTATTTACCCTCCTCCTGTTAGTACACCTCCATGATGTGCCCTTTTATTCAGTTTTAACAGGTTATGTGTCCCCAAGGATCCTCTAGCTCAGGGGTCAGCAACCTTGGCTCCTTGATGTGTTGGGAACTACATCTCCCATGATGCCCACTCACCCATTCGGCTGACTGAGCCACATGGGAAATGTAGTTCCCAAAACATCAGGGAGCCAAGGTTGCAGACCCCTGCTCTAGCTCTATACCTACAGATCCCAACAGGTACAGACTGGCCCTTTGCAGTGTGGAAATGCAGGAGCTGAAAAGGGTGTTAGCAGTGGATGTGAACTGTATGAAGAAAGAGACGCAAATTTAGGAAGAGTGGGATTATTGGGTGGTTCTTGACCTTTGACTCAATACCCGTACGAGGCGAACTGTGCGTCTGTATTTGCATCATCAATGTTAACGGATGCATCATCAATTGCATCATCAATGTCACAAACCAATGAATAAAGAGATGAGGAATTTGGCAAGTGATCATAAAAAGTGTTTATAGAAGACAGGAAACGGTGCACTTGGACATCAATGAAACGGAGCTAAGAGCCCTGAGATCTAGGTGCACCGATCCCCCTGTGTAGCCAGCCCAAGGACAATCCAGAAAATAGAAGAAGGGAGTCACAATCACCAAAAATTCTGATAAAAGGAGGTGGTTTACTAAGACGAAGGCAACATTTCGGTTGACGGTACAACCTTTCTCAACTAAAAAGTTGCCTTTGTCTTATTAAATCACCTCCTTTTCTGAGGATTTTTGGTGTGCCTGATACCCTTCTTCTATTTTCCGCATAAAAAAGTGTTTATTCCTAAGGGCCCTCGGCTCAAGGAGCACAGACGTAGCAAAACAAAGCTCTTTATTTGACACATTTAAGTCATCATCATGGAACGGCTTAATTCCGTACTTGAATGTAAATTAGACCTTACTAATTTTTTATGACAGCTTCAGTTTAAATTCCCCATATTAATTAGATTTTTGAATTACCTCGCGTGTTGCCAAAATCTTCCATTTGCTAATTAGCGCACAATTTTGATTACATACATGACATAATTGTGTTCATTAGTTCATTACTGTCGTTAAGAGCTGATTGCATTATCGACTTTGCGTTAATATGTTTTGACAGCATTGATGTCGCTAAATATTTCTCATTATGTGCGAAATGTGACAGCAAGCCTTAGAACTGTCACTGGAGCTGAAATTGTCATCATTCACCCTAGAATGCAAGGATTTGTATAACTAGAGCAGAAACGGTATCATTATAAATAGCATTTTTACATGTTAATAGTCCCTCGTGCCCTGGGCTGACCTCACTCTCCAGTTTCCGTGTCATCTATCTCCTGTGTGTGGAGCATCTCACCTCAAAGCCTTCGTTCACTATAGTGAAGCTGATGCTGGAACTATTCACAGTCAATAATGGTGTTATTGATTATATTGAGTGAACTAGAGCCAATGAATGGTTTCCGTGTTTGTAAACAGAAACCCAGCAGAGCTTCACAAATTTGTTTAAAATCAAAGTGTCAGCCAACTTCCAGGCACCCCTGTGAGTGTATGATAGTGGCACATACACTCATGCATTGGTCCGCATGCTCAAACATCCACCCATCCATGTGTATACACACTAAAACGTGCCCTCATACATTTGCCTGCACAACATATACCTTGATAAAGACCATGTCGGTGAAATGTTGGTGTTCCTGTTATATGCATCTTTATTAAAAATTGTATTTACTTTATTAATAGGTCCTCCAGTGCATCCTCATGTTTAGCTTTATATTATATAGTGTAGCTCGAGTAAGCTGTGTTAGACCAGATGTCAAAATCAGAAGACTATAGCAGTCAGCATATATATGCCCAAAAAATGTCACCACCTGGAATTAACTTTTAACTAAGCCAATAAGCGTGAGCCTTCCATTGGCTAATTACTGCAGTGATTAATATGTTTCAACAAAAAATGAGATCATGTGACTCTCTGAATATACTGAATGAGCAGGTTTTTCCATCAATGGGTTTTTTCTTCCCTGATGGCACAGTGGGCATATTCCAAGATGGCAATGCCAGGATACATCAGGCTCAAATTGTGCAATAGTGGTTCAGGGAGCATGAGACATCATTTTCACACATGGATTGGCCACCGCACAGTCCAGACCTTAACCCCATTGAGAATCTTTGAGATAATGTGCTGGAGAAGACTTTACGCAGCGCCGCGACTCTCCCATCATCAATACAAGATCTTGGCCACAAATTAATGCGACTCTGGACAGAAATAAATGCTGTGACATTGCATGAGCTTATCGAAACAATGCCACCGCAAATGCGTGCCGCAATCAAAGCAAAAGGTATCCAACCAAATATTAGAATATGTGAGGTTGATAGACAGAGAGAGAGAGATAGAGAGAGGTAGAAAGAGATAGATAGAGAGAGGTAGAGAGAGATAGAGATCTAGAAGATAGAGAGATAGAAGAGAGAGAGATAGAGATAGATAGAGAGAGAGAAGATAGAGAGATAGAAGATAGAGAGAGATAGAGAGATAGAAAATAGAGATAGAGAGAGAGAGAGAGAAGATAGAGAGATAGAAGATAGAGAGAGAGATAGAGAGATAGAGAGAGAGATAGAAAATAGAGATAGAGAGATAAGATAGAGAGATAGAAGATAGAGAGAGATAGAGTGAGAGAGAGATAGAAGATAGAGAGAGATAGAGAGAGAGATAGAAGATAGAGAGAGATAGAGAGAGATAGAAGATAGAGATAGAAGATAGAGAGAGATAGAGAGAAAGAGGAGATAGAGAGCTAGAGAGATAGAGAGAGAGATAGAGACATAGAGAGAGAGAGATAGAGATATAGCCAGATAGAGATATAGCCAGATAGCCAGATAGCCAGATAGAGATATAGCCAGATAGAGAAATAGCCAGATAGCCAGATAGAGAGATAGCCAGTTAGAGAGATAGAGATATAGCCGGATAGAGATATAGCCAGATAGAGAGATAGCAATATAGCCGGATAGAGATATAGCCGGATAGAGACATATAGATATAACCAGATAGAGATATAGCCAGATAACCAGATATCCAGAGAGATAGCGAGATAGAGAGATAGCGAGATAGAGAGATAGCGAGATAGAGAGATAGCGAGATAGAGAGATAGCGAGATAGAGAGATAGCGAGATAGAGAGATAGCGAGATAGAGAGATAGCCAGAGAGACAGCGAGATAGAGAAATAGCCAGTAGGGATGTGCGTTTCGATTCGGACCGATCGGTCCGATTCGTGGCTTCAGATTCAGCCGAATTTCCGAATCGGATCGGATCCGAAAACGTCCGATACGAAAAGATTTTCGATCTGTAACGAAAAGATTTTCGTGTTTTCGTATGGTCGTGAAATGTGTAAAATCGCAAGTCATTTTCGTTCCATTCGTGATTTCGGTTCCATTTCGGTCATTTCGGTCATTTCGGATTTTTCGGTTCCATTGCTGACTCTGTAATTACGTATCGTTTCCAATGATTTGATATTTCTGACGATACGATAATTCTGTCGATACGATAATTCTGCCGATTCTATCTTTTTTTATTAAATAAAGATCCTTTTTTTCTTATAAATATGCATTGCACAACTTTATTTAATCATATTAAAATGGTATGAAAGGAACAAAAATGAACAAACGATTTAAAAAAAACGCAAAAATAAAATACTGACCCAAGTGGTCTGACTTTAAAGAAAATAACAGAACAAAAGGTTTTAAAACGGAAAAAAAAGCTGAACAAAATTATCAGAAACGAAGAAAAAAAAAACAAATAAAATGATTTAAAACGAAAAAAATAAAAATAACATATGAATCGGCACACTGCAGGGAAGGGAAGCGCCTCTCTGCGCGGTATAGTTAATGCAGCATATGAATACGCACACTGCGGGGAACAAGCGCCTCTCTGCGTGGTATAATTAATGCAGCATATGAATATGCACACTGCGGGGAACAAGCGCCTCTTTGCACGGTATAATTAATGCAGCATGAATACGCACACTGCGGGGAACAAGCGCCTCTCTGCGCGGTATAATTAATGCAACATATGAATACGCACACTGTGGGGAACAAGCGCCTCTCTGCGCGGTATAATTAATGCAGCATATGAATCCGCACACTGCGGGGAACAAGCGCCTCTCTGCGTGGTATAATGAATGCAGCATATGAATCCGCACACTGCGGGGAACAAGCGCCTCTCTGCGTAATATAATTAATGTAGCATATGAATACGCACACTGCGGGAACAAGCGCTCTCTGCGTGGTATAATTAATACAGCATATGAATACGCACACTGCGGGGAACAAGCGCCTCTCTGCGCGGTATAATTAATGCAGCATATGAATACGCACACTGCAGGGAACAAGCGCCTCTCTGCGTGGTATAATTAATGCAGCATATGTATACGCACACTGCGGGGAACAAGCGCCTCTCTGCATGGTATAATTAATGCAGCATATGAATACGCACACTGCGGGGAACAAGCGCCTCTCTGCGCGGTATAATTAATGCAGCATATGAATCCGCACACTGCGGGGAACAAGCGCCTCTCTGCGTGGTATAATTAATGCAGCATATGAATCCGCACACTGCGGGGAACAAGCGCCTCTTTGCACGGTATAATTAATGCAGCATATGAATACGCACACTGGGGAACAAGCGCCTCTCTGCGCGGTATAATTAATGCAGCATATGAATACGCACACTGCGGGGAACAAGCGCCTCTCTGCATGGTATAATTAATGCAGCATATGAATACGCACACTGCGGGGAACAAGCGCCTCTCTGCGTAGTATAATTAATGCAGCATATGAATACGCACACTGTGGGGAACAAGCGCCTCTCTGCGCGGTATAATTAATGCAGCATATGAATCCGCACACTGCGGGGAACAAGCGCCTCTCTGCGTGGTATAATTAATGCAGCATATGAATCCGCACACTGCGGGGAACAAGCGCCTCTTTGCACGGTATAATTAATGCAGCATATGAATACGCACACTGGGGAACAAGTGCCTCTCTGCGCGGTATAATTAATGCAACATATGAATACGCACACTGTGGGGAACAAGCGCCTCTCTGCGCGGTATAATTGATGCAGCATATGAATACGCACACTGCGGGGAAAGCGCCTCTCTGCGCGGTATAATTAATGTAGCATATGAATCCGCACACTTCGGGGAACAAGCGCTTCTCTGCATGGTATAATTAATGCAGCATATGAATACGCACACTGCGGGGAACAAGCGCCTCTCTGCGCGGTATAATTAATGCAGCATATGAATACGCACACTGTGGGGAACAAGCGCCTCTCTGCGCGGTATAATTAATGCAGCATATGAATACGCACACTGCGGGGAACAAGCGCCTCTCTGCGCGGTATAATTAATGCAGCATATGAATCCGCACACTGCGGGGAACAAGCGCCTCTCTGCGTAATATAATTAATGCAGCATATGAATACGCACACTGCGGGGAACAAGCGCCTCTTTGCACGGTATAATTAATGCAGCATATGAATACGCACACTGCGGGGAACAAGCGCCTCTCTGCGCGGTATAATTAATGCAGCATATGAATACGCACACTGTGGGGAACAAGCGCCTCTGCGCGGTATAATTAATGCAGCATATGAATACACACACTGCGGGGAACAAGCGCCTCTCTGCACGGTATAATTAATGCATCATATGAATACGCACACTGTGGGGAACAAGCGCCTCTCTGCGCGGTATAATTAATGAAGCATATGAATACGCACACTGTGGGGAACAAGCGCCTCTCTGCGCGGTATAATTAATGCAGCATATGAATACGCACACTGCGGGAACAAGCGCCTCTCTGCGTGGTATAATTAATGCAGCATATGAATACGCACACTGCGGGGACAAGCGCCTCTCTGCGCGGTATAATTAATGCAGCATATGAATACGCACACTGCGGGGAACAAGCGCCTGTCTGCGTGGTATAATTAATGCAGCATATGAATACGCACACTGCGGGGAACAAGCGCCTCTCTGCGTGGTATAATTAATGCAGCATATGAATACGCACACTGCGGGGAACAAGCGCCTCTCTGCGCGTATAATTAATGCAGCATATGAATACGCACACTGTGGGGAACAAGCGCCTCTCTGCGCGTATAATATATGCAGCATATGAATACGCACACTGCGGGGAACAAGTGCCTCTCTGCGCGTATAATTAATGCAGCATATGAATCCGCACACTGCGGGGAACAAGCGCCTCTCTGCGCGGTAATATTAATGCAGCATATGAATACGCACACTGTGGGGAACAAGCGCTCTCTGCGCGGTATAATTAATGCAGCATATGAATACGCACACTGCGGGGAACAAGCGCCTCTCTGCATGGTATAATTAATGCAGCATATGAATACGCACACTGCGGGGAACAAGCGCCTCTCTGCGTGGTATAATTAATGCAGCATATGAATACGCACACCTGTGGGGAACAAGCGCCTCTCTGCGCGGTATAATTAATGCAGCATATGAATCCGCACACTGCGGGGAACAAGCGCCTCTGCGTGGTATAATTAATGCAGCATATGAATCCGCACACTGCGGGGAACAAGCGCCTCTTTGCACGGTATAATTAATGCAGCATATGAATACGCACACTGGGGAAGCGCCTCTCTGCGCGGTATAATTAATGCAGCATATGAATACGCACACTGCGGGGAACAAGCGCCTCTCTCTGCGTGGTATAATTAATGCAGCATATGAATACGCACACTGCGGGGAACAAGCGCCTCTCTGCGCGTATAATTAATGCAGCATATGAATACGCACACTGTGGGGAACAAGCGCCTCTCTGCGCGGTATAATTAATGCAGCATATGAATACGCACACTGCGTGGAACAAGTGCCTCTCTGCGCGGTATAATTAATGCAGCATATGAATCCGCACACTGCGGGGAACAAGCGCCTCTCTGCGTGGTATAATTAATGCAGCATATGAATACGCACACTGCGGGAACAAGCGCCTCTCTGCGCGTATAATTAATGCAGCATATGAATACGCACACTGCAGGGAACAAGCGCCTCTCTGCGTGGTATAATTAATGCAGCATATGCATACGCACACTGCGGGGAACAAGCGCCTCTCTGCATGGTATAATTAATGCAGCATATGAATACGCACACTGCGGGGAACAAGCGCCTCTCTGCGTGGTATAATTAATGCAGCATATGAATACGCACACTGTGGGGAACAAGCGCCTCTCTGCGCGGTATAATTAATGCAGCATATGAATCCGCACACTGCGGGGAACAAGCGCCTCTCTGCGTGGTATAATTAATGCAGCATATGAATCCGCACACTGCGGGGAACAAGCGCCTCTTTGCACGGTATAATTAATGCAGCATATGAATACGCACACTGGGGAACAAGCGCCTCTCTGCGCGGTATAATTAATGCAGCATATGAATACGCACACTGCGGGGAACAAGCGCCTCTCTGCATGGTATAATTAATGCAGCATATGAATACGCACACTGCGGGGAACAAGCGCCTCTCTGCGTGGTATATTAAATGCAGCATATGAATACGCACACTGTGGGGAACAAGCGCCTCTCTGCGCGGTATAATTAATGCAGCATATGAATCCGCACACTGCGGGGAACCGCCTCTCTGCGTGGTATAATTAATGCAGCATATGAATCCGCACACTGCGGGACAGCGCCTCTTTGCACGGTAATAATTAATGCAGCATATGAATACGCACACTGGGGAACAAGCGCCTCTCTGCGCGGTATAATTAATGCAACATATGAATACGCACACTGTGGGAACAAGCGCCTCTCTGCGCGGTATAATTGATGCAGCATATGAATACCCACACTGCGGGGAACAAGCGCCTCTCTGCGCGGTATAATTAATGTAGCATATGAATCCGCACACTTCGGGGAACAAGCGCCTCTCTGCATGGTATATTTAATGCAGCATATGAATACGCACACTGCGGGGACAAGCGCCTCTCTGCGCGGTATAATTAATGCAGCATATGAATACGCACACTGTGGGGAACAAGCGCCTCTCTGCGCGGTATATATTAATGCAGCATATGAATACGCACTGCGGGGAACAAGCGCCTCTCTGCGCGGTATAATTAATGCAGCATATGAATCCGCACACTGCGGGGAACAAGCGCCTCTCTGCGTAATATAATTAATGCAGCATATGAATCCGCACACTGCGGGAACAAGCGCCTCTCTGCGTAATATAATTAATGCAGCATATGAATACGCACACTGCGGGAACAAGCGCCTCTTTGCACGGTATAATTAATGCAGCATATGAATACGCACACTGGGGAACAAGCGCCTCTCTGCACGGTATAATTAATGCAGCATATGAATACGCACACTGTGGGGAACAAGCGCCTCTGCGCGGTATAATTAATGCAGCATATGAATACGCACACTGCGGGGAACAAGCGCCTCTCTGCACGGTATAATTAATGCATCATATGAATACGCACACTGTGGGGAACAAGCGCCTCTCTGCGCGGTATAATTAATGCAGCATATGAATACGCACACTGCAGGGAACAAGCGCCTCTCTGCGTGGTATAATTAATGCAGCATATGAATACGCACACTGCGGGGAAGAAGCGCCTCTCTGCGCGGTATAATTAATGCAGCATATGAATACGCACACTGCAGGGAACAAGCGCCTCTCTGCGTGGTATAATTAATGCAGCATATGAATACGCACACTGCGGGGAACAAGCGCCTCTCTGCATGGTATAATTAATGCATCATATGAATACGCACACTGTGGGGAACAAGCGCCTCTCTGCGCGGTATAATTAATGCAGCATATGAATACGCACACTGCGGGGAACAAGGGCCTCTCTGCGCGGTATAATTAATGCAGCATATGAATACGCACACTGCGGGGAACAAGCGCCTCTCTGCGTGGTATAATTAATGCAGCATATGAATACGCACACTGCGGGGAACAAGCGCCTCTCTGCGTGGTATAATTAATGCAGCATATGAATACGCACACTGCGGGAACAAGCGCCTCTCTGCGTGGTATTATTAATGCAGCATATGAATACGTACACTGCGGGGTACAAGCACCTCTCTGCGTGGTATAATTAATGCAGCATATGAATACGCACACTGCGGGGAACAAGCGCCTCTCTGCGCGGTTTAATTAATGCAGCATATGAATACGCACACTGCGGGGAACAAGCGCCTTCTCTGCGTGGTATAATTAATGCAGCATATGGAATACGCACACTGCGGGGAGCAATCGCCTCTCTGCGCGTAAATTAATGCATGCATCATGAATACACTCACTGCGGGAACAAGCGGCTCTCTGCACAGGGTATAATTAATACAGCATATGAATACGCACACTGCAGGGAACAAGTGCCTTTCTGCGTGTATAATTAATGCAGCATATGAATACGCACACTGCGGGGAACAAGTGCCTCTTCTGCGTGGTATATAATTAATGCAGCATATGAATACGCACACTGCGGGGAACCAAGTGCCTCTCTGCGCGTATAATTAATGCAGCATATGAATCCGCACACTGCGGGGAACAAGCGCCTCTCTGCATGGTATAATTATGCAGCATATGAATACGCACACTGCGGGGAACAAGCGGCCTCTCTGCGCGGTATAATTAATGCAGCATATGAATACGCACACTGTGGGAACAAGCGCCTCTCTGCGCGGTATAATTAATTGCAGCATATGAATACGCACACTGCGGGGAACAAGCGCCTCTCTGCGCGGTATAATTAATGCAGCATATGAATCCGCACACTGCGGGGAACAAGCGCCTCTCTGCGTAATATAATTAATGCAGCATATGAATACGCACACTGCGGGGAACAAGCGCCTCTTTGCACGGTATAATTAATGCAGCATATGAATACGCACACTGCGGGGAACAAGCGCCTCTCTGCACGGTATAATTAATGCAGCATATGAATACGCACACTGTGGGGAACAAGCGCCTCTGCGCGGTATAATTAATGCAGCATATGAATCCGCACACTGCGGGGAACAAGCGCCTCTCTGCACGTATAATTAATGCATCATATGAATACGCACACTGTGGGGAAAAGCGCCTCTCTGCGCGGTATATAATTAATGCAGCATATTGAATACGCACACTGCAGGGAACAGCGCCTCTCTGCGTGTATAATTAATGCAGCATATGAATACGCACACTGCGGGGAACAAGCGCCTCTCTGCGCGGTATAATTAATGCAGCATATGAATACGCACACTGCAGGGAACAAGCGCCTCTCTGCGTATATAATTAATGTAGCAATGAATACGCACACTGGCGGGAAACAAGCGCCTCTCTGTGCGGTATAATTAATGCAGCATATGAATACGCACACTGCAGGGAACAAGCGCCTCTCTGCGGTTTTATAATTAATGCAGCATATGAATACGCACACTGCGGGGAACAAGCGCCTCTCTGCGTGGTATAATTAATGCAGCATATGAATACGCACACTGGGGGAACAAGCGCCTCTCTGCGTGGTATAATTAATGCAGCATATGAATACGCACACTGCGGGAACAAGCGCCTCTCTGCGTGTATAATTAATGCAAGCATTATGAATACGCACACTGCGGGGAACAAGCGCCTCTCTGCGCCGGTATAATTAATGCAGCATATGAATACGCACACTGCGGAACAAGGCCTCTCTGCGCGGTAAATTAATGCAGCATATGAATCCGCACACTGCGGGGAACAAGCGCCTCTCTGCGTGGTATAATTAATGCAGCACTATGAATACTGCACACTGCGGAGCGAACAAGCGCCTCCCTGCGCGGTATAATTAATGCAGCATATGAATACGCACACTGCAGGAACAGCGCCTCTCTGCGCGTATAATTAATGCAGCATATGAATCCGCACACTGCGGGAACAAGCGCCTCTCGCGTGGTATAATTAATGCAGCATATGAATCCGCACAACTGCGGTAACAAGCGCCTCTTTGCACAGTATAATTAATGCAGCATTATGAATACGCACACTGGGAACAAGCGCCTCTCTGCGCGGTATAATTAATGCAGCATATGATACGCACACTGCGGGAACAAGCGCCTCTCTGCGTGTTATAATTAATGCAGCATATGAATACGCACACTGCGGGGAACAAGCGCCTCTCTGCGCCGGTATAATTAATGCAGCTATATGAATACGCACACTGTGGGACAAGCGCCTCTCTGCGCGGCGTATAATTAATGCAGATATGAATACGCACACGCGGGAACAAGTGCTCCTGCGCGGTATATAATGCAGCATATGAATACGCAACACTGCGGGAACAAGCGCCTCTCTGCGTGGTATAATTAATGCAGCATATGAATACGCACCATCTGCGGGGAACAAGCGCCTCTCTGCGCGGTATAATTAATGCCATATGGAATACGCACACTGCAGGAACAAGCGCCTCTCTGCGTTGGTATAATTAATGCAGCATATGTATACGCACACTGCGGGGAACAAGCGCCTCTCTGCATGTATAATTAATGCAGCATATGAATACGCACACTGCGGGGAACAAGCGCCTCTCTGCGTGGTATATTAATGCAGCATATGAATACGCACACTGTGGGAACAAGCGCCTCTCTGCGCGGTATAATTAATGCAGCATATGAATCCGCACACTGCGGGGAACAAGCGCCTCTCTGCGTGGTATAATTAATGCAGCATATGAATCCGCACACTGCGGGGACAAGCGCCTCTTTGCACGGTATAATTAATGCCAGCATATGAATACGCACACTGGGGAACAAGCGCCTCTCTGCGCGGTATAATTAATGCAGCATATGAATACGCACACTGCGGGGAACAAGCGCCTCTCTGCATGGTATAATTAATGCAGCATATGAATACGCACACTGCGGGGAACAAGCACCTCTCTGCGTGGTATAATTAATGCAGCATATGAATACGCACACTGTGGGGAACAAGCGCCTCTCTGCGCGGTATAATTAATGCAGCATATGAATCCGCACACTGCGGGGAACAAGCGCCTCTCTGCGTGTATAATTAATGCAGCATATGAATCCGCACACTGCGGGGAACAAGCGCCTCTTTGCACGGTATAATTAATGCAGCATATGAATACGCACACTGGGAACAAGCGCCTCTCTGCGCGGTATAATAATGCAACATATGAATACGCACACTGTGGGGAACAAGCGCCTCTCTGCGCGGTATAATTGATGCAGCATATGAATACGCACACTGCGGGGAACAAGCGCCTCTCTGCGCGGTATAATTAATGTAGCATATGAATCCGCACACTTCGGGGAACAAGCGCCTCTCTGCATGTTATAATAATGCAGCATATGAATACGCACACTGCGGGGAACAAGCGCCTCTCTGCGTGGTATAATTAATGCAGCATATGAATACGCACACTGTGGGGAACAAGCGCCTCTCTGCGTGGTATAATTAATGCAGCATATGAATCCGCACACTGCGGGGAACAAGCGCCTCTTTGCACGGTATAATTAATGCAGCATATGAATACGCACACTGGGGAACAAGCGCCTCTCTGCGCGGTATAATTAATGCAACATATGAATACGCACACTGTGGGGAACAAGCGCCTCTCTGCGCGGTATAATTGATGCAGCATATGAATACGCACACTGCGGGGAACAAGCGCCTCTCTGCGCGGTATAATTAATGTAGCATATGAATCCGCACACTTCGGGGAACAAGCGCCTCTCTGCATGGTATAATTAATGCAGCATATGAATACGCACACTGCGGGGAACAAGCGCCTCTCTGCGCGGTATAATTAATGCAGCATATGAATTCGCACACTGTGGGGAACAAGCGCCTCTCTGCGCGGTATAATTAATGCAGCATATGAATACGCACACTGCGGGGAACAAGCGCCTCTCTGCGCGGTATAATTAATGCAGCATATGAATCCGCACACTGCGGGGAACAAGCGCCTCTCTGCGTAATATAATTAATGCAGCATATGAATACGCACACTGCGGGAACAAGCGCCTCTTTGCACGGTATATAATTAATGCAGCATATGAATACGCACACTGCGGGAACAAGCGCCTCTCTGCACGGTATAATTATGCAGCATATGAATACGCACACTGTGGGGAACAAGCGCCTCTGCGCGGTATAATTAATGCAGCATATGAATACGCACACTGCGGGAACAAGCGCCTCTCTGCACGGTATAATTAATGCATCATATGAATACGCACACTGTGGGGAACAAGCGCCTCTCTGCGCGGTATAATTAATGCAGCATATGAATACGCACACTGCAGGGAACAAGCGCCTCTCTGCGTGGTATAATTAATGCAGCATATGAATACGCACACTGCGGGGAACAAGCGCCTCTCTGTGCGGTATAATTAATGCAGCATATGAATACGCACACTGCAGGGAACAAGCGCCTCTCTGCGTGGTATAATTAATGCAGCATATGAATACGCACACTGCGGGGAACAAGCGCCTCTCTGCACGGTATAATTAATGCATCATATGAATACGCACACTGCGGGGAACAAGCGCCTCTCTGCGTGGTATAATTAATGCAGCATATGAATACGCACACTGCGGGGAACAAGCGCCTCTCTGCGTGGTATAATTAATGCAGCATATGAATACGCACACTGCGGGGAACAAGCGCCTCTCTGCGTGGTATTATTAATGCAGCATATGAATACGTACACTGCGGGGTACAAGCGCCTCTCTGCGTGGTATAATTAATGCAGCATATGAATACGCACACTGCGGGGAACAAGTGCCTCTCTGCGCGGTTTAATTAATGCAGCATATGAATACGCACACTGCGGGGAACAAGCGCCTCTCTGCGTGGTATAATTAATGCAGCATATGAATACGCACACTGCGGGGAGCAAGTGCCTCTCTGTGCGTATAATTAATGCAGCATATGAATACGCACACTGCGGGGAACAAGCGCCTCTCTGCGCGGTATAATTAATGCAGCATATGAATACGCACACTGCGGGGAGCAAGTGCCTCTCTGTGCGTATAATTAATGCAGCATATGAATACGCACACTGCGGGGAACAAGCGCCTCTCTGCGCGGTATAGTTAATGCAGCATATGAATACGCACACTGCGGGGAACAAGTGCCTTTCTGCGTGGTATAATTAATGCAGCATATGAATACACACACTGCGGGGAACAAGTGCCTCTCTGCGTGGTATAATTAATACAGCATATGAATACGCACACTGCGGGGAACAAGCGCCTCTCTGCGCGGTATAATTAATACAGCATATGAATACGCATACTGCGGGGAACGCGTAATTCAGCAAGCACCACAGGGTCCCCGAATTGCAGGGAAAGGCTGCCGCAAACCCGACGAAAACTAACGGCAAAACCCACCGAATGCACACAGAAAAGCAACAAAAACATCTGGATTAACCTGCCGAAAACCAAGCCCGAGCAGGAGCTCAACACAGCCGAAGCAGCCAAAGCAGCTGAGACCGCAGACAAGGGAGGTGAATAAATTAGCAAATTAGTTTGTATGAATCTGTGAAAATGAAACGCTGTTTGCAAAGAAACTACTGAGCGAAAATGTCTGAAATTTGCATATGAGGTCCAGGGAATGATAATAAAAAGGGCTGTTACAGAAGAAATAAGTAAACAAAAAAAAAAAATCAGACTTTTAACCCTTTCGCTGCTGAGGCATTTCCCGCCTCTGTGCTGAGCTCATTTTTACCTGTTTCGCTCAACCTGTTTAAATGTGTTTTGAAGGCTTATTTTAGGCTAGGGTCAGATGAGCGCATTTTGTATGGACTGTGCGTCCGTGCAGTACGGACGTACTTTCTGACTGACGACAAGGTAGTGGCCACACAGTCTGTTTTTTTCATTGACGTATTTTTTGACTGATGTAGCAGCGAAAATAAATTACAATGAAAAAACATTCTGTCCGTCAAAAATGCCGGACGTATAAATGCAGTCCATCTGACCACGCTCCATCACTCACACACAAAGCTATGCGGACGTTGTGGACGTGGCGCACTCTGCACGTCCGTTCTAGCAGTATTACGTTCTTCCCTAACCTGCGTCCGTTTGCAGCGTCCGTCAGCCCCCGCACTTCTGTGCGGACGTACTTCGTGTGTGGGGCTCCATTTAACACAATTGTATGCTATCACGGACGTACTTATGTGCGGCAACACGGACGTTAAGGCTAGGGTCAGACTAACGCATTTTTCGCGTTGTCTGTGAAAAAGTGCGTTCGAACGAATGGACGCATTTTTTCACAGAATACGCGATAGCGGTCATACGATGCGCCTTTTCGTCCGTGATTTTGTACGGATCATCAATAAAACACTTTTTGTGTCTGGACGTTAGGTTGGCCGGACATTAGCAGCGTCTGACGTCTCCCAATCACACACACACGCCTCTAGCGGACGCAGCGCACTCTGTACGTCCGTACTAGCAGTTTGACGTTCTAGAAAAAATGCGTTCGTTTGCCACTTGCGTTGCGCGGACGAACTTTCGTGCTGCCGAACTTCGTGTGTTCCCCGGCATTGGACGTCA
Organism: Leptobrachium leishanense; assembly: GCA_009667805.1. Classification (NCBI taxonomy): domain Eukaryota; kingdom Metazoa; phylum Chordata; class Amphibia; order Anura; family Megophryidae; genus Leptobrachium; species Leptobrachium leishanense. Next base: position 455,221,911 of record CM019064.1, on the reverse strand, counting down.
TTTGCTGCTGGCAAGGCCGTGATTTCGTGCGTCTAAACGCACGTTAAAACTGCTTTCGTCTGACCCTAGCCTTAGTATATGACCCAGACATATTATATATCGTTCTTTCCGTCAGACTCGGCAGATTCATAATATGTCATTATTATATGTATACGTCATGACCTGTCTGTATATTATAACAAAAAATGCAATAAAATATGAATTTTCAATAATTTACAACGTGTAAAGTGGTTTTTTTTCACATTTTAACATGCAAGAAATTGCGGTTATATTTTGTATGGGGTGCGCGTGTTAAAAAAATTAGAAATGGGGTCTCGTTACATTTTTTTGGGGGAAAATTATGCGATTTTTAACAAACGCACCGCATACAAAAATCGTTAGTGCAGCATCATTGTTCACATTATAATTGAAATGGGAACAATATTGCTACATTAACAAACCCAAAAAAAAGAAAAAAAACTTGTTTATTTTTTTTTTTATAATTTTTTTTTAAATATATATATATTTTTTTTTAAACCTTTTCATAGTCATGTTTGGTATTGTTGGAACGGCCATGCTCTGGCCGATCCAACAGTACCAAACTTTAACCCCTAGCTGCCACTGAGCGGGAGATAGGGGGTTCATTGGAATCCCCTATCTCCACCATTGGTGGCAGCTAGGGGTTAACTCCAGGACTGGCGTCATCGTGCTATGCACGATAACGCCAGTCCTCAGGGGGAGTTCCCGGAGGCTTGGCTGACATCTTGGATGTCGGCCAGCTCCGGGAAAGGATCACGAACCGGCGCTTTTCAGCGCCGATTCGTGATCCGGCTCCCCAGGGGTTAATGACAGCCACCGTTTGGAAGGGCAGGCTGTGCCCTTCCAAGCGGTGCCTGTATTAACTCCCTGCTCCGCGGCGATCGGGAGAGAGAGAGGTCCGAAGGACCTCCCCCCTCCCTTTCAGGCGCCTCCTCCGCACATGTGGAGGGGGCGCCTGAATTAGATGTCATCGCGTCGCTGCGATGACATCTAATGTCCCCGCCGGGGTCCCGAGTGCTTGGCTGACATCCAATATGTCAGTTCGCACCGGGGGGCGCAGCAATCCGCCAGAATCCGGCGGATTGCTGCCTCCTGTGCATCGACGCGCTCAGCGCGTCCATAGCACAGGAGAACCACTTGGCTGGACGCGCTGAACGCGTCCATAGCAGCCAGGTGGTTAAAGAAAAAAAAATTAAGAAAAATGCTTAAAATATCCTAAAAAATCTATAAATAAAGTGACTCTTTACTGCAGAATTTTAGAATGAACGGTTTATTAATTATTGAATTAAAACGGGAATATTTTTAACATTGAAGTCTATGGGATTCTCCTGAATTAACTTGCCGAATTAAACCACCGAATGGCGGGGCATTAGGGGAACCTTTCACTGCTGGTTTGTGTTCTCTGAATAGCCGAAGCAGTGCATTTTCATGGGGATTTCACTGCCCTCGAACAGGCACCGTATGTTCAGGCAATTCGCCAGGATTTAGCGAATTGCCTGCTCTCTGGATAGCCGAATGGCCAGGAAAGGTAACCGAACGCTGATTTTCAGCGTTCGGTTACCTTTCTCAAGCAATTCGGATCTCTTTGGATAACCCTGCCTATCTCCACCATTGGTGGCAACTAGGGGTTAACTCCAGAAGAACTAACTCTATCCGATGTCCCGATGTAAACCATCGGGACTTTGGATAGATTTCGATAAATTATTTTTTTTCACTTCGGATAGTCGAAATCTATCCAACGTCCCGATGTTTCAAATCAGGACTTTGAATAGAGTAAGTATGTCCGTTAAAAAGTTAAGTATACTGAGTTTTAAGGATCAGCACGCTGGATAGCACCCTCCTGCTATCCAGGATGGTGCTATCCAGCATGCTGATCCTTAAAACTCAGTATGCTTAACTTTCTAACGAACAGACTTTCTCTATTCAAAGTCCCGATGTGAAACATCGGACTTTGGATAGATATCGACTATCCGAAGTGAAAGTCCCGATGTTTTAGCCAGACGTCGGATAGAGTTAGTTCTTCTGGAGTTAACCCCTAGTTGCCACCAATGGTGGAGATAGGGGGTTCCAATGAACCCCCTATCTCCCGATCCGTGGGAGCTAGGGGTTAATGTTTGGTATCATTGGATTGACCAGAGCATGGCCTTTCCAACCATACCAAACATGACCATGTAACAAGTTAAGAAAAAAATAAAAAAATAAAAAATTAGATAAAAAAATATCAAAAGAGAAATACATTTTTAAAAAAAAGGTTTTTTTTGGTTTTGCGAATGCAGCAATATTGTTCCCATTTCAATTATAGTGTGAACAATGATGCTACACTAACGATTTTTGTATGGGTTCCGTTTGTTAAAAATCGGGTAATTTTCCCCCAAAAAAATGTCCCCATCTCTAATTTTTTTAACAAGCGCAACTCATACAAAATATAACCGTAAACGCTCGCATGTTAAAATGAGAAAAAAAACACTTTACACCTTGTAAATTTTATTGCATTTTAAGTTATAATATACAGACATATGTATACATATGTATACATATGTATACAGATACATATACATATAACACAGACGTATACATTAATTATACTGCAGAGAGGCACTTCCCAGCAGTGTGTGTATTCATATGCTGCATTAATTATACCGCGCAGAGAGGCGCTTGTTCCCTGCAGTGTGCGTATTCATATGCTGCATTAATTATACCGCGCAGAGAGGCGCTTGTTCCCCGCAGTGTGCGTATTCATATGCTGCATTAATTATACCGCGCAGAGAGGCGCTTGTTCCCTGCAGTGTGCGTATTCATATGCTGCATTAATTATACCGCGCAGAGAGGTGCTTCCCAGCAGTGTGTGTATTCATATGCTGCATTAATTATACCACGCAGAGAGGCGCTTGTTCCCTGCAGTGTGCGAATTCATATGCTGCATTAATTATATCGCACAGAGAGGCGCTTGTTCCCCGCAGTGTGCGGATTCATATACTGCATTAATTATACCACAGAGAGGCACTTCCCAGCAGTGTGCGGATTCATATGCTTCATTAATTTTTTTTTAAATATTTTTTTTCATTTTAACCACTTGGCTGCTATGGACACGCTCAGCGCGTCCAGCCAAGTGGTTGTTCTGTGCTATGGATGCGCTGAGCATGGCCTTTCCAACGATACCAAACTTGACCATGTAAAAGCTTTTTAAAAAATTTAAAAATGTAAAATAAAAATAAAAAAATATTTAAAAATAAAATTATAAAAAAAAATGAACAAGTTTTATTTTTTTTTGCTTTTGTTAATGCAGTAATATTGTTCCCATTTCAATTATAATGTGAACAATGATGCTGCATTAACGGTTTTTGTATGCGGTGCGTTTGTTAAAAATAGCTACATTTTCCCCAAAACAAATGTAACGAGACCCCATTTCTAATTTTTTTAACAAGCGCACCCCATAGAAAATATAACCGCAAATGATCGCATGTTAAAATGTGAAAAAAAAACCACTTTACACATTGTAAATTATTGAAAATTCTAATTTTATTGCATTTTTTGTTATAATATACAGACAGGACATGACGTATACATATAATAATGACATATTATGAATCTGCCAAGCCTGCCGGAAAGAACGATATATAATATGTCTGGATCATATATTAAAATAAGGCTTCAAAACGCAGTTAAACATGATGAGCGAAACCTGTAAAAATGACCTCTGCACAGAGGTGTGAAATGGCTAAGCAGCGAAAATCATTTTGTTTTTTCTGGGTTTTTATTTTTGTTTCTGATCATTTTGTTCAGCTTTTTTTCTGTTTTAAAACCTTTTATTCTGGTTTTTATTTTTAAAGTCAGACCATTTGGGTCAGTTTTGCATTTTTTAAATCATTTTGTTCATTTTTGTTCCTTTCATACCATTTTAATATGATTAAATAAAGTTACATAGTTATATAGGCTGAAAAAAGACATGCGTCCATCGGGTTCAGCCTCTCCCACATAACCTACTGCTGTTGATCCAAAAGAAGGCAAAAAACCCAGTCTGAAATGCTTGCCAATATGCAACATACTGGGAAAAAATTCCTTCTTGACCCCAGAATGGCGTCAGATTTCTCCTTGGATCAAGAAGCTTTTACCCACATATTAAATATTATAACCCTTAATATTCTGTGTCTGCAGGAAGTCATCCAGTCGTTTTTTAAAAGTCTGTACAGACTCAGACCCAACCACCTCAACAGGCAGAGAATTCCACAGCTTTATTGTTCTCACCGTAAAATAACCTTTCCTATGCTTTAAGCTAAATTTTCTTTCTTCCAGTCTAAATGGATGACCCCTTGTCCTATGTATAGTCCTGTTAATGAATAGGTTATCAGACAATGGTTGATAATGGCCCGTATATATTTATATAAGGTTCACAGATCCCCTCTAAGGCGCCGTTTCTCTAAACTAAACAGGTTTAAGCTTGTTAGTCTTGCCTCATAACTTAACCCTTCCATTCCCCTTATTAATTTATTTGCCCGTCTCTGCACTTTTTCTAACGCTATAATATCTTTTTTTAAGACGGTGCCCAAAATTGCACGGCATATTCAAGGTGCGGCCTGACCATTGATTTAAAGAGGCAAAATTATGTTTTCATCCCGTGAGTGAACTCCCCTTTTAATGCATGCCAATACTTTGCTTGGCCTTGGCAGCTGCTGTTTGACATTGCACATTGTTACTTAGTTTGAAGTCTATGATTATTCCCAAATCCTTCTCCTGCTTGGATTTCCCTAACTCCGTACCATTTAGGGTATAAATTACTTGTGTGTTCTTCACTCCAAAGTGCATAACTTTGCATTTATCTACATTAACTTTCATCTGCCATTTAAGTGCCCAGTCCCCCAATCTATCTAAATCCCTCTGCAGCGAAGTAACATCCTGCTCACATTGTATTACTTTTCCTAGTTTTGTGTCATCTGCAAACACTGATACATGACTTTCAATGCCTATCTCAAGGTCATTTATAAATAAATTGAATAGTATTGGTCCTATAACAGACCCCTGAGGGACACCGCTTACCACTGGTGTCCATCTTGAAAATGTAGCATTTATGACCACTCTCTGTACCCTATCTTTTATCCAGTTTTCTATCCAAGAACAAGTATTTTCATCTAGACCATTTTTTCTTAATTTAAATAGTAACCTTTTGTGTGGAACTGTGTCGAAAGCTTTGGCAAAATCTAAGTAAATCACATCCACTGCGACCCCCTGATCTATACTTCTACTTACTTCCTCATAGAACGTAATTAGGTTAGTCTGACATGATCTGTGTTTCATGAAACCATGCTGATTTTTGCCAATAACATTATACCTCCCAATAAATTCCTGAATATTATCCCTTAGTAACCCCTCGAATACTTTCCCAGCCACAGATGTTAAGCTCACAGGTCTGTAATTCCCAGGCACAAATTTTAAACCTTTCTTAAATATAGGGGCGACATCAGCTTTTCTCCAATCCTCTGGTACTATTTCTGAAAGAAAAGAATCTTGAAAGATTAAGAACAGAGGTTTACATATTTCAACACATAGCTCTCTCAGTACTCGCGGGTGAATTCCATCTGGCCCTAGGGCTTTATTCACATTCACATTGTTTAATTTCTGCAAAACCTTGTCCTGAGTCAACCAGTCACTTTGTATTAGTAAGTTTTTATTAATGAATTGCATGTCTCCTGTTATAGATTCTCTTTGATAAATACTGAAGAAAAATAATCATTCAAAATTTCTGCCTTATCCTGATCTTCAGTTAACAATAACCCTGACTCAGATTTTAGTGAACCTACATTTTCACTCTTGGGTTTTTAGAATTTATGTACCTAAAGAATCTTTTAGGGTTGGTCTTGCTCTCTTTGGCTATTTTTTTTCATTTTTCTAGTTTAGCCCATCTAATCGCATTTTTACATGCTTTATTGGCTGCCCTATATGCTTTATAGGATGCCTCAGATTTATCAGATTTAAAAGCTTTAAATGCCTTCTTTTTATTTTCATTTCCTTAGTTACCTTCCTACTAAGCCACATTGGTTTCAGTCTGTTTCTTTTATATTTATTAACAGTGGAATATATTGTGACGTGTACTTTTCTAATGTTAGTTTAAAGATATTCCACTTATCCTCAGTGTTTTCCCCGTGAAAGAGTTTCTGCCAGTCAATGACATTGAGAGCTTCCTTTATTTTAATAAAGTTGGCCTTTTTAAAATTATATTTTTAGCATGCCCCCTATGAATGTGTTTTTTTGAGTTTATTTCAAAAGTCACCATATTATGGTCACTGTTTCCCAACTGTTCCTTTACATTAATATTTGAGAAAAGATCCACATTATTTGTTATAACCAGTTCCAGACAGTTATCCTCTCTAGTTGGTGTTTCTACCAGTTGTGACATGAAGGTATCATTTAAAATATTCAGAAACCGGATTCCCTTTGCTGAATTACTAGTCCCACTATCCCAATTAATGTCCGGGTAATTAAAATCTCCAATAATTAAAGTGCTACCATGATCTGCAGCCTTCCTAATTTGCTCTAACAGTTGTTCTTCCTCATCATTATCTATATTAGGTGGTTTATAGCATATGCCAACCAATAGTTGACTTCCCTGTTTATTCCCCAACGAAATATTACCCATAAGGATTCCACATTTCCCTCATCGCTTTCCAGTTGTGTAATATTAGGCTTTAAATCCTGATTTACATATAAACACACTCCACCCCTTTCTTATGTTTCCTATCCTTTCTAAACAATGTATAACCGTTTAAATTTACAGCCCAGTTATGCGTTTCGTCCCACCACGTTTCTGTTATTCCTATAATGTCGTATTGCTTAGTGTATGCTATTACCTCTAGTTCCCCCATCTTGTTATTAGGCTTCTTGCATTAGCAAGCATACATTTAATGTTGTCTCTACCCACACATGCTGAATGCGACTTTACAGTACATGTCTCCACTGTTCTGACATTACCCATCCCCCCGGCTCACCCCCCTTAGTCTGAGCTGAAACCCTTGCGCTATCTGCTCTGTCTCCATTTTGTAAGATATTGTATCCCTCCCCCCCTCCACTAGTTTAAAGACTCCTCCAACCTTTTAACCATCCTCTCCCCTAGCACAGCAGACCCTCTTCCATTCAGGTGCAATCTATCACAACTATACAGAATGTACCCCAGTGCAAAATGAGCCCAGTGCTCTAAAAACCCAAAGCCCTCCTTCCTGCACCAAGCTTTAAGCCACGCATTGACCTCCCTAATCTCCCGCTGCCTTTCCACTGTAGCACGTGGCACAGGTAGGATCTCAGAAAATACTACCTTGGAGGACCTCTTCTTCAGTTTACTTCCTAATTCCCTGAAATCATTCTTCAGGTCCTTCCATCTTCCGCTTACTTTGTCATTGGTACCAATATGGACCATGACAGCTGGGTCATCTCCAGCCCCTCCCAATAATCTATCAACTCTGTCAACCACATGCCTAACACGGGCACCCGGCAGACAGCAAACTGTCCGGTTAAGGCGATCAGCGCGACAGATTACCCTGTCTACTCTCTTAATAATAGAGTCCCCTACCACCACAACCTGTCTAGGCTTACTTGCCCTCTTTATCCCTCCCTTACTTGGTGGGCTGATCCCCTGGCTGTTAGAGGGAGCAGCCTCCAGTACTGCTACACCTGAGCTGATGCACCCAACATCTTCGCTCAAAGGGGCAAATCTGTTGGTGTGCGCAAGATCAGGACTAGCCAACCTTTTCCTCTTCCCTCCCCCCCTGCTACCACGTGTCACTGACACCCAGCTACCAACCTGTTCCCGGTTAACTCCACTCCTCCCACACCCCTAGATTCCTCAACTATACTTTGCTCCGTGAGAAGCAGGCTCCTTTCAAGATTGTCAATCTGCCTCAGCATTACGATTTGCCCTTCCAGATCTCCAATATGAGCTTCCAGAAGAGCTACACGTTCACACTTGCTACAGAGATATGGACCCTGGAAGGATTCCTCCAGACATGCATACATGCAGCAGGATGTGCACTGGGTCAAACCTTCAAGCTTGCTAACACTCATACCCACAACAAGATAACAAATATATAAATAACAATTGATACCTGTTATTTGAACTCCTGTTTTTAAACTCCACTTGGAAATAGCCCACTTAGGAAGTAGACCACTGACAACAAGCCCTTGTGAGCAATGTTGTGCAATGCATATTTATAAGATAAAAATGATCTTTATTTAATAAAAAAAAACGATTGAATCGGCAGAATTACCGTATTGGCAGAATTATCGTATCGACAGAATTATCGTATCGACAGAATTATCGTATCGACAGAAATATCGGATCCGAAAAACCATTAGTAACTTTCAGTCAAAAGGAATAGACATTTGAAACGAGAACAGATGTTCCGAAAAACACGAAAAGTTCCGATATCACGAAAAAAAAAGTCGATACTAAAAATGAGCTGATCCGATAACACGAAAATGGCCAAAATCACGGGAAAAAAGTCAATACGAAAAACGAGCTGAAACGAAACGAGCCGAAAAGAAAATCGTCCGAAACGAGCGGAAACGAAAAGTTACAAAATCCGAACGAAATGAACCTAAACGACCCAGAAAAAAAAAATCGGTGCACATCTCTAATAGCCAGATAAAGATATAGCCAGATAGCCAGATAGCGATATAGCCAGATAGAGATATAGCCAGATAGAGAGAGAGCCGGATAGAGACATAGCCGGATGAATATAGCCAGATAGAGATATAGCCAGATAGAGATATAGCCAGATAGAGATATAGAGAGATATAGCCGAGATATAGCCTTATAGAGATATAGACTTAGAGATAGCTGGATAGAGAGAGCCGGATAGAGACATAGCCGGATAGAGATATAGCCAGATAGAGATATAGCCGGATAGAGATATAGCCAGATAGAGATATAGCCTTATAGAGATATAGCCAGATAGAGATATAGCCTTATAGAGATATAGCCAGATAGAGATATAGCCTTATAGAGATATAGCCAGATAGAGATATAGCCGGATAGAGATATAGCTGGATAGCCGGATAGAGATATAGCCATATAGAGATCTAACCAGATAGAGATATAGCCGGATAGAGATATAGCCGGATAGAAATATAGCCAGATAGAGATATAGCCAGATAGAGATATAGCCAGATAGAGATATAGCCAGATAGAGATATAGCCGGATAGCCAGATAGAGATATAGCCAGATAAAGATATAACCAGACAGAGATATAGCCGGATAACCAGACAGACGGAGAGATAGATAGATAGATAGATAGATAGATAGATAGATAGATAGATAGATAGATAGATAGATAGATAGATAGATAGATAGATATCGACACACTCACTCATCAATGGGTAAATGTTTGCGTGTGAGTCACTTTATATACACAGTATAATGTGGCTATTATACTCAGTAGCCTTGATCACGCCATGTGTGGGACTTGATCCTACCTTCTCATACCTATGTTTTTACACAGTGTCTTATGAGCTGTAATCATTTTCAGTATTTCAGAGGCCCAGTGAGTGATGGTGAAGCGGTAAACCACAGTTTATTTTCTACAACCTAAGGTTTTTGTAAATTTTCTATATGTAGCACATAATAAATGACTTTCACCCTCATTAATTTGATGTGTGATGAAACAGATGGTAGCATTCATTAAATAGTTTCTGCCTGCTGTATATGTGCTATATTTGTGTGATTTGATTAGCCATCTGTCATATTAATGTATGTTACATCAACATTCCAAGGCATGTATCTTGTGCCAAGTGCGACGGTGAGAGTGTTCTGCAAGACAGGAATTATTGCACTGAGCCGGCAATGTACATAGTGTAAGAAACTCTGAGTGCTCTGTAATACACAATTTGTGTTTTTAGTAGTTTTCACAGAGATTGTAAGATTTCTTGCTGCACATTAGAGTTTTGAATGACAAAGATACGAGCCTAGAAAATTCAGGTTCACACTTTAATTAGTTGTAACTTGATAAATGACACATTGTAAATGTTAGGATGTAATGGTGGAGATGGAGCCTTTTATTAAGCTTAACCCCATAGTGGCCAGGCTGTTTTACCATTGTCTGTCTGAAATTACCCCCTGCTGTTTTTATATTTCTGCACTGTTTGTGTTTAGCTCTAATTTTCCTCTGACTCATTTATGGAACCCACACATATTATATAGTGTTTTTCTCACCTTTAAATTGAATTTCTACAGATATCATTATTTTCCATCATATCATATAATTTACTATAAAAAAAATTATGAAATATGATGAAAAATTTAAAAGACAAAACACTTTTTCGAACTCTGACTCTCAAAATCTCTTACGCATCTACAACCGCCAAAAACAACCCCAGCTAAATAGCTTCTAAATTTTGTCCTGAGTTTAGATATACCCAATGTTTATCAGGGTTATTCAGAAAAATGTGAAACTCTGGAGAGCTTTTGGAGAAGTGAAAATTCTAGGTCAAAATAGCCAAACCAAAAAAATTCTCCATTTATCTCACTTTCCAAATCAGCTATTTTGACCTAGAATTTTCACTTCTCCAAAAGTTCTCCAAAGTTTCACGTCTCTCTGAATAACCTTGTATGTGTTCTTTTGCTTTTTAGCCCCTTCACTGCTGAGCCATTTCACCTCTTCGTGCAGCATCATTGTTCCATAACCAGGGCCAGTGCTAGACTATATTGCGCCCAAGGCAAGACCAGCTACTTGCACCCCACCCCCCGAAAAAAATTGTCAAATATTGAAATGCGGGGGACACACACACTATGCACAGGGACACACACACACACACACTGTGCACGAGGGCCGCAAACGGTTGTTTGGTGCCCATCCTACCCCTCCTCTGGTCGGGCCAGGATCAGTCTGTGTCTCTTTCATTCCTCTGCCCTCTGTGCCTCTTTCTTTCTTTCTTTCTTTCTTTCATCTGCTTCTTTCTTTCTTTCCCCTGCCCTATGTGCCTCTTTCTTTCTTTCTTTCTTTCTTTACTCTTTCTTTTGTATTTTCTTTCATCTGCCTCTTTCTTTCCTCTACCTCTTTCTTTCTTTCCCATGCCCTCTGTGCCTCTTTCTTCTGCACCTTTCTTTTGTCTTTTCTTTCATTTGCCTCTTTCTTTCATCTCCCTCTTTCTTTTCCTTCATCTGCCGCTTTCTTTCTTTCATCTGCCTCTTTCTTTCTTTCATCTCCCTCTTTCTTTTCCTTCATCTGCCGCTTTCTTTCTTTCATCTGCCTCTTTCTTTCATCTGCCTCTTTTTTTTTGTCCTCTGTGCCTCTTTTTTCTTTTTCTCTTTCTTTTGTGCCTTTCTTTCTTGCCTTTCTTTTTCTTTCATCCTTCTGTGCGTTTATTTCTTCTGCCTCTTTTTTTCTTTCATCTGCCTCTTGTGGCACCTGCACTACATCTGGTGGCACCTGCGCGTCAACATAAGACGCGCAACTACTGCGCCGCTAGTGGGGGTCCACTTTGTGACCTACCACTGCCAGCTACACAAACAAACAATGAGGAAGGGGTATAATGATGGAACCCAGGTTGGGGCCGGCTGCACCCCTAGGTGGCAGTGCATCCTAGGCAGTTGCCCAGCTTGCCTAGTGGAAGCACCGGCCCTGTCCATAAGATAAAAAGAAAGAAAAGTGTCATCTGCGCTTATCCCTATAACACCGTGTGAAACAAAACACAATTAGAGGTTTTAGTTTACTCGAATGGCCATTGTTGTTTTTTTCTTATGTTTTATACATGTTGTTGGGCTGGATACATCTGGTAGTTGCAGCCGCCCCGGTGGGGATCAGGCTCGACACCTTTTTTTCTGTAAAACAAATGTTTTGCGCAGAAATTGTCCCAAAGTCCCCCTAGCGCTTCTCCCTACAGTGCTGCGGTTTAGGTTTTTGATGGACAATGCGTATTAATCAATTGTGCCACCGCCTCCACACTTGTTAATGACATGAGAAATGACATGGTGAGTAGGGATGAGCTGTTCGGTTCGATCTGTTCGGAGTTCGCATCGAACATCGGGCGTTCGACAGTTCGCGAACTTCGAACTTTTTGGGACGTTCGCCAAAAGTTCCAAAAATTTTTTGGGAAAAAAGTATAAAAAATGCTTAAAAAATACTAAAAAATCTAGAAATAAAGAGACTCCTTACTGCAGAATATTATAAGCAACGGTTTATTAGATATTGAATTAAAACGGGAATATTTTTAACATTGAAGCCTATGGTATAAAACATTCTTGTTACTAAAACATCAGGCAGACACGGCCCTCTAATCAGGCACTGTAGAGAGCAGCCTGCAGGGGCTTCCCTAGGATTCCCTTGAGGAGCATGCGGCCGCCGGATGACAGAGCTGCGACTGTGCGGGCTAGCTGTCCGGGTGCATGTGGCAGAGACAGGCAGTGCAGGGAGGGAGCCACTGCACCTGCGGCCACGGCACCCCCCCCAACAACCAGTATCCAGGGAGCCCCCACTGACCACCAGGCTAAGGTAAGGTGACACATTTCTAAAAAAAATTAGATCAAGGACATTTTTAAATGTCCCCGGGAACTAAAAATAAAACTTTCTCTACCTGGCTGAATGTATTTAATTATATATATTAGATACATTCAGCCAGGTAGAGGGGGGTGGCATGTGGGCTGCGCGGGGTCTCAGGCAGTGGATTGTTTTTTTTGTCTCTATATTCTTAGCAAATTTATAGGGGAATGTAAGGGCAGGTATGATATATATATATATAGATAAGATATATTTATATTCTTATAAATATATATATCCAGACTTGTATTACACACACATTTTGGCAACTTATTCCCCACCCCCCCAATTTGGCTGATCCCTCCAGAAGAATTGTTGAACCCGATAGAGCAGAGAATAATATATATATTCTCTGCTCTGTCGGGTTCAACATTTCTTCTGGAGGTATCAGCCAAATGGGGGGGGGGCGCATTTAGTTGAGATTGTCCACATGCCACCCCCCCATGTGCATATGTGTATATATGGTCTGAGGTCTGTGGGTGGGTGTATATATATATCTGCGTGTTGATATATACATATATATAGGTCTGCGTGTTGATATATACGTATATGTCTGTGTGTAGTATCAATGCATCCCTACTCTATACACAGCGCTCTGTGTCCCTATAATATATATGATCAGGGGTTACCTTTTTTTATATTTTTATACTATTCCTATTAAATTAACAGTAATTTTTGATGTATTTTATTCAGTAGAAACTTTTTTGCCTATATAACATGTGCTTTGTGAAAATAAAACGGTTTTGTGTGTACATTTAATTTAGTTAGTGGATTCCTGTCCAGTGCGGGGAGAAGCAAACCTAATATAGTGTAGACACGCTGCGAGGCGGAGCGGAGTGAAGTCAAGCCTGCAAAATGTTTGCTTCTCTTCGCTACTCTGTGCGTCGCTACACGCTCAGTGTGTCTCAGCCTTTATTCCCACATCTCTAGCTTTCCGAATCAGTTTGTATACGTGTTACTGACCCTGCTTGTTCTGAGGACCCGATCTGTTGCCGACTTTGCCTGCCATTTGATTATTATCTCTGTGTATTCCCTGCCTGTTCTGTTTGCTAACTGTTGCTACTGGTGTGCGCCGATTCTCACCATATACAGTAGCGCAGTACAAGTGCCTAAACATTGCTGACCCGGTTTTGTTATAGCTGCTGATGTAACTGAATAGATCGGGGATCTCTTCTGCATTACCAAAACCTCCACCACTGCACTCTTCCACAATACCACAGAGGGGTTACTTACGGTGTGAAGGCACTTGCTGCCACCAAAGGCACAATATTTGGGTGCGCTGCCACTGACGCCTATACCAGATTCATATAATTTTAATATTTGACCGCAGGGTCCAACCCTGTAATCTTCCACAATACCACAGAGGGGTTACGGTGTGACGGCACTGTTGCTGACACTAAAGGCCCAATTGTTACTTTCATCCAAAGCTTGCATAAGTTTCACCATAATTTAGCCAAAAAATTACTAAACTTGTTCTGCGTTTCCTAAAATGTCTCCTCTTTTCATACAGACTGCCGTCCCAAGCAGTTGTTTATGAATAGATTAAAGGAAAACCATTTACCGTCATTTGAAATGTAATTATTTTTGTTTTTAAATGTTTCTATACATCCTACAAATCCGCCACTTCACGGGCAGGTTATGGGGACCTCCTAGGCACGATATTTGAAGGAATCTTTCGTTTTTATTCTTAACCTTTATTTCATGGAAAACTCACTGTTCCTTTAAAAACTTTTTTTTTTACTTTTTATCCTTGTTTCCTGTCCCCCAGGGCACTACCCGGACCCCCATACACCTTTTATGGCAAATATCTTGCATATATGCCCTCTTGGAGGGCACTCTAAAATTCGAACTTTCGAGTCCCATTGACTTGCATTGAGTTCGATTTGTGTTCGAGTTCGAATGCGAACCGAACACAGAGGTGTTCGGCTCATCACTAATGGTGAGTTAGCATAGTATCATTGTTCACTTTATAATTGAAAAGTGATAAATTTTACTGTGTTAGAAAGAAAAAATAAAGAAACATGTATTTATTATTACATGTAAACTTTTTTTTCTTCTTTTAGATTTTACATGGTCATGTTTAGTATCATCAAAGGTCATGCTCTGGTCTTTCCAGTGATACCTCACACGACCCTGTAGCTTCTATGGAGTCGGAGATACAGGGGTCCAGATGCCCATCAATGCAGATATACAGGGTTATTCAGAGAGAGGTGAAAACCAGGAGAATGACTGGAGAAGTGAAAATTCTAGGTCAAAATAGCCAAACCAGAAAGATTCTTCCATTTATCTCACTTTCCAAATCGGCTATTTGGTCTAGATTGTTCATTCTCCTGGCAATTCTCCTGCTTTTCACCTCTATGAATAACCCTGATCGATGTCCTTTCTCTGAGCCTATTGTGGGCATGGGCCTGGAGCTGCTGCTCCAATAGCCCCTATGTTAATATGGCCCTGCCCTTATTTTTTGCAATTTCAAACGGGGTCTGCATTATTATCAGACAGGCAGAAAAGACCTTTGTGTTAGATGCAGTAACTGTATAAATAATAAAAAGGATCAAATCTCCTGCTTATGGGAATTTGTAGTTATCATTATGAGATTATTAGCAATGCAGCTTCCACAAAAAAATACCAATAGAATATAAAAATAATATCTATATGTGGAACAATTCTTTTGTATGGAAACTATAGTAACACCTTGTATCTGTATTGCACATTGATTTCCAGACATTATAACCTCCTGAATCTTATCCCTGTACAGCAGTGAGTGACCACAGAGCTTTCCCTGTATTCTGCCCTCTCCCTGGCTGTTGTATTACAGCAGTAATCTATTTCAACTTTTTGTTACAGTGAGAATTGGGGTTGCTATTGTTGGAAAAAAAATAATTTTTCCGGTAATAACATGTGCAAGAGATAAGGGACTAATACAGAAATGTCTGCTGAAGAAATTGTATCTATTACCAATAGACAATCCTCTAGGGAAGAAGGGATTGTGGCAGGGTTGGAAAGGCCGAGCAAACCAGTCACAGACATGAGGATCTGGAGCTGGTGAAGGCAGAGCTGCTGCCGGCACAACCCAGGCTTTCCCTGTTAGAGAAACATAACTAGGTTGACCATACTGGCGATGTTTCAAAGGACACGTGTTGCTATTTCATGCAGAGGGGAGCACAGTGAAAAGTACTGCCCTGTAACATGTATAAATCATATGCCGCAGGAAGGAAATCAAGGCAGGTCACATGGAAATCCACTCTGATTTCTTACCTGCAGCTTATGGATTCTGCATGCTGAGGGGTCGCATTCTTCAATCACTGCCCATTAGCATTAATAAATTATATGTGTCCCTTTAAACATGGCCGATATGGTCACCCTAAACATGACTGATGAAAGACCTGCTTCAGGGAGGCCTGCGTCTTGTTCAATGAGTTGCATACTGTCAATACCTGTTCAGCCTTTAACAAACTAATCTCCAAATCAATAATATTCCCGGTAATGAGTCTCTAAACTATAATAAATGGTTAGAAATCATTTGGTGTAAATTAGATACTTTGCTTTTGTTCTAAATTACATTTTAATTTTTATGAATAGCCCCGAAAGGTTGGGAATATTTGTCTTAATTTCAAATTTAAGTTTATGTTCAATATACAGAAAAAGCGGTGTCCCTCCTATTCCCCACTGGAACAGCTGCAACTACCAGATGTATCCAGCCCAGCAACATGTATGAAACATAACAAGAAAAAAAAGTGTCATCTACACTCATCGCTATAACACCGTGTGAAACAAAACACAATTAGAGGTTTTAGTTTATTTGAATGGCCATTGAAGAGTAAACTCACCTTCCAACGTCAGGGCACCTCTAGTGAAGGTGAGTCCTAACCAATGAAACCACAGGCTGCTTTGTAGCACACCACATATGCTCATTCCGGTTTTCCAGTCATGAGGAAGACTGGTGGGCTTTCATTTATACCCTCCCAGAAACAAATCCACCAAGGGATCAAAAAACAAATCCACGGAACGGAATATGCTGCAAAGATGACCTGGCTGGAGATACAACAAAATATACATAATACCGGAAGAACAGTGTCGCGCCTATTCCCCACTGGGGCAGCTGCAACTGCCAGATGTATCCAGCCCAGTAACATGTGTAGAACACAAGAAAACAAAAGGTGTCATCTGCGCTTATTCCTGTAACACCGTGTGAAACAAAACACAATTAGAGGCTTTAGTTTACTTGAATGGCCATTGAAGTGTAAGCTCACCTGCCAACGTCAAGGCACCTCTGGTAAAGGTGACTCCTAACCAATGGAAGTTTATGTTAATTTTATTTGATAGCAGTGGAAGAATGACAGAAGAATTTCGAGCATGTAGGCTGGCCGACACAAAACCTAACTACTCCCATGGATGTGCATGAAAATTAATTTTCTCTTCTTGCCTTTGTACTGGCTGGATGGAGTAGAGGTAACATCACTGCTCTGTAACCATGGAGACCCAGGTTCGAATCCCGACCAGAACACCTCTCCAGTAAGTGTCCTTACGCAAGACACCCAACGGTACATACTTGCCTACCACACAATGGGCACCATTACAGCCTTGGTGCTAACGTTAACCTGAGTTAACGTTAGCCCTGGTGGCTCTAGAGCGGGCCACCCATATTACAATCCAAACGCTAACGGGTTAAAAAACCCATTAGTGATTGGTATCTTGCGCTTTTCATCGCGAAGTTACTGTACTTTGCGCTCCCTATGCTTAACATGGGGAGCGCAAAGAGTTAATTTGCGTTAGTATTGCAATATACTAACGCTAATTACTGTCCAGCTGCGTTTACATGAAAGTTAACCACAGCCTGGACCTGGTGCTAAAGGATTCCACTGTCGCAGAATCTGTCAGCACCAGCCAATCCCCCTAAATGAATCAGATACTCACCTTCCATCTCACGGCGAGGACCGCGGCTCCAACCGCTTACTCTGTCTGCCGGGAGCAGGGAGAGTCTGTGGAAAAAAGTCCCTCAGTCTCCCCCTGCGGATCACTACGCCAACCTGCTGGATCTCACGAGGTGAGATCTGGCAGGTTATGTGACCAGTGCCGTCTGCCTCCATGGAGTCCTATGGACTCCATGGAGGAGATGCGTGCAGCGGCGCTTAACGCCGCCGCGCGCATCCCAGGGTTTAGTGCCCGATAACGATGCAGGCAGCATTTCTAGCGCCTGCATCGTAATATCGCGCTAAAACGGGCATGCAAAAGTGAAACCTGCAGGCGCAGGTTTTTCTCCCTAGCGTCCCCGTTTTAGCGTGATGACTGTAATGGGGCTCGTGGCTGTGGTAACGTCTCTGCCCTACGACCGTGAAGAAGCAAGTCAAATCCCGTAAAGCACATCCCTCCTATACAACTATGGAAAAGCAAGTCTCGACTTTACAAGAAGCGGGTTCAACCTAACCACCAGGTCGCTGATCTGCAATCATGGAAAGCCGACTCGATCCCACTCAGAAGACATGACCAGCGAATGTCCTTGGGCAAGACACCTAACGATATGGATGCACCTACCTCAAAAAATACTTGTACATCTCATAGATTGTAAGTTTGCTTGGAAACAGGGACCCCCGGAACCAGGCCGTATCATCCATGTGTGGTATTCCAATGTATCAACCCCTTGTACACTGATCTTGTAAAGCGCTGCAGAATTTGTGGCGCTATATAAGAGGATAATAAATTATTACAGATAAACACAGAGGACTGAATAGCGATGATTTCTAGCTACCTTTCTGTGGTCCTTCACTCAAAGCTCATTTGCAATGTGAATCCAACTCTGCTGCGGGAATGTGACTAGGCCGGAAGTGTTAAAGAGAAAGCGACTGAGAGATTGAGCATGATTTAAAATCACTGAGGAAGAGATGACCCATAAATCAGGATGGTATCATGGATCTTTAAGTCAGCTGCATGGGGGGAGGAGGAGTGTAGGAAACCAAGGACAGGGTAAAATGAATAAATCTGGAATTATAAACATGTATTAGAATGCACGATACACAATGAAGCAACTGTTTTAAATTTTACAAAAAAATAAAATGAAATTCAACAAATCTAAGGCTAGGGTCAGACTAAAGCATTTTTCGCGTTGTCCGTGAAAAAGTGCGTTCGAACGAATGGACGTATTTTTTCACGGAATACGCGATAGCGGTCATACGATGCGCATTTTCGTCCATGATTTTGTACGGATCATCAATAAAACCCTTCTTGCATCTGGACGTTATGTTGGCCGGACATTAGCAGCGTCTGACATCTCCTAATCAAACACACACGCCGCTAGCGGACGCAGCGCACTCTGTACGTCAGTACTAGCGGTATCACGTTCTCAAAAAAATGCGTTCATTTGCCACTTAAGTTGCGCAGCCACACTTTTGTGCGGCCGTTCTTCGTTTGCTGCCCGTCATTGGATGTCATTTGCTGCTTGCACGGCCGTGATTTAGTGCTGCTAAACGCACGTTGATACTGCGTTAGTCTGACCCTAGCCTTATTCTTTCCAAACCATTGTACGGTCAGATTGTACCATTCTAGGCCAAGATTATATTGCTCACCCTAAAATAGGGACGCTAACAGGGACAATCTGTGCCTGCAGGTTTCCCTGTAGTGCCCCCATTTTAGCATGATATTCCAGGGCAGGCGCTAATTCAGCACCTTGTCCTGGAACGTAGCGCTACCCTCGGTGACACACGCGGTAGCGCTTCCCTGCCGCCACGAGTATCACCTCTTGAATAGGGATGAGCCGAACACTCCCCGAGTTCGGGTCGAGCCCGAACCCGAACTTCCCATTTG
Organism: Leptobrachium leishanense; assembly: GCA_009667805.1. Lineage (NCBI taxonomy): Eukaryota > Metazoa > Chordata > Amphibia > Anura > Megophryidae > Leptobrachium > Leptobrachium leishanense. Next base: position 455,202,576 of record CM019064.1, on the reverse strand, counting down.
TTCGGGTCCGAACCCGAACCCGAACTCGAACCCAATGCAAGTTAATGGGGCTGAAAATTCGTTTTTTAGAGTGCCCTCGAACAGGGCATATATGCTACATATTTGCCATAAAAGGTGTATGGGGGTCCGGGTAGTGCCCTGGGGGACAGGAAACAAGAACAAAAAGTTTTAAAAAAAACGTTTTTAAAGGGACAGTGAGTTTTCCATGAAATAAGGGTTAAAAATAAAAACCAAAAATTCCTTCAAATATCGTGCCTAGGAGGTCCCCATAACCTGCCCGTGAAGTGGCAGATTTCTAGGATGTATAGAAACACTTAAAAACCAAAAAAATACGTTTCATATGACGGTAAATGCTTTTCCTTTAATCTATCCATAAACAACTGCTTGGGGCGGCAGTCTGTATGAAAAGAAGAGACATTTTCGTACACGCAGAAAAAGTTTACTGATTTTTTTGGCTAAATTTCCAGCCTAGATTCCTAGACGAGACTGGACAATGAAAATTGTTGTTGGTAAACAGATTAAAGATGAAAACAGCAGATAATGGGGCGGTGTTTGCCTGACAAAACAGATTAACAACCTACTCAAACATAAACAGATATTAACACATTCCTGAGAGCCACCCTATCAGCAGATAACAATAGATACACAGGGAGCATAACGATAGGCATAACACAGATTACACAAACTCTCTACACACAGGAGAGAGCAAGCAAATTACATAAAATATCAAGCTTGCACCTCCCAAATACATCTCCAGGTCTATTCTCCCCAAGTCCAAAGTGACGCACATCACAAGGCCCATGTGTTTTATTCTCTGTCTCTTCACAAGGATCTTTAATAAAATTCATGCAGTGCAGAACTAAAGCTAACACCTTCTAGTTAGATTTTACAATTGTGTGCCTAAATGAACTGAGGAAGTCATTCCAATCTTCAGTATAAGAACTCATATAATGGTGTCTGATCCAGTAGCTGTGGATTAAAAGTCGATTATACCAGGCTTTATGAAAGCTAAGCCTTGCAAGTGATGGAAAATGACATGTTTTTATGCCGACACATCTACATAGGAAAGAAAATCTCATTTCAATATTCATGAATATCCCAAAATCAAAAGCTGTTCAGGATTCCATTATTATTTCTGCCTACCCCAACTCAAAGCGTACCTTTTTGGGTCAGTTACCGTATCCGTAAAGCTTACAAAACCTTATTGTCAGAGAGAAATCTTACTTCCAGATACAGAGCGGGGACGGCTGCATATTGACGCGTCTCTTCAGTTACTCTTAACCCCTTCACTACCAAGCGATTTTTGTTGAAAAAAATATGTTAACACATATTCTAAACATGGGATGTGAAGTTGACAATTAAATATAGGGTAAAATAGACGTTTCACACAGAAACTGTTATTCTGAAATAGTTAAACAAATTAAAATGAATGTTAATTTGTTCGTTTTTAATTTTTCATGTATTCATTTATCCTTTATAGTAATATTGTTGAAATGTATGATTCTGAGCTCTAGATGGTGTCCTTTGTCTTACACAATTATCATCATACAGACAGAAAATACATTTGTGTTAGAAACAGTAACTGTGATAAATAAAAATAATAAAAATGGTCAGATCTCCTGTTTATGGGGATTTGTAGTTTGTAATCATTTTCAGTGATTCAGTTCGACAGCTTTAAAAAGGCAAATCCCAAAGGACACAAACAATCGTGAGATCAAGAGAATGGGGAGTGTACTCTACAGAGAGGAAAAAAGACATATCATGGCTGCAGTAGAAAACACTCTGAAACAATTTAGAGGCCCCCATAGGATTGCACTCAAAAGATGTTAAATAGTAATAGGCACATCAATAAATGTTGCAATGTTACCGCTCCAATGGATACAGTCAGCCGGAATGGATACCCCGCCGTCACAGGAAAATAAACACGCCAGGCTCGTTCCAATCGCAGTAAAAATTTATTAAAACAATAGTAGATAAAAATATCCAACGCGTTTCGTCTATGTAGAGAATAGACTTCATCAGGGAAAAATAAATAATGATGACCCATCTTTTACAATCCCTTTAAATAGTGTCAGAATAATCAAAGAACTCCGCGATCCGGTGCGAAAGTCCATTTCTCTGTATCTGGAATGTGGTCTCCTCTTGCCGAAAGTGACGTAGCGGGACATCGAGATGTCTTGGTCGATGTGCGCAAGAACGGAAGTATTTCAGTCTTCCGAACGGCAAAACTCGCGCATGCTTCTGGGGGATGTAGTCCATCTAGTGAAAAATACAGAACCCCTTTCTTCTATATTTCGGGAGCATCACAAGGATATACTCCCGATAGGGGTAAAACATAATAGATCAAATTCGTTAAATACAGCAGAATAGAAACAAAACATGATAAAACGTGAAAAAACTTTAATGAAGAGAGACCGAATGAATACAACAAAGTGGATCTATAAACATCCCTTAATATCTAGGTCTATATTAAGACCTCCCCTTTTCCATGTACCTATTTTGTATATCCATTCGGTCTCCCGTCACCTTCAGAATCCCAAAGGATTCAATGTACAAAATATTATCGTTTTTATTTTATTTTTTTAAAACGTTTAGGTCTACATTACCTATTTCGAGGTAAAACGGGGACGCTAGGGAGAAAAAACTGTGCCTGCAAAATGCAGGCAATTACAATGCAGGCGCTTAGAAAGCTGCCTGCATTGTTAGCGAGGGCTAAGCGTCACCGCACGCATCCTCTCAATGGAGTCCAAAGAACATCTTTTTGTATTTGTTTCATGAAATCTTTGCTTCCCAATTTTTTTAAAAGGCATCTTTTTTTATTAAAACATAACAAGGAAAAAAAGTTACTCCTGGCAGTTGCTGCCGCTCCGGTGAGTATGGGCGCGACGCCATTTTTTCTGTATTTATGTATCTTTTTTTTTTATCCTGTAACAGACCTTTTTATAATTTTTTAAAGGACCTTTTTTTACTATTCAAAAACATTTTAAGACAGTTTTATCCGTTTAAACACATATTAGGAGAATAGGAGAGTTCTGTTGTTTTTTTTCCTGCAGTTCGGCAGTGTTTGGCAGCCGATTCCAGTGGTCTTCAGCGACTCCATCTTCAGTGCATTACGGTGACCCTGCAGTGAATAGTGAATTCACCTTAGAGTCGGCAAAATGGAATCGCCAAAGTGCGTCGAAGTAGAAAACACTGAAATTTCGGTGCTTTGTGAAATCTGATTTAAAACAAAATAATATCAGTATCAGGCTGACGTCAGATGAGCATCATTGGAGAGCGGATGGAATGTCTGTGAGAGTGGACATTCCATCCACTCGACGTCCGTCTGGCCACCTCACTGAGTGCAGTTAGTGCTCTCAGCACTGTAAGGCCTGATCCTCCTATGGAGGATCACGCTTTGCAGCCCCATCAACGCAAGTCTAGCGTTTTGACAGGCAGGCTTTGTGCACTGACGCTTGTATCGCGCGTATTTCGTGCGTGCGCTTAAGCGTGTGACTTGCCCCGTTGCAGCGTCGCAACACTGCGATGGACAGCGATAGGCAGGTCAGTACGGGCACACCTAGTGCGTTCGTCTGACACCGGCCTCAAGCAGGAATCCATCAGTTTTAGTATCTCACATATGTTAATATACTTTTTTTTTTACGTTTTCATTATACACATTAGGGGATAAACCAGGATAATCTACTAATGCGTGTGACATAGCGTTAGATCCTTGTCAGTCCTTCGTTGTCCCTGTCACCCCCTCTTTTCATGCTACACACAGCTGCACCGCTGTGCTGATTTATGGAGCCGCTCTCCAGTTAATGCTTTAACGTTCATCTATCTGATGCCTCCATTTAGCCTTATTAAAGACTGACATTTTCTTCATTGAAGTTAAACATTAAATTCCATTTTGTAGGTTAGGATTACAGAAAATATGATAAAGAAACTTAAATCTCAAGTGTTCGGCAGCTTTAAGTATCCCGTATATCATGCTGTGTAACATACACCTGCACATCAATACGACACATTAACGTGAGAAGCACATAGCAAAAAACGCTCTACTTACTTAAAATGTATCTGGGTTTTACCAGGCCGAAGCTTAGGGATGGGTGAAAGCTTTTCTCTAATTATATTTTTCTCTAATTGTCTAGAAAGAGAAGGATTTGGGAATACGGTAATCATAGACTTCGAACTAAGTAACAATGTGCAATGTCAAACAGCAGCCGCCAAGGCCAGCAAGGTATTGGCATTAAAAGGGGAATTCACTTTCGGAATGAAAACATAATTTTGCCTCTGTAAGACGCACCTTGAATATGCCGTGCGATTTTGGGCACCTGACTTAAGAAAAGATATTATAGCGCTAGAAAAAGTGCAGAGACGGGCGACTAAATTAATAAGGGGAATGGAAGGTTTAAGTTATGAGGAAAGGCTAGCAAGCTTAAACCTGTTGAGTTGCCCACTGATGACCATCCGCTTGCGAGACACCCCATGTAACAACATGTAAATAATAACACTGACAACTTCCTGCTCTGTGGAATAATATTTATTATTGGCCACAGCTTTCCATATCCTCCATATTTAAAAATATAACAATATAGAATAAAAATATAAAAACATAATGACATAAAATAAAGACAGTGCTGTATGAGTCCTCTCATTTTCTAGCTGTACCTTTTTCCAACCTACCCCAACCTAACTCCATTCCCATTTTCCATCCTAACCAGAACCCATCCTCAGCACTGGCTACCAACCCCTGCTGTGACAAAAGGGAATAAACTAACCCACACTCAACCAAACCGTTTAACAAACTGGTCTCAACCAGTGGCGTCACTAGGGTTTGTGTCACCTGGTGCGGTAACTCATGGTGTCACCCCCCCCCCGAGTTTTACGGTTTCTTTTTTTAACTACTATTACTAAGTACTCCCATATAACACTGAATGCTCATACACGTCGCACATTACTGTGAGGTTTATTGCTGTTGAGCTCTGTGATTGTGATGCAGGAGCTGGAACCCCTGTCTAGCGATATACATATGAAACCCAATGGCAAGCCGTCGACTAAAGGAGACCAGGAGATCACGTATGTAATATCAAGGTTTAGTGTAATAGAAACGGAATACAAAAGTCCAGAATAATAGGCTGTAACTTAAGGTGGTCTTCTTGGGTAACAATGAAACAAACACAAAATCCAGAGGTAACTAAGATGGTCTTCTTAGGTAGCAATGAAACAAACACAAAGTCCAGAAGTAACTAAGGTGGTCCTCTTGGGTAGCAATGAAGCAAACACAAAGTCCTGAACAATAGGCTGTACCTAAGGTTGCAGAAGAAGATAAGGCAGTCCAGGTCAATGGGCAGTAGAAGACAGCGTGATTGATAAGGCAATCCGGGTCGATGGGCAGGAGAAGACAGCGTGGTAGATAAAGCAATCCGGGTCGATGGACAGGAGAAGACAGCGTGGTTGATAAGGCAATCCGGGTCGATGGGCAGGAGAAGACAGGGTGATCGATAAGGCAATCTTGGTCGATGGGCATGAGGTCAGAGAACGGAACAGACTGGAACATGAACACGAAGGAACACTGGGAAACTGAAGCGGAGAGGCCACAGTATAACCTGGTTAATGAGCTGAGAAAGGCAGCCGGTTTAAATAGGGTTCAGAGGATCATAGGAACACCTTTCACCTGGTATCGTAGGTGGGGTTGAGATACCTGAGTTCTTGATAGGTCAATGGGAGGAATGCGAGGATCTCCAGAGCAGGTGTCATGTAGTACCCATAATCGACCAGCAGAGCGTGCCAGAGTACCAGGAGTTTCGTTTCTTAGGGATGCATGCGATCGCGCATGCGTGCTTCGTTTCCCGGCATTCGAGTCCTGTCGGCGGCATGGGGCGTACCTCGAGCTCCCTCCTCCATCTTGCGGGCCGAGAGTGCGGAGCAGCGTGCCACGAGGGACCTCGGGTGAGTAGAAGCATAGAAACATAGAAACATAGAAAAATGTCACCAGATAAGAACCTTTCGGCCCATCTAGTCTGCCCAATTACATAGATACTTTACCTGGATTTATCTTTTGTTTAGGATAGCCTTATGCCTATCCCATGCTTGCTTAAATTCAATTACTGTTTTGGCCTCTACCACTTCTACTGGAAGGCTGTTCCATGTATCCACCACCCTCTCAGTAAAATAATGCTTCCTGATGTTACTTTTAAACCTTTGCCCCTCTAATCTAAGACTATGTCCTCTTGTTTTGCTATTTTGTTTCCTTTTAAATATACTCCCTTCCTCTACCTTGTGGATTCCCTTTACGTATTTAAATGTTTCTATCATATCTCCTCTGTCTCGTCTTTTTTCCAAGCTGTACATGTTAAGATCATTAAGCCTTTCCTGGTAACTTTTCTCCTTCAAGCCGTACACCATTTTAGTAGCCCTTCTCTGAACTCTCTCTAAGATGTCTATATCCATCTGGAGATACGGTCTCCAGTACTGCACACAGTACTCCAAGTGAGGTCTCACCAGTGCTCTGTACAGTGGCATGAGCACTTCCCTTTTCCTACTGCTAATACCTCTCCCTACACAACCAAGCATTCTGCTAGCATTTACTGCTGCTCTATTACATTGACTACTTACCCTTAGATCCTCTGAAATAATGACCCCTAAATCCCTTTCCTCACATGTTGAGGTTAGGACTGTATCAAATATTCTATATTCAGCCCTTGGGTTTTTACGTCCCAGGTGCATTATCTTGCACTTATCCACATTAAAACTCAATTGCCACAACTCCGACCATTTTTTTAGTTTACCTAAATCATTTGTGATTCGGCTGATCCCTCCAGGAACGTCAACCCTGTTGCAAATCTTTGTGTCATCAGCAAAAAGACATACTTTTCCATTAATACCTTCTGCAATATCACTAATAAAAATATTAAAGAGAATGGGTCCAAGTACTGACCCCTGAGGTACCCCACTGGTAACAAGACCTTGCGCCGAATAAACTCCATTTACCACAACCCTCTGTTGTCTGTCACTCAGCCACTGCCTAATCCAGTCAACAATATTGGAATCCAAGCTCAAAGATTGCAATTTATTGATAAGCCTTCTATGCGGAACAGTATCAAAAGCCTTACTGAAATCTAAATAAGCAATGTCTACTGCACCACCTTTGTCTATTATTTTTGTTAACCAATTGAAAAAATCAATAAGATTAGTTTGGCATGATCTCCCTGAGGTAAACCCATGTTGTTTCTGATCCTGTAATCTATGTGTTTTTAGATGTTCAACAATCCTTTCCTTTAACATGGTTTCCATTAATTTCCCCACTACTGACGTAAGACTAACTGGCCTATAGTTCCCCGATTCCTCCCTACTACCCTTCTTGTAAATGGGCACAACATTTGCTAATTTCCAGTCTTCTGGGACGACTCCCGTTAACAAGGATTGGTTAAATAAATCTGTTAATGGTTTTGCTATTACATCACTGAGCTCTTTTAATAATTTAGGGTGGATCCCATCAGGCCCCATTGACTGCCAGCTTAAGCAGTATGGTGTGTGTCCCAGCATGGCGGTCCAGACAGGGAGTGGGCCGCAGAGCGGGGCATTACACACAAATTTGTGCTCACACACAAATTTTGGCGAACTGCCAGCAAGTATGGTGCCTGTTCGGCAGCAGTGAAAGTCCCCATAGAGAAGCAATGGTTAATCTGTTCAGAGAACACTGAACAGCAGAGAGTGATTTCATTTGACAGGTTTATTCAGGTGAACACCATAGGTTTCCATGTTAAAAATATTCCCGTTTTTATCCAATATCTAATAAACCGTTATTCCTTTAATCTGTAGTAAAAAGTCTCTTTATTTATAGATTTTTCTTTTTTAAGTATCTTTTAGGCATTTTTTTAAAAAAAATCCATTTTTTTTTCTTTTCCAATAGCGGTTTTTCTTTTTTCTGTAACTGACCTTTTTATTATCATTCATAAGATCTTATCTGTTAATTCCAGGTATTTTCGTTCAGTAAGTTTTTTGAAAACAGCAGGCGACGGGTTTGCGTCAGCATTCGGTGGCTGATTCCCTGCACTTCAGGGACCCTGCGGTGAATTCACCGGGGAAATTTGATTCCCCAAAGTGCGGGGAACAACAGAACACTGAAATGTCTGCGTCATTTTGGTGCTCTGTGAATATCCCCTTTAGTGGTGTTTTTTTTGCCGCCCCCTGGAAAGTGCCAGCTTAGGCCTTGCCTACCCAGGACATACTTGAAAATGAGAGAAATCTCAATGTATCCTTCCTGGCAAAATATTTTTGTGTAAAAAAAAAAAATACTTTTTAATTTTTGTTTTTTTAGGGTGTCACCTGGTGTGGGCCACCCCCTCCCCCGCCCCCCTTGTGACGCCACTGGTCTCAACAGAACCCAAACAAACTCCTATACTCAAAGGGAGGGAGGGAGGAAGGGTGGGGATGCTGCTTTCTAGTTTACCTCAGAGATGACGTGCGTGGGCCTTTTCAACCCTCCGTTTAGCCCTGCCCTCTCTCCTTCCGCACAGGTGATATGATTTGCTGCTCAGTGATTGCAGGATTCAGTCTGCATTTCCCCAAGGTAATCCTTAAAATCTGGCCTGTTTGGGGTACTTGAGGATCAGGGTTGGGAACCACTGCTCTAGTCCTATCCAGTCATAGTTCATCATCACCTCTCCTATTGTGATGCCATCACGTTCGCTTTACCTGCCAGATATGACCAAACAAGACAGGCTGGATCTCTTGGGCTGATGGCTGAGATGTATGGCGGCTGATGATTTGAGCCAGGGATATGAGGTATCTGCCAGTATTTGAGGGTGTAGACTAGAAAGCTGGAAAGAAGAGGGTAGATCACAGATCCAGACCATTTTTGGAGTTTTGTGTGACATTATGTCCAATTTGCTTTTTTTCCTCCCTTTTTCGTTTTGTTCCAATACACACAAAGGGAATAAACATGTGTATAGCAAAACATGTGTTACTGCATTACTTTTCTGTGAGAAATACTTGATTTTCTGGAAAAATGTCTGGGGTGCCAACAATTTCGGCCATGACTGTACTAACAGGTCTTTTCACTAAAGGTGACACTCTGGAGAATTGTCAGCAGAAGAAAACAATCAGTTAATTTTTCTGGTTTGGCTATTTTGAGCTAGAATTTTCACTTCTCTGGTCATTCTCCTGAGCTTCACCTTCAGTGAATAGATCTGCAAGTGATTTTCCATAAATCGTTGTCAGAAACTAGTGTTTTTTTAAAAAATAAATTTCTAATTAATCCCTTAGACCCACAGACGTACATGGTACGTCAGGGTCCTCTAACCTCCCTCCCGCCAAATCACGATTCAAACCGGTAGGTGGCTAACATTTTAGTTGTGAGCCAAGCCTCCGGGTCACCTCCCACCCCCTGACATCCTCACCATATGTGTGAGGACGTCAGTGGGCCAGTTAACCCCCTAGCTGTCAAGTGGAGATAGGGGGATCCAATAGATCTCCCTATCTCCCGATCCGTGGCAGCTAGAGAGTCATGTTTGATATCATTGGAATGGCCTGAAAATCATGGCCTTTCCAATGATACCAAACATGACCAGGTTCATGATGTAAAAAAAAAAATCATAATAAAAGAGAATTGGGGTTTTTGTCTGGTGGGGTTTAATTAAATAGGACTTAAGCTGGCATCTAAAAATTATACAGAGGTGAACTGGCTCATCAGTGAAGGGGTTAAAAAGCTAAAACATGTAAAAATTGAGTATTTCTATTCTCAGGACAAAATTTCGAAACTATTTAGTCGGGGTCTTTTTTGGCGGTTGTAGATTTTGGGTACTAACTTTCAAAAAAGTGTGTTTTTTTCCAATTTTTTTAATCATATTTCAGATTTTTTATAGCAAATTATTCGATATGATGGAAATAATGGTAGTTTTAGAAAGCCCATTTAATGGAGGGAAATCGGTATATAATATAATATGTGTGGGTTGCATAAACGAGTAAGAGGAAAACTTGACCTACACACTAACAGCGCAGAAACATAAAAACAGCAGCGGGCACTAAAGGACGTATTTTCGTAAAGCTGCCCGGTCACTAAGGGGTTAATTATACAGTAAAGAATATTTGGGAATATTCCCAGTGTATTTCTTACTGTAATAACCTATGTGACAGGCAGATACCACCATCTACTGGCCAAATGGAGTTACAGCAGTTTGAGCTGCAGCACATGAGTCCCTGCATCGGCTAATGAAAGTCTGATATGTCAGAGTATTCTTCAGCCGATTTTTAAACAGTTTTAGCACCCCAAGCATTATGCCCAAGGGCTAAAACTTTAGAGGCACTTTCTGCAGCCGAAAAGCAAATTAATTGTTTGCAGCAAATTAATGTCATTTGCTTTTGTCCTTCAGAGCTGCAGTTCGAGAGAACTCGAAATCGGGACCTGATGGTGCCATTGAGGTCCTGAATTATCCTGATCTCAGCAGTGAATGGGGTTAATAAGTGGTATCCTGATTAAGGTATAGTTTTGTGTAACGCAACCACAAAATACTTCATATTTTCTTCTTTTCAACAATGATCATTTCTGAGCACAGCTTATAAATAAGCAAATGAGTACACCACCTGATAAAATTAACTCCAAGGACATCGGAGTCAAAATATGACCTTGAGCTGTTTCGGTCACTCTCAGATGGGAAGGGCGCTATGTTTCATATTGTAGATGGAATTTAAAGTAGCATTGATTTTATTTAAAGCCACAAAGAATCACATTGTTTTTTTCTCTTGTATTAACATTTACTGATAAACTCAAGGTCAACATAAAGCAATGACCTAACAACCGGAGGCAATAATTTGAAGGGACACTTAAGGGTTAAAAACAGGTTTGCTTTCTTGAAGCCAGTAATAAATCAATACCTTGAAAAGTGAGGTCCTGCTTTTTTCGTGTTTGAAGAAATTACAAGAAAATGTTTAGAACCTGCTTTTATCCCAATGGGCTGATCCAACCACTGTGATTTATTATATCCACAATTATCAGAAATTACAGGATCACACGTATGCATCACGCAATACATAAAACAAGAAAAAGGCAACGATTTTACCGGAGCTTCAATTAGGGTAGTCAGATCGACCATGGTTTCCTGGACACATATTACCAATTCATGCAGAGGGGAGCAAAGGGAAAAATGCTGCCCTGCAGCATGTATAATTCGCATGCTGCAGGATGGAAATCAAGGAAGGTCACCTGGGAATCCTTTGTCATTTCCTACCTGTAGCAAATAAATTGTACTTGCTACATGGTTACATTTTGTATGAACTGGGCGCCAGAATGAATAAATTATATGTGTCCAGGAAAACATGGCCGACCTGACAACCCTAGATATATTGAAGGAATGAGATGGACAAGCCAGGAAACCAGATTGAGCTGCAAACAAGGTGGAGGCTTCAGAGAACAGCATAACAAGTTTGCAGAATCAACTCCTTAAGGACAGGCAGGTGTCGCCCGCCGATGGTTAAAGCTGGCGGGGTGTACTACTATGTCCCGCTGCCAGGTGCTTAACCTTTCCCACCGCAGGGCGTACCATCCTGTCCCTACGGCGGGTTGGCTTAGAAGAAACAGGGCGTACTAGTACGCCTCATTGACATCTATGGGCAATCTCGGGCTGCCCACGCAGCTGATGCATGTCATTGGCTGCAAAGGGACAGCCTAAGATAAGGCCGTCTAACAGCAGCCAACTGCACGCAGTCCTCGCCATCTGCGAGGAGGGGCCAAGACGGCCCATAGATATCAACGTAGTGTACTAGTACGCCCTGCATTTTCCAAGTCCACCTGCCGCAGGGACGTCAAGGGGCGCCCTGCGGCAAGAAAGGGTTAAGCACCTTGTTATAGAGATCACATCTGTATATAGGGAGGTCTCCTGCAAAGCTGTGAGCAAGACAGAAACCAGGCCTGGATATATGTGTGTTAACATAACTTGAAATGGGCTGGTCAACAATAGAAAACCCAAAATAATACTTAAAGACATAAAGTGCCAGCCCCAGTACAGGTCCTTTTGCCCTTCCTACATGTCTCTGGGCATGATATGTGACACTCATACATAAATCTATCACACTGACGCATTGCACCTTCCATCAGGTCTGCTACATATTACTCCATCATCCAGAGGGGAGAAAACTACTCGATGAGATATAGAAAAAGAGCCTTATAAGAGTTCTATAGATGATGGATTGTGCTCTTGTACCATGAACTCAGGTCCCAAGGTGGTGTGTGATACAGGAATTATTTCTTGGATCTGATTAATAGCTTTCTGGAGAGTTATCATATCAGTCACATGCCTTTTGCGATGTTATATATAGTGTATAGTGCATCCTTTTAATAATACATAAGATATAGTTTATTTCTAAGGTGAAAAATATTGTAAAAAGGTGACGGAAAAACTGCGAAAACCTTTTCTTGACATTTTTTAATAAGTTTCTTTGTTTCAGTGTTCCATTCCTATCTTTTAGTACAATATGCATGTAGTACTTTATATACTTTATATACATAAAATATACGTATGCGAGAGAAAGAAGTCGTGCATTGCAGAAGCTCTCTTTCTTCAAAAGGGGTTATTCAGAAAGCATCGAAATTTCAGTGACATTTTGGTGCTTTTTCGTTTGACCCATTTCTGCGATTTTAGTTCCAAAGTGCGTAAACGTGGAGCCGCCGAAGACCGCCGCCGACTGCCAATCAGCCTGCCGAACACCGCAAAAGCCCACCGATCAGGCTGCCGAACGTTGCAAGCACTGAAAAAAAAAAAGGAAAGAACTCTGTTGTTAAACAATAAAAACGCGTTAAAATGCGTCTAAATAATAAAAAAAAGGTACTATAAAAAATAATAAAAAGGTCTGTTACAGAATAAAAAAAGCATTTAAAAAAAAAAAATGGGAATCAAAATTTTTGCCTATTTATTTTTAAAATAAAAAAAAAAATAAAGACAGTTTTCTGAAAATGAAGGGAATAAACAGTTGAAAAAAATTTAATGAAAATAATATTATTTTACCTTTTTAGTCCTATAGTTTTCGTCTGTTTAAACCTATCAAACTGAATCACTGAAAATCAGGTCATTTCATTTAGGCTGGGTTCACATCTGAGCGTAGCGTTTTTGTGGAGCGTACGCACGTTTTTGTGGGGCGTTTTGTCGCACGCACAAAAACGTGCAAACGTGCAAACGCCCATCTCAGCACGTTCACGGCTATGTCTATGGCCCCAAACGCGTTCTAATACGCCCGAAAGAAGCCCCTGTACTTCTTTGGGCATAGTCGTTTTACATAGTCGTTCCTACGTGCTGTAAAATGCCCAGGTTTGAACCAGGCCCATAGGAAATCATGGTATTTCTGTGTTTGAGCGCTTTACAGTGCGTAGGAACGCGCTGTAAAACGCCCAGGTGTGAACCAGGTCTAAGGGACAATTTCACTGCCGCCAAAGATCACTGAATTGCGGCGATCTGAGGCGAACTGCACCGTATTTCACTGTTAGTTCACCAGTATTTGGCGAATTGACAGCTCTGTGAATAGACATACTGCCACAAAATTCACCGTTGGCGGCCCTTTCATGGCAAGTTCTGCTTATTGAATAACCCCTAAAGTGAAGACTTTATTTCATAGATCTCATAACTATAACTGGACTTTTCTCAAGACGTAAAATCAGTCCCACAATCTACTCCCACTTCTCTTGGGCGGCAGCCAGTGTACACTGTCATCATTCAACCCTGCTTCATAGAAACATAGAAAAATGTCGGCAGATAAGAACCTGTCGGCCCATCTAGTCTGCCCAATTACATGGATACTTTACCTGGATTTATCTTTTGTTTAGGATAGCCTTATGCCTATCCCATGCTTGCTTAAATTCAATTACTGTTTTGGCCTCTACCACTTCAACTGGAAGACTGTTCCATACAAAAGACATAGCAAAAAAGTGGTGTCACCGGTGTTTTGCATACCATATACCAGTGGTTCCTTTGCTGTCCTCAGGACCCCCTAACAGGCCAGGTTTGCCAGATATCTGAAGCACAGGTGATATGATTTTCTGCTCAGAGATTGCGGGATTCAGTCTGCATTTCCCCAAGATAATCCTTAAGGCTGGAGTCAGACCAGCGCACTTTTAACGTGCGTTCTGGCGCACATAATTACGGCCGCACTAGCAGCAGATGACGGGCAATAACGGCCAATATACGATGTACGGCCGCACAAAAGTCCGGCCGTGCAACGCTAGTGGAATTTGAACACATTTTTCTGAGAACGCTGAACCGCTAGTACTGACGTACTGAGTGCGCAGCTGCGGCATAGCGGCGTGTTTGCGTGATTAGGAGAAGTCAGGCGCTGCTAATGTCCGGCCTACATAACGTCCAGACGCAAAAAGAGTTTTATTGACGATCCGTACAAAATCACGCCCGAAAATGCGCGTCGTCTGACCGTTTTTGCGCATTCCGTGAAAAAATACGTCAATGCGTTCGGACGCACTTTTTCACGTTCGCGGGGAAAAATGCTTTCGTCTGACCCTAGCCTAAAACCTGCCCTGTTCGCCGGTTCTGAGAACCACTATCAGGGTTATTCAAAGAGGATCGAAAAGTCACCACATGTTCGGTGACTTTTCTTTCTCTTCAGTTCGGCGTGATTTGGTGATTCCCATTTCGGTGACCCTGCGGTGTATTCAGCAAGCACCACAGGGTTGTCGTAGTGCAGGGAAATGCCACCGCAAACCCGTCAAAAACTCACCGCAAAACCCAGGCGAATGCACACCGAAACCGGCAAAAACATCTGGATTAACCCCGCTGAAAAAAACAGTATGCTTGTATGTTTGAAAAGTGAAACGCTGTTTGCAAAGAGACTACTGAACGAAAATGTCTGAAATTTACATATAAAATCCAATGAATGATAATAAAAAGGGCTGTTACAGAAAAAACAGGTTTTTGTTCTTTGAATAGACAAAGCATTGCTTCTCTATGGGGATTCACTGCCCTCGAACAGGCACCGAACAGGCACCGTATGTGCAGGCAATTCGCCAGGATTTGGTCGAACTGCCTGCTCTCTGGATAGCCGAATGGCCAGGAAAGGTACGCTGAATTTCAGCATTCGGTAACCTTTCGCCAGCAATTCGGAGCTCTTTGAATAACCCTATTATAACCAGAAGCTAATCATGAAAAAAGAAGTTATTAGTTTACCAAAATGACCTTTAAAGTGTAAGCTCAGCAGCCAACACTAAAATGCAGCTCCATTAGGAGAGAACCAAACAAATGCATTAAAAGGTTTAAAGCGGTGCGATATGTTTATAATCAGCACTGAAGAAGCCCCGGAAGAAGACGTGCTGGGAAAGTAGCATTTATGGGTTGTCTGCCAAACATAGAAAGTGGTTAAAAACGTATAAAATCAGTCCCTAGTTCTGTTCCCACAACTCCTGGATGACTTCTTAGGTTCTCATATAAAGAGATTTGCCTTGGCAGGTGAGCTTGCACGTCGATGGCCATTCCAGTAAACGTATATACAGGTGCATCTCAATAAATTAGAATGTGGTGCAAAAGTTCATCTATTTCATTAAGTCAACTTAAATTGTGAAACTTGTGCGTTAACCTCCCTGGCACTCTGATTATTTCATTATCTTTATATTATATCATTTATCTTTGGCATCGGTTGGAGGACACAGCGGGAGGACATTGGGGGATCATAGGGACAAGGTATATTATACTACAGTGTAATCCCGAGTGTGGCTCGGATTTACTGCTTTTGGTACTGATAATCAAGCCCCGAGCCAAACTCAGGATTACCGCCAGGGAGGTTAAATAAATTCAATGCACACAGACTGAAGTAGTTTAAGTTTTTGGTTCTTTTAATTGTGATGATTTGGCTCACATTTAACAAAAACCCACCAAATCACTATATCAACAAATTAGAATATGTTGACATGCCAATCAGCTAATCAACTCAAAACACCTGCAAAGGTTTCCTAAACCTTCAAAATGGTCTCTCAGTTTGTGTAACGGGCGCTGCGGCGCTCACACAAGAGTAGCGAGGTTGAGATCTTATTGGACAGAAATATCTGCTCGATCGTAACAAAATAGACAGTATTTTTAGACTTATACTCCAAAGCCAAGGAGTATGACAGGACAACTGAATTGCTACTAGTTCTAAAGGTTTTGAGACCAACGGACAACTTAGAGCACACAACAATACAGCGGGCAGCAAGACTGGAGTGGGTGTACCAAGGTAATTAGTTTGACAGTCAATGTATTGTGCAGACTGCAGGGCAGTCAACGAACGTACAGACTTAGCATTTTCTGAGAAACGTAAACGGGTATGTTGTACCTTGTAATCACCAGGGTCTATTGACACACTTAAAGGCTTAAGGATTGTATAAACCCGGGTACACTTGGCAAACTGAGCAAGATAAACATAAACAGAAAACCAGCGGTATTTCGGTATTGCGGATTGTACAAGCGTACACAATCGTATATCATGAACCTTAGACCTGGAGCAGAACCCCGATAAGGCTGCAGACAGCACACCAAAGCGAGATGGGAATATCCCCAAGGAGCGAGTAAAACCACAAGCAGCGTGCATAGGCTTAAACCAACGACGCACAGCACTAGCATCCGCTATAGCACATAACATGAGAATAGTCAAAGACAAGCCGGGTCAAAATCAGGAGCAGGAATCATAGACGTAAATGGGTCGGCAACAGAACAGCAATGAATACAATAGGAAGCGATGCGGGAATAGAACTCCACGTCAGGGCGACGAGGCAACTGCTCGTGCCCTGCTTTAAACCCGGTGGCTCCTCGTGACCACACCAGGCCCTGCCCCCTCAAATGCCGCTCGGCCTTTACAAGTTGCTGGCACTCAACCAGCTGAAGTGGAATCAGGCTGGAACATGAAAGTGGAATCAGGCTGGAAGATGGTCGCTATTATGAGCCAAGCGGCCATCTTGTCCAGAATATTGGTTCACTTGCAAATAACTAGAGTAGATTTTTGTAGACATTAGAGACGAAGCTTACATACAATCTTAGGAATGTGGTTGATTAGGAGAACTAGCAATAAAATGAGGAAGAATCTGGCCAGCGCTTGGCACGGAAAGACAGGAAAGACAAATGGTTACTACAAGGTCACATAGACCTGCAGTAAAACAAAGAGAGCGTAGAAACCAGGCCGTGCTCTAATCTATAACAAACACAGCCTTTAGGGAGGAGGTGGGCACGGCCCAGGTCGAGTGAAGCAGCAAATCACAGATTGTCAGACTAACACGACAGTTGTCAATTTATTATCAATGTATGGAATTTCTTTGTACTAACGAGGGGAGGTATTAACCCACGTGGGGTGGAATAAAGTGTCATCGGGAGGTGGGCTAATTGGGATGTACCTAATTACGTATTTTTGGGTATAAGACCCCTGGTCGGAGGGGAGACGGGGCTCACTCTTTGCGATTCAATCCTGTGTGAGCACTTGTGTGACGACACAATAAAGTTTGCCTTTCCTGAAGAGACTCGTGTTCAGACAATCCTTGCTTGTGTCCGGTCCGGCGCCGTATTGAAAGTGAACCTGATTGACTCCGGTAACATTTTTGGGGGCTCGTTAGCCGGGATACCGGCCTTTTGCCGGGCAAAGCAACGGCTGCTGAACACTGTAGCGGTTGACTGCAGGTGCAAGTGATCCCGTCGGTTGGGTGTCCGTTGAAGGTGAGCTGACATCTGCAGGCGCCAAGCAGGATTTCCTGTTCAGTGGACCTCGTCTCGTCCCAAATGGACTCCCCGCCCGGGAACCTGGGACACCACCGAGTCCGAGGAAACAGCGAGCAGCGCCGGCGATAGGTAAAGTGTCTTCTATGTTTGTATGTCTGAAGGAGATACTGGTATAAAGGGAAACGTCTGACTGATAGCCAGATAAGGAGACTCGATGGCCACGGTCTCGTTGGTATACCTAGCCCGCCGCTGATAGCACGGACAATGCAAAAGAGCCAGAGTGGCTAGCGCGTGTCTGGATTCGGGGAATTGGATGCCAACCAAAGGGTAGTTCTGTAAGAGAGGGAGAAGGTAGCCACGTGGAGTTGCATAGTCATAGTCAGTATTTGTAAACAAAGCTTCGCCACGTGGATAGAAGGAAAGGAGGAGGGATTTCTGTGACTGGGCTTAGGGCCCTGAGTCAGTGCTAGTGTGTACGTCGTGTAGTGAAGAGGGCTTATTGAGGCCAGTGGTAGCTGCAGAGATAGTGGTGCCGGGTGGGTAGATTATCCATAGGCAAATTGGAATTGCAGACGGGAGTATAGTTATAGAACGGGGTGCACATAGTCACAAGCAGGCAAGAGTTAGAGTTCAATAAACGGGGTATAAGGAGCCAAAAAGGAGGGGCAGAGCACCCTCGGCTAGTAGAAAGAGTTGAATTGTTCATGTTTTGTTATGTGCTGAAAGTATCTGGTACAGTATGTGCTGTGAATGAATTGATTCGAGTGCTGTGAGTGAACGCGCCTACTCGCCCCGCGAGGAAGCAAACACGAGAGTTGACTCCCGAAGTACGGTTCCGGCTCAGGCGACTGCAGTCGGCTACTGACGGAGGAAGCACCCCAGACACGCGAGAATTGTTGGCTGAAGTATCAGACTGTAGATTCTAATTGTTATTGTTAAAAGTAATATCTGTGTTGTAAGAAGGTTACTGTTTTCAAGAGTAACAATGGGTAACGGGTCATCAAAGCCCAAGCAGGTAAAGAAGGGTGAGACGCCCCTAGATTATATGGTGCAGAATTTTGAGGCGTTATATGCAACACATGACTATGGTGTAGAATTGACAAAGGAGAAGCTAAAATTAATGTGTACAATTGTATGGCCACTGATAGTCCCAGAATGGCCAGAGCAGGGGTCGATGGACCCAGAGCTAGTACAGAAGGTGCATTCCCAAGTCACCGGGCAATGTGGACATCCTGAACAGTACCCGTATATAGATATATGGAGGTATTGTATAAAAGATAAGAGTCATTTTATAATTATAGCGGGGTAAAATAAAAGGCAGGTACCCCCAAATAATGAAGAAAGAGGGAGACCGGTGTTGGTAGAAAAACCGGAAGAGAGTGATTCTTTGCCCCCAACCTATCCATCGAGTTATGGGACAGCTAGAGAAGCTTTGAGTGCCGCGGCTGCGCGGCGGAGAGGAGGGGGCAGGCAGCTGCTATTCCTCAGTCGGCTCCCTTGGCTCCGTCACGCGGGGTTGCGGAGGAAGAGCAAGGCGCAGGGGATGGAGAGGCTTCACCAGAAAAGATTGAGATGCCCGATGGGAGCATATATAAATTAATATCCCACAGAGGAGGTGATAGTGAAAGGGAGGATGAGAGACAGGGAGCCACCACTCGCGCAGCAAACAATATACATAAACCCTGGGATCCATACCAACACGATCCTACAAAGGAGATGCAAATGCCTTTGCGGGAGGTGCCAGGATGATGGAGACAGGGGCCGGTGCAGGGCCCAGGCAGCAGGGATACACATGGCATCCACACCAAGCAGCCTCCGGGGACCCTATATACCACACACACCACAGATCACTACGCACACAGATCACTGGAAAACACACACACCACTGTATTCCACAATCCTGCAGCAGCGGCCAGTATGATAGAGTCAGTTATGCTCACACATAACCCCACATGGGCAGATTGTCAGCAATTAATGTTGACAATGTTCACTACTGAGGAAAGAGCCAGAATAAATAGTAGCGCGCAAAAGATTTTACTCGCCCAGGCTGTAGCAGATGCTAAGCCCCAGCCAGAAGCGTGGGCAGAGGAACATTACCCCAAATCAGATCCCTAATGGCCGTACAACACCCCGGAAGGTATTGCCCATCTGCAGACGTACAGAACAGCGGTAATAATGGGTGTTAAAGTGGGAGGGAAGAAACTCACAAACATGGGAAAGATAGCGGATGTGATACAAGAAATTAAAGAATCCCCAAGTGCGTTTTTGGAAAGATTGTTGGACGCATACAGAATGTATAGTCCTATTGACCCTGAGGCAGTGGAAACCCAGAGGTTAATTAACACTTCATTTGTTGGTCAATCACAGAGGGATATACGGAATAAAATACAGAGATTAGATGGGTTTTTGGGGAAAGGTATTAGCGAATTAGTTGAGATCGCCAATAAGGTGTATCATAACCGGGATCTAGAGGAAATAAAGAAACAGAAAGGATATTCTGGTGTGGTCGGATATATGGGGAATGGTGGAGGACGAGGTGGCCCAGATAGAGGGAGGGCAAGGGGTAGGGGGGCTAGAGGAAGAGGTAGGGGAGCCCCTAGGGAACCCCTAGGACCCAACCAGTGCGCCTGGTGCCGGGGTGAAGGTCACTGGAAAAACGACTGTCCTGCATTTTTGGCTAAATTTGGGGGACAAGGGGAACACGGGGAAGCGGGAGGTCAAGCCTCTAACGGCCAGGTAACAGACGGCAGGTATGAGAGAAATGAGGGGGCCGGAGCAGGGTTTGTGGGACTAGCGGGAACGTCATTTGAGGGGCAGGATGCATATTGACAAGGACCTGGGCCCATCCCGCTCGGTAATCACGAGCCCACGGTCACTATGAGAGTGGGAAATAAAGATGAAATTTTTATGGTTGATACTGGTGCCGAATTCTCTGTTGTAACAAAGCAAATTGCACCCCCAATGGGAAATGAAGTTGATATTATGGGAGCAATGGGAGTGTCTGCTAAATATCCCTTTCTTGCTTCTCGAAAATGTAGTGTGGGTGGGCATAATGTTGAACATGAATTTTTGTATATGCCCGAATGTCCCATCCAGCTCCTGGGGCGGGATATCCTTTGCAAATTGCAAGCCCAAATTACGTTTCTTCCCGGGGGCCACGCTCAATTAGACCTGCCTGAGAGTGGCAGTTCTGCTCGGCAGCATAACCCAGCCAGCCAGCACCCCCAGTCTGTGAAAATCGCGGTGATTATGCCAAGAGAGAAAGAATGGCGCACAGCACCTACTCTGCCGGCTGCGCCGGACCCGCACGCACTACTTCTTCAAATTCCTGGGGTATGGGCAGAAGAAAACCCGCCTGGACTCGCTGTAAATATACCCCCGGTATACGTTGAATTAAAACCCGGTGCAACGCCTGTGGCTCTAAGACAATATCATATCCCACAAAAAGCCAAGCAGAATATCCAGATACATTTGCAGAGACTTAAAGATCATGGCATATTAAAATTCTGCGTGTCACCATGGAACACACCCCTTCTGCCAGTACTGAAAGAGGGCACACAAGAGTACTGCCCTGTTCAAGATTTACGGGCTGTCAACGAGGCCACAGTAACACTACACCCTGTGGTTCCCAACCCATATAATTTGCTGGCATTAATTCCCGGAGATACAAAATATTACACAGTGCTACAGTGCTTGATTTAAAAGACGCTTTCTTTTGCATCCGTCTGGCTCCTGCAAGCCAGCCCCTTTTTGCATTTCAGTGGGAAGAGTCCACCACGGGGGCGCGCCATCAAATGACGTGGACGCGCCTCCCTCAAGGTTTCAAAAACTCGCCCACAATTTTTGGTTGCTAGCTCAGCCAAGATCTCCTCGCATTCAACGCTCAGCCAGACAAAGTTGTGTTACTCCAATATGTTGATGATTTATTACTGGCCTCCCCCACAGAAAAAGACTGTTTATCTGCCACAAAAGCCTTGCTACATCTACTGTGCCAAGCAGGTTACAGAGTTTCCAGAAAGAAGGCACAAATATGCAAACAAAGTGTAAAGTACCTGGGTTTCCAGTTAACAGGTACCAAACGAGCATTGGGGGCTGAAAGAAAAGAAGCAGTATGCCGAATACCCCAGCCAAAGACCAGAAGACAAGTCCGTGAGTTCCTGGGAGCTGCAGGCTTCTGCCTGTGTGGATCCCCAACTTCGCAGATATTGCCAAGCCCTTCATCAAGCCACAAAGGGGGGAGAACAAGACCCTTTCCATTGGGGAGAAGAGCAAACAGCAGCATTCCTGAAATTAAAAACTCTGCTAATGGAGGCTCCTACGCTGGGACTGCCAGATCACAGCAAGCCCTTCCAGCTGTACATGCATGAACACAACCAAACAGCAACAGGAGTATTGATCCAGAGTTTCGGCTCTTGGCTAAGGCCTGTGGCATATCTCTCCAAGCAACTCGACCCTGTGGCTTGTGGCCTACCCCCATGCCTGAAAGCAGTGGCAGCCACCGCAATGCTGATAGCAGAAGCAGACAAGCTGACCCTTGGACAAGTTCTTCATGTCAAGGTGCCCCATGCTGTCAAGGCCCTGCTAGATGTGAAAGGAAGCTACTGGTTCAGCAACAGCCGGATGACAAAGTACCAAGCTATGATGTGTGAAAATCCCCGGGTTCATTTGGACCTCATCGCTACCCTGAACCCTGCTACTTTACTGCCTGACTGTGAAGAGGATCCAGATCATGAATGCCTCCAAGTCATGGAAGAAGTGTTCAGTAGCAGGCCAGATCTGAAAGACGTACCCCTAGACAAATATGATCTACAGCTATTTACTGATGGTAGCAGCTACATGGATGATGGGAAGAAAGTCTCCGGCTATGCAGTAGTCTCAGCAGAAGAAATTATCGAAGCAAAGCCACTGCCAGGCCACACATCTGCACAATTGGCTGAAATAACGGCCCTAACCAGGGCTCTAGAAATCTCCGAAGGCAAGAGAGTAAATATCTACACTGATTCCAAATATGCCTTCATGACAGTCCATGCACATGGTGCACTCTACAAGGAAAGAGGCCTACTTACTTCTTCAGGACAACAAATCAAGTATGCAGCTGAAATCGCGGCCCTCCTAGAAGCTGTATGGAAACCAAGCGCCGTTAGCATCATGCACTGCCGAGGCCACCAAAAGGGCCATGATGAAATCCCGAAAGGCAACAGACGCGCTGACCAAGCCGCAAAAGCAGCTGCAAAACCAATACTAACTGAACAAGCCAAAGTCCTGCTCTGCAAGCAGGAGCCTCAGCCTCCCATGCCAAACTATGAATTCTATATGAATTGGAGAAAATTTGAACCCAAAGGCGAATTTATTGAAACAATACTGCACAAATGGCAAGATGATTTCGACCTACTAGAACTCAATCATGATTACATCCAATGGCTATTTCCTACCCGATGTCAAGGCTGAAATTTCTATTCCACTCCTCTGAATCCTCAAGAGGCACGTCTAATGAGTAACACCTCAGAAATTCAGCAAAGACTACGCAAAGCATACAAAATGATGCTGAAGTTCTTCAGCGTAAAAATAATGGGGGAGTGTGGAGAAGACACAAAAGTAACTGAAGTTGAACGAGCAGAAAATTTCGCCTCACGTTTTGAAAATCTGACAATCAACACTCATAATAATCTGCGGATTACACGAATACTGCAAAGTTTGGGAGAATTGGGAGCAGAAGAATACCAAGCCCCGTTGGTAAGGTTTTTCCTCAAGGAGATCCTTATCAAGAACAGACTGCCAAGAATGAAGAAAAGTGCAATGGACTTTTTCATACCAGCAGTAGGAGATACACAAGACAGACAAGATTTACTGTTCTTCGCATGGCGCTATTATTTTCCAAAGGAGGAATTCGTCTGCGGAAACCATGGAGAACTGGCACGATACAAAGTGAAACCAGTGGTGGCTGCACTCCTACCGGCGCCACTGAGCGAATGGACACCTGTGTACTCAGAAAAAGAAAACAAATGGCTGTCAGAAGAACCAGGTGAACATGGAGAAGATGGATGGTTCCAGTTGAAGAATGGACAGATAGTCCTCCCCGCAACATTGGCTCCCGAAATTGTAAGAACATTCCATGCAAGCACCCATGGAGGAAGAGAAATGATGGAACAGCAATTGGAGCCACATTTCTATATACCAGGATTATCAGCAATATGTAAGGCAATAGCCCAACAGTGCGTGACATGCGCCAAAAACAACCCAAGAACAGGCCCATCTCAACCTCCAGGGAAACAGCCGATCGGGCTGTCCCCAATGGCATCGCTACAAATAGACTTTACAGTGCTACCACCCTGCAAAGGATATAAATATTTACTGGTAATGGTGTGCACCCTGACAGGATGGGTGGAAGCTTTCCCAACAAGAACTGAAAAGACTGCGGAAGTTGTGAAGAGTCTGATGAAGGAAATAATACCACGCTATGGACTTCCTCTCGAAATAGGGTCAGACAATGGCCCTGCATTTATACAGAACTGTCTGCAACAGCTTGCCCGCCTGTTGGGCATCACCTGGAAGCTACATACTGCCTACAGGCCCCAAAGCTCGGGAAAAGTCGAGAGAATGAACCGTACCCTAAAGACTCTGATGTCCAAATTGTGCCAAGAGACGTCGCTAGGCTGGTTGGATGTGCTGCCGATAGTCCTTTTGCACATTAGGTGCAGACCAACCCCCCAATTGAAGCTAAGTCCGTACGAACTTATGTTCGGGCGGCCTACCCCTCTGATTAATGGACTAAGGGGGACCTTCGGGCATTGGGAGAAACTAAACTAAATGATCAGGTTGTGTTGTTGGGGAAATCAATGCAGAAATTGAATACTTGGGTGGGAGATAACATACCTAATTTTATATCCCCCACTGCATAAGCACTGTCCAGGTGATTCAGTATGGGTAAAAGAGTGGAAAAATGATCCACTGGGTCCAAAGTGGAGAGGTCCTTACCTTGTCCTGTTATCAACCCCTACAGCAGTAAAGGTTGCCGAGGTGGTCCCGTGGATACATCACTCCAGAGTAAAAGCAGCTGCAGCCAGTCCTGAACCAGTATGGAAGGTCATCACCAACGAGACCAATCCACTGAGGCTGAAGCTGACCAAGACCACAGCCATGAGCACCTAAATGATCCAAACCCAGACAACCAAGAGGTTCCACAAGTGGGTGTTTTGATGGGCACAGGTCCTGACCACCCACCAACGGGGGATACCCAAAGGGTGTTTTTTAGGGGCACGGCCCCCACCCTTGATCATCCGGAAGTGGTTCTTACTTTTGCAATTCCGGTGGGGAAGGATTGGGTTTACGTGACTGCAAAAAGAATTGCCCAAGGGATTCTGACACTCAGGGCATTTGTGATACTGATTTTGTATCTTGCTAATCTGATTTATGGACTCTCACGTGGAGCATGCCCCAAGTGTACAAATACCGCTGGGAAAGTGGATATTTCCCATATCTGGAATGGTACGCACCCGGTGATGGAAAACCGTACCATGTGGAGACAGAAACGAGAAGCGACATCTGAGATTTTGCCAAGAGGACATTTACTTGTGCAATTCAAATATGACTATGCCAAAAAGTCTGGGCAAACGGCGTGCTGGGTGTGTAGCAGGATGCACCCAGAGACAATCCATGTTCCATTCGCTTCTGTTCCAATGAATCTGAGTATGTTTGCATCAGGGAATGTCACAATACACTCTTTTGATGCACCCAGGCAACCACCAGAAGTATACAGTCCCGGATACCCTATAATAGGGCATGTATACCCTCCAGAGTGGTGTTTCCAAATAGGGCCAGATAAAGACACACATAAGGAGGATGGCGGGTGTTACTCAAGCAAGTTTAACTGGACATCATACATCTACACAATCGATACAAAAGAGCAGGCAAATTTTCTATATATACAATGTAGAAAGCTCACGAGTGAACAAGAGGCAGTGATTGCGGGAGTGACTGATGGAAAGCAAGGTATTCTGGATACAACAAGACGAATGAGACGACTGATGATAGAAGTAGCGAAGGGAACACTACATTTGTCTCCATTCATGTTAGAAGGGGGGTACCAGGTGTGTTGTGGGAAAGTGTGTTACACATGGGTGCCACCAACAATAACGGGGATGTGTTATTTGGCCAAGTTAGTCCCAATCCAGAGCGTAAGGGGAGAAGACACTAATACAGACACAGAACTCCACCCTAGGTACCCACTGACGTTTGAAAGACCAAAAAGAGAGTTGTTTGGAAAGATGGATCGAATATGGTCATGGTTGCCAGCATGGACTGGATGGGGACGAGAGATGATGGCAAGACTGAATAGTTATGTCAATTTGATGGATGAAATTCTGAATAAGACTAGTATGGATATCCAGCTGCTGAATCTGGAGATGCGTGAGATACGAAAATTGCAGATGATACATGAAATGGCGCTCGAGCAAATCAGTGCGGCTCTGAATGGACTGTGTGAAATGACAATGCATTATGAATGTTGCACCTTCATTAGGAACGCCTCACATGAAGTCCCAGACTATTACCAGGTAATTCAAGATCACCAAGAAAAGGTAGCACAGTTGCAGGGCGCAGCAAGAAGGATCGCTGCCGAGGGCTGGAATCCACTCCGTGGGTTCGGAGCAGTCGGAGAATGGTTCGGATCCATCTTGAAATTTATTTCACAGATTGGATCCATGATACTGATGATAGTGGTGGTCTTGATCATAGGGATACTGATATACCACATAGGGCTATGTCTATGGCCACTGTGCAAGGCAGCACTGACGCCCACACAAACACAAAAGATACCACTGATAATTCCACATGATATGTTCCCAATGGGAGTGGGTCCCCAAAGGTATGAGGAGTTTCAGAATAGCGGGGTGTGATGGCTACAAGCATCAGGAAAAGAACCTGAGGCTTGAGCCAAGGGGGGAATGAAGTGGAATCAGACTGGAAGATGAAAGTGGAATCTATAACAAACACAGCCTTTAGGGAGGAGGTGGGCACGGCCCAGGTCGAGTGAAGCAGCAAATCACAGATTGTCAGACTAACATGACAGTTGTCAATTTATTATCAATGTATGGAATTTCTTTGTACTAACGAGGGGAGGTATTAACCCACGTGGGGTGGAATAAAGTGTCATCGGGAGGTGGGCTAATTGGGATGTACCTAATTACGTATTTTTGGGTATAAGACCCCTGGTCGGGGGGGGAGACGGGACTCACTCTTTGCGATTCAATCCTGTGTGAGCACTTGTGTGACGACACAATAAAGTTTGCCTTTCCTGAAGAGACTCGTGTTCAGACAATCCTTGCTTGTGTCCGGTCCGGCGCCGTATTGAAAGTGAACCTGATTGACTACGGTAACACAGCTAGTGGCACTGAACTATGCCCAGACTCCCTGGGCAGCACAGTAGGGGCTGAGGATGTAACAGTTTGGTTCACTGGGCTACACAATCATGGGGAAGACTGCTGATCTGACAGTTGTCCAGAAGACAATCATTGACACCCTTCGCAAGGATGATAAGCCACAAACATTCATTGCCAAAGAAGCTGGCTCTTCACAGAGTGCTGTATCCAAGCATGTTAACAGAAAGTTGAGTGGAAGGAAAAAGTGTGGAAGAAAAAGATGCACAACCAACCGAGAGAACCGCAGTCTTGAGAGACGTGTCAAGCAAAATTGATTCAAGAATTTGGGTGAACTTCACAAGGAATGGGCTGAGGCTGGGGTCAAGGCATCAAGAGCCACCACACACTGACACGTCAAAGAATTTGGCTACAGTTGTCGTATTCCTTTTGTTAAGCCACTCCTGAACCACAGACAACGTCAGAGGCATCTTACCTGGGCTAAGGAGAAGAATAACTGGACTGTTGCCCAGTGGTCCAAAGTCCTCTTTCAAATGAGAGCAAGTTTTGTATTTCCTTTGGAAACCAAGGTTCGAGTCTGGAGAAAGGGGGGAGAAGCTCATAGCCCAAGTTGCTTGAAGTCTAGTGTTACGTTTCCACTAGGGATGTGCGTTTCGGGTTTCGGAATTTCGGAATTTTCACGAAATTTCCCGATTCGTGTTTTCGGATGCGGCCGATTTTCCGAAAATTTTTAGATCTGAAAACGGCAGATCCGAAAAGTTTTCCGAGCCGAAACGAAATATTTTCGGAATTTTCGAATGGACTTGAAATGTGTCAAATCGAAATTTATTTTCGCTCTATTCATGATTTCGGTTCCATTCGTGATTTCGGTTCCATTTCGGTAATTCTGGACATCGTATATTTAACTATTACCGGTTATATCACTTGTTTTTTTTGTTTCCAATGATCCGATAATTCTGTCGATACGAAACTTCGTAATCGAATCGGATCCGATTCGTCCGCGGGTCGCGCATGCGCGCGCGCGCGGATGTCGTAACTTTATTGAGCCATTTTTGTAGACAATTGCCAAAAAATATAGAAATTCTTTATCATGGCTGAAGGAAGAGACCGAGAGTCCCATTCGGACACCTCCTCATCTGCTTCCACCCCAGAGACACCCAGGAAGAAGCGGGCCAGTAACATGGCGTTTGAGGAGATGTTGGAGCTGGTCCGCATCTTCGATCTTAAAGATTATGACTGCTGTAAGGGCCCTTACGGCAGAAAGAATAATTCACGAAAGAATCGTATCCTTGACAAACTCCGAACCACCATCCTGGAGCTGTTCGGGAAGGACCGGACGAAGGACCAGCTCCGCAAACGCTGGTCTGACCTCAAGACGCGTGAACAGGAGCAGCTGAGGCATATCCGGTGTGTCATAGCCAAACGTAAGTGTCATGTTATATTGTAAAGCGCTGCGCAAACTGTTGGCGCTATATAAATCCTGCATAATAATAACAATGTGCTTGCATGTGCTAATGTGCACAGAAATATGTTGATTTATCTAGTCCTTTTTTCATGCAATGTGATTGTGTATAGCTTTGCGTTTTTACGACTCGTCATACATGCATTTTTGCCATAGCTCTGCCTTTTTGTGATTTTACGTATTCGTGAAAATTGTGACATTTGATGTATGTAGAGGAAGTTACAATGCTGGATTTCTTTTGGCACTGTGTGTACTGTAGTGTGCTGGGGGGGGTTGTTGTGATTGAGTGATGCATACGAGATGACCCGCAGCTTGCCCAATATTGGCTCCCACCTGCGCATCAACAAAAATCTCTGCGTCTCTGCTAAGTGGTAGGATGGGACATGTAGTTCTTTTGAAAGTGCATCCAAACAGAGCTGCCTTCAATACATCCTCAGCAGCTGCTGAATTGTTGCAGCGCAGCAATTCAGTTTGCGGCAGCAGTGTCATTATTGAACGCTTTAGATGCAAATTTCAAAACAAAATGGCGGATTTCTGTTGTTTCTTCAATATCCAGTTTTATTAGCAGAAACTGAAAGTGAAACTGAGGCTGAGGCCTTCTATAAAATAACTAAAAGCAGTCAGCACAACACAAATAATAGTTTTTATTGAATAAACGTAATGTTTACTTCTGAAAAAAATATATAATTGAACGGTAATATATGTCTATGTGCAGAGGAAATAAATAAATATTTTGTGACTTTAGAACTATGAGATGGGAGTAGTGGTGGGTCAAGCTGGTAGTGGGGTAGTGGAGGGGTGTCGCAACACTTTCGGCAATATATTGTATAGATATACCATTTTTTCCAGTCTGCATTATTTACGTGTTATTTTTTGGATTTGGCAGAAGACAGGAAGAAGGCAGCAGCATCTGCCCCGGCGGGCACCAGTGCCCCAGTGGAGGAGGAGCCACGGGCGACCACCAGCGCTGGTATATACTGTTTTATTTTGCAATGACTTTTGGTCAAAAACAGAAACATTTTTTGTTTACTGTATTTTAATTTAATTTTTTTATGTATAGCACAAGAGGAGCAGGAGGAGGAAGAGGAGGAGCAGGAGGAGGGCCATGATGGAGAGAGGGAGCCGGAGCAGCAGGAGGCCGCCAGTCCAGGTTTTTTTTTTTTTTACTGTTGTATTTTGCATCGACTTTTGTTCAAAAATAAATCAGTTTTGTTGTTTACTGTATTTTTTATTTCTTTAATTTCTTAGATATAGCACCGGATATGCTGACGGTGGTGGTGGAGGAGGAGTCGGAGCCTCAGGAGGCCGCCAGCACTGGTATATACTACTGTTATATTTTTTCAAGACTTTCAGTCAAAAATAGAAACCTGCTTTACTTACTGTATTTTCCTTCTTTCATTTATTGGATATATAGAAGGAGAAGCCAGACTGGACACGTCCAGTGTCCGGATAATCAATCGGGAGACGATCGGCGAGCTAAGGCTGGCTGTTTCAACAATTGATGCCATCCAGGAACTTCTCCAAGAATTGCGGGAGCACATAGTCAATGCCGCGGACATCCTGGAGCGGCAGTGAGACAGACCAGTGGCAGCCTCCTCCCGAAATCTGCAGGTTCACTCAAGACGAGGCCGGACCGGACACGAGCAAGGATTGTCTGAACACGAGTCTCTTCAGGAAAGGCAAACTTTATTGTGATATCATGGATGTGCCTCAGCTGCTCCTGCTCGCGTGCTTTGAGGTCGGACCAGCGTTTTCGGATCTGGTCCTTCGTCCGGTCTTTCCCAAAGAGCTCCAGGATGGTGGTGCGTAGCTTGTCAACGATACGATCCTTTCTATAATTATTCTTCCTGCCGTAAGGGCCCTTACGGCAGTCATAATCTTTGTAATCAAAGATGCGGACCAGCTCCAACATCTCCTCAAATGCCAGTAATTCTCAAGTGAACCAATATTCTGAACAAGATGTTCGCCTGGCTTACAATGGCGGCCATCTTCCAGTCTATGTTTGTTTGTGTTGTTTGTGCCCCTGTTGGGCAGTTTGCCATCCTTGTCATGTTCCCTTCCCTTCCCTTCCCCATGTTGTAAATAAATTTTCTATTTTCTCTATATTTTCCTGTTTGTGTGCGTTGCTTTTCCTTACTTAATAAGTTAATATGTATTGCTTGGTTTCCACACTGTTAAAATTATATGTACATAAATATATTGACATTTCTATGGACCCTTTGTCATAAATTTGTCAACATATTTGTGGCCATGAATGTGACTGTGCACATTCTACACTTCCTGCCTGGCCAAAAAATGTCACTCACTAACACAACCTTGTTGTACTGCC
Organism: Leptobrachium leishanense; assembly: GCA_009667805.1. NCBI lineage: Eukaryota > Metazoa > Chordata > Amphibia > Anura > Megophryidae > Leptobrachium > Leptobrachium leishanense. The sequence goes on along the minus strand of CM019064.1, from coordinate 455,171,757 downwards.
TTGAGATTTGATTACCGACGTGGCCTGCTTTTGTTAAGCTTAGGCGATGTCACAACAACACGGATTTTTGTCCACAGTCACATTCATTGTATAACCAAGAATTTATCAAAAAATTTTGATGGCAGCACTGCGTGAAGTCTTCTCCAACACAACCCAAAGATCCTTAGTGCGGCTCAGGTCTAGTTTATTTGTCCCTGTTTGCAGCTTCATGCAACACCTCCTCCCAGCTATTTGCTCTCTCTCTCCCACCGCTGCCCGCTAAGACGCTGCCCTCCAACATGGTCACGTCTTTGCAGGAAGACAACAGCGTGGGGGAACGGCAGCTGCCGACAGTCCGAAGACCTCGTCACAATGACGTCAGTTCTGGAGTTAACCCCTAACTGTGACCAATGGTGGAGATAGGGGGTTCATTGGAACCCCCTATCTCCCGATCTGCGGCAGCTATCGGTTGGTTAATGTTTGGTATCTTTGGATCGACCAGAGCATGGCCTTTCCAACAATACCAAACATGACAATGTTAACCACTTCGATGCGGAGGACGCGCTCAGCGCGTCCTCCGCATGGCTCCTGCTGTGCTGAGGACGTGCTGAGCGTCTCCTCCCTTTGGGGTCAGCGTTTGGCCGGGTTCCGGCCGATCGCTGGCCCCCCCGGTGCGGGCTGACATCCTCGATGTCAGCCCAGCATCCGGAACCACCGCCGGTGAAATTAGGTGTCATCGCGGCAGCGAATTATAAAAAAATTTTTTCTTTTTTTTGGTTTGTTAATGCAGCAATATTGTTCCCATTTCAATTATAATGTGTACAATGATGCTGCACTAACGATTTTGGTATGCGGTGCGTTTGTTAGAAATCGTGTAATTTTCCCCAAAAAAAAATGTAACGAGACCCCATCTCTAATTTTTTTAACAAGTGCACCCCATACAAAATACAACCGCAATTGCTCGCATGTTAAAATGTGAAAAAAAAACACTTTACACATTGTAAATTATTGAAAAATCATATTTTATTGCATTTTTTGTTATAATATACAGACAGGACATAATGTATACATATAATAATGACATATTATTAATCTGCCGAGTCTGACGGAAAGAACGATATATAATATGTCTGGGTCATATACTAAAATAAGCCTTCAAAACACGTTTAAACATGATGAGCGAAACTGGTAAAAATGACCTCAGCACAGAGGCTGGAAAAGCCTCAGCAGCGAAAGGGTTAATTAAAAAAAAACACGATAGAATCGCCAGAATTATCGTATCGACAGAATGAATTATCGGATACGAAAAACAAAGCAAAAATTTACTATAAAAAAAAATATAAAGTATAAAAAAGTAAACCATAGTAGTTTACATCAAAACGAATAGAGTTAGTCAGCTTTGAAACGAGGAGAACAGACGTTCCGAAAAAAACGAAAATTTCCGAAATCACGAAAAGTCGATACAAAAAACGAGCAATGTGACACGAAAATACGAAGAATGGTCGATATTCCGAAAACATGTACAATTCCGAAAAACGAAAATTTCCGAAATCACGAAAAGTCGATACAAAAAACGAGTAAAGTGACACGAAAATACGAAAAATGGTCGATATTCCGAAAAAAAATGTACCCGAAAAACGAGTCGAACCGAACCGAATCGAAACAGAAATCGGTCGAAACGAGCCGAATCGAAAATTTTAAACATCCGAAAAATCGAGCCGAATCGAACTGAAAAAAAAATCGGTGCACAAGCCTAGTTTCCACAGTCTGTGATGATTTGGGGTTCATTGTCATCTGCTAGTGTTGGTCCACTGTGTTTTTTGAAAACTAAAGTCACTTCACCCGTTTACCAGGAAGTATTAGAGCACTTCATGCTTCCTTCTGACCAGCTTTTTCAACAGACTGCTTTATTATTTTCTATAGAACCTTTTCAATTAATTTCATGCATTTTTATTGCTTTAATCACCTTTTTTTTAAAATAGCAGAGTTCCGTATTTTTTTTTTTTTTTTATCCGTTTGGCAGCTGATTGGCGAAGTGCGGTGGTCAGTTCGGCTGCATTCGGCGGATCGTCAGTTATTGACTGTGGTGTTGGGTGGTCAGTTCAGCAGCGTTAGGTAGATACCGTTCGGCGCACTTTGGGGACCCTGCAGTGAATACTGAATTCACCGCAGGGTCGGATAATTGAAGTAGCCGAAGCTAACGAGGGAGCACTGAAATTTTGCTTCTCTCTGAATAACCCCTAATACATTGCATATTTTATCAACATTTCTAACAGCTGCTTGTTCCAAGATTCTATTTTGTTGGATGGTGCCATACCTACTGTACAGTATTTTGGAAGGGCTTGAGTATCCATATGCATTTTTTACAATACTTTTCAGATCATAATCACATCTTCCTGATGTATTACATTGCTACGTATCTTACTCTCAAACAATGGGATACTCTACTAAAAAAGGTAAATAACTTTAAGAACAAATTAATTATTAGATTTTTGGCAAACAAGGCCACGTCACAATTAGAAGTATTGCTTCTGACCGATGCAATTAACATAAGAATTAATAAAAAGAGAGCGTGACAGCAGACAACCACTTACACCATCTTGACTGCCAATTCAACAAGTCATTAGAAAACATCAATTCTTATATGGACCCTGACCTTGTCTTATGTCCAGGAACTGCAGGTGAAAAAAAACAATATATAATAAAAGTGGATTCCATAAAGTCGGAATGGCTTTCAGTGAAGTTATATCCATTTCTCTGAGGAGTCAGAAGAAAATATCTCTCTTGTGTTAAAGGGAAATTCTTCTTTGAAAATAAACCCTACATGCGGTATTTGAATACATTTTGTGATTTTTAGCACTATATTCCTGTTACGTTCTTTTGTATCATAAGTTATCTCATCGACTGCCAAACTTCATCTCTTTATGTCTTTGAAAAGTCTGTCAAATAAAGATGAGATTTATTGTACCTGTTTAACTGAATAACAAAGGAGGTAATGCTTATTTTGCTGCTACCATCTCTTTTCCTCTATCCCTTTATAAGCTGATCTCATTCCTTTCCCCATCCCCCTAATTACTACAGTAACAAAAACTCCCATACCCTGTTGTGAAAAACAAAGGAAAGTATTATGAATATATAGGCAGTTGGCTACTGAACAGATAGTATTAACCCCTTGACTGCAGAAGATGTGTGGGGGATGTCCTAGAGTTTAATCTCAACATGTGGAGGGTGTCCTGCACATGTCATGCTTTCGCCGCAGCCGCACGAGAGATCGCGGCTGTTCCGTTTGGTGTCCCACAGTGGTCTGACTTCCTCAAAGGCAGACATTGCCATGGGACCATCCCAGGGAAAAACAAACTTCATTGCATCGTTATGAGATTATGTCATTTTTAGGCGCCACCCTGCAGAGCTGGATACATGCCTAAAGGGGAGGGCCCTTTGGACCCCTCTATCTCCTCGCCAGTTGGGGTTGCAAACATAAATTAGGCATCATTGGAAAGATCACAGTCTGACCTTTCCAATGATGTGCCTGCTATAGAGGTAGACAACCCAAAAAAAGTAAAAAGTTAACAAGGTTAAAAAACATAAAGCACAGCACACAGGGGGTCTCTAAAGGCAGTTAGCAAAAAAGCAAAACTGCCTGGAGAACCCCAGACATTTAATAAGTAACCACCCCACTTTAATATTTATTACTATCTGTTCTGCTACCTGTGGGGCAGCAGGACTCTGGATCAACTTGCCAGGTGAAAGAGTAAGGCTGGTGCCAGACGTGCATTTTTAAGAGCAGAAGGAACGTCCGTGAGAGTGGACGTTCCTTCCACTCTGACACCCGTCTGACACCATCTGGCCACCTTGCTGAGCGCAGTTAGTGCACTCAGTGCTGCAAGGCTCGATCCTCCTATGGAGGATCGCGCTTTGCAGCCCTGTCAAACACAAGTCCTAGCTCTTCGACGGGGAGGCTTTCAGCACTGTCGAGCGTACAATTCGTGCGTGCGCAACACGGCTGAGAGGCACGTCAGTACGGGCGCACATAGTGTGCTCGTCTGACACCAGCCTAACAAGGCTGACGCATTGGACCTCAGGCATGTCTTCCTTTTAAAAACAGAGTTCCTTGGGTTGAATGCAGACACCTGGGATAAATGGAGGATAAGAGCAAACAGGAGAGGAGCAACAGGCAAGGCCAGGTCTGAATCTTGCGTCAACTGGAAAACCTTGCCTGGAGTACTTTGCAGGAAAAGTGCTGCCGGGATGTCAGGATGTTTGCAACACAAGTCTGGGACTTTCTGCGGCAGCGCTGAGTTCCTTGATCATTAGACATCCCTTGACGTTCCTTGAATTTCCCTATCTGGATCACCGAAGTTTATCATGGTTGTAACATTGCTAAAAATTAGCCAGCTAATGGATAACCCCTACATGTTTTTATCATTGAATATATGATTTAAAGCAATATTAGCTCTCACTGTGTGCAGTGAATGAATGTTTTCACTTGGAACCAGCACTTGATATGCTGATTCATTTATATATCTGGAGATTTTTAAATCGTTCCTTAATGTATTCTTACCAAGAATTGTCTTGATCCATTAGTAATTGCAGACTGAGCAGATAATTGACACTTCTCTTTTTCTTCCCTGCTGTGAATTAAAGAAATTGCGCTATACTGTACTAATTTCCTTTAAAGTTAAGCATAATAGAAAATGATTGAAAACGAAGCTGCTTAATTTTAACATCTGCTTTTGCATGGAGGATCCTTAACAGATATTGTATTAGAAAATGAATAGCGAGCATTGATGCTGAGGAGACTTTATCATTAAAAATTTTTTACAGACTATCTAACGCAAGAATTACATTACCAATATTAAAGAGCATATCAAAATTAAATATGATAAAATAATCAATTTACTAAAAAGGTGTAAAATGTGTTAAATGCTGTCTGCGTCATCTGAAACTTAAACGTCCGCACTGTTATTCTGAAGAGAATGGGGTCCCTTGGACCCCTGTATCTTCACTTCTGTAAAACCCATATATACAAGATGATACACCCAACAAAAAATGTTGTTGTTATAATGCAGTATCATTGTTCACTTTTCACTTATAAAGCAATCTATGCTGCTGCCATTATATTCTCATTTCCCACGTCAGGAGCAATTACACGCTGCATCATCTAAAATGTAAGCAGCTCTGAACTCTACTTTCAGGCAGTGGCGGATCCAGACACAGGTTTCGCGGGGTCACTCTACCAGTTTTGGTTAAGAGCTGGTGTTGGCTTCGCAGTGTCAGGCAGAGACGCACCTAATCGCAATCTGTGCTTGCTACACTCACTCTCCCCAGAACATTGTACAGGGCCTGTCCTCATGTGGCTCATGAGCCCTGCGAACCCTTTCCATATGAGGGGCCCAGGGTACCCACCCAGCACCCCTTAAAGCTATGCAGTGTAGGGTAACCAAGGTGTGGGCTGCCCAGTGTACCCTTTCCATGCTGGCAGGACACACGTGGCACCCTATCTGCGTAGCACTACAAACCCTTTCCATACCATGGGCCCCCCAGATCACATGTAATATATTGACCCCAAGCTCATACAAGGATATATTTGCCCCCAGCTCACATGGATATATTTGGCCCCCCAGCTCACATGGATATATTGCCCCCAGCTCACATGGATATATTGCCCCAGCTCACATGGATATATTTGCCCCAGCTCTCACCTCCTCTGCTGCCAGGCCCCTCCGCTTCTGCCTACGAGTAACTGCCGGACATTTTTCTCCCTACGAGCGGCTGCCGGCATGCAGCTTGGCTGCTCGCCTGGGGATCACTTGACCAGCGCACGAGATCGCGGGTTCATGTATTTATTAACAGGACTATACACATGACACGAGGTCACCCATTTAGACTGGACAAAAGGAAATTCAGCCTAAAGCATAGGAAGGGTTATTTTACAGTGAGAACAATAAAGCTGTGGAATTCTCTGCCTGTTGAGGTGGTTGGGTGAGAGACTGTACAGACTTTTAAACAACGACTGGATGACTAACTGCAAAAACATAATATTAAAGGAGTTATTCAGAGAGCACCGAAATGTCGTCGTCATTTCAGTGCGCTCTTGTTCCCCGCAGTTACCTGCACTTCAGCATTCATCGCAGGGTCCCCAGAGTGCAGGGAAACCCGCCGCAATCCCACCATAATCGCTACAAAAAAAAACGCCGAACACGTCAGAAAAGTCGACGAGCCGCCAAACTCAGCACAGGCCAGCCCCCGGAAAAAGCTGACAAATGGGGTAAAAGAAAAAAACACAGAACTTTTCAAAATTGAAAAGCTGTTTGCAATAAAACTATGAAGAAAATGCCTGGAATTTACATATAAGGTTCTATGAATGATAATGAAAAGGTCTGTTACAGAAAAAAGAAAAAAACGCTTTTTAAAAAAAAATTCAAAAAAAATCCTGAAAAATGCCTAAAAAATCGTAAAAAATCTATAGATAAAGAAACTTTTTTACTGCAGATTAAGATAATAAACGGTGTATCAGATATTAAATCCAAACAGGAATATTTTTAACATAGAAGCCTATGGGGTCGCCTGAATAAACCTGCCGAATGAAACCACTGAACAGCAGGGCACTTCGGCAACTTTTCACTGTTGTTCTGTGTCATCTGAATAGATTATCCATTGCTTCTCTATGGGGGATTTCACTGCCTTTGAACAGGCACCGTACTTGCTGGCAGTTCAGCAAAATTTGCCGAACTGCCTGTTCTCTGAATAACTGAATGGCCTTGAAATATCACCGTACAGGGAATTTCCCTGTTCGGTGCAATTTCGGGGCCAGATCGTCTCTCTCTGAATAACCCCTTAAGTGTTATAATATTTAATATGTGGGTAAAAGCTGCTTGATCCAGGGAGAAATCTGACGCCATTCTGGGGTCAAGAAGGAATATTTTCCCAGTGTGTTGCATATCGGCGAGCGCTTCAGACTGGGTTTTTTGCCTTCTTTTGGATCAACAGCAGTGGGTGATGTGTGAAAGTCTGAACCCAATAGACGCATGTCTATTTTCAGCCTATGTAACTATGTAAGAAATCAGTATAAGACAAACAGGGTCAAGAGCAGAACCTAAAACCAAGAATACTTTGCCAGAGGGCAAAACCAAAGGATCGCAGAATATAGATGAGCACGATGAGGGTATACAGAAAATCACGACAGGGCTCTGAATTGTCAGTTACTGCAATTCTAAGGCCACCTACCTCTATAAACAGGTGTAGAAGGTCCAAAGGATATGTATCCAGAACTGCACCCTCTCTTAGTCAGGGCCGGATTAAGATCTCTATGGGCCTGGAGCTGAATATTTTGGTGGGCTTTTTTTGGAATTTTAAAATTGAAATGAAAACCTATTTTAGGTTATTTAACAGTGCAGATACCGGTATTTCTAACCAGACAGATACTGAGGGAGTAAATTTTCAATCAGATTTCAATCACCACAGCGTGTAAAATTATTTTTTCATATTTTACCATCCAAACCTCTGTGGTTATATATTCTATAGGTAATTCTTGTTAAAAAAATTAAATGGGAACCTGTTACTGCATGTTTCTGAGAAAATATCAAATTTTAGCCCAAAAATTTGATATTTCCCATGTGCTTTGGATAATGGTGTTTTATGAATAATATGACTATGTATAAAACACTGAACTTGCTCCCAGTGTGGGAAATGAGAAGGTGAGTAATAGCAGTGGTATTGCTCATTTTATACTTGACAAATGGACAATGCCATCGCTTTGGAACAAAAATAAGTAAATAAAAAAAGTTTTTTGTTTTCTTTTCTCTTAGATTTTACATGGTCATGTTTGGTATTAATGGAAAGGCCAGACTCTGTCCTGTCTGATAACACCTCAGTTGACCTTGCGAGGTGTAGAGATTAGTGGCGCAGGGTTCCAAACCCCCCCCCTGTGCACTTCGCTGCAGAGCGGCAGTTTAGGTTCTTGATGTAACAATTCGTAATAATGGATTGTTCCATCACTTCCACGCTTGTTAGTGACATGAGAAATGTGATGTTGAGTTACTGTAGCATCATTGTTCCCTTTATAATTGAAAAGTGAAAAATATTGCTGTGTTAGAAAGAAAAATAAAAAATAAAGAAATATTTATTATTTTACTTTTATTGTTACATAAAACCTGGTCATGTTTGGTATCATTGGAAAGGTCATGCTCTGGCCTTTCCGGTGATACCTGACATGACCCTGTAGATGCTATGAAGCTGGAGATATAGAGTTCCAAATGCCTATCAATGCAGACAAATTTATCTTTTCTCTGGGCCTATTCTGGGGCATGGGCCTGGAGCTGCTGCTCCATTTGCCCCTATGTTAATCCGGCCCTGCTCTTAGTGGCCCCCTCTTACCTGCTTAACTGGAATAGGACCCATTGTACATATGAAATACACACAGTCAGTGACACTTTCAGGGTTATTCAAAGAGAATCCAAAAGTCACCGCATGTTCGGTGACTTTTCGTTCTCTTCAATTCGGTACAATTTGGCGATCCCATTTCGGCGACCCTGCGGTGTATTCAGCAAGCACCACAGGGCCGTCATAGTGCAGGGAAAAGCCGCCGAAAACCCGACGAACACTCACCGCAAAACCCGGCGAAGGCACACCAAAACCCACAAAAACATCTGGATTATCCCCGCCGAAGACGCCGGAGAAACCTGACACCGCAGACGAATGGAGTGAAAAAAAAACAGTACGCTTGAATGTTTGAAAAGTGAAATGCTGTTTGCAAAGAAACTACTGAATGAAAATGTCTGGAATTTACATATAAGATCCAATGAATGATAATAAAAAGGGCTGTTACAGAAAAAAGAAAAAACGTTTAAAAAAAAAATCCCTAAAAATGCTTAAAAGATCCTAACAAATCTATAAATAAAGAGACTCTTTACTGCAGAATATTATAATAAACGGTTTATTAGATATTGGATTAAACCGTTAATATTTTTAACATTGAAGCCTATGGGATTCACCTGAATAAACCTGTCTCATGAAGCCACCGAATGGCAGGGCATTTCGGCAACTTTTCCCTGCTGGTTTTGTTCTCTGAATAGACGAAGCATTGCTTCTCTATGGGGATTTCACTGCCTTTGAACAGGCACCGAACAGGCACCGTATGTGCAGGCAATTCGCCAACATTTGCTGAACTGCCTGCTCTCTGAATAGCCGAATGGTCAGGAAAGGTAACCAGACGCTGAATTTCACTGTTCGGTTACATTTCACCAGCAATTCGGATCTCTTTGAATAACCCTGAATGTATCAAACAGCTGCAATATATTATTTGCTGAAAGTGGTGCTGGTTAACAGTAACCGTACTGATGAGTTTGAAAAAGAGTGAAAAATATGTTAAGCGTGTAAAACAACAGAACAAATGTTGTCCATGGAATTTTTAATCAAATTCATTACATTAAATAGAGTGAATGCATGCCCACAAAAACATTAGTCTTATCCACGCTCGATAACGCCATTAACAATTGATTATCCTTTAATATACAGATTGGCTGAAAGAAAATATGGAAAGTCATTATCTCCGAGTTTGAAGGAATTCATCCTAATAGGTTGTAAAAGTAAAATATATCAATGTTTCCAGCTTAGGACACATTCATTGTGAGCGCGGCTGGATTGTTACTCACCCTGGAAAGGGTAGAAGAACTGACAGGAACACTTCCAATGAAAAGGCTATATTCATTAATCATACCTTGGTTCCACGTGCATATAGATCTGGATAATATCCTCGGTGGCAAGATAATTTACTGATGTTATTCTTGGAGAAAAAAACGTCAACACAATATAATGTATTATACCAGTGTATAAAATAATATATGCCAGGCAAACAATGGGGTATTTTAATCAAATATGGAGAATTAAAGAAGAGCAGTTTAGACCATGGCCCGAAAAAAGTAAAAGAAATACAGCAAGTCATTTATTCTTTATAATTTGCAGTTAATGTTCTCATTGATTCATTCTATAAAGAATACAATTTCATATACAAACAGGGTTATGCAAAAAGAGCCGTACTGGCCAGCCCCGAAATTGCACCGAACAGTGAATTTCCCCGTACGGTGCAATTTCGGAACTATTCAGCTATTGTATTGACGAATTGCCAGTGAAATACTGTGTTCTTTGGCAGCAATGAAATGTCAGTGAAATGCCCTGCTGTTCGGAGGTTTCATTCGGCAGGATTAATCAGGCGAATCCCATAGGCTTCATTGAGTCCTAAGTCACTCAAAATTTCCCTGTTAACATACCTCAATACAGAATGCACCTGTAAACCTGTAACCTAGTGACTATATTTCCTACATATTTATTTTCTGTTAATCTGTATATTTGTGTTGTTAATATCTTACATTGTATTACTTTGTATTTCTGTAAATGTAACACTTCAATGTACTTGAACCCAGGACATACTTGAAAACGAGAGAAATCTCAATGTATCCTTCCTGGTAAAATCCTTTATAAATAAATTGTAAAAAATATTCCCATTTTTATTAAATATTTATTAAACCATTTATTTTTTTAGCAAAATGTCAATTTTTTTAGTCATTTTTCAGGATTTTTCAGCGAGATTCTTTTTCCCGTTTCTTTTTTTTGTGTAACAGACCTTATTGTTATTATTATCCAGAAGGATAGACATCTTAGAGAGAGTTCAGAGAAGGGCTACTAAAATGGTGTACGGCTTGAAGGAGAAAAGTTACCAGGAAAGGCTTAATGATCTTAACATGTACAGCTTGGAAAAAAGACGAGACAGAGGAGATATGATCGAAACATTTAAATACGTAAAGGGAATCCACAAGGTAGAGGAAGGGAGTATATTTAAAAGGAAACAAAATAGCAAAACAAGAGGACATAGTCTTAGATTAGAGGGGCAAAGGTTTAAAAGTAACATCAGGAAGCATTATTTTACTGAGAGGGTGGTGGATACATGGAACAGTCTTCCAGTTGAAGTGGTAGAGGCTAAAACAGTAATTGAATTTAAGCAAGCATGGGATAGGCATAAGGCTATCCTAAACAAAAGATAAATCCAGGTAAAGTATCCATGTAATTGGGCAGACTAGATGGGCCGAAAGGTTCTTATCTGCCGACATTTTTCTATGTTTCTAATATTATTCATAGGACTTTATGTATTAATTACAATCATTTTCATGCAGTATTTTTTTTGAAAACAGCTTTTAAAAGTGGTGCTGCTTTTTTTTTTTCACCTCGTTCATCGGCCTGTCGGGTTTTTCCAGTGGCTGGTCAGCACTCTGTTCGGCGGACCATCAGCGTTTTACGGATGCGTTTGGGTTTTTTGGTGGCTTTGGGGCAGATCATAGCTTTTTTTGTAGCTTTTTTCGGTGCTCTTTGAATAACCCTGAAAGTGTGGCGGCCAAACAGCTATGAAATTTATAGATTTATATCCTTATAGACATCTTCATGTGACCTTCACGGATCATTTTGGCCAGAAATCTTAGCAGAATTTAGCAAAAACTTCTAGAATTGTAGGTTAGAGTGAGAGAAATTTCTGCTGCAAACGGTCACTTAATTTATAACTATAGCCCCACCTAAAACCTACCATATTCACCTTAGATTCCTTGGTGGAGAGAGCCTCTCAATCCTTCACTTACATGCTCTGCAGGCAGAGGAACAATGGGAACAAATACTGTAGTTCCCAGTGTTCCTTCACATATCTTTCTGCTGTCTTGGCCATATCTCAACCGTGTGAGCTCTTGTCTGTCTCCATGAAGTTCTATGAACTCCTGGAGTTTATAACATCTTAGCGCCGAAGAATTATCACCCTTCGGCTCCTAAGTATTATGACTCAAGCTGGTGAGAAAGGGGCTCAAATGGAAAATGGAAAACGGCAGATGCAAAACTTTACCATTTGCGTCTTGCCTTTAATGTCGAGTTGTTATCTGGCCCTATGTCTTCTTTTCCCGTGTCTATCCCTTTACTTCTTGAATTTCTCCTATTACTCATGATGTTTTTCCATCGGCAGCATTGGTGTCTATAGTGGTGACTAATGGGTGGTTAACAAGACCTTGCGTTCCTTCTCTGTGTGAAGTATAAAAATCCTCTTTTTTCTCCTCAAATAATAAGTGGCCCCATGCGTGCATCTATCAATGACAGCTTTACTTTAAAGACAGCTCATCCTACAAAGGTGCATAATGCAGGTAAATTAGATATAAAAGCACCCAGTGCTTTTGTGTTAATGCAAATTTATGCGTATACACCTTTAATGATTATTCCGCTAACGCTCAGAATTGAGGTTTTTACTTAACATAATGAGTAAAATAAATACATTCTCAATGTGTGACCAGCCAAGATGTCCATTTCACTTAAAAGTCCTGATTATATTAGCGATAGCATCTCTTGCATCTGGTCGGTATATTTACATACATTTTAATAAATGAATAATAATATTGACTTCCTAGGTTTCTAGAGAACGAACTAGTTTAGTTTCATCCTGTTGTGAATAGCAATGTATGCATGTGCAACCCCTTTATTAAATGACATAAAGATGCCCCCCAAGAAAATATTGACACTGATGCCATGTATTTAAAGGGTACCTTCCATCTGTTACACAGAGGTTTGATATGAGTTTTGTTGTACCTTAATTTAACCAATAAACCTTTTTATATTACAACTTCCAATGGAGTTTTGCACCTCCGGGTCCATGTATCTTGTGATGGGTATGCCGTGCGAACACCCCTCAGGCAGCTCCGCTTTCAGCACCAGCAGTGCCACGGGACCAAGACCGAGGCCGCCTCCTCAAGGATCAGTCCGACAGCCCCAGCTAGCACCACCAGCTCAAACCCTGGAAGAAGAGTCAGAGCAGCCATCCTGGTGATCGCCGCCCCAACACTGCACCCGGAGGCAGACCTCCCGACTCCATTGCACAGCTCCAAGGGCCGCTCCTAAAAGGAGGGAGCCCATGTACGGCACGGCATCCGGATCACCCAGCATAGCATCCGAACCACACAGCACAGCATCTGTGTCAGCAGCGACAGGGTCGACCAACCAGTCTGTAGGTATGGTTTCCCCCAGCACACTCTCACTCAAAGCTTCCGGTTCCCAGAAACCCCGCAGAACCGCCATCAGCAGAACCGCCATCAGTGCTGCCAGGTTCCTCTTGTGAGCGGGCCCGCCTCGTCCCCCAGCAGCAGTGCCAGACAATCATCAAGGCCTGTAATCATGGCCTTCAGTCCTCCGTTGGGGGGAGAGGAATCTAGTTGCCGCCATCCCACAAGCTCCCCTGCCGTCTCCAACACAGAAGCATCCATAGTGGTCTGGAAATGGGGGCCCTCCATCTCCGCAGCTCACACCAGCCGACCGTCAGGGCAGGGATCCCCACACTGAGATGCAGAGGTAGGCCACAAAATGGCTGACGGCAAAATGCTTCAGCCAGGGAACAGTAGCAGATACTTGCAGCTCAGCTCCAGAGAGGGAGCAGATTGGGCCCCGGAGTACACACACCCGATGGCCAGCTGTTCAGAGATCCCAAGAAAGGGTATTTTGTAGAGGGATTCGACCATAAAACCCCCGTTGTAGTCAGCAGAGCTCCACTGAAGCACGTCTGTTCTCGTTCACAGCCATCCACGCGCCCCCACATGCATATTTCTAATATTAGCCCCTTCACTGCTGAGCCATTTCACCTCTGTGTGCTGAGCTCAGTTTTGTGCTCATCATGTTTAAACACGATTTGAAGTCACGTTTTATTAAACAACCCAGACATCTTATATATGCTTTTTTTTGGCAGACTCTGCAGATTCATAATATATCATTATTATTGTATACATCATGCCCTGCCTGAATATTATAATAAAAAATGCAATAAAATTAGAAATTTCAATCATCTACAGCGTGTAAAGTGTTTTTTTTTTCACATTTTATCATCCGAGCCTTTGCGGTTATATATTCAATGGGGTATGCTTGTTAAAAAAATTAGAAATGGGAACTCATTACTTTTTGGAGGGGGATTAGTTGATTTTTTATATAAAACCCCCCCATTGAAAAAATCGTTAGTGCAGCATCATTGTTCACATTAAAAATTGAAATGGGAACAATATTGCTGCATTAATAAAAAAGAAACACACAAAAAAGACGTTTGTATTTTTTTATTATTATTATTTGTTTTAGTTTATATTTATTATTTTTTAAATTACTTTGAACATGGTAGTTTTTGGTATAATTGGAAAGGCCATGCTCTGGCCTTTCCAATGATACCAAATATGCCCCATCTAGCTGCCAATGATCAGAGGATCATGGACATACACTTCAGGGGTTAATGTCAGGCAACGCTTGAAAGGGGAGACTCTCCCCTTTTCAGGGGTGCCTGGCTTTTACCCTCACCTCACGTCCAACACGATGAAGTCATTACGTTGGTAGGGGTCTCAAAAGCAGCGTCTGACTTTGAGGAGTCAGAACGCTGTGGGACCCCGGAGGAGAGAGGTGAGTATTTGCGAAAGCTCTCGCTCAGCGGAAGACCTGTGGGGAACGTCCTCAGCATGCATCGGGAGACTATTAGGACGTTCCCCACACGTCCTCCGCAGTGAATGGGTTAAACATGATTTGTTGTCATGTTTTATTGTAAGACCCAGACAAATTATATATCCTTTTTTACAGCAGGCTCAGCAGTTTCATAATATATCATTATTATATGTATACATAATGTGCTACCAGGATGCTATAACAAAAATGTAAAAGAAATGTGTATTCAGATTCAGATTTCAAACATTCACAGAGTGTAAATTTTTTTCACAGTTTATCATCAGAGCCTTTGCGGTTATATATTATATGGGGTATGTGACGGAACGGCCGCCACAGGATTTATTTAGTTTAATTTCATTCTTATTTTGTTATATTTCGTTTACCCTTTATTTATAGGAACTAATTTCCTTTGGTAGATTTAATGTAAAACTGTTGCTTGAATACAATATAGGATTTCTGTGAGTAACTTGACACATATCCAACTTAGAAAGCATAATGCAGATAAAAAGGAGTGAATGATAGTAATTTTCAATGAAAAGGTTAACTGACATAATTAACTGATAATAATAAAGATGATTTTATAATGCAGTGTCCTAGTAAGAGAAAATGAAATAGAATAGAAAGAACATGAGAAAGATGTAAAATGTCAGATAAAAATAATGCTGACCTGATGCAGAGATGCTGATATGGGTGTCATTGAGAGATAAAAAATTATAGATCCATAAATCACAGTTATTCAAACTGGTCGCACACATGCAATGTTGTAATACAATTAATAGGATTTAATATCATTTAAAAACATAGCAAATGTTTAAATTGAGATATATTTGTCAAATTCAATGTAAAAATTATGAATTGAAAATAATTGATAAAGGCTGGAAATGCATCCCAGTTCTTCAATCGCAAATTCAATCTTCAGATTTCGAGTACTTCTGCAAAATTTCAGCAAAATGACATGAGATAAGTTTTGTTTTATTCCTTTATGTTGGGTTTTTTAATTAAACATATTTTGTAGACATGTGCACAGCACAAAATTTCGTTTTGAACTAATGGATTAGTCCTAAAATGCAATTTATTTAGTTGCTAAAGAAATTCGTTTTCAGTTCTTTAGTATGAAAACTAATTTCATTCATCCAAAAACCAATGGATACAATTACTATTGTAGTGGCTCCTCAGAAGGCTGAGATCGCTGCTTGTTACAGTATCTCTCACTCTCAGCACAATGTGGGCCATATTACATAGTTGGTGCTAACATAACCAGAGCTGTTGTAAACTTCCCAGAGCCATTATAGCCAATGGAGGTTTTCAGTTTACAACAGCTCTGGTTAAGTTAACACCAACATTTTAATACTGCCCCTTGTCAGGCAAAGCTGTTACTGTAACTGACTGCTGCTCATCACAGCGCTCAGAGTTTCAGTAAAACTAGTAAATAATATTTTTATATATAAGAGGTTAGAACAATATTATTTCCTTTTTTTAATGAAACTCTGAGCACTGTTACAGTTAGTTACTGTAACAACTGAGCCTGATACATTGTACTGAGAGATAATGTAACAAGCAGCCGATCTCAGCGCTCACAGCCACTGGATTTAAAGGGCTGAAAAAAGGATCCTCTCTGTTTAATGTTTAGAACATCCTCCTGCATTAATTAATACCCCTCTCTGTATAATGTATACAACATCCACCTGCATTAATTAATACCCCTCTCTGTATAATATATAGAACATCCTCCTGAATTAATTAATGTCCCTCTCTGTATAGAACATCCTCCTCAATTTATACCTTTCTCTGTATAATGTATATAACATCCTCCTGCATTAATACCCCTCTCTGTATAATGTATAGAACATCCTCCTGCATTAATTAATGCCCCTCTCTGTATAGAACATCCTACTGCATTGGCATGTGGAGGGTGCAGATCTTCGGATGTTGCGATGTTGCTCTCATCATTGCTGGTCTCCTTCACTCATCAATGTAATATCACAAAAAGGACTGAAACTAAAATGTAGTGCATTTTATTTTAGTTTCTTTCGTTTTTTGTACTGAGCAGTTTTGTTTCTCTTGAGTCATACTAAAACTAAATTATCCCAAAATTCTGACTAAATTGGTTTAGTACTAAAACGAATGCACATGTCTAATATTTTGTCTTGTTTTACTAATCAGTTCCTGAATAGTTTACCATGATTGTGTTTACGCTGTTTTAGGAAGCCACCTGCCATGGCTCCCAGAGACTTACCAACCTAGAGATCACCCCTGTGAAACCATCTTGGGCCAGGCTCATCAGCCATGTCAGCTTCTTTGTTGTCACCAACATGTTCAAATGGCTGCAATCTTGGAGCACAACAAGCAACACCCAACGATGTTGATGACATGTAATGATGCGTCATACCTCAGAATCTTGTCTCTGAAACTGACACTGACAGCAGCCACTAATGACACACCCACGTTATTCTGCAAAACTTTGCCTCCTGAATTGACGTTAATGACACCCACTAATGATGCCCCTGCGTCCCCAGTCATAATGATGCCGAAGATGCAATGTGGCTACTCACTAGTGTCAGATTGACAGCAAGTCCTGAGATGAATGTAACAGTCACCTGTCCTATTGTAACCAACAAAGACCGAGTAAGGACTGCTTGTTTATACCCGCCATCGGGTTCCATTCCTGTGAACCCACAGCCACTCGTTGGCCATTAGATGTGTACGTCTCATTTTGCAACGAATCGCAATTTGGCTGAAATTCCATTAATTTGTATTTCGGAAATGGTTCCGAAATACAAAATGATTTCATACGAATCGAGGTAGAAACTAAATTTATACATAACGAATCGATTCGTTATAACATGTGACACAGCACTGCATCCCTGTCAATTGGCCGCGGTGCTGAGTCAGCACCACAAGTCAATAGACAGCAAAATATGGAGCCGTTCGGTGCAGTTCAGCGGTCTTCAGCGGTAGTGAAATTGTCCAATAGAGATCCATTGAATGATTCCTTTTTGGGACAAATCGTCGAACTGCACTAAATATGTTTCAGTGCTGCGGAAAATGTTGGCGCTATACAGAGTATAATAATAAAACAAATAATAAATACAATGTATTCCCTGTTAAATGCCTCATTTGGTGTTGAAATCGATTCAGCAGCACCACAGGAGGCCAATTGACAGGAAATAACATAGTACAGCTAATATTTATTTTATTATTATACTTTATATAGTGAAAATATATTCTGCAGCGCTGAAACATATTTGGTACGGTTTGGCGATTTGTCCCCTAGAGAAACATCGAATGATTCCTCTATGCAGAAATTGCCGAACAGTACCGAAACTGTAATTTAACCCTAGCTTGTAACCCTCATTGTTAACCCTAATCTAACAGCAATTGAGCAGGATTTATGTTTAGTTTAGCGATATGATTCAATCCGAAATAACAAAACGAAATAACGAATCGATTCAAAATAACAAAATGAAATAAAGAAACGAATCGGCAGTCAAACTAATTATGTTTCGGACGATTTTTTTTAAAACGAAACGGAACTAATTTTTCAGCAGTGCTCACCTCTATTGGCCATGACAGGAACGTAAAAAGGATCTTTTCATAAATAAGACAGTAACAAACAAATTTTGTTTATTCCATCTTGAAACATGCACCACGATGTGTTTTTTTATGGTTTGCCTTGCTCCTTTTTACGTACTTTCTTTATAAAGGAGTGTCACTGTAAATAAGTTGAGCATTAACCCTTTCAATGCGGAGGACGCGCTCAGCGCGTCCTCCGCATTCCCGCTGCTGTGCGGAGGACGCGCTGAGCGCGTCCTCCCATTGGGGTCAGCGTTCGCCGGGTTCCGGCCGATCGCTGGCCCCTCCGGTGCGGGCTGACATCCTGGATGTCAGCCGGCATCCGGAACAGCAGCCGCCGGAATTTGGTGTCATCGCGGCAGCGCGATGACACCAAATTCAGGCGCCCCCCCGCATGTGCGGAGGAGGCGCCTGAAAGGGAGGGGGGGAGGTCCTTCGGACCTCTCTCCCTACCGATCGGCGGCTCTGCGGGGGTTAACCCAGGCATCATTTGGAAGGGCACAGCCTGCCCTTCCAAATGATGCCTGGCATTAACCCCTGGGGAGCTGGATCGCGAATCGGCGCTGAAAAGCGCCGGTTTGCGATCCTTTCCCGAGCTGGCCGACATCTTGGATGTCGGCCAAGCCTCCGGGAACTCCCCCTGAGGACTGGCGTCATCGTGCTACGCACAATGACGCCAGTCCTGGACTTAACCCTTAACTGCCACCAACTGTGGAGATAGGGAGTTCCAATGAACTCCGTATCTCCCGATCCGTGGCAGTTAGGGGTTAAAGTTTGGTATGGTTGGATCGGCCAGAGCATGGCCGTTCCAACGATACCAAAAATGAAAGTGAAAAATTTTGTAAAAAAAAAAAAAAATGAAAAATAAAAATAAAAACAAATTAAAAAAAAATTATAAAAAAATAAATAAACACTTTGTTTTCTTTTTTTTGGTTTGTTAATGCAGCAATATTGTTCCCATTTCAATTATAATGTGAACAATGATGCTGCACTAACGATTTTTGTATGCGGTGCGTTTGTTAAAAATAGTGTAATTTTCCCCCAAAAAAAATGTAACGAGACCCCATCTCTAATTTTTTTAACAAGCGCACCCCATACAAAATATAACCGCAATTGCTCGCATGTTAAAATGTGAAAAAAAACACTTTACACTTTGTAAATTATTGAAAATACATATTTTATTGCATTTTTTGTTATAATATACAGACATGACATAACGTATACATATAATAATGACATATTATGAATCTACCGAGTCTGACGGAAAGAACGATATATAATATGTCTGGGTCATATACTAAAATAAGCCTTCAAAACACGTTTAAACATGATGAGCAAAACCGGTAAAAATGACCTCAGCACAGAGGCAGGAAAAGCCTCAGCAGCGAAAGGGTTAATGATGCAAAAACAAGTTTTTGTGCTACTATTTATTAAAGATCATGATGTGGCCCATTGGACAAATAGGAAAAAGTGGGTGCATGTATAGAGCTACGAAGAACATTCACAACGCGATCAGACTATTATAGTAACAATAGAGTCATACAGAGCCAACACAGTTCTTTGCACCTCCCACACATAGAGCCAAGAAAGGCATATCCTTCCCAATCAAGCAAGCCCCACACTTACGTTTAAATCAGAACACAAACTTGCAATCCCCACGCACTCCTGTATAACTCCACGAACACACAAGTAACCAACTGGTAAAATACTTTGCAAATAAATAAATTTTGACTGCAGATTTCAAGTTAGTTTTAGTCATACAGGGTTATTCAAAGAGATCTGAATTGTGGCCGAAACGTAACGGAACAGTGAAATTCAGCATTCGGTTACCTTTCCTGGCCATTCGTCTATTCAGAGAGCAGGCAGTTCGCCAAATCCTGGCAAATTGCCTGCACATATAATGCCTTTTCAGTGCCTGTTCGAGGGCAGTGAAACCCCCATATTGAAGCAATGCTTCGTCTATTCAGAGAACAAAAACCAGCAGGGAAATGTTGCCGAATTGCCCTGCTGTTCGGTGGTTTCATTCGGCAGATTTATTCAGGCGAATCCCATAGGCTTCAATGTTAAAAATATTCCCGTTTTAATTCAATATCTAATAAACCGTTGAGTATAATATTCTGAAGTAAAAAGTCTCTTTATTAATAGATTTTTTAGAATCTTTTAAGCATTTAGCAGGATTTTTTTGCGAATTTTTATTTCCGTTTTTTTTTTAATCGTTTTTTCTTTTTTTGTAACAGCCCTTTTTATTATCATTCATTGGATCTTATATGTAAATTTCAGACATTTTCGTTCAGTAGTTTCTTTGCATACAGCGTTTCACTTTTCAAACATTCAAGCGTACTGTTTTTTGTTTTTTTCACTCCATTCGTCTGCGGTGTTGGCTTTTTCCAGCGGCTGCTCTGTTCTGTGATCGGCGGCTGCTCGGGTTTCTCCGGCATGTTTGGCGGGGTTAATCCAGCTGTTTTGCAGGTTTTAGAGAGTGTTCGGTGAGTTTTGCAGTGAGTGTTCTTCGGGTTGGCGGTGAGTGTTCGTCGGGTTTGCAGCGGGTTTCCCTTGCACTTTGGAGACCCTGTGGTGCTTGCTGAATGCACCGCAGGGCCGCCAAAATGGGATTGCCAAATCTCACCAAATTGAAGAGAACAAAAAGTCGCCGAACGTACGGTGACTTTTTGATTCTCTTTGAATAACCCTGACAGTCTTCTGACTAAAATGCCATTTAACCCTTTCGCTGCTGAGGCTTTTCCCGCCCCTGTGCTGAGGTCATTTTTACCGGTTTTGCGCATCATGTTTAAACGTGTTTTGAAGGCTTATTTTAGTATATGACCCAGACATATTATATATCGTTCTTTCCGTCAGACTCGGTAGATTCATAATATGTCATTATTATATGTATACGTTATGTCATGTCTGTATATTATAACAAAAAATGCAATAAATATGTATTTTCAATAATTTACAATGTGTAAAGTGTTTTTTTTTCACATTTTAACATGCGAGCAATTGCGGTTATATTTTGTATGGGGTGCGCTTGTTAAAAAAATTAGAGATGGGGTCTCGTTAATTTTTTTGGGGGAAAATTACACTATTTTTAACAAACGCACCGCATACAAAAATCGTTAGTGCAGCATCATTGTTCACATTATAATTGAAAAGGGAACAATATTGCTGCATTAACAAACCATAAAAAAGAAAAAAAAAGTGTTTATTTTTTTTTTTATAATTTTTTTTTCATTTTTTTTTATTTTTATTTTTCATTTATTTATTTTTTTTTGACAAACTTTTCCACTTTCATGTTTGGTATCGTTGGAACGGCCATGCTCTGGCCGATCCAACCATACCAAACATTAACCCCTAACTGCCACGGATCGGGAGATAGGGAGTTCATTGGAACTCCCTATCTCCACAGTTGGTGGCAGTTAGGGGTTAAGTCCAGGACTGGCGTCATCGTGCGTAGCACGATGACGCCAGTCCTCAGGGGGAGTTCCCGGAGGCTTGGCCGACATCCAAGATGTCGGCCAGCTCCGGGAAAGGATCGCGAACCGGCGCTTTTCAGCGCCGATTCGCGATCCAGCTCCCCAGGGGTTAATGCCAGGCACCATTTGGAAGGGCAGGCTGTGCCCTTCCAAATGATGCCTGGGTTAACCCCCACAGAGCTGCCGATCGGGAGGGAGAGAGGTCCGAAGGACCTCCCCCCCTCCCTTTCAGGCGCCTCCTCCGCACATGCGGGGGGGTGCCTGAATTAGGTGTCATCGCGCTGCCGCGATGACACCTAATTCCGGCGGCTGCGGTCCCGGATGCGCGGCTGACATCGAGGATGTCAGCCCGCACCGCCCCCCGGTGCGGGCTGACATCCTCGATGTCAGCCGCGCATCCGGGACCGCAGCCGCCGGAATTAGGTGTCATCGCGGCAGCGCGATGACACCTAATTCAGGCGCCCCCCACGCATGTGCGGAGGAGGCGCCTGAAAGGGAACCCGGCCGAACGCTGACCCCAATGGGAGGACGCGCTCAGCGCGTCCTCCGCATACCAGCGGTAATGCTGAGGACGTGCTGAGCGCGTCCTCAGCATTGAAGTGGTTAATTATAGTCATATCATAGTCGTCTGAATTGTTTAAATTCTAGACTAGTTTTAGTCGACTAAATGGCACAAGATTTTGGTCAACGAAACCTATCCTAGATTTATTTAACTAAAATGAACTAATGTGTTATTATTCTCTTATGGTTAATTTTAGGGGAGAGCTATCATTAATTATTTTAAACTCAAGGACCATGGGATTATTTCAGTGTAATCTGTGGGGAAAGTCTTTTAACCCTTTTTTAACCTTTTAACCCTTTCGCTGCATTTCACGCCTCTGTGCTGAGCTCATTTTTACCTGTTTCGCTCATCAGGTTTAAACACGTTTTGAAGCCTTATTTTAGTATATGACCCAGACATATTATATATCGTTCTTTCCGACAGACTCGGCAGATTCATAATATGTCATTATTATATGTATTCGTCATGACCTGTCTGTATAATATAACAAAAAATGCAATAAAATTAGAATTTTCAATAATTTACAATGTGTAAAGTGTTTTTGTTTTTCACATTTTAACATGTGAGCAATAGCGGTTATATAAAAAATTAGAAATGGGGTCTCGTTACATTTTTTTTGGGGGGAAATTACGCGATTTTTAACAAACGCGCCCCAAACAAAAGTCGCTAGTGCAGCATCATTGTTCACATTATAATTGAAATGGGAACAATATTGCTGCATTAACAAAACAAAAACAAAAAAAAAACTTGTTCATTTTTTTTATAATTTTTTTTAAAATATTTTTTTATTTTTAATTTTCAGCCCGCACCAGGGGGGCCAGCAATTGGCCGGAAACCCGGCCGATTGCTGCCTCCTGTGCATGGACGCGCTCAGCGCGTCCATAGCACAGGAGGTACACTTGGCAGGACGCGCTTAGCGCGTCCTTAGCAGCCAAGTGGTTAATAGTTAAATATTAATCGTATAATTAATTTATCTCAGGACCAGATGATTATATTGCTTTTTAATTACCTTTTTAATCCTACCAAATTAAATCCATTTTAAACCATCTATGTGTCATTTTTTACTTGCTATATATTTCGTTCCAAGTTATCAGCTGATATTCCTTTTAATATACATAGTTTAGACAGAGGTGTATTATATTTAGCATTTAATATTGCTGCAGAGACTTAGCAACTAAATTGTGTTGTATAAGTTCTGCCTTTACATATAACCTGCCTGAATAGCAGATATTGCTTTGTGTTTTAAGTGCATTTGGGGCTCTGTACCATTTTGCTTGTTATTTAATCCAAGCCGCATGTCAAGCACATTGTGTCAGCCATCTTGGCCGCATGGCATGCTGCATTAAGCACATGGCTGGTGGCCATCTTGGTGCTCACTTGAGCACATGGTAATGATATAGCAATAATTGTACAACCTTTGCGCAAATAATTCATCCAAAGCAACGCAAACTATCGTATAAGGCGTATCATGGAGGATTAGCACCTGAACCGATATCGAACCACAACATGGGCTAAAATGTTAATGGATTCTCTTCATAGTTTTAGTCATCATAATTTAAGTTATATTTAGTTTTTGTCCAGTTTTAGTCACAAAATAAATTTAGTCAACTATACAGGTTATTCAAAGAGCGCCGAACATGCCACTGAATTGGACTGAACAGTGAATTTTCCGTACAGTGCAATTTCATGGCTGTTCATCTATTCAGAAAGCTGTCATTTCGCCAAATACTGGTGAATTGCCAGCTAAATACAGTGCAGTTCGTCACAATTCGGTGATCTACGGTGGTAGTGAAACAAACCCATAGAGAAGTAATGGTTAATCTATTCACAGAACGTCAAACTGCACCGAAATGTCAGAGAAATGCCCTGATTTTCGGTGGTTCAGTTCAACAGGTTTAAAAAGGCGAATCCCATAGGATTCAATGTAAAAAAATATTATCGCTTTTATTTTTTTTAATTCAACTCATTTATTCTTTTCAATTTCAGCAAAAAGTCTTTTTAATTTATTTATTTTTTAGGATTTGTTTGGGATTTTTTTTAGGCAAAATTTTTAATTCCCATTTTTTTATGGCTTTTTTAAATTCTCTTAGATTGTGAGCTCTGTAGCAGTCTCCTCTCTCCTCCTGTTCCGTGTGTGTACGTGTATGTATATTTATTATTCGGTCTCTCCCATTGTACAGCGTTAAGGAATTTATTGGCGCTTTATAAATACTTGTAACTGTAACTGTATTCTGTAACAGACCTTTTTAATTACAGTACCTTTTTTATTATTTCCACGCATTTTCATGCAGTTTTATTGTTTTAAACACCTTTTAAAAAATAGAGTTCCGTTTTTTTTTTTTTGCAGTTTGGCGGCGTTCATATGTCAGTTCGGCGGGCTGATCTGCTGTCTTCGGCAGCATTCAACAGACTAATCAGAAGTCTGTGGCAGCGTTCGGCGGTCTGTTCAGCGGTCTTTGCCAGCTCCACATTCAGTGCACTTCAGGGACCCTGCGGTGAATAGTGAATTCACCGCATTGTCGGTGAACTGGAATCGCCGAAACGCACTGAGGTGTGCCGAACGAAAGAGCACCGAAATTTCAGTGCTCTTTGAATAACCCTCCATGTCTTTGACAAAAATTATTAGTCGACAAAATTAACACTGCATGTAACACATACCATGCACAGCCTTGTTTGCGCATGGAATTGCTTGGACATTCTATTTCATTGTATGTGAACAGAGTTAAACTGTTCAAAGGACGCGGCTTACACAGTGGTGGGGTCAATACTAAGGGGCAAAGTCCAATCCCACAATCAAAATTCACCATCTACCATGTCAAGTAATCAGTTAAAATAAAATTGATTCTCTAGGTGACAAGACAAAATACATATTATAGGACAACGTCCATCATCGTACTCTGTTACAACTTAAATATGATCGAATAATATTTATGTGGTCATTTCGATCTGTGTTACCCGACTGTTTTAGTTGGCCTTTGACATGACTCTGCTGTTCTTTAATACATAACAATGTCTACAGTTTTGGTTTTCACCGATTGAGCCTTGACCCACATTAGTACACGGGCTCTCCATCTGTCACTAACATTTCAACAAGCTTGACATCTTGTATTTCTTGAGGGAGATCGTATGGTTTGTTTAACCATTCTCAGATAAATAAAAACGCCACAGAAAACATTACAGCATATTGAATGCGGTCAAGAATATGCCTAGAGGTCTTGGGTTGTCTATCCCCCACTGTTTTTTGCTCTTCTTACCTTCCTTTCCAAACTTCCATCACTCACCCTTAAAGATGAAATTAGATGGAAAATATCTATGACAGGAACTCAATAAGTCCGCGTTTCTCTACCTCATCCACCGAAATAGGAAATCAATAAATGTTAATATAAGTCATAAAAATCTCCCCCCTATCACCATGAATCACATCCATATCACGCACATATGTCTCCCGTAAAAGGAATTAATAGATAGCATCAGTCATAATGTCAATATCTCCATGGGAAATTCGGTAAATGGAAATTAGCAAAAGATAGTTTTACCACTTAGGCAATTTTAGTCTATAAAGAATATGGACAAATAAAATGGATGTAACAACTGGGATGGAATGATGAGACCTGCCACCGAATAACACTGGCGACTCACGGTATATGATGAATACAAAATAGGCACTATGACGTATTTGGACAGTATTATATAAATCCTTTATATAGATCAATGCAGGAGATATTGCTGTAAAATACAAATTGTATACATACAGGGTTATTCAAAGAGAATCGAAAAGTCACCACGCGTTCGGTGACTTTTCGTTCTCCTCAATTCAGTTCGATTTGGCGATCCCATTTCGGTGACCCTGCGGTGTATTCAGCAAGCACCACAGGGTCCAAGAATTGCAGGGAAAAGTCGCCGAAAACTCACCACAAAACCCCGCATAGGCACACTGAAAAAGGCAGAGCAGCTGCCGGAAAAAGCCGACACCGCAGACGAATGGAGTGAGAAAAAAACAAAACAGTTTGCTTGAATGTTTGAAAAGTGAAACGCCGTTTGCAAAGAAACTACTGAGCAAAAATGTCTGAAATATACATATAAGGTCCAATGAATGATAATAAAAAAGGCTGTTACAGAAAAAAGAAGAAAAGTAAAAAAAAATTAAAAAAGAAAAATCGGAAAAAAGTGTGTAGTGCTGTTTTAGTTCTGTTGCTGTAATTACCCATTTTTGGCCACCAGGGGGAGATAAGCGCAATGTTAACTATACTGGACACATTGGGACTACATTTTCCAGCATGCTTTGGGGCAGAGACAGGAAGTGGGTGGGGAGAACAGACAGACATCCGCAGCCTCGCTACGCGTTTCTCGCATTAAGAATTCCTGTAAAAATATATATATACCGTGTTTACTTTATATATGCCAGTTTATTCGAGACCAGTAAACTATATAACTTATAAAATCCGCAACAGTGCTGGTGTATATTTATTCCCTAGTGCGGGGAGACTGACCCGAGGTTAAATTCAGCGGCTCCTCCGGGAGTGAGCGCTACAAGTGTTTTGAAAAAAAATCCCGAAAAATGCTTAAAATATCCTAACAAATCTATAAATAAAGAGACTCTTTACTGCAGAATATTATAATCAACGGTTTATTAGATATTGAATTAAAACGGGAATATTTTTAACATTGAAGCCTATGGGATTCACCTGAATAAATTTGCTGCATCAAACCACCGCATGGCAGGGCAATTCGGCAACTTTTCGCCGCTGGGTTTTGCTCTCTGAATAGCCAAAGCATTGCTTCTCTACGGGGATTTCACTGCCCTCGAACAGGCACCAAACAGGCACCGTATGTGCAGGCAATTCGCCAGGATTTGGCGAATTGCCTGCTCTCTGGATAGCCAAATGGCCAAGAAAGGTAACCGAAAGCTGATTTTCAGCGTTCGGTTCCCTTTCGGCAGCCATTCGGATCTCTTTGAATAACCCTGTAAGTGTACTGTAGGCAAGAATAGAAAAGTGGGAATTCATCATTTTGGAAACCACTTATTGCTGGCTGATGGTTGTTTATAGAAAGGTTTATGAAACCCTTTTTTGCCGGGATTTTGCAGGTGACAGGTGGGCTTGAATGCAACACAGCGGCTGAGCATGCCCTACGGCTTCCTGGCCCTCCTCCCGCCCACCTCCCTTCCCAGTGGCTGATAGCCATCCAATTACCTGAGTTTCCCTGCAGCAGTAACGGTGATTGGCTGCTGTGAAGGGAGGTGGGCCGGAGGAGTTCCAAAAAGCCACGAGTTGTGCTATGCCATTGTATGGCATTAAGCCCGCTTGCTACCAGGATGGCATAGGGCACCTCATGGATTTATGGGGTTAAGTAGCTCTCAGTTTTATGCATGTTCTATGGACCATGGACTATGACACGGTTTTATTTAAATTAAACAATTCTAAATTACTGAAATTCCTTTGGGCGCCATTAACATTTTATATGACAGCCTGAATTAAGTAATCATGCGACATCAGCATCACACGACCTTTGGGAAAAGTGTGAAGCACATCCAAGATCCAAGGAGTTTTCCTTTACTAAACAGTATAGTGATAACCAGCTAACATACTCATCAGATCTATTTGCTTATCATTATCAAGAGGAACAATCCAGGCCCTTGTGGGACATAGACATATTGTGACTACCTATGTTTACCCTGGTGGCCTCTGGGTCTGAGCAGTGATTCCCAATGACCTGCCCGATCTGGGATTTGCTTTCTCTCCTGAAACATCGACATGTTGATGCAGCTTCAAATCGTGGACAGAGCATCTCTACAGCAAGTGGGCAAGACACGTAAGGCCGCATACTTTCCTGCCACTGCACAATATAAGAGGCGTATCAGTTATGTCTCTGCTCTACAACCATGGAGAAGCTGGAGACAAAAGTAAGAGGTATGGAGGGGCGGATTCAGGGAGTCATGTGTGAACCAGCGCTGGGTTTGTTCCTCCAGCGGTGCTGGCGACCGGATATGTGACATTTACTGTGTCAACTGTCAGATGTTGTAATGTATCTCACCCTTGTTCGCATATCTTCCGCAGCGCTCCATATAATAATCATGTTATAAGGACAGATCGTCCTGTGCTGTTTTGCTACATAAAAAAGTGGGTCCGGAAAAACAAGGCAGATCCAGCTACCGGATAATGGCACAACATCTCAGTGTGATGGATATGTGAGTATGAAATGTGTTGATATCTTACACAGGATTGTGTATGATTGTGTTAAAGCAGTCTTTCCTTTTTATATTTTTGTAATACTAACTTGGAGGAAAAAAAGCATTTTTAGAGACTTGCTTTTAAACGGAAATTAGCACCAAGTGCAGCACTTATTTTAGGGTGACAAAACAGTAAATAATCACAAACTGTTTATTAACATATTCTTTACCATGAACCCAATAAGAGTAACCCAAAAAGTATAATTGGGACATCTACAATGGCAAGATCAGGCACACCCATGATGCCCACAAAAGCACTGCTCCACGTTTCACATGCAAACTTGGGGGGACTAAACATATAGGGCCCTATTACATTCTTCACGCAAAAACACACGCAGAACGCGTGAGGTGTTAATCATTAACGTGCGTTAAACATTAACGCGCGTAAAACAACGATGGTATTACTATCTTCGCGCATTTTTTCATCCGTCAAAAAATAAAGCGCGTAAAACGGTAGCGCAAAACGCACGCTCAGCAATGTTGCGCACAGAAATCCCGCGATTCAGCCAATCAGAATTAAGAACCACAATTGTCTCACGTTAAGTTTTTGCGCCTGTCAAAGTCAATCTGCGCATATATGCTGCATCAATAAAAAAAAACACGCACAACTTCTCAAATTTATTGGTTTGGTATGTGTAGAATGTGTAACTATACGTTGCTGCGTATGTTTTTTTTGGGCTGGTGTATGTGGTTTCGGCCAGGTTGATAGAATTTGCCATTAACACCAGCTTTCAGGAGTTGCTAAAATTATGCGCGCAAAGGCTGTGCGTTACAAACTGCACATAGATTGTAATACCATCCGCATACCAGCGCACAAATGCATTTGTGCTCACAATGTTAAATATGGGATGCGCGAAGTATAGTAAGCTTGCGCAGCGTTTGTGCAGGTTCACCCGCGGTAGACGTATACGCGTGTTTGTTGCACTGAGATTGTAATACGACGTTCTGTGTAAAGGGTTTTGTCCCTCAAGTTAATGCGTTTTTGCGCACGCGCTGACGTTTGCGCGAAGAATGTAATAGGGCCTATAAAGTATGCAAGGATTAGGAAAAAAATTGGAAAAACCTTATGTCAGCTCCAAAAGTAAGCAATTTTGGTCTGCGGGGGTGCTATTCTCTAATATTGTCATGGCTGTGCTGCCTAGCAGACACTTCTAGCTCATGCTGTTTCGTGATGTGCTCAACATAAGATGAGGTACGGTCCCTGGTACTCTCATTAATTTCCTTTCATTCATTTACAATATATAACAAAAACATTTGGTTCAAATTTATATGAATCACCCTGTGAATATATATATATATATATATATATATATATATATATATATATAATAGAAACATAGAAACATAGAAAAATGTTGGCAGATAAGAACCTTTTGGCCCATCTAGTCTGCCCAATTACATGGATACTTTACCTGGATTTATCTTTTGTTTAGGATAGCCTTATGCCTATCCCATGCCTGCTTAAATTCAATTACTGTTTTGGCCTCTACCACTTCTACTGGAAGGCTGTTCCATGTATCCACCACCCTCTCAGTAAAATAATGCTTCCTGATGTTACTTTTAAACCTTTGCCCCTCTAATCTAAGACTATGTCCTCTTGTTTTGCTACTTTGTTTCCGTTTAAATATACTCCCTTCCTCTACCTTGTGGATTCCCTTTACGTATTGTAGAGGTCGGCAGGGCTGGGTCCTGGATGGACACTATGTTTCACCCCTATTTGGGTTGTGGTCCCTTTAAGTGCAACCACAGGGTTAATCTTCCTATCCAGGAAGATCTTTAAAGCCAGCAACTCCCAGATAGGATTGTGGGAGTTTTTAGGAAAAAGGAAAGTAATCAGTGGAAGCTGTGTGTGTTGGTGTTCCAAAAGCAGGAGACGTGCTGTGCCTTGCTGGAGAGGCTTCTACATACTGGGGAAAGGATTCCCCAGGTTTGGGACGGTTTAAAGCATTGGTGAGCCATCATTATTTTTCTGTTTATTTGTGTGCTGAAGATCAGGACTTTGCTTTAATTTTGCTGAACCCAAGCGTGTACTTATTATGTTGCCTTTTTGACTGCCCTGAAAGGGTGAATAAAGCTGTTTTGTTAATGAAAGACATTGGGCACGTGCTCTGTGGGCCCCCAAACGTCACAACTGGTGTTTCGAATGCGGGCAGTCTGCTACCCCTCACACGCCAAGCAAGAGGAATTTTTGTGAAAAGGAAAAAAAAAAAACTGACATTTTTAAAGGACCGTGTTCTGATTGCATGTTCTGGGCTAAGGCTGCACTGAAGTCCACAGCTATGGAGGAGCTGGTTAAGCAGATGGTCTTTGTCAATGTGCAGGCCCAGACTCACCATGAAGAGGCGATGGCTCAGCAGCAACAAGCCCTGGCACAGGCTGTTGCTGCCCAACAAGAAAGCACCCATTTGCTGGCTGCACAACTTGCAGCACAGCAGGTAGCCACACAGACGCAGATCAATGCCCTGCGGGATGCCATGCAGCAACTTGCACCTGGACGTGATCAAGCAGTGGTCACTGCTGGTAACCATGTCTCCATAAGGGCCAGTCATTTCCTCCAAAAGCTGTCTCCCAGTGATGATGTGGAAGCATTTCTCACCACGTTTGAAAGGACTGCTGAGAGAGAGGGGTGGCCCCAAGACCAATGGGCCGGTCTCATTGCCCCGTTTCTGACAGGAGACCCTCAAAAGGCATATTTTGACCTGCCCCTAGAAGATGCAAAGAATTATGACAGGCTGAAAGGTGAGGTTCTGGCCCACCTTGGGGTAACTGTTGCTGTCCGGGCTCAACGTGTTCACTGCTGGAAGTACTGCCCTGACCAGCCACCTCGGTCGCAGATGCACGACTTAGGACAGGTGGTTAAAAAGTGGTTGCAGCCAGAGACCCTGACTAGAGAGCAAATGGTCGAAAGGGTTGTGATGGACCACTACCTGAGGTCTCTACCAAAGGATCTACAGCGCTGGGTCAGCCATGGGGACCCCCAAGACTGCAGCACTGGTAGTCGAGATGGTGGAGAGATACACCATGGTGGAGGACCTGCTCAGACCAACCAGTCGTCGAGGACCAGTCTTGCCACCGCCTGTGAGGCCTGCTTCAGTTCCTCGGAGGGAAGCGTCACTGGACCTGGGAACCAGCACCCCAAAATCATCTTCCTCGGTTCTGCAGAGGCCTGTCGCTACCCGAACTGCTGGCGATATACAGTGTTGGAGGTGTCGCGCCTGGGGCCATACCCGGGCGCAGTGTCCGCTACAGGAGGAGCCCTTGGAGTGTGGATCCGCTCGGAGAGTGTCCTTCTACACCCTCACAATGTGCACTACCCACCTTGACCTAGAGGGGGGTCAGTTTGAATGTACTGTGTGGGTGAATAACCACCCAGCCAAAGCTCTCCTGGACTCTGGGAGTATGGTCACCCTGGTGCATGCCCGGGTAGTCGGAAGGCTCGGTCCAGTACAAAGAACCCTCCGGGTTGTCTGTATCCATGGGGATACTCGGGAGTATCCGCTGATCCCGGTCACCATTTCCACCAGGAATACTTTGGTCACCCAAGAGGTCGGGGTGGTGAGTACTCTGATACATGATGTGATTGTGGGATGGGACTGCCCCTTGTTTGCTGAACTGTGGTGCTTGGCACAAACTGAACTGCCCATCGAACTGGGGAACAATTCAGGGTCACCCCCACCAAACATAACTGTGGACACTGTTGATGAGGAGTTGCTCAAATGTGTTCAAAATGAGAATGTTGTAACTGATGTGAGTGTCCTAGCTCCTCAACCTGAGTTGACACCCAAGGAGGGGGAATCCTCTCCCGTGCCGGTTATGGTATGAGAGAGATTGAAGAGGAATTATCCCCTGTAGATATTACACTTGGGGTGGATGAGGGGGAGGGTTCTTCTTATCCAGTACACCCTGACTTAGATGTGTCCAGAGGTGCATTTGGCAGGGCTCAAATGGGTGACCCGATGTTGATAAATGCTCGCGAACAGGTAACTGTTGTCAGTGGGGTACCTCAAGCACCAGACGCAGAGAAAAGATTTCCTCACTTTGCGGTCAATAATGATCTGTTCTACCGGGTATCAGAAATTCGGGGAGAAATTGTGGAACAATTACTAGTACCCCAGCCCTACCAGAGAATGGTGCTGGATCTGGCTCACAATGATGCCCTAGGTGGTCACCTGGGAGCTGAGAAAACCGAGGCCTGGATAACGGACCGGTTTTACTGGCCTGGGATCGGTGCCGCGGTTAAGAGGTACTGTTCATCCTGCCCCGTTTGCCAGTTAACTGCCCCAGCACCCCATTATAGGAGCCCCTTGGTGCCTCTGTCGATAATTGAGGTGCCCTTTGAGCGCATCGCTATGGATATAGTGGGTCCCTTAGAGAAGTCTGCTCGGGGACACCGATATATCCTGGTGGTTCTTGATTATGCCACAAGGTATCCAGAGGCGGTTCCTTTAAGAAACCCTACATCAAAGGCCATTGCGCGGGAATTGTTTTATGTTTTCGAGAACTGGCCTGCCAAGGGAAATTTTGACGGACCAGGGGACCCCATTTATGTCCCGGGTGATGGCAGATGTGTGCAAGTTGTTCCAAATCAAGCAGTTGCGAACATCTGTTTATCACCCTCAGACAGATGGTCTGGTAGAAAGATTCAACAAGACTCTGAAAATGATGCTTAAAAGGGTTGTGCAGAGAGATGGAAGAGACTGGGATCATTTGCTTCCCGCACTGCTGTTTGCTATTCGAGAGGTTCCTCAGGCCTCCACAGGTTTCTCACCTTTTGAGCTGGTGTATGGTCGCAGACCCCGGGATTGCTAGATTTGGTGAAGGAGACATGGGAAAGTGAGTCCTCTCCACACAAATCGCTCATTGAACATATCTCTCAGATGAGAGAGAGAATTTCTAAAGTGATGCCTTTGGTACAGGAACATTTGCAAAAAGCTCAGGAGGCCCAGAAAAGGGTGTACAACCGGTCAGCCAAGCTGTGGCAATTTCAGGTTGGGGACCAGGTAGCAGTAGTTATACCCACGGTGGAAAGTCGGTTCCTAGCGAAGTGGCAGGGACCATATGAGGTGGTTGAAAAAGTAGGGGAAGTAAACTACCGAGTGCATCAGCCTGGGAAAAGAAAACCATACCAGATCTACCACATAAATTTGTTAAAACCCTGGAGAGACCGAGAGGAGGTGTCCGCCATGGTTGGGGTGGGTATAGAGTCTGATGGTGTTGATGCAGTACACATTGCTGCCACCCTGTCCAAACCCCAAACCCAAGAAGTTAAGGAGTTTCTGCAAAGAAACAAAGGCATGTTTTCAGGACTACCGGGACACGCGTCCGGGATTAAACATGATATTGTGACGGAACCCCATGTAAAGGTTCGGGTAAAGCCGTACCGCATCCCAGAAGCCCATAGAAAGGCTGTTTCTGAAGAGGTTAAAAAAATGCTTCAGCTTGATGTCATTGAGGAGTCAGAGTGAATGGTCGAGCCCCATCGTGTTGGTACCGAAGCCCAACGGCACTCTGCGATTCTGCAATGACTTCAGGAAACTTAACGAGGTGTCAAAATTTGATGCGTATCCCATGCCAAGGGTGGATGAATTAATAGAGAAATCGGGTCCGGCCCGTTATATCACCACCCTGGACCTTACTAAGGGATACTGGCAGATACCCCTGACTAAGGAAGCCAGGGAAAAGACTGTTTTTTCCACTCCAGAGGGTCATTTTCATTATAAGCAGATGCCTTTTGGGTTACACTCAGCCCCGGCCACCTTCCAACGACCGATGGATATGGTGCTCTGCCCCTACCTGAGATATACCTCGGTCTACCTGGATGACATTGTCATCTTCAGTCCAGATTGGGAGTCCCATCTTCCCCGGGTTCAGACGGTTTGAGGAAAGTGGGCTTTACTGTTAACCCTGAGAAAAGTGCGGTAGGGATGGAGGAAGCTATGTCGTAGGCAGGGATCTGGTAAAGCCACAATTTAACAAAGTAGAGGCTATCCAGAACTGGCCACGCCCCCTCACGAAAAAACAGGTTCGTGCTTTTCTGGGTATAGTGGGGTATTACCGGCGGTTTGTCCCCAATTTTGCCTCTATTGCTGCACCACTGACTGACCTGACGAAAGGTAGGAAGTCAGTGATGATTCAATGGAATGCCAATGCTGAAGGTGCCTTCCAGAAGCTTAAAAATGCGTTGTGTCAGCACCCAGTGCTGGTAGTCCCTGATTTCATGAGGGAGTTCATTGTACAGACGGATGCCTCAAGTGAGGGTTTGGGGGCTGTGCTATCCCAAGAAGTCAATGGGGAAGAGCACCCCGTGATTTTTCTTAGTAGGAAACTGACGGCAGCGAAGTAAAACTATGCTGTGGTGGAAAGAGAGGGCTTGGCCATAAAGTGGGCCTTGGATTCTTTGAGATACTTCCTGTTGGGCAGGAAGTTCCGTTTAGTGTCTGACCATGCCCCATTGACCTGGATGAGGCAGCACCACCACGCTAATGCCAGGGTAACCAGGTGGTTCCTGTCTCTCCAGGAGTTTAACTTTGTGGTGGAACACAGGCCTGGGAAACAGCACCAAAATGCTGATGTCCTGTCCCGGATGCATTGTGGGCTGTCTACTGTTGCCTCAAACACCTCCGCGTTGAGACAAAGGGGGGGATATGTAGAAGTCGGCAGGGGTGGGTCCTGGATGGACACTATGTTTCACCCCTATTTGGGTTGTGGTCCCTTTAAGTGCAACCACAGGGTTAATCTTCCTATCCAGGAAGATCTTTAAAGCCAGCAACTCCCAGATAGGATTGTGGGAGTTTTTAGGAAAAGGAAAGTAATCAGTGGAAGCTGTGTGTGTTGGTGTTCCAAAAGCAGGAGACGTGCTGTGCCTTGAAGGAGAGGCTTCTACATACTGGGGAAAGGATTCCCCAGGTCTGGGACGGTTTAAAGCGTTGGTGAGCCATCATTATTTTTCTGTTTATTTGTGTGTTGAAGATCAGGACTTTGCTTTAATTTTGCTGAACCCAAGCGTGTACTTATTATGTTGCCTTTTTGACGGCCCTGAAAGGGTGAATAAAGCTGTTTTGTTAATGAAAGACATTGGGCACGTGCTCTGTGGGCCCCCAAACGTCACAGTATTTAAATGTTTCTATCATATCTCCTCTGCCTCGTCTTTTTTCCAAGCTGTACATGTTAAGATCATTAAGCCTTTCCTGGTAACTTTTCTCCTTCAAGCCGTACACCATTTTAGTAGCCCTTCTCTGAACTCTCTCTAAGATGTCTATATCCTTCTGGAGATACGGTCTCCAGTACGGCACACAGTACTCCAAGTGAGGTCTCACCAGTGCTCTGTACAGTGGCATGAGCACTTCCCTTTTCCTACTGCTAATACCTCTCCCTACACAACCAAGCATTCTGCTAGCATTTCCTGCTGCTCTATTACATTGACTACTTACCCTTAGATCCTCTGAAATAATAACCCCTAAATCCCTTTCCTCAGATGTTGAGGTTAGGACTGTATCAAATATTTTATATTCAGCCCATGGGTTTTTACGTCCCAGGTGCATTATCTTGCACTTATCCACATTAAAACTCAATTGCCACAGCTCCGACCATTTTTTTAGTTTACCTAAATCATTTGTCATTTGGCTGATCCCTCCAGGAACGTCAACCCTGTTGCAAATCTTTGTGTCATCAGCAAAAAGACATACTTTTCCATTAATACCTTCTGCAATATCACTAATAAAAATATTAAATAGAATGGGTCCAAGTACTGACCCCTGAGGTACCCCACTGGTAACAAGACCTTGCGCCGAATAAACTCCATTTACCACAACCCTCTGTTGCCTGTCACTCAGCCACTGCCTAATCCATTCAACAATATTGGAATCCAAGCTCAAAGATTGCAATTTATTGATAAGCCTTCTATGCGGAACAGTATCAAAAGCCTTACTGAAATCTAAATAAGCAATGTCTACTGCACCACCTTTGTCTATTATTTTTGTTACCCAATCAAAAAAATCAATAAGATTAGTTTGGCATGATCTCCCTGAGGTAAACCCATGTTGTTTCTGATCCTGTAATCTATGTGTTTTTAGATGTTCAACAATCCTTTCCTTTATCATGGTTTCCATTAATTTCCCCACTACTGACGTAAGACTAACTGGCCTATAGTTTCCCGATTCCTCCCTACTACCCTTCTTGTAAATGGGCACATTTGCTAATTTCCAGTCTTCTGGGACGACTCCCGTTAGCAAGGATTGGTTAAATAAATCTGTTAACGGTTTTGCTATTACATCACTGAGCTCTTTTAATAATTTAGGGTGGATC
This sequence comes from Leptobrachium leishanense, assembly GCA_009667805.1. Lineage (NCBI taxonomy): Eukaryota > Metazoa > Chordata > Amphibia > Anura > Megophryidae > Leptobrachium > Leptobrachium leishanense. The sequence continues at coordinate 455,135,150 of CM019064.1, read as the reverse complement.
CCATCAGGCCCCATTGACTTATTTGTCTTTACTTTAGACAGTTGCTGTAGAATAGAATGTGGCTGCAGAATAATAATATTGTATATTATATTTATAAGTGTAGAAATAAAGCTGTATTTTGAGTCTTATTTTAAATGCAGATAAGGTTGGTAAAGTAAAATATATAATTACAAGCTAATGGGTTCGATATTATTATGCAAAATAACCAGTGGGTGGGAATAAATTAACTGTGAAAAATATGTGCAGTGGAGTCTGTATCAGATTATCTTTAAATCTAATAAAATATTCCAGACATTTCCAGACAATAATGTTTAATTCAAATATAATATTCCAGACATTTACATTGCATAATGTTCCTGACATTCCTTACAGTCCTTTGTCATCTAAAAGCGTATTGTTGAATAATCATAAAAGGTTCTTAAAGAGCATTTCTAAAGTAATCATTAATAAATCTAATTTGGAGAAATATATATTAAAGCAACTGAAACTATTTACTTATTTCATTTTTATTGAGGAATATACAAAAGAATAAAAATTATAAAAATCATGATCACAAAAGCAAAATGACGCTCATCAATGCTCTAGAATTTAAAGAAATTTATCAAAATAATCATGTTGTCAGCACTGGTGAATCCAGAGAGGGGGCACAGGGGGCATCCCCCCCCCCCCGTGCTGCAGTCCCATTGTAGGTGATATAGGGGACCTTTGCATATTTGAAACCATGTCTCACAATCTACATAGACCATTGAGGTGACATTGGAAAGGTCAGATTCTCACCTTTCCAATGCTACCAAACAAGGCTGTGTGCAAAGTACAGAGTAAAAACAAAATGCAAGAGAAAACAGTTTTTCTCAATTTTGTTTAGAATTGTGTATTTTCTTAGAAAAATGAGTATGGGAAGCAAAATGGCTCTGAAACAAAGGGGTTAACTTCTATGTATCAAAACTCTGGAGTTCAGTTTTCAAGGCAATTTCCTGGATACATCAGTATATATAAACCTCTATAGTGTGTATACTGTATGTCCAAGCCTGTGTGTCTATCTGTGTATCTGGTATATATATATATATATATATATATATAATATATATATATATATATATATATTATATATATTATATATATATATAATTAGATCTATTTAACCTTGAATTGCAGGGAAGTCCAGAAAGGGCTCTGTCCTCGGTAAGTGAGTTGATCCCATATTTGAAGTCATTAGGTATTAAGGATAGGACCTGTCAAAAGGTGAAATACAATGGCGCTGTTGGCAGGCTTCAGCATTTTATGGCCATTGTGAGCTGGGAAACAGGTAGCGGGTGCAATTGCTCTCTGGGGTGAGCACTCTTGAAAGGTTCAGAGACCAGACCAGTGACTTTTCTTCAAACGGTGGTACATTTATTGCAGCGACACACAGGTTATACACCACGCTGTATATTGCTCAAAAATAAACACTTCAAAAGCAAAGAATATTCCTAGCCGTGTCCCGGCACTAACTAAACATACAATAGTCCTGACTAACAACCTGTGCAAACCTAGTGTTTGTCAGGCTTCAGCAAACTAGCATGACCAACCTTGTGCTCCAGCAGATAGAGACTGTCTGCTCCCCAGGTTCCAGAGCGATGTCTGTTTGCCTCACCTGCACTAAATTACCACTGAGGCAAAGTGCAAAACCAGGTGCTTAGAGGTTCCGGAAAGTGTAAGAGAGGAATCTGGGTGACACATAAACCCCGGACAGGACCTTTCCTTGCTCTCTACATGATGCCCTGTTACATACCCTCCTCCCTTGTTTCAACCCCCTGGGTGGAACACTGACAGCTACACAAGCGTAGACTCTGGACAGAGCATCTACATTGGCCATTTTGTTACCCGGTTGATGTCACAGTGAAGCTGTAGTCCTGCAATGCCAGAAACCAACGGTTCACACATCTATTTGTCTCCTTTTTTAGTGCCATCCATTTGAGGGGAGCATGGTCAGTCACCAGATCAAACTGGTGCCCTAATAAATATCTTAATGCATCCAATGCCCATTTAATAGCCAAACCCTCCTTCTCAATAACTGCATATTTCTGTTCGTGATCGTTTAGTTTTCTGCTTAAGTACACTACAGGATGTTCCTCGCCATTATGTACCTGTGATAAAACTGCCCCTAGACCAACATCAGATGCATCAGTTTGGACTACAAAAGTCCTTGGAAAAATCAGGAGAGTAGAGGATTGGCTGTGCACAAAGAGCCCTCTTCAGGACCTGGAAAGATTCCTCTGCTTCTGGGGACCATTTGACCATTAAATTCTTCCCTTTGTTAAGGTCTGTCAATGGGGCTGCAAGAGTTGCAAAGTTTGGGATAAACCTCCTGTAGTATCCCGTTATCCCAAGGAAAGCTCTGACTTGTTTTTTGATGGTGGGACGTGGCCGCTCCTGAATGGCTTCTACTTCATTTAGCTGGGGTTTTATGACTCCACGCCCAATCGTGTAACCTAAATATTTGGCTTCCTCTAACCCCAGGGCACATTTTTTTGGATTAGCAGTGATACCTGCTCTATGGAGAGTTTCCAAAACAGCTTGGACTCGAGGCAAATGAGATTCCCAGTCAGTGCTATGTACTACTATGTCATCCAAGTATTCTGCAGCATACTGTTGGTGGGGTCTCAAAAGTTGGTCCATAGTTCTCTGAAATGTAGCAGGTACATTTTGTAACCCAAAAGGCATCTTTTTATATTGAAACGAACCCTCAGGGGTTACGAAGGTGGTCTTCTCCTTGGCACCTTCTGTCAGTGAAATCTGCCAATATCCTTTGGTCAAGTCCAAAGTTGTCAGATAACGAGCTGTGCCCAGTCGGTCTATAAGTTCGTCTACCCGGGGCATAGGATAAGTGTCAAACTTGGTCACTGAATTGAGCTTCCTAAAATCATTGCAAAACCTCCAACTCCCATCTGGCTTTGGGACTAGGACAATGGGACTGGACCAGTCACTACTGGACTCTTCAATGATGTCTAGCTCAAGCATTTTCTTCACCTCCCACTGTCTTTCCTCCTTGCCTCAGGAATATGGTAAGGCTTAAGTTTAACCCGGGCCCCTGGTTCAGTAACAATGTCATGTTGTGTTACCGACGTCTGACCAGGCAGCTCTGAAAATTTTTCTCATTTTTTTATTAAAAATTCTCTGACTTCCTGCTTTTGTGACTTAGACAGCGACTCAGCAATTTTTACTTCGGGACCTGAGGGTGTTCAGTATCCAGCTGGTGGGTTATTGGGATGGACCCAGCAGCTAGCGATACTCTATCTTTCCAGGGCTTTAGCAAGTTCACATGGTATATTTGCTCTGGTTTTCTTTTCCCAGGTTGGTGAATTTTATAATTTACTTCCGACTCTTTCTATCACTTCAAAGGGACCCTGCCACTTAGCAAGGAACTTGCTCTCAACCATGGGAACTAATACCAGCACCCTGTCGCCAGGTGAGAAAATGCGGACTCGAGTATCCCTGTTATATATTCTCTGCTGAGCTGCCTGCGATTGAGCTAAATGCTCTTTTACAATTGGCATTACTACTGTAATTCTGTCCTGCATCTGTGAAATATGCTCAATAATGCTTTTGTGGGGTGTCTTCTCCCCCTCCCAGGTCTCTTTGGCTATGTCCAGAAGTCCCCGAGGGTGTCTCCCATAGAGCAATTTAAATGGAGAGTACCCTGTAGAGGACTGAGGAACTTCTCTGAAGGTAAATAGTCCCAGTTTTTCCCATCCTTGTCAACAACCTTTTTCAGCATGCTTTTTAAGGTTTTATTAAATCGCTCTACTAGTCCATCGGTTTGAGGATGGTATACCGAGGTTCACAAATGCGTCACCTTAAACAACTTGCACAATTCTTTTGTCACTCGTGACGTAAATGGGGTACCTTGGTCCATCAGAAGGTCCTTAGGGATCCCGACCCGGCTAAACACCTGTAATAACTCCTTAGCTATATTCTTGGCTGATGTCTGGCGTAGGGGAATTGCTTCAGGGTAACGGGTAGCGTAATCCATAATGACCAGGATATTACTGATGCCCTCGGCAGACTTCGGAAGCGGGCCCACAAGGTCCATAGCAATTCTCTCAAATGGCACCTCGATTATTGGCAAGGGTACTAAGGGACTCCAAAAATGAGGTAGGGGTGCAGACATTTGACAAACCGGACAAGATTTGCAATAGTTTTCAATATCTTTTTGTACCCCAGGCCAGTAAAACCTCTGTAAAACCCTTTCAGTGGTTTTCTCGGTACCTAAATGACCCCCAATAAGTGTCCAAGGGCAAGCTCCAATACCACCTTTTTGTACGGTTTGGGGACCACTAATTGCTCAATAATTTCATTGTTCTTTTTATACACACGATATAGCATGTCATCATTACTAATGAAATAAGGAAATGAACTATTCCCTGGTTCAACAGGTTCCCCATTGATCATCATAACATTTTCCCAGGCCCTCACAAGACTAGGATCTTTCCTCTGCTCGCTACCAAAGTTCTCTCTATTAATGTTAAGATCTGCAAACTCTAGAGTAGCCTCAGTTTCAGCAGAGGGTGGTCTATCCTTATTGGCTATAGGGCCTTCAGACTCTTCCAATTCTCCTGCCAAAACAGAGAAGGGAAAGTCTGGGACCCCCAAGAGGAATCCTCTGAATACAACTGCTCTGCAGCATCCATGTATTCTGATTCAGTCTCTGGTTTAGAAACTGTGGCACAGTCTGGGTGTTCCCAGAGTTCCCAAAATTCAGGGAAGTCTCTCCCTATAATTACATCATGCACCAAGTGAGGCACAACCCTAACCAAATGCCTCAGATCACCCCGTGCGGTTCCAAACTTCACAGCTACTATAGGATACTCCCGAGTATCACCATGCACACACACTACAGGATTTTATTTTTTTTGCCCGGAAGTTCACAGAGCCTATTAATTCAGCCATAATAAGGGTTACTAAACTTCCAGAGTCCAGCAAAGCAGTAACATGCTTATCATTCAGTTATTGCACACATGTTTTCCCTTCCCTTCACTGGCACTGCGGTGCATGAAACAGTGGAAAACAAAGACTGCCGTCTTTCCTTGAAAGACATGTCACACTGCATAGGCTCATCAGTTAATGGACAGTTCGCAGCTAAATGCCCAAGTTCCTGGCACCGAAAACATCTAACATTCCTCAGGTTAGATCTGCTGACGGGCACTGGTGTTCCCGCTTTAGAATGCCAACCTCCCCGGTTTAAAATCAGCAGTTTTTCCCTCTGCCTCCTTGCCAAGCTCACCACCCACTTTCCCTGGAACAGTTTTACCGATTGCCGAGGGAGGCCTTGGTTTTGGGCGGAAAGTCCATGGTCTCACTGGGGAGGCGTTCAAGTCCTCAGCTGCAAAGTACCTCTCAACAATCTCCACAAGCTGATCCACCGACTTGGGGTCCCCTTGGGTTACCCACTTTTGCAAGACGATCGGTAAGGATCTTAGGAAGCGATCCATGACTACCCGCTCAATGATCTGTGGCCCTGATAGGGACTCCGGTTGCAGCCATTTTCAGGTGGATGAGGTCAAACATCTGTGACCGCGGTGACTTCCCAGCTTGGTAGGACCAGTTGTTAACACGCTGTGCTCGCACTGCCAAAGTAACACCTCGCCGTGCTAGTATCTCCAGCTTGACCTTGTCATAATCCATGGCATCCACAGACTCCAAATCATAATATGCTTTCTGTGATTCGCCAGTTAGCAAGGGCGCCACCAGTCCTGCCCACCGTGTCTTAGGCCATGCTTCCCTCTCAGCAGTTCTTTCAAATGTTAACAGGAAGGCCTCTGGATCATCCTCTGCTGTCATCTTGGAAAGGAAGCGACTGACATGGATGGGTGATGAGTTGTCAGAAGAATCTGCAGCTTGCAGTGGAGACCTCTGTGCCAGCGTCTGTATCACCTCTGTCAGAGTCTTACGTTGGTCTTCAGCAGCAACTGCAAGGTTTTCAAAAAACTTTGTCTGTTCCTGTACAGCACTGATCTGCTGCTGCGTCTGCATGTGCAGCACCTGAGTCTGCTTCTACAGAGCATTTAACATGTCCCGCTGTGTAGCATTTAGACATGTGCATTCGTTTTAGTACTAAAACGATTTAGTCTGAATTTTGGGATAATTTAGTTTTAGTGTGACTCAAGAGATACGAAACTGCTCAGTACAAAAAATGAAAGAAACTAAAATAAAATGCACTACATTTTAGTTTCAGTCCTTTTTGTGATATTACATTGATGAGTGAAGGAGACCAGTAATGAAGCGCAACGTCGCAAAGCTACAGAAAAGGTTTGTATGCGTAATCCTGCCCGACCCCTACCCGAAAATCTGACAGTGATAGAGCTCCAGAATACTCACTCGCAGCACAGACAGCCAGCACAGGAGAGGAAACCTTTACTTAACCCTTGCATGTCTATGAGGCAGACAAGATGATAAAAGCAGCTGGAGAAGAAAAACATTGAAATAAATCACACTGAAAGCTAATGACAGAGGTGGGTGGATAGTAAAAACCCCTTTATAACAAGCAGCGCTGGGAGAAGAGAGAGGGACTTTATAAATAGTGTGCTATCTCCCCTCCGCTCTGCATAATAGGGGCTTAGGTCTGATACATTTTATATTATCCAGGAGCACTATCCCCCTTTCCTCATCTATAATACACGATTTATATAAAGTCCCTCTCCTTTCCCAGTGCTGCTTGTTATAAAAAATTTTTTTACGTCTGATACATTTAGTATCCAGCTCTCACAGTTACTCTGTCATTATGAGCCTTCAGTGTGATTTATTTGAATGTTTTCCCTAGATTTAAAGTGCTTTATTTTATTATAAAAATCAATTTGCACCAGTCATCTCTTCTCTGAGCTTTCAGACCGATTTACGTTAATATTTTCCCTCTCCCCTGCTTTTATATTCCTGTGTCTCCCCCACAGAGATACAAAGTTTAAGTAAAAGTTCCCTCTCCTGTGCTGGATAAGCAATGCATTCCGAAGTTCTGCACCCTCCACATGCCAATGCAGTAGAATGTTCTATACAGAGAGGGGCATTAATTAATGCAGGTGGATGTTGTATACATTATACAGAGAGGGGTATTAATTAATGCAGGTGGATGTTATCTACATTATACAGAGAGAAGCCTTCTTTTTTTAGCCCTTTAAATCTAGTGGCTGTGAGCGTTGAGATCGGCTGCTTGTTATATTATCTCTCAGTACAATGTATCAGGCTCAGCTGTTACAGTAACTGACTAACAGCGCTCAGAGTTTCAGTAAAACAAGGAAATAATATTGTTCTAACCTCTTATATATAAAAATATTATTTTTACTGAAACTCTGAGCACTGTGATGAGCAGCAGTTAGTTACTGTAACAGCTTTGCCTGGCACATTGTGCTGAGAGTGAGAGATACTGTAACAAGCAGCGATCTCAGCCCTCTGAGGAGCCACTACAATAGTAATTGTATCCACTGGGTTTTCGGATGAATGAAATTAGTTTTCATACTAAAGAACTGAAACGAATTTCTTTAGCAACTAAATAAATTGCATTTTTAGGACTAATCCTTTAGTTCAAAACGAAATTTTGTGCCGTGCACATGTCTAGTAGCATTAGCCTGTTGCTGTGCTGCATTAGCCAACACCAACTGTTTTATAACGTCCTCCGTTTTTTTTTTTCTTTTTCACTTCAGGTACTGGCCTTTTAAATAGCAGGTTCCTGCTATCACTTGCCCAAAGTTCTCCACCATATGTGAGCTGGGAAACAGGTAGCGGGAGCAATTGCTCTCTGGGGTGAGCACTCTTGAAAGGTTCAGAGACCAGACCAGTGACTTTTCTTCAAACGGTGGTACATTTATTGCAGCAACACACAGGTTATACACCACGCTGTATATTGCTCAAAAATAAACACTTCAAAAGCAAAGAAAATTCCTAGCCGTGTCCCGGCACTAACTAAACATACAATAGTCCTGACTAACAACCTGTGCAAACCTAGTGTTTGTCAGGCTCCAGCGAACTAGCATGACCAACCTTGTGCTCCAGCAGATAGAGACCGTCTGCTCCCCAGACTCCAGAGCGATGTCTGTTTGCCTCACCTGCACTAAATTGCCACTGAGGCAAAGTGCAAAAGCAGGTGCTTAGAGGTTCCGGAAGGTGTAAGAGAAAAATCTGGGTGACACATAAACCCCGGACAGGACCTTTCCTTGCTCTCTACATGATGCCCTGTTACACCATATATTGTGAACTAAATTTCCACTATGTTCAACAGAGTTTAGGGTTAAAAACCTTGTAAAACATCTCAAATGGGTTAAGAACTGTTATGATCCTGAAAGGAGTAAGAGTAGTTGGAAGATTTGACGGGTTAAGATTTGGTAAAATCTTTAAATGTTTTAATGTATAAGCTGCTGTTGAAGTCTTTGAATGTGTGTATATTATATACTGTAAATATATATATATAAATTCGATAAGTTGTTAGTCCGGATGCCAAAATGACGAATATAGCAGTATGTAGTGATACCTTTTTTATTGGACTAACGTTACATTTAAAAGACAAGCTTTCGAGAGTATTCCTGTTCGAAGGCAGTGAACTCCCCATAGAGAAGCAATGGTTAATCTATTTAGAGACATTGAACAGCAGTGAAAAGTTGCCGACGTGTTCTGCTGTTTGGTGTTTTCATTCGGCAGGTTTATTCAGGCGAATCCGATAGGCTTCGACGTTAAAAATATTCCAGTTTTAATTCAATATCTAATGAACCATTTATTATTTTACTCTGCAGTAAAGAGTCTCTTTATTTATAGATTTTGTTTAGGATATTTTTATAGGCAAGATCCGGGATTTGTTTTTCATTTATTTTTTTAATAGCGTTTTTTCTTTTTTCTGTAACAGACCTTTTTATTATCATTCATAGGACCTTATATGTTAATACAAGACATTTCCGTTTGAGTAGTTTTTTTGCAAACAGCATTTCAATTTTCACACTTTCAATCGTATTGTTTTATTTATTTTTTTTACCCCGTTCGTTAACTTGTCGGCTTTTTCCGGTGGCTGCTCTGCGCTATGTTCTGCGGCTCGTTGGCATTTTCCGACGTGTTTGCTTTGTTTTTGCAGGGGTTCCGTGGGTTTTCAGTGGACGTTTGGCGTGTTTGCGTCAGGTTTTCCCTGTACTCCAGGGACCCTGAGGTGAATGCTGAATCAGCAATGTCGGCGACATTTCGGTCTCTGAATAACCCCCTTAGGTTTGTTATCAAACGCAGCAACCATCAATTTTATTTATTTATTTATAAAGGATTTTACCAAGAAGGATACATTGAGATTTCTTTCGTTTTCAAGTATGTCCTGGGTTCAAGTATGTTAGTATACTTCAATTTAATTCAGTTCTTTATTTTTATTTCTCAGCTAATACGTGCATATTTGTAATGCGCTGTCTATATAATCTATGAAAATGAGAAGCAATAAGAGCCTGGGGTGTCATTTTAATGGTGGATTGCTGGACCGTACCGTTCAATAATGCAAAATAGCAGGTTTGCATATTTCTACTATTTGAACATCTGTTCAATATATTAAAACGAGCATGGGGTTTGCGCCTCATAACTAACTCATAGAAGAAAATAGCTCAATATTTATTGAAATGATTACTTTTAAAATTATATATACATCCACGTTCACCATGAATACCAGCCATGGTCGGCTTTGCATTTTCCATCATAGCCACACAGACATATCCCCGTTCACATTCAATCTGGCTGATCTAAATATGCAATTTTCAGAATTTAGCAGAAAATTAAAACATGCATTATGCTAATTATCACTTTAACCAGCAGTTTAAGTGGCGATTAGAATTGAAATTAAGTCGATTACAGAACTGTGGAAAACATGTTACTTGTGAGAATTTGCATATTAATACCGACATCGGTGTTCTTTCATGCAGCAATTTTTGCTGTTTGTATGTTTTCCGAACACAAGGATGAATGCGAAATGCGTCATATGGTCACCAATATAATTTTATATAAATAATAAGGTTTTACAAACTGCCAGAAGCTAGACTTAAACGTATTCTGTAAAGTAAACTTACATTCTTAATATTTACGAATATAACGTAGGTCTTCCAATTGGAATCGTGCAAGAGAAGATCAGATCAGTGGGATCTTAGAACACGATATTTTACTTTGTTCCAAAATGTCTCACTATGCCGTGAATATATTATTGATTTAACTGTTTAGATCTATGCATCTCATTAATAAAAGAGATTGTAATCTTTACTTACTGTCAAAAGCATTGATAGACTCCAGTAATGTCAATAGCGTGTGGGGTTCGAACTCAATTCAATCCAACTTCATGCTTGGAGTAAATGTTCTTTAATTCCTCTGTGCATGTAATTCCCCTGTACTCTCACATATTTATAAATAAACAGAAACAAATCTACTCAAATACACACACACACACACACAATAATTCATTCAAAGACACATTCATGTGTACATTTTATGAATGCACTGTAATACACCCATGGACTAATCCTCCCAAAGAACTAAATACTTTTTCTTGCACATACGTACTCATACACAGTTCTATCCATACACATATACATTCAACCACAGACACAATAAACACTGTACGTATTTATAGACATACACATAGAACGCTTCATATATCTAGGTATGTGGTTGGACCCTAATCTATCCTTTGGCCCTCACATCGAAAAACTCTCATCTAAACTTTACCCCAAACTAGGCGCCCTGTACAGAAACAAATCCTGCCTGATCCCCGCGGTAAGAAAGCAGATTGTACAGCAAATGCTTATGCCGGCTATTGATTACGGAGATGTAGTGTACGCAGCCGCCCCGCAAACACATCTTCAGAAACTTACTACATTGTATAACTCATTCTGCCGCTTTGCACTACAATGTAACTACATGACCCACCATTGTGAGATGTTAAAAGAACTAAACTGGCCATCGCTGGAATCTAAACGCACCCTTCACCTTTCCAGCCTGGCGTTTAAGAGCTTTTCTGGGAAGCTGCCACCCTACCTGAATAGACTGCTTCACCCAGCAGCTCCCTCATCCTATAACCTCCGATCCAGGACCAGCACCTTACTTGCAATACCACAATACAAAAAGACAGTGGTTCGATCCTCATTTTCCTACAGAGCACCACAATTATGGAATAACCTCCCAGACACCATCAAATCTTCCACCAGTCTTAAGTCACTCAAGAGCTCCCTATTAACATACCTCAATACAGAATGCACCTGTAAACATGTAACATAGTGACTATATACAGAATGCACCTGTAAACATGTAACATAATGACTATTTCCTACATATTTATTTTCTGTTAATCTGTATATTTGTGTTGTTTTTTAACCCCTTAGTGACCGGGCGGTTTTACACAAATCCGTCTTTTAGTGACCGCTGCTGTTTTTACGTTTCTGCGCTGTTAGTGTTTAGGACAATTTTTCCTCTTACTCGTTTATTCGACCCACACATATTATACACCCTTTTTCCCGCCATTAAATGGACTTTCTAGAAATACCATTATTTCCATCATATCGAATAATTTACTATAAAAAAAAATATGAAATATGAGGAAAAAAATGGTAAAAACACACTTTTTCGTAATTTAATCCCCAAAATCTACAACCACCCAAAAAGACCCCGGCTAAATAGGTTCAAAATTTTGTCCCGAGACTAGAAATACCCAATTTTAACATGCGTTTGCTTTTTAACCCCTTCACTGCTGAGACAGTTCACCTATGTGCGCTGCGCTCATTCTGACCATTTTGTGCTAATTATTTTTAGATGACAGCCTAGGTCCTATTTAATTAAACTCCCCCCAGACAAAAAAAACTTTTAAAAAAAAAAACATTTTTTTATTTTATTTAATTTTTTTATAATTTTTTTTAATTTAATTTTTGTTTTTTAATTTTTTTTTAAAACCAAACCTGGACATGTTTGGTATCATTTGAAAGGCCATGGATCGGGAGATAAAGGGATCCTTAGGATCCCCTTATCTCTACATGGCAGCTAGAGGGTTAACTGGCCCACTGACATCCTCACACATATGGTGAGGTTGTCAGTGGGTGGAGGGGACCTGGAGGCTTGGCTGACATCCAAGATGTCAGCCCCCCTCCAGGTTTGAATCGCGTTTTGGCGCCAATTGGCGCCGAAAAGCGCTCCGGCGGCGAAACTGTTAATGCCATACACCGCTGGAAAGGGGAGGCTCTCCCCTCTCCAGCAGTGCAAACGGCATCTCCCTAGCTTCAATGGTTGGGGAGATAGAGGGCTCCGAAGGAGCCCCCCCTCCCCTCCATTGAAACACATGGGGGCACCTTCTGATGACGTCACCACGCAGCGTGGCGACGTCATCAGCCTCGCCTGCCCATGTAAATCACATGGGCAGGCTTCCTCCCTGCCAGATCGCCGTGGGATCCGACGAGGGAGGTGAGTATCGGGCGGGAGGGGGATTTGGCGCCGCTGACGTACCCTGTACGTCCGCGGGTCTAAGGGAGACCCGAGGACAGGACGTACAGGGTACGTCAGGGGTCATTAAGGGGTTAATATCTTGCATTGTATTACTTTGTATTTCTGTAACTGTAACACTTCAATGTTCTTGAACCCAGGACATACTTGAAAACGAGAGAAATCTCAATGTATCTTTCCTGGTAAAATCCTTTATAAAATAAAATAAAATATACAGACACACGCATACCTATTAATATCATGGAGTAGTCATGGAGGCAGGTGGTCAGCCTTCATCAGGGGGGTACAGGGCTCCCCTTGAGCAACTTGGCCCCATAAGCCTTTGTGTATCCCAGAGCTACTGTGCTGGAGCAATGTGATCAGCACCTTCTTCAGGCACAGATGATGTAACATTCCTTCACCCCAGCTGGCACTCAGTGTGGGCTTCACAAGGCCCAGCTGCAAAGAGACCTGTTTAAACTTTTATTCAGCAAAATGTATTAGGTTAATGTCTGTATTTTTGCATAATACAAAGGGTCTCCCAAGTTCTAGAGCCACCTTTTGCAAGGGACGGGTAGTGTTCTGCCACCATTTATTAAAGGAACACTCTGCGCACAAAGACCACTTAGCTTTTTCCCGTCTGCCTCATTTTCCCAATAATGCTGTTTGAAGCGAAGGAGTTTCCTGCACCCATAGAGCAGGTACCAGCAGGGCCAGTGCTAGGCTATTTTGCGCCCTAGGCAAGACCAGCTACTTGCACCCCCCCCAAATATATTGCCCCAGCTCTCACATGGGTATATTTGCCCACAGCTCTCACATGGATATATTTGCCCCCAAAGTAGTTCACACATGGATATATTGCCCCCAGACTAGCTCACCCATGGATATGTTGCTCCCAGACTAGCTCAACCATGGATATATTGCCCCCAGACTAGCTCAACCATGGATATATTGCCCCCAGACTAGCTCACACATGGATATAATGTCCCCAGACTAGCTCACACATGGATATATTGCCCCGGACTAGCTCACACATGGATATTGTCACGTGGCGTGTGCGGTTCTGGTATGAGCCCAGCAGGCAGCGACACAGAGGGGAGGCCAAACAGGATTCAAGCAATGAATATAACTTTAATTGAACATAAATAGGCCTTGGCAGCAGGCACTAGAAAGAATAGAGGAATTATAAAGTCCAGGGAGAGTTCTTGACTGGAGAGCCTGAGGATTGTGGGCAATGCAGTCCCAGACTGCAGACAGGGCCCACCAAGGATAAGTCTGGACAGCGGACAGTGGTACCTTGCTCAAAAGGTCAGAGACGGAGATGAACTGTAATCCACAGGTGGAGATCGCTGAGAGTCCCTTGCACAGACAGAGATGTATCCAGGAACAACAGGGCAGATGGATGGATGGATACTGGATACACAGGATAAACTGGAGCAGGTTTGCACACATCCAGATGACCTCAGTCAGGGAGAACAATGCAGAACCCCTGCTGGCTGGCTCTCTCTGCCTTTTACGGAGGCTTAATCATGGATGGACCTCAGCTGGAAGTCCAGGGCTAGAAAAGGAAGACCCAGGCTGGATCTCCATGAGCCTGGTCAAGGTGCTGAACCTGGGCAAAACCTGGAATGGAATCCAAGGAAAAAGAGATCCAGGACAAAGTTCTTAGATCCAGGTGTGCAAGACAGGTACAACAGCAGGCACCCGGGGTGGACCGTGACAGTACCCCCCCTGACGGGTGCCCTCCCAGCACTGAGGCTGGACCAGGGGACGGAGCACGGATCACCATCCTCTAATTAGAGTCCTCAGAAGAGATGTCGAAGTGTCTCCAGAGCTCAGAGCAGCACCTGAGCACTGCCACGTGCTCCTCCAGGACTAACACGCCAGAGGGCATCCTGGTGTAGCCCGTAGGGGCAGGTCCTCTTGGGCACCTCTTGCCAGTCCAACTACCCAGATTCTGGTAGTCCTCAAAGACAGCAAGGAGTACAGCCCTGTCAGACTCGGTGTCAGGAAAGTTGTCATGGGCACAACTCGGTGGTGACACTTCAGCTGCTGGGCTCGGTGCAGCAGCGCCCTTGGCACGGCTCAAAGGGGCAGCGCCCTTGGCAAGGTTCGATGGGGCAGCACCCCTGGCAAGGTTCGATGGGGCAGCGGAGACCTGGGTACAGCACGGCTCTCTGGCGACCTGGGTACAGCACGGCTCTGCGGCTGGGCAGTGAGTGACTTGGCATTACGGCGGCGGCGATGGCCCCGTGGCGGTGACAGCTCCGAGGATCCTGCAGGATGCAGGGCAGCGACCTCTGGAGTTTCTGTGGGATGCAGGGCAGCGACCATTGGAGATCCTGCGGGATGCAGGGCAGCGACCTCTGGAGATCCTGCGGGATGCAGGCAGCGAACTCTGGAGATCCTGCGGGATGCAGGGCAGCGACCTCTGGAGATCCTGCAGGATGCAGGGCAGCGACCTCTGGAGATCCTGCGGGATGCAGGGCAGCGACCTCCGGAGATCCTGCGGGATGCAGGGCAGCGACCTCCAGAGATTCTGCGATATGCAGGGCAGCGACCTCCGGAGATTCTGCGACATGCAGGACATCGAACACTGGAAATTCTGCAACGTGCAGGGCAGCGACCTCTGTAATCTGTGTCAAAGCAACCTCCATGGGCATATAAAGCTCCGAATCTGTGGGCAAAGTAGGTTCAATGTCCATGGGTTCCACGTCAGCAGGCTCGGATGGCGGGGTCTCCAAGTAATCAGAGGGAGTCATTTTCTGTACTCTCCACATCAGAGAAGGCTTCCCTAAATTCAGGTCTCTTAGATATGCGTACCGGAGTATGGCGAGACTTGCCAACTTTGGTAGCCTGGCGAGGCCTAGCAGGGGCAGAGACTGGGCAAGGCTTGATAGTAGCTTGGCGAGGGCTGGCAGAGACAGGGTGCTGTCAAGCGCTGGCAATTGGAGTTCTCTTGGACATTGATGGCAAGGACTTAGCAGGTAATGTCTTTTTGCTTTTAGCATGCACAGACACAGGAGGAGCAACCAGCCGAGAAGCAGGAGTAACAGGGTTGACTCTGGTCTGTGATGAGGATGGCTTGGGTGGGCGCACAGGGCAAGAAGATATGAAATGTGAGCCCGCACTACAATAGAAACACAGTCCCAAAGACCTCCTCCTGGAGCGTTCCTCCGCAGACAAGGGTCTCCTGCAGCCAGACATAGAAGTTGAAGAGCGCACCTTAGGTGAGGTGCCCCTTAATCCTTGCAGCACTTTAAGCAACACAGAGTCCAGTTGCTGCAGGAAGTTCTCCACAGCCATTTTCATGGATGCCACCACCACCTATATCACCGCGGACTCGTAATAAGATGGGTTCTGCATTCTGTCACGTGGCGTGTGCGGTTCTGGTATGAGCCCAGCAGGTGGTGACACAGAGGGGAGGCCAAACAGGGTTCAAGCAATGAATATAACTTTAATTGAACATAAATAGGCCTTGGCAGCAGGCACTAGAAAGAATAGAGGAATTATAAAGTCCAGGGAGAGTTCTTGACTGGAGAGCCTCAGGATTGTGGGCAATGCAGTCCCAGACTGCAGACAGGGCCCACCAAGGATAAGTCTGGACAGCGGACAGTGGTACCTTGATCAAAAGGTCAGAGACGAAGATGAACTGTAATCCACAGGTGGAGATCGCTGAGAGTCCCTTGCACAGACAGAGATGTATCCAGGAACAACACGGCAGATGGATGGATGGATGGATACTGGATAATGGATACACAGGATAAGCTGGAGCAGGTTTGCACACATCCAGATGACCTCAGTCAGGGAGAACAATGCAGAACCCCTGCTGGTTGGCTCTCTCTGCCTTTTATGGAGGCTTAATCATGGATGGACCTCAGCTGGAAGTCCAGGGCTAGAAAAGGAAGACCCAGGCTGGATCTCCATGAGCCTGGTCAAGGTGCTGAACCTGGGCAAAACCTGGAATGGAATCCAAGAAAGAAGATATCCAGGACAACGTTCTTAGATCCAGGTGTGCAAGACAGGTACAACAGCAGGCACCTGGGGTGGACCGTGACAGATATATTGCCCCCAGACTAGCTCACACATGGATATATTGCCCCCAGACCAGCTCACACATGGATATATGCCCCCAGACCAGCTCACACATGGATATATGCCCCCAAACCAGCTCACACGTGGATATATTGCCCCAGACCAGCTCATACATGGTTATATTTGCCCCAGACCAGCTCACACATGGATATATTGCCCCAGACTAGCTCACACATGGATATATGCCCCCAGACCAGCTCACACATGGATATATTTCCCCCGGACCAGCTCACACAAGGATATATGCCCCCAGACCAGCTCACACATGGATATATGCCCCCAGACCAGCTCTCACATGGATATACTGCCCCCGGACTAGCTCTCACATGGATATATTGCCCCCAGACCAGCTCACACATGGATATATGATGGCAACCAATGGATTGGTTCTGCACACCCCAATCCATTCTGAGTGAGCTCTGAGTGATATGTAACTTGTGTTTCTAAGGTAGCTGCAGGGACTTCTGCATTTCAGAAGCCCTAAGCTGAAGGGGAGGAGAAGCCCTGAGCTGAAGGGGAGGAGAAGCCCAGCACTGAGGGAGAAAAGGTGAGTATATACACCTAAAATTAAAAAAATAAACAAGTGGGGAGATGTTAGCAGAATCTGCCCAATTATTTAAAGGGTTTAAAGGGGAGACGGGTAAATTTTATTAACGTGTCCCTTTAAGCATATGTGATCAATGTAATAAAAAACAATATTCCTATTCATATTTGCCAAGGCATGCAAGTTAGATCTCTGTATTCTGTTGTTGTTTTCCATCATGTAAGGACCCTCCGCCTCGCCAGGTTTGACAGATATCTGAAGCACAGCACAGGTGATATAATTTGCTGCTCAGTGATTGCAGGATTCAGTCTGCTTTTCCCCAAGGTGATCTGCAAAATCTGGCCTGGTTGAGGGTCCCGAGGACAGGTTTGGGAAACACTGATGTAAGGCATTGCGCAGCACTATGCTAGCAGAGATAAATAAAGGCAATCACACACAGATTTTGTTCTTCAAATATCTGGTATTCTTTAGTTAGATCAGCTCTTTATAGAAAATAGTACATACAGAAAAATCTCACATTTACAAGCCAAGAGAATTTTCTCAACGTCACAGATAATTACCATAGTTGAACCCTCAAATCCTATTTTACCATATATGGTTTATACACAGTACAAAGAGATATATTTTGTCTTCTTCTGCCCAGCAACAAGAATGGGCGAAGGTGGGGGGTCTGTCTGGACAGCAGCTTGGCTGTAGTTTCAAGAGGATATTGCGAGCAAGCATTTTAAACTGAGCTAAAGGGGGCATGTTAACTAAGGGAAGCTTTCATATGTGCTTAAGATACATGGAATTAAAAGATAATTAATTTACAATCATGATGGCTATAGTGTGCCCCTAATTCCATCACAAAAATTTATGTTTTTTCAAAAAACAAAATCAGTTGTATTAAAATGGGCAAAATCTAAATTGAGAATAAATATCAGCCGGTGTTTCAGAAAAGAGCATTAGAACATTTTGTTGAGCAGCCTTATTGTAACTTATTTGATGAATCAAGAAATTGTATTACAAATATACATGTAACAATTTTAACAGAAAGTTCCAGATGGTGAGATTGTACAAGAACATCTGCTTGTGTAAAGACACACTGCATTATCTATAATGTAGTCATGAATGTACAAGATGACTGATCAGACCAGTCAGTCCTTGTTACAGGTGTATTTTTGCCTTTTAGTCTGGTTCTGCACTCCCGTCAATCACAAACTTCACCAGACATGGAGGACTGCCTGACAAATTTTATTAGTATCCAGCTATAGCGAGGAAAGGCAATTATGTTCAGCTCTGAATTTAAAAAGTGAAGGAAATAGAAACCTGGATTATATCCACATAATTCAACCTGTAAACTTAGTTCAATGTGACTCTGAAACATTTGTAATTCTCACTTCATTTTTACTTAACCTTTATAACCATTTGTGATTTATATATACACTTGATTCTTATTGAAACTGAAAGGGATATACAGGTGGAGCGCCCTTATCCAGAATACACACATTCTCAGGTCAGCCAAACCTACACGTGGGTCTTTCCCTTGCACAATACACTTGATGATGCTTTTTAAGTAGCAACTTATTGACAACAATAAATAGGATTTCATAGATTTCTTTACCCAGGGCTTTTTTTCAGGAGGTACTCGGGGGTACGCAGTACCGGCACCTCACCACTCAGTACCGGCACCTCACCACCAGCCAGAACTAACAGGAGAGAGCAGGATGCTCCTCCCTCCTCCTGCAGTGGCAGGCAGAGAATCAGAAGCGCTCGGCAGCTCATATTGCTTCGGAACGCTTCCGATTGTCAGTGTATGTAGGGACTGATAACCCCCCTCCCCAGTAAGTGATAAGGGAGGGCTGCTCCCCCCTCTCTCTGCAGTGGCTGAAACTTTGAACAGCATGGGGAGGGGGTGCAGCATGTTTACACACAACTGCCAGAGCTGCGGATTGTCAGGCAAGTGGTGTGCTCAGAGGAGCTGGCACTGTAAGGTGGTAGTGAGTTTTATTGCTGTGAAGCTCATACACACTGCATTACTGTGAGTGTCATTGCTGTGGAGCCCATACACACTGCACATTACTGTGAGTGTCATTGCTGTGGAGCCCATAAACACTGCGCATTACTGTGAGTGTCATTGCTGTTGTGGAGCCCATACACACTGCGCATTACTGTGAGTGTCATTGCTGTGGAGCCCATACACACTGTGCATTACTGTGAGTTTTATTGCTGTGGAGTTCATACATACTCAGTAAAACTCTGAGTTTCATTGCTGTGGTGCTCACAAATGCTAGGGGATTATCCACTCAAACCAGCTAACTACCCTGCAATACAGATTTTTCTTGCAACAGAGGCACTTAGTGGATAACCCCCATAGGGTTACATCAGTAGTTGTAGTTCATTCCAAATTAAAAAATTTGGTTCCCTTTTATAGTGTCTTCCTTTGAGTGAGCTACAACTATTGTTTAAGAGGACATGAAAATAGTTTTTCCCCGGGCGTGAGAGTACCCCCACCTATTTTTCCAGAAAAAAAGCACTGTCCTTAACCCTTTCACTACCAAAGTTGAGTTAACTCAATTTTGCATTGTAATACATTGAAAAGCAATCACTGACATATCAAACCCCAATTTGCATATCTCTTTAAGGCAGGATTAGTGCCCCCTGTGGAGAAATGAAATATACTAAGAGAACTCACTCCTGTCCCTCTGTAATACTGGAAAACAAGTTGCAAAGAACAACCCCAATCCTAAATGACAAAAGTTCAAAAACTTTACTGCTGCATTACAACAGCCAGGGAGAGGGCTGAATACAGGGAGAGCGCTGGAGCCACTCACTGCTGTACAGGGATAAGATTCGGAGGGTTATAATGAGTGAAAATCCCTGTACAGTACAGATACAAGGTGTTACTGTAATTTCCATACACAGGCATTATGCCACATACAGATATTATTTTTATATTCTATTGGTATTTTTTGGAAGCTGCAATAATAATAATCTCCTTATGATCACTACAAACCCCCATAAGCAGGAGATCTGACCATTTTATTATCTGTCTGCATCACATTTACTGTATTTGGTACAAAGGTAATTTCTGCTTGTATGTTAGTAATGCAAAGTAAACCCCCTGTGACAATGTGCGAGATAGGACACCATCTAGAGTTCAGAATCTTTCATGCCAGCAATAATTCTATAAAGAATAAACGAATACACAAAAATTAAAAATGAGCAAATTTATTTTAGTTTAATTTTTTTAGCTATCTCAGAACACTTTTTGTGAAAATTTTCTATCTTACTCTATATTTAATTGTTAACTTCACACCCCACGTTTGAAATAAATCTTCTGATACTTTTTTTCAACAAAAAGTGCTTGGTAGGGAAGGGGTTAAAAACCCAAAAAATTTTGAAAGATGAAATTTATAAATGACATATGCAAAAGTGCAATATTGCCATTATCTTTGATTCTCCATCAATGTGGTCATACTATATATTTTATTGCCGTTTATAGATGCTTCATGTTTTTGATCTTGACTACAGATATTATTATTTGATATAATCATTTTAGCAAACAGTTTTCTAAACATGTGTTTTATTTTTTTTCAACCCTCCTATTTCCATCATCCTTAATGACAGTTTTTGGAGTAAGCAAAAAAATATGTCTTCTCTGACACAAGGTCATTAAAAATAAGATGAGAAAAAAATCCTAATGTCAACACATCAGCAGTCAGCAACGTTTCAGGGTAAAGGTCATATTTTTTTCATATATTTTATTATGAAAGGCCGTTTCATACTTTATTGCCAGGATCCCTAGTATGAATTAATTTAGTTAGCATTCTTTTATACTCATGGGTTTTTATGCTAAAATCTACAATATTTTTTATAAATTATTGAATTAAAAACACAAGACTTTTGTGCTGAGTCAATATTTTCTTGGAATTATGTTACTGAAAACCAAAAAACGTGCATTTTAGCTAATATGTATTTTGTGTTCCCACACATCGTGATGGGGTTACAAAACATGTCTTTTAAAACAACTAAAAACTAAAAAATACAAAAAGATGTTCTAAAAAAAGGAAATAAATGAAAATGCTTTTTGCTGAAAATGAGAAGAATTATTATTTTTTTAACCCCATAGTGACCAGGCAGTTTTACCATTGTCTGTGCGAAAATACCCACTGCTGTTTTGACACTTCTGCGCTGTTTGTGTTTAGGTCTAATTTTCCTCTTGCTCATTTATGGAACCTACATATATTATATACCGTTTTTCTCGGACTTTTTAAAGATACCATTATTTTCATTTTCATCATATCGTATAATTTACTATAAAAAATTTATGAAATATGAAAAAAAACACACTTTTTTGAACTTTGACCCCCAAAATCTACAACTGCCAAAAAAGACCCCAGCTAAATAGTTTCTAAATTTCGCCCTGAAATTAGAACTACCCAATGTTTACAAGTTTTTGCTTTTTAAACCCTTCACTGTTGAGCCATTTCACCTCTGTGTGCTGGGATAATTTTTACCGTTGTGTGCTCAGCATTATTATTATTATATTAGTATTATTATACTTTATTTATATAGCGCCAGCATATTCCACAGCACTGAACAATGGGCACAATATAGACAGGGTTATAATACACTGAGACTAAACAACATTTGATAAACCGGTACAGGAGGAAACGAGGGCTCTATTCCCGTGGGAACTCACAATCTAGAAGGGTTGGGGGTGGAAACAGGAGGAGGGGGCTGCAAGGTGAGAGTGATGGACTGCAAGGTGGGAGTGATGGACTGGTTGGGGCAGTGAGGTGTATCAGCGAGTCGGGTGGTAGGTTTCCCTAAATAGGAATGTCTTAAGCAGGGCCGGCCCAAGACATTGTGCTGCCTGGAGCGAAGGATGAAATTCTGCCCCCCCAAAAAAAACACGCAGTGTGTATGAGCGTATCACAGTGCGCCACAGCAATAAAATTCAAACACTCATACACACCGTACATTAGAATTTTATTGCTGTGGAGCTCTGTGATACAGTAATGTGAGGTGTATATAACTGAGCCCAGTGTCACATACCCAGCAGAGCCCAGCGTCACATACCCAGCAGAGCCCAGCGTCACATACCCAGCAGTGCCCAGCGTCGCATACCCAGCAGAGCCCAGCGTCACATACCCAGCAGTGCCCAGCGTCACATACCCAGCAGAGCCCAGCGTCACATGCCCAGCAGTGCCCAGCGTTGCATACCCAGCCGGGACCTGGCAAGGAGAGAAATTGTCGCGGCAGTCTGGAGGAACCCCTCACACACGCACTACAGTAATCCCGCGCTTCCATTCTAGACCCGGCTGGCCAGCTATGCCAGGAAATGGAAGTGCAGGATTACGGCGCTCGTGTGGGTGGATCCTCGTCAGACTGCTGGGCTCCATTTACTGTTCAGCGGCCCGCAAAACTAGATACCGCCGCCCAGTGTTTTTTTTCTGGATACTCTCACGCCCAGGGAAAAACTGATTATTATGATGATTTTTCGTGTCCTAATAAATACTCCTTTATTCACACTGGATATATTGCCCCCAGTTCACACATGGATATATTGCCCCATGCCAGCTCACATGGGTATATTGCCCCAGTTCACACATGGGTATATTGCCCCAGCTCACACATGGGTATATTGCTCCAGCTCATACATGGATATATTTGCCCTCATGGATATATTTGCCCCCAGGCTCACACAAGGATATATTTGCCCCCAGGCTCACACATGGATATATTTGCCCCCAGCTCAATCATGGATATATTTGCCCCCAGCTCACTCATGGATATATTTGCTCCCAGGCTCACTCATGGATAGATTGCCCCCAGGCTCACCTCTGCCAGGCCCAGGCTCCGTGTGGCCGCCACGTACCGTTCCCTCGAGCGGCAGCCTGCATGAGTATCTGCCGCTCGCCTGGGATCCATCCTCCAGCCTGCCGCGATCTCGCAAGATCGCGGAGTTCACGTGATATCGTTCGCAGCAGGCTGGAGGATGGATCTCAGGAAAGCGGCAGATACTCATGCAGGCTGCCGCTCGTTGAAGGAACGAACACGGCGGCCGCACGATCTGCCGCTGCGCCGGTAAAAAAAATAGTGCAGTGCAGCAGCGGCGCCGGTGGCTGAAATTTGCCGCCCCTGAATTTCTGCCTGCTGGCGCCGCTGCTCCACTCTGCACCATTGTCGGGCCGGCCCTGGTCTTTAGGGGAAAGTCTGACCGTACAAGGGAGAGCATTCCAGAGGATGGGGGCTGCGCGTGAGAAATCCTGCAGTCTATCATGGGAAGAGGTGATGCGGGGAGAAGCTAGGCGCAGGTCACTGTTTGATTTAAGGCTGGCGGCACACAAACACACTTATGCTTTCGTGCGCCCGCACTTTCATGTATCTGTGCCATTTTTGTGCCGTTTTGACGGCTAGGGCTAACCACCGGACGTGAAAAAGACCTCCCCGTCAAAAAGCTAGACAGACGTTGACGGGGATACAAAGCACGATACTCCATAGGACTATCGTGCTTTGTACGCTGAGCACAAGGAGTGGAAGGAACGTCCACTCTCATGGACATTCCTTCCTCTCTGAGAAAGGCCCGTGTGCCGCCAGCCTTAGGGAGCAGGCTGGGGTGTATTTGGTGATTAGTGAGGATAGACAGTCATCATGTTTAAACTTGATTTGAAGTCCTGTTTTACTATACTACTCAAACAAAAAATTAAGAAAAAAACACTTATTTTTTTATTTATTTAGTTTTATTTTTTCACCAAACATGGTCATGTTTTGTTTCATTGGAAAGGTGATGCTCTAGTTGTCACTAATCGGGAGATACGGGGGCAAAGGACCCCCCTGTCTCCACCACTGGTCAGCTAGGGGTTAATTGGGCAACTGATGTAATTGTGCATATCTACGACGACATCAGGGGGCTGAGGAAGGCCCCGAAGGCTTGGCTGATATCCAAGATGTAAGCCACGTCCTGGAAAAGTCCGCAATCAAATAAAGGGTTATTCAGAGAGCACTGAAATGTCACTGACATTTCAGTGCTTTCCTGTTTGCCGCGCTTCGAGTTCGATTTGTCAACCCTGCGGTGATTTCAGCGCTCACTGCAGGGTCCTCGAAGTGTGGTGACTCTACCTGCTGAACGCATCCAAAAACCCACCGCAAAACCGCCAAATGAATCTAATTAAAACTGCTGAAACAATCCAATAAACTGCCAAATGCATCCAATGATCTGCTGAACAGCCCACTGAATCAATCCGAAAAAAGCTGAAGAGACGCCGAACAGACTGCTGACCAGCGCCGGAAAAAGCCGACCAGTCGCCGAACAGTGCTTAAAAAAAAAAGTAACTTTTAAAATGCATTTTGAAAAAGCTACTGCATGAAAATGCTTGGAAATAATATATAAGGCCCCATGAATAACAAAAAAAAGGTCGGTTACAGAATAAAAAAAAATGCCATGTAAAAAAGAAAATCGGAATTAAAAATTTAGCTGAAAAAAATGGAAAAAAAAGGCCTAAAAAATTATAAAAAATAAATAAAGAGACTTTTTGCTGCAAACAAAAAGAATGAGCGGCTGAAAAAATATTTTAGAAAAACAAGGAATATTTTTTACATTGAAAACTATGGGATTCGCCATTTAAACCTGTCGAATGAAACCACCGGAAAGCAGGGGATTTCACTGACATATTGGTGCTGTTCGGTGTCTCTGAATAGAATAGCCATTGCTTCTCTATGGGGATTTCACTGCCGCCAAAGGTAACCATATTTCACTGGCAAGTCACCAATATTTGGCGAACTGCCTGCTTTCTGAATAGCCGAATGGCCACGAAATTGCACCGCATAGGGAAAGTCACCATTCGGTGCAATTTCGTGGCCAATTTGGTGCTCTCTGAATAACCCCTTAAATGTCTCTAGTGAATAGCACTTCTAGTGAAATTTGAGATTTTATCTCCTTTCATGGCATGTGCCTATTCTTCTCCGAAACTGGTGAAAAAGAGTTAAAAAAACTAAATAAGAAACGATACATAATAAAACAATGTCTACAGCAGTAGCACCTAATGTGTCCAAGAGGCATCTTATCTGGTGAGGATAACCTAGGTATAATCTTGTATTCACTGGGTTTTCGAGAACATAAATGTGTATTTCGTGCTGAATTTTCTAAGCATAAATTTGTAATTAATAAATGTCCCGAGGGCACACCCTGCGTGAAACGGGCTCGACTAACCACAAACCACTGTATAAAAATTCCACATAAAGGCAATTGTAACCAAGTGAACCATGATTTTCTGACAGGTGCTGAGAAATGACTGTTATTGATGTAATACTGACTTCCACAGTCTGCAAGTCAAGCTCGCTGCTGTTTGTATTCCACCGTAGGAGTTTTTCTAAGGCTCAGATATATTTGCTTATCACTTAATTGACTAACTCAAATATTCATCACACACTGTGAAATGTGCAGTTCTGAAGCAGTTTTTCCCCTGGATGAAAGCAGATCTAGAATTCACTTCTAAACAGTCCATGGCATAAGTACGTGTTCACTTCTGGCCTCTGTATATTTGATCAATAGATTTATGCATTGGAGAAAAAATTCAGATGAACCGAATTTACAGCCGACACCGTGACATTCTTTTATTTCCCTTTTTTCTTTTCCTTTATATTACTTTGTGGTGCCGTTGCCTGCAATATTAATTTAATGTAAGTATAATTTATTTTAATATATATCTAATATATATATATACAGTATATTACGAGTATAGCAGTACGCAGTGATACCTTTTTATTGGACTAACGATACATTTAAAAGACAAGCTTTCGAGAGTATTCCTCTCTTCCTCAGGTCTGGATGCTTACTGATCAGTTCCTAGAATTGAACATTAGGACATTAAGGGTCACATGGGTGGGGGGATTAGATGTCGTAAAAAGTGAGAGTCAAATGGTATGTACAAAATGGGAAAATAAACACATATAGGATCTTGGGCCCATAATAAAACACCAGAGATAAAATCATACAACCTAGAATGTTTTATTAGGGG
Source organism: Leptobrachium leishanense (assembly GCA_009667805.1). Classification (NCBI taxonomy): domain Eukaryota; kingdom Metazoa; phylum Chordata; class Amphibia; order Anura; family Megophryidae; genus Leptobrachium; species Leptobrachium leishanense. The sequence goes on along the minus strand of CM019064.1, from coordinate 455,109,065 downwards.
CCCAAGATCTCTCATGTGTTTATTTTCCCATTTTGTACATACCATTTGACTCTCAAAGGGTAATTCAAAGAGATCCGAATTGCTTGAGAAAGGTAACCGAACGCTGAAAATCAGCGTTCGGTTACCTTTCTTGGCCATTCGGCTATCCAGAGAGCAGACAATTCACCAAATCCTGGCGAATTGCCTGCACATACGATGCCTGTTCAAGGGCAGTGAAATCCCCATAGAGAAGCAATGCTTCGGCTATTCAGAGAACACAAACCAGCAGTGAAAGGTTCCCGAAATGCCCTGCCATTCGGTGGTTAAAAAAAGGCAGATTTATTCAGGCGAATCCCATAGGCTTCAATGTTAAAAATATTCCTGTTTTAATTCAATATCTAATAAACCATTCATTATGAAATTCTACAGTAAAGAGTCTCGATATTTATAGATTTTTTAGGATATTTTAAGCATTGTTCTGGATTTTTTTGGTTTTTTAAAAGTCCGATTTTTTTAAAAAGTTTTAAACTTTACTTATTTTTTATGTAACATCCCTTTTTATTATCATTCATTGGACCTTATATGTAAATTTCAGACATTTTCACTCAGTAGTTGATTTGCAAACAGTGTTTCACTTGTAGCGATGGTTTTAATTCCCTGTCGTGGTAGTACTTATTTTTGGCCACTGGAGGGAGACAAGCGCGATGTGAGACACTGAACATTGCATTGGGACTACGTTTTCCAGCATGCTTTGCGGTAAATACAGGAAGTGGGTGGGGGAGAGACGCTTACATCCTGAGCCTCGTGGAGAGAGCTGGCAGAGCACGCCAGGGAGTAAGAGAAGCAAGACACAGTGCTGCAGAACGTGAGAGTGACCAGGCCGGAGCGCAGCTGGGGCCTGACAGAGATAACGACCGGGTTATTCAGCCGTACAAGAGGAAGACCCAGTGATTCACCAGAATACCCACGCTGATATCGAGTGAGCTGGAGGACCCCGAGTTAGGAGCACCGCATATCGATCTGACAGGGAGTGCAGGCGGTGAGCTGGACATCTTGCGGCAGCTAAAGGAAAGCAAGACAGCGGATCCAGTAACCCATAGAATCCCAGTCAAAAATCGAGCGGAGAGACATCCTGGGTCAAGCGGAGCACCAACTATCTGGCGGATGGGTGAGAGGCCTTCCAGGCCGTTGTGAAAATAGAAAAGCACGCTGCTGTTTGTTTCAAAAAACCCACAGGGCCCCAACTTGACTAGTCGAAGATACCTCATAAATAATTCACTGGCCAGTTGAATATTGTACCCGGGTACCATCACACACACACACCTACATTCTTTGGGACATAACCTGTACGGGACTCCCTCCCCAACCACAAAGGGGGTTAAAGATATATTTTTCCCTTTTCCGCTGCGCGTTTCTCGAATTACGAAGCCTTGTATTTCTTTTCCGCTACGCGTTTCCCGCATTACGACGTACTGTAAATATATATACGTATACCGTGTTATTCATTATATGCCATTTATTCTAGTAAGCTATATAATTTATAAAATCCACGACGGTGCTGGAGTATATTTATTCCCTGGTGCGGGGAGACTGACCCGAGGTTCAAATTCAGCGGCTCCTCCGGGAGTGAGCGCTACACACTTTTAAAACATTCAAACAAACTGTTTTGCTAATTTATTCACTCCACTCTTCTGCGGTGTTGGCTTATTCCGGCGGCTTCGCTGCATGTGATCGGCTTCTGCTCGGGTTTTTCCGTGGTTTTTGGCGGGTTAATGCAGATGTTTTTGTGGCTTTTCGGTGTGCATTCGCTGGGTTTTGCGGTGAGTTTTCGTCGGGTTTGCGGCAGCCTTTTCCTGCAATTCGGGGACCCTGTGGTGCTTGCTGAATACACCGCAGGGTCACCGAAATGGGATCGGCAAAACGAACCAAATTGAAGAGAGTGAAAAGTCACCGAACGTGCGGTGTCTTTTCGAATCTCTTTGAATTACCCTGTCACTTTTTACGACATCTAATCCCCCCACCCATGTGACCCTTAATGTCCTAATGTTCAATTCTAAGAACTGATCAGTAAGCATCCAGACCTGAGGAAGAGAGGAATACTCTGGAAAGCTTGCCTTTTAAATGTAACGTTAGTCCAATAAAAAAAGGTATCACTGCGTACTGCTATACTTGTGATTTTGGCATCTGGACTAACACAGCTTATCAAATTTATATATATATCTATATACAAAACAGAAAAAGGTTGCACTCAACCTCAAAACTAAGCGGGTTCCTCTAAGACATCAAATACAAAACGCCAAGAAAGAGCACTCCATATAATTGACCACCTTCTTCCATCATTTTCTGTGAAAAAACACAGTTTTAAAAATGTTCAAAAAACTGACTGAGGTAAAATGATGGGGATTCAGTTCACAAAGTTATGATCATAATTTGCTTAAGCCTGCCACAGTCGCCAACGTACCCCATCTTTGACAGGTCCTATCTAACTGGACCGAGCCTGCACTTACAGGATCAACTCATCCTGGAGCTCGAGACCTTTATACGCTGCCATGGCCAGAGAAACCTGACTAGCTGAAATTTACATATATGGTCCTATGAATGATAATAAAAAGGTCTGTTACAGTAATAAAGATTAAAAAATAAAACCGCAAAAAACTGTTGCCAAAAAAATCCCAAAAAATGCCTAAAAGATCCTAAAAAATTTATAAATAAAGAGACTTCTTACTGCAGAATATAATAATAAATGGTTTATTAGATATTGAATTAAAATAGGAATATTTTTAACATTGAAGCCTATGGGATTCTCCTGAATAAACCTGTCGAATGAAACAACTGAACAGCAGGGAATTTTGGCAACTTTTCCCTGCTGTTTTGTGTTCTCTGAATAGACGAAGCATTGCTTCTCTATGGGGATTTCACTGCCCTTGAACAGCACTGAACAGGCACCGTATGTGCAGGCTATTCGCCAACATTTGGCAAACTGCCTGCTCTCAGAATAGTCGCATGGCCAGGAAGGGTAACCGTACGCTGAATTTCACTGTTCAGTTACCTTTCGGGGCCAGATCTCTTTGAATAACCCTGAGTATCTTTAAAGCAGCAAATGTGATCTATCTCTTCTAGTTCCTCTTCTTCTTTCTCTAGGGGAGGCGGTCTGGATTGATCCTCACCTCTTCTTCTGGGGGTTGTTGTCTGGGGCAGTCCTCTCCTCTTCATCCTGAGCTAGCATAGCGGCTCCAATTAGGCCAAATAGGCTGTTGTCTAAGGCCTCGCTCAGACAGGGACCTCATATGATGCCCTGGCATGGTTTCTAGTGACCACTCACTGCGTTCTCGTCGACTTTCAGTTGTTCTTGATCCCCTGGTTTGGCTTCTGGCTAAGCATTCTCTGTTCTGTGATTTCTGCGCCTGTCCCTGTTTGGTTTATATTGATTCTGTGTACTGACCCTGGCTGTGGTATCTGGATTTTAGTTTTGCTCTATATTCCCTGTATGGTTATATATATTACAGTCAGGTCCAGAAATATTGGGACATCGACACAATTCTAACATCTTTGGCTCTATACACCACCACAATGGACTTGGAATGAAACAAACACAATGTGCTTTAACTGCAGACTGTCAGCTTTAATTTGAGGGTATGTAAATCCAACTCAGGTGTAGGATTTACAGCAGTTTGCAGATGTGCCTCCCACTTGTTAAGGGACCAAAAGTAATGGGACAGAATAATAATCATAAATCAAACTTTCCCTTCTTAATACTAGGTTGCAAATCCTTTGCAGTCAATCACAGCCTGAAGTCTGGAACGCAGAGACATCAGCAGACGCTGGGGTTCATCCCTGTGATGCTCTGGCAGGGCTCTACTGCAACAGTCTTCAGTTCCTGCTTGTTCTTGGGACATTTTCCCTTCAGTTTTGTCTTCAGCAAGTGAAATGCATGCTCAATGGGATTTAGGTCAGGTGATTGACTTGGCCATTGCATAACATTCCACTTCTGTCCCTTCAAAAACTTTTTGGTTGCTTTTGCAGTATGCTTTGGGTCATTGTCCATCTGCACTGTGAAGCGCCGTCCAATGAGTTCTGCAGCATTTGGCTGAATGTGAGCAGATAATATTGCCCGAAACACTTCAGAATTTATCCTGCTGCTTTTGTCAGCAGTCACATCATCAATAAATACAAGAGAACCAGTTCCATTGGCAGCCTTACATGCCCATGCCATGACACTACCACTACCATGCTTCAATGATGATGTGGTATGCTTAGGATCACGATCAGTTCCTTTCCTTCTCCCATACTCTTCTCTTCCCATCACTCTGGTACAAGTTGATCTTGGTCTCATCTGTCCATAGGATCTTGTTCCAGAACTGTGAAGGCTTTGTTAGGTGTTGTTTGGCAAACTCTAATCCGGCCTTCCTGTTTTTGAGGCTCACCAATGGTTTACATCTTGTGGTGAACCCTCTGTATTCACTCTGGTGAAGTCTTCTCTTGATTGTTGACTTTGACACACATACACCTACCTCCTGGAGAGTGTTCTTGATCTGGCCAACTGTTGTGAAGGGTGTTTTCTTCACCAGGGAAAGAATTCTTCGGTCATCCACCACAGTTGTTTTCCGTGGTCTCCCGGGTCTTTTGGTGTTGCTGAGCTCACCGGTGCGTTCCTTCTTTTTGAGAATGTTCCAAACAGTTGCTTTGGCCACGCCTAATGATCTTGCTATCTCTCTGATGGGTTTGTTTTGTTTCTTCAGCCTAATGATGGCTTGCTTCACTGATTGTGACAGCTCTTTGGATCTCATCTTGAGAGTTGACAGCAACAGATTCCAAATGCAAATAGCACACTTGAAATTAACTCTGGGCCTTTTATCTGCACAGTGTAATTGGGGCAATGAGGGAATATCACACACATGGCCATGGAACAGCTGAGAAGCCAATTGTCCCATTACTTTTAGTCCCTTAACAAGTGGGAGGCACAGCAGTTTTCAGATGTGCCTCTCACTTGTTAAGTCCTACACCGTTCACCTGAGTTGGATGTTCATACCCTCAAATTAAAGCTGACAGACTGCAGTTAAAGCACATTGTGTTTGTTTCATTCCAACTCCATTGTGGTGGTGCACAGAGCCAAAGATGTTAAAATTGTGTCAATGTCCCAATAGTTCTGGACCTGACTGTATAATGAATCCGCGTACTGAGACGACCTCTGGCTTTTTGTTTATTCTGCGTTCCCTCTTGTCCCTGTGGGTTCAGTACATCTATCAGGGTTATTCAGAGAGCGGTGAAAAGCAGGAGAATGGCTGGAGAATGGAAAATTCTAGGTCAAAATAGCCGATTTGGAAAGTGAGATAAATGGGAGAATTTTTCTGGTCTGGCTATTTTGACCTAGAATTTTCCATTCTACAATCATTCTCCTGCTTTTCACCTCTCTCTGAATAAGCCTGTATGTATTGTTCATATTGTTGTGGAAATTTTATTATGTGGAAATTATAATCTAGGATGTGTGTTTTTTATAAATTGTCATCTGTCTCCCTGTGTGAGGATTAAACGGAGAAACGCTCTAGCAGAGTGTACTTGGGTTTAATCCAACCAGCGACAAGACCGTCAGTATGAAAACCTTCTTTTGGGTTTAGAGACGACATATCTGCTTTTAAGACATTTAAGCCTTGTCTGTACACTCGTACCGTGTACTGACAATAACTGTAATGTCTCCGCAGATATGTCTCAAAATCTATAAGAACAAGTAGACTGATCTTCACTAGAAGCTGATCACTTTGAGCAGTATCTGAATGGGGTCCATACTGACAGTGATGGGGGATGGTCGGACAAACATGGCTGACGGGGACCATGGACATGACTCAGGGATGAGTCATGTACAGGGGGCCGGTCGGTCATTCTAGTCCACTCCCCTGTCCTCTTGATATGTAAATGTATTACTGGGCTAACTGGTTCCTGTTGTAAAGCCAGTTAGCCACTGGGCGTTGTCCTATTGTCTAATAAATTAAGCGGACCAGGGGCTCTCTTGGGGCTCTTGGTCAGATGAACTCCAGCTAGAAGCAGAGTGTCTGTCTGATTCATTCTGGGATAGAGAAGTACTTCACCCCTTATACAGAAAGAACTGAATATAGCGTGTTTTTCATAGCCACGGATTTGTTTGTACTGGGCGCACTTTAATACTGAAGTGTACCTTTTAGTGCACCAGGACTTTGTGCCCAAAGACCAAACTTTCCATAACAATTGGCAAGCCTTGTATTTAAGGAGCCGACGCAGTCTCCAGAGCAGCTTGCCAAAGGAGGGAGATTGGATTCTTGGTTGTGGACAACCAGAAAAAGCTGGCAAAGTTGGTAAGACTTTATGTTCAGTTTTTGAAATTTCTGTTGTCCTAGAACCAGCATTTGGTCTCTCTGCAAGCTGTTGCTGTAATCTGCGCTTAGCAAAATAATCTCTTTTTGCTGTTTCACTCTTTGTGTATAAGGACAGGGGATTAATATCTGTACATAGAGGGATAGGGGTATTGGCTGGGGATAGAGTCTATATTTTGCAAATCCCTGGTCAATACAGCCAAGAGGGTCTTTGTACGGGGTTTATGTATGGAGTTTGCTGGATGTTTTAAAAGTGTGGCTGGGTTATTTTCATAGTGCTGGTCACCGTGTGAAATAACGTTTAGTGTGTAAGTTTTGGTGGATCTGAAGTTGATTGTGACGTGTGGGGTGATAATTACAGGGTATCGTTTTTGTTGTAACTTCTGTTTGTGTGTAACTTTTTATGTTTGTAAGAGGTGGTTTTGGTTTGTAAAGGCAGCATTTCCTTCATTAGCATTTGCACAGGAGAGACCGCAAGTGAAGAATTTTTATGCTGCTTGCTCCAATTTTCAGGGGTAGGGCACAGGGAATAGAGAAACTGTTTTGTTTAATTTGGGTTTTTATTGCTGGATTTTGGAGACACCATTTTGTCATCCTTTGTGTGAGACCATGTGCTGAGCCACCATTTTGTTGAAGCCCAGCCACCTTTTTGTTGAAGCCCAACCACCTTTTTGTTGAAGCCCAACCACCTTTTTGTTGAAGCCCAACCACAATTTTGTTGAAGCCCAACCACCATTGTGTTTGCAGTTAAATTTTTGTTTGTTTCCTAGGTTTAACTATTTTTGTATTTTTATACAGAAAGCAGATTTCAGTAAAGCAGTTGCAGTTTTTGTACTGAATTTTGAGTTTAAGTGAAATCTTTACTTTGTACTGAGTTTCGTTAGATAGCAAGACCAATTTTAACTGAGTTTTTGTACCTTTAGTGGTGATTTTATTTTTTATTGGTTTTGCGGTAGAAAAAGAAAAGATTTGGTTTTAAAACTTTCTTTTTATATTTACTTTCCATAGGCAGATTGTGCAAGCGAGAATAACACGGTTTTATTGGTTTATAGTTGCTTTGCGCAGCGAGTAGTTTATTTCAGTTTTAAGTTCAGACGGTTTGTTAGTTTCATTTGGTGACAGTGATTCAGGTGTTGCACTGAGACATCGTACAACTAGCAAATAGACAGAGGAAGGCTATCCCCATTTAACTTCTGTATTGAGAGAAGTCACATTGTTCTGTAGAGAAAGAGGATAGTCATTGTGCTGTGCGGTTAAGTCTGGCGACGCAGTGTACGGGCGTACAGCGTATACGTTTGTGTATGCATACACTGTGAGGGGTAGAGACATAATTCGGGGGGCTAATCTGTGGTTGTTGACTAATCGTCTGGGGCATAGTTCTGTACCAAACCTGTTGGGACAACAAGCCATAGAGTTACACATCGCCTCGGTTAGGGTCTCTAGTTGGGGGACTATAGTGGTATAGTGTTTATAGTCTGACAATCCACCGCAGAAGAAGACACCGGGCGGTGCTCTCCTAAATTGATGCAAGGGTTTCCCTGGACGCAGGGGTAAGACGATAAGCCGATTCGAATCACCATGGGCAATGTTCTGTCCATGCAAGGGAAGGAAAGCGAGGCTTCCCACAGTCAGACGGCTGCACAGCACATGAAATCTAGTTTTGGGGCAAAGGCAATGAAACCCCTTAAAGAATGGCATAGCTGGTCCAAGGGTACCACTTGGGGTATCCCTCTGGAGGGGACGTTTGATGCCTGGAGATGGGAGAAATTCATAACTGAGTTTAAACCCAGACTCTGGACGGCAAAGACCTTAGATGTAGCTCAGCTGTGGCTTCAGAAGTCTATTATGGTAAACCGGCAGGGTATACAGAAGGCGGTTTCAGTCCGGAAGAACCGCATTATTTACACCTGGCCAGAGGGGATAGCCGTGATTGGTGATCCAAAGCTGGAAGCTTACTGGGCTAACTCTGCTAAGGCAGGCTGGATCCACCAACACTGGATCTGTTGTAGTTTCATCTGATGCTTCTGCCATCACCAATGTAACAAACTCTACACTGCTCTCTCCAGCTACCATACCTCTCTCTCCCACAACTCCACCTAACCCTCTCTATCTGTCTCCCTCAGCCACATCTGGGGCGTTTTCTCCTCCAATTACGGTTAATTACGAATCATTTCCAACTGGGGATCTGCAGATGCTATGTGAGTTGGGAATTGGGACCAGACTAAGGAACCGTGGGGATTGCATAGCTGCACTAAGAGCTTTTGATTCAGCCGTGCCTACCATCTACCCTTCATTGGATGGCTTCCAGACGTGGATGGTCATGGGCAAGGTAGTACACAGTAGTCCAATGAAGCTAAAGCCTCCAAGGTATACACCTGGTCCCACTTGTGTCTCTGAACCTGGTACTTATCCAGTCCGGGTGCAACAATACGAGGGTGTTCCCAATGCCGATGGTGAAAGGACGTTAGGAGAGAGGGTGGTATGGCATGTCCCTTTTGCTTCCTCGGAAATCAGAACCATCCTGGCCGAACTGCCTGTCTATAGAGCGAATCCATGAGGGTTCGCAAGAATGTTTTGTCAAAATCAATTTAGTTATGGCATGAGCAGAACGGATTGTGCCCAAGTTCTGAGGGCAAAAGTAGGAGAGGAACCGGCAGGGGTTAAAATTTCCCGTTGCAACATTGTCACCCATGAACAGGCCACTTCCGGAGGTAAGGAATTCTGTGTTGCCCTGCTAGCCAAACTTCCAGAGATGTATGGTGCCTCCTCTACCACGGATGTGATGAAACTCTGTCAAAATCCTGGGGAGGAATGCGTTTGTTTTTGGCGTCGCCTGAAACAAGCGGCATTAGATGCAGATATGGAGGTTGGTCCTGATGTGCAAACCGATGGAGATCCCAACTCTCCATCCAACTACCGCCCTGTATCCCTGCTTCCCTTCACATCAAAGCACTTAGAAAAACTAGTCTTCAACCGCCTCTCCCTCTTCCTGTCCTCCAATTCCCTACTTGACCCCCTGCAATCTGGCTTCCGTCCCCTACACTCAACTGAAACTGCCCTCACCAAAGTCACCAACGACCTCCTAACTGCTAAAAAAACACGGCCACTATTCTATTCTCATCCTGCTTGACCTCTCGGCTGCTTTTGACACTGTTGACCCACCCCCTCCTTCTACAGACCCTCAACTCTCTGGGTCTCGGTGACACTGCACTCGCTTGGGTCGAATCCTATTTATCCAACAGGTCCTTCTGTGTGTCCTTTGCTGGTAACTCCTCCTCCTCATTGCCTCTATCTGTTGGTGTACCTCAAGGCTCTGTCCTTGGTCCTCTGCTCTTTTCCATCTACACCTCCTCCCTGGGCAAAATCATCAACAGCTTTGCTTCAATTACCACCTCTACGCTGATGACACTCAGATCTACCTCTCTACCCCTGATCTCTCTCCCCCTGTCCTTTCAAAAGTCAGTGACTGTTTATCTGGCATCTCCTCCTGGATGGCCTCCCACCACCTAAAGATCAACATGTCGAAGACTGAACTCCTACTTATTCTCCCTCCAATGCCTCCCCACCTCCTGACTTCTCTATCACGGTGGAGGGTATCACCATTTCCCCATCAAACCAAGTTCGCTGTCTTGGAGTTACACTTGACTCTGCTCTTTCCTTCATCCCCCACATCAAGTCTCTTTCCTCCTCCTGCCGATACCAACTGCGTAATATTTCCAGAATTCGGCCATTTCTTACCGCTGTCGCCACAAAACAACTCATACACGCCCTGGTAATCTCCCGACTCGACTATTGCAATAATCTCTTATCTGGCCTCCCTCTGTCCCGCCTCTCCCCCCTACAATCCATCCTGAACGCCTCCGCCAGACTAATTCACCTCACCCGCCGCTCTGTCTCTGCCGCTCCCCTCTGCGAGTCCCTTCACTGGCTCCCCATCCACTGCAGAATTAAGTTCAAAATCCTTATCCTTACCTACAAAACCCTCACTAACTCAGCTCCCCACTACCTGTCCTCACTAATCACCAAATACACCCCAGCCCGCTCCCTAAGGTCAAACAGTGACCTGCGCCTAGCTTCTCACCGCATCACCTCTTCCCATGATAGACTGCAGGATTCTCACGCGCAGCCCCCACTCTCTGGAACGCTCTCCCTCGTACTGTCAGACTTTCCCCTAACTTCTCTTCCTTCAAACGCTCCCTTAAAACGTTCCTATTTAGGGAAGCCTACCACCCAACTCACTGACGCAATCATCAATCACTCTAACCTTACAGTCCTCTCCTCCTGTTTCCAACCCCAACCCTCCCAGATTGTGAGTTCCTACGGGAATAGGGCCCTCATCTCCTCCTGTACTGTTTGTCAAATGTTGTTCAATGTATTGTAACCCTGTCTATACTGTGCTTATTGTACAGCGCTGCGGAATATGCTGGCGCTTTATAAATAAAGAATAATAATAATAATAATGGAGGTAAGTTAACCGCTATTCACCTCTTACTAAGAGCCAAATTCTTAGAAGGCATCCATACGAAAATTCGAGACCGGTTATTTTTAGCCAGACCCGAATTTAGAGAAATGACAATACCTGCCATTCTATCCACTCTCTCGCTATAGAGAGAGAGGTGGATAGGAAGAAACAGGATAAAACATCCAAAGTCCTTGTGTCACAAGCCCCCGATGCAGAACAAACGTACCAAGATTGTGGGAAAAAGACACAACGCTGGAAAACCAGGACTTGCTACATCTGCAAAAAGGAAGGACATTTAAAGCGTGACTGTCCTAACAGACCCAAGGTTAAGTGGCAGTTCATTCCAGACGATCCAACGACTTCGGTCGTGGGGATGGCCAGCCAGGGCTATGATTCTTCATAGCACGTTGGCAAACCAGTGTCAGGCCATATAAACCTGTTTATCGAGGAATTAAAATATCCCCTCCCTTGCCTCATTGACACCGGTGCAGCCTGAACTGTTCTGAGATCCAAAGATCTCAGAGGCAAGGTTCCCCTCTCTGGGGAGACTATACCCACTGTGGGTCTCACAGGTCAGACAGTGTCTCTACAGACCACCAAACCACTCCATTGTAGACTAGGGCAGCACACGGAAGCCATCAGGTCTGTACTGGTATCAGATGATGTTCCCATTAATTTGTTGGGAGCAGATATTTTCAGAAATACAGGCAATTATTGAGTACACTCCAGCTGGCATTGTGGTAAGTAGTGCACTATCAGAAGAATGATTATGTGCTATGGTAGCATTACCATATCTAACGGAACCAACCTGTTTCCTGGAGTTGGATGTACTGGCAGAGGTAAATTCCAAAATTTGGGGAGCAGATAAGTACGATGTGGGTCTTCTTCCCGTGCCGCCAACTACAGTTAACATCAAGCCAGGCGCTTTACCCCGATTACCACAATACCCCTTGAGTGTAGCTCAAATGGACAGTCTTAAGATCCAAGTGGACCGATATCTACAGATAAAGGTCCTCTCGCCAACCAAATCACCCTGCAACACCCCACTATTCCCAGTGGCCAAAAGGTCGGCCAAAGGCCAGGAAACAACATACCGGCTAGTGCATGATCTGAGAGCTGTAAACAAGATCATTATTAGTGATGCTCCTCTGGTCCCTAACCCCCACACCTTGCTGGCCTCTGTACCACCAAATGCAAAGTTTTTTACTGTCATTGATTTAACCAATGCTTTTTTCTTGGTACCACTAGACCCCCAGTGCCAGTACCTTTTTTTCTTTTACATTCCAGGGTCAACAACTAACATGGACACGTCTCCCTCAGGGGTCGGTGACTAGTCCCTCGGAATACAGTTGCAAGCTGAAGATCGTGTTAGGTCAGTGGGCCCCAATGGATCCAGGGGTGGTACTGCTGCAGTATGTGGATGACTTGCTACTTTGCTGTCCCACACAGGAGGCTTGTTATCGGCATACTGTATCATTGCTTAACCATCTGGCGTCCACAGGTAATAAGGCTAGCAAGTAGAAACTACAGTTTTGCAAGGAAAAGGTTATATTTTTAGGACATTGCATCTCTCAGGGTACCCGGCATTTAACCACCCAGAGAGTACAGACATTGAAAGACCTGCAGAGACCTAAAAACACCCGACAATTGAGAGCCATTCTCGGACTTATCAATTACTGCAGAGACTGGATCCCTAACATATCATCCAAATTAGGGCCCCTTTATGAGCGGACATCAAAAACACCTTTTCAATTGTCAGACGACGACTGGTTGATCCTACAGGATTTGACCCAGGAACTCTCCAAAGCACCTGCTTTAGGTCTGGCCAACTACTACCCCTTCTATCTCTTTTGCCATGCAACTGGAGTACTGACCCAACTACACGGGCCCAGGTACCAACCCATAATGTACCTATCGACCACCCTAGATCCGGTCATCCGAGGCTCACCCGGATGTGTACGAGCCGTGGCTGCCTGCGCTGTACTATTACAGAAGGTAGGTGACATAGTCTTGGACTCCCCATTGACCCTCTATACTCCCCATTCGGTGCAGGAAATCTTGAATCAGGCCCAGACAAAACACCTCTCTGCTGCCAGGTTGACTAAGTACGAAGTGGCTCTCCTAACACCTACTAACCTGACTCTAAGACGATGCACCATTTTGAACCCAACGTCTCTTCTTCCTGCTATTAAGGAGGAAGAGAAGGGGAGAGATAATGGTGTGAAAAACGAAAAATTTTCAACTTCTACTAACTATTCTAACCTCTCAACTTCTAATCAATTTTCCAACCTAGTAGGGAATCACCTTGAGGACCATCATGACTGCTTTTCCTTGATGGAACTTGAGTCAACAGCCATCAGTCCGGTGAGGGAGACTCCCATTCCAGAGTCCAAAAACCTTTTTGTAGATGGTTCCAGGTATTACACCCCAGATGGTAAGCCACACACTGGATATGCTATAACTACAGTCAGTGAGGTTGTGGAGAAAGGCTCTTTGAGCTCACACATGTCAGCACAGGAGGCTGAGTTGTGGGCACTGGCAAGGGATTGTGAGCTCCACAAGGAGCAGAGGGTTAACGTCTATACAGACTCTAGGTATGCTTTTGGAATAGCGCATGACTTTGGTCCAATCTGGAAAGCTAGAGGTTTTTAACTAGTTCAGGGAAGCCGGTGAAACATGCAGAGTTAATCAAGAGGCTGTTCGTTGCCTTCAGCCTGCCACACGAAATAGCCATTCTGAAAGTGAAGGCACACACGGCTGATAGATCTCTGGAGGCCGATGGGAACGGCTTGGCAGATAGAGCTGCCAAGGAAGGTGCCCTGAGCCCTACTGTAGAGACCTTGATGCTGGCTGTCCCTTCTGATGTATCTCTGGAAGAGTTTAAGAAACTGCAGAGGCAGGCAGAGATGCAGGAGAAGAGGAAGTGGACAGCTATGGGGGCTACACAAGGCCCAGATGACATCTGGGATCTTGGCAACAAATGGTGTCTGCCAAGATCACTTTTTCCAATGATGACCCATTCAAGTCATTACCCGGGGCATCAGTCAAAGATGGTTATATGTGCGCAGGTGGAAGAACACTGGATTGCTCCTGGGTTCACTACTGCAGCATCCAATTTTGCAGCTTCTTGCCTGGTCTGTGCTTTGCACAACCCTGGCAGAACTGTGAAACCACCATAGCGGCATTCGCCCAAACCGGAATATCCCTTTCAGCGCATACAGATAGACTACATTACAATGCCAAGGAGTGGGCCGTACAAGCATGTCTTGGTCTGTGTGGATATGTTTTCAGGATGGCCGGAAGCATGGCCCATTCGATGCGCCAACGCCACTACCACAGCAAAAAAGATCCTGTCTGAGATAGTGTGTCGCTGGGGCCTGCCTGAAACAATCGAGTTGGATCGCGGCTCTCACTTCACAGGTCAGATTTTTGCAGAGGTATGTAAAGCTCTTCACGTCAACCAGGGATTACATACCCATATCAACCTCAAAGCAGTGGTGAGGTTGAACGTGTTAATGGGATTATTAAGAACAGGATCTCAAAAATCATGGCCGATACTCGAAAACCATGGCCTGAATGTCTCGCTATAGCCCTTTATTCCATCAGGAATGCCCCCAGGAAGCCCCACGGATTATCACCCTACGAAGCTTTGTTCGGTAGTCCTCCAAAGACGGGATTGTACTACCCTCAACAGCTGTTATCTTTACATTCTCAGCTGACGGGGTATGTGCAGTCTCTGCAAAGGGAGCTCCAAAGAGTCCACCACCGGGTCCGGGAGTCTCTCCCAGACCCAAACTCAATAACCAGTGTTCGTTCTATTCAACCAGGTGATTGGGTCGTGCTAAAGAAACATCAGAGGACGGGACTAGCGCCAAGATATCTTGGTCCATTCCAGGTGCAGCTGATGACGCCAACCTCTCTGAAGCTTGAAGGACGAGACAACTGGGTCCACGCCAGTCAATGCAAGAAGCTGCTCAACTACATCAAAGAATGAGAAGTGTCATTTTTGTTTATTTGATTTAGTTAGTGAGGGAAACTATGAAAGCATCCCAATCTTTTGTTTAATTGCACCCCCCCTTAGCCATTGTACCTCAGTAATGACAGCCGATACAACGTTCATATTGGCGTGAAGAAGTATGAGAAATTATCCAAGACCACTCAGAGACATTTGTCGATAGAATTTAACGATGCATTCCTAGAGGGTAACATCAGCTATAGCTAGTGAGGGTTGGAATCCTTTAGAAGGTTTGGGAAGCTTCAGGGATTTCTTGTTTTCCATTGGATCCTGGCTAAAGGAAATGGGAGTATATATATACTTATGGTGTTTCTGTTTCTATTCCTTCTATATGCTGGAGGGAAATGTTCCTCTTGTCTAATCGACCAAGTTACCAAAGCCAGAGCAGATGACTACGTTTTTGTTGCCGAGATGAGACGCCCTGAAGACCAATCCATGGACCGGACACAGAGGATTTCAGACCGACCGACGACCGACTCAACCCACCACCTCATGTCCTCCCTCTGAGTCACCTCCCCTAAAGCAGATTCTACGTGTCAAGTTCTACGTGTCAAGATTTGTTTTAAGATTTGCCAAACGAATCGGCGTGTCAAGATTTGGTTTTAGACTTGCTTTATGATCCACGTGTCAAGATTTGTTATTAAGACTTGCTTTAAGATTCTACGTGTCAAGATGGACTTTCTGTTGTTTTCTGGCTTTTTGCATTCAGGACTTTCCATATACAAGAGGAACTGTTTCTTTCCAAGGAGGATCGAGATTCATTGAGGGACACTGGGGAGCAAATGACAAAAAGGAGGGACTGTTGTGGAAATTTTATTATGTGGACATTATAATCTAGGATGTGTGTTTTATAAATTGTCATCTGTCTCCCTGTGTGAGGATTAAACGGAGAAACGCTCTAGCAGAGTGTACTTGGGTTTACTCCAACCAGCGACAAGACCGTCAGTATTAAAACCTTCTTTTGGGTTTAGAGACGACATACCTGCTTTTAAGACATTTAAGCCTTGTCTGTACACTCGTACCGTGTACTGGCAATAACTGTAATGTCTCCACAGATATGTCTCAAAATCTATAAGAACAAGTAGACTGATCTTCACTAGATGCTGATCACTTTGAGCAGTATCTGAATGGGGTCCATACTGACAGTGATGGGGGATGGTCGGACAAACATGGCTGACGGGGACCATGGACATGATTCAGGGATGAGTCATGTACAGGGGGCCGGTCGGTCATTCTAGTCCACTCCCTTTTGATATGTAAATGTATTACTGGGCTAACTGGTTCCTGTTGTAAAGCCAGTTAGCC
Source organism: Leptobrachium leishanense (assembly GCA_009667805.1). Classification (NCBI taxonomy): domain Eukaryota; kingdom Metazoa; phylum Chordata; class Amphibia; order Anura; family Megophryidae; genus Leptobrachium; species Leptobrachium leishanense. The sequence goes on along the minus strand of CM019064.1, from coordinate 455,092,960 downwards.
ACTGGGCGTTGTCCTATTGTCTAATAAATTAAGCAGACCAGGGGCTCTCTTGGGGCTCTTGGTCAGATGAACTCCAGCTAGAAGCAGCGTGTCTGTCTGATTCTTTCTGGGATAGAGAAGTACTTCACCCCTTATACAGAAAGAACTGAATATAGCGTGTTTTTCATAGCCACGGATTTGTTTGTACTGGGCGCACTTTAATACTGAAGTGTACCTTTTAGTGCACCAGGACTTTGTGCCCAAAGACCAAACTTTCCATAACAATATTGTTCTGTCACTCACAAATTTCTAAGCATTTAGTTTATTAGAGTACTGTTTCTTTAATTGAGCGGCCATTACTGATGCCATGCAGTACAGTTACTTCCTGGTAGAGCCAGATTCAACCAGCATAGCTACCAGTGAGTCAAGCAGAAAGCAAGCTCCACAGTTCTGTTACACAGGCCTTCTGCTTATAAGTCTGTAAGTAGAACCTTCATGTTTTTAGTTATGTATATATTTTTAGCAACTCAAAGCACTGTTAGATTAGTTTAGTAGTGTTTGATTGTCTTCACATTAAGTTAAACTTCTGTTAGCCAGTAATTTACATCTAGGTAGCATGACTGTCACTTATTTGTGTAGATTTGCATTCCTAGACTAATATATTGCCATAATTCCGTATTTTCCACAGTTTTACAAAGTTTAAAGATCTGAAAAGTAAAGATACAAATAAAGTTCAGTAAAGACTTTTCTTCAATCCTGCTTCCAGATTTTTATTATGTTAGCTGTCTGCCAAGCTTTGTGCCTCAGACACACTGTGAGGGCAGAACAGTAAAAAGACTTTATACACAGCAGACCTAATCAAAAGAAAAGTGGATTCTTTCTACACATCTATCTCTAACTTCCTCAAGCATCCTGCAAAGTAGTAATCTGTCTCACCATGCAGCACACAGAACAGCATGCTACTCCAGCCATTCCTCAGCTTTCAGATGCAGAGCAAAGCACACTCAGCACACCAAAGACCAGGTCACGGTGCACAAGCTCCACAGTCTCTAGTAAATCAGATCTGACATCAGCTAGTGCTAAAACTGCCAGGTCCAATCACACTAGTTCAAGACACTCAATCTGCTCCAACCTGTCGACGGCGAGTGCTGCTGCCATCAAGGCACGTGCAAAAGCAGAAAAAGCATATGCAATGGCTGCCTATGCAATACGCGAAGCTGAAATGATAAGAGAACAGGGCTACATAGAGGAAGAACAGCATAAGAATGAAGCTGAAACTACTAGAAGAAAAGCAGAGGTAAAAGCATCTCTACATATTCTTCAACACGAGAAAGCAGCTTCAGCAGCAGTAGCAGAAGCTGAAGTTCTCATGAAAGCAGTAGCAAAAGCTGAAGTTCTCATGAATACGGCAGAAGAAGAGTATCAAGAAACATTCCCTGTCATAGAAGAACAGGTGACACCTCTCAGTGCAATTCATCGTACCAGGGAGTATGTTCAGTTACACACAACCGTGTACACCGATCAACAAACTGACAATGCATTAAAACTATCAAAAGCCCCTCTAGCAGACGGCTACCTAGAATCACCTAAAGTCTGCAAAGCCAAAACAGAGTTCCAACATGACAAGCCAAATGTTTACGAACCCAAAGACCAGTTAGCCAGCTCTTCCAGACATCAAATCAATAACGACACGATTCCTACCCAGGCACACACCAATGTGGGCTATAGGAGAGTTATTTACAATGAGGAAAACACACCATATAACCAGATCAAGCCTGACCTAACAACCCACCGTCCTATCAGCCACAGCCAAGCCCGGGGTCTGTTCCCAGAGTACGTTCACCTGAGGCAGCTGGAATTTCAGATGTAACGAAGTACCTGATACGCCGTGAAATGGTGAGTTCCGGTCTCCTGAAGTTTGACGACTGTCCTGAAAATTATTGGGCCTGGAAGTCATCTTTCCTTAGCAGCACCCAAGACTTAAACATGACAGACAGAGAAAAACTAGATCTACTCTCTAAATGGCTCGGACCAGAATCTTCCGAACAAGCCAAAAGAATTAGGTCCGTACACGCTCACAACGCAACAACAGGACTCGCTATGGTGTGGCAGAGATTGGAGGAAGGTTATGGATCACCAGAAGTAATTGAAGATGCACTCCTGAAGAAAATTGAAAATTTCCCAAAAGTAACAAACAAAGACAATCAGAAGTTAAGAGAGCTTGGAGACATACTCCTGGAGATGGAATCAGCAAAAAATGGTGGACACCTACCAGGTCTCTCATATCTAGACACTGCACGTGGGGTCAACCCTATAATAGTGAAGCTTCCTTACAACTTGCAAGAAAGATGGGTTACAGCAGCGTCAAAATACAAAGAATGCTATCAAGTGGCATTTCCACCTTTCTCCTTCTTCACTAAGTTCATAACGAACCAAGTGAAAACCCGCAATGACCCAAGCTTTGCCTTTTTGAACCTGGGAAACCCAAACTATAGCAGAACAGAATCACTGCAGCCGAACAGGGAATCAAGGACAACGGTGTCTGTACGGAAGACAGGAGTACCACCTGAGTCTGAATATGTCAACAATAGAATCGCAGAAAAGAAAATTGAAGATCCAGACGATCAGTGTCCGATACACAACAAACCTCATCCTCTGAAAAAATGTCGCAGTTTCAGGATCAAGACAATCGAAGAACGTAAGTCCTATCTTAAAGACCATTACATCTGCTTCAGATGCTGTGCTTCAACTCAACATCTCGCAAAAGATTGTAGGACAGCAATACAATGCAGAGAATGCCACAGTGACAAGCATCTTTCTGCAATGCATCCAGGCCCAGCACCATGGGCAGAGGAGAACGTAACCACCCAAGAAGATCATGGTGGGGAGCAAAAAGAGGACGTAGCACCAGCAATAACGTCAACGTGTACAGAGATCTGCACAAAGACATTTAGTCCTAGATCATGCTCAAAGATATGTTTAGTAAAAGTATATCCTGAAGGTCACAGAGAGAAAACTGTGAGAATGTATGCAGTATTAGATGAGCAGAGCAACAGGTCTTTGGCCAGAACAGAGTTTTTCAACATCTTCAACGATAGTGGAAATCCGGTTTCATATACCTTGAAGACTTGCTCAGGTATTATAGAGACATCAGGGAGAAGAGCAACCAACTATATCATCGAGTCAATAGATGGAAAAACACAGTTGTCCCTCCCAACTCTCATAGAATGCGATACGATACCAGATGATAGATCAGAGATCCCCACGCCCGAAATTGCACGTCGACATCCTCATCTGAGACAAATAGCAGAAAAGATACCAATACTTGACCCAGACTCTGCAATCCTCCTCCTACTTGGAAGAGACATACTGAGAGTACACAAGGTTAGGGAACAGTACAATGGGCTACACAACGCACCATTTGCGCAACGTCTCGACCTTGGATGGGTTATCATTGGTGACGTGTGTCTGGACGGAGTTCACAAGCCAACAAAAGTGAATGTCTACAAAACGAACCTGTTGCAAAATGGACGCACGTCATGTTTGAGCCCTTGTACAAACAACATGCAAATCAAAGAGAGACTAGTCCTCTCGAAGCAACACCAGAAGCATCAGGTCTACATGGCGACTACAGCTTCAACAGAAGATACAGATAGATTAGGGTGCAAGGTGTTCGAAAGAACACAAAGTGATGACAAACAAGCATTATCTGTGGAAGATAACCTCTTCCTTGAGATCATGAGCAAAGAAGTCGTCATAGATGAATCAAACAACTGGGTAGCTCCTTTACCTTTCCGTTTACCACGATGTCACCTCCCGAATAACAGAAGACAAGCAATGAAGCGTCTCCTTTCCATGCAATGCACTCTGAACAGAGTGACCCGCATTAGGAAGTCCACCCATCCAGAACAGTGGCATTACATCAGTACAGATAAAAATCCAGCGGACCACGGGACTAGACCTATAACAGCATCTGCCCTACAACACACTAACTGGTTCTCAGGTCCACCCTTTCTAAACAGGAGAGAGAAAGGAGAGAGTGCTCAGTCAGAGACCTTTGAACTTATAGAACCAGATGATGACAAGGAAATACGACCACAAGTCACAGCGTTAATTACTAAATCTACCGGAGGTAGTCTAGACACATACAGGTTTGAAAGATTCTCAAGTTGGAAGTCACTTACTCGAGCAGTAGCAAAACTTATTACTTTAGCCAAATCTTTCTGCAGAGCTACAAACACTGACAAGTGTGATGACAATCATCTCGTACAAGCTAAAATCAACATTATCAGATGTGTACAACAAGAAGTTTTCAAAGAAGACATCAAGTGTCTTACTAAAAGAGAAGAGCTCCCAAACATAGTTCACTTAGAAAACTGAACCCTATCTTGGATGAAAACGGAGTCATGAAAATTGGAGGTCGTATGTCAGCAAGTGACATAACTATTGAGGAGAAACATCCCTACATCATACCCAAGAACCATCACCTTTCGTTGCTATTGATAAGACATTATCATGAACAAATTGGTCATCAGGGACGCCACTTCACTGAAGGATCTGGATTCTGGATTATAGGAGGTAAACGACTAATCTCCAATGTAATTCATAAATGTGTAATTTGTAGAAAAATTAGAGGAAAACTTGAAGAACAAAAGATGTCAGACTTACCCATAGATAGACTTACTTCGGAACCACCATTCACGCATGTTGGATTAGATGTCTTTGGTCCTTGGAACGTCTCCTTTCGTCGGACCAGAGGACACAGCACAGGGAGTAAGCGTTGGGCCGTTCTGTTTTCTTGTATGAGCACTAGAGCAGCACACATAGAAGTGATTGAGTCCTTGTCTACGTCAAGCTTCAGCAATGCCCTGAGAAGATTTATTTCTATCCGAGGACCCGTAAAGCAACTTCGCTCTGACTGTGGTACGAACTTTGTAGGAGCTTGCAAGGAACTGAAGATTAACACGGAAGGCTCTGAGATGGATACTTACCTTCAAGAACAAGGATGTATTTGGACCTTTAATCCTCCGCATGCATCACATATGGGAGGAGCTTGGAAAGGATGATCGGAGTCGCTCGTCGTATTCTAGATGCCTTGCTTCTAAAGCTACCTCTACACGTCTTACACATGAAGTCCTGACCACACTCATGGCTGAAGTCATGGCCATCATGAAAGCTCGACCTTTAGTACCAGTATCCACAGATCCTGAAATGCCAGAAGTATTGACACCCGCGATGCTTCTGACTCTGAAAGTCAAAACAACAACGGCACCTCCTGGAGATTTTGAACTCAAAGATCTTCATACCAAGCAGTGGAAGCAAGTGCAGAGTCTTGCAGACACATTCTGGAGACGATGGAGACAGGAATATTTAGTGACGCTCCAGCCACGCAGGAAATGGCAAGCTGACAAGCCTAACTTACAAGTCGGAGACGTTGTCTTACTGAAAGACACTCAAGTTCATAGAAATGAATGGCCTGTTGGACTTCTTATCAAAGTTGTACCTAGTGTTGACAACAAAGTTAGAAAGGTAGAAATTAAAGTCATGAAGGAAGGTACTCCAAAAGTTTATTTTAGGCCTGTTTCTGAAGTTGTCTTACTTCTCAAAAAGGATACATAGTTGCATAATGTTATTATCCAAAGTGGGGAGTGTTCTGTCACTCACAAATTTCTAAGCATTTAGTTTATTAGAGTACTGTTTCTTTAATTGAGCGGCCATTACTGATGCCATGCAGTACAGTTACTTCCTGGTAGAGCCAGATTCAACCAGCATAGCTACCAGTGAGTCAAGCAGAAAGCAAGCTCCACAGTTCTGTTACACAGGCCTTCTGCTTATAAGTCTGTAAGTAGAACCTTCATGTTTTTAGTTATGTATATATTTTTAGCAACTCAAAGCACTGTTAGATTAGTTTAGTAGTGTGTTTGATTGTCTTCACATTAAGTTAAACTTCTGTTAGCCAGTAATTTACATCTAGGTAGCATGACTGTCACTTATTTGTGTAGATTTGCATTCCTAGACTAATATATTGCCATAATTCCGTATTTTCCACAGTTTTACAAAGTTTAAAGATCTGAAAAGTAAAGATACAAATAAAGTTCAGTAAAGACTTTTCTTCAATCCTGCTTCCAGATTTTTATTATGTTAGCTGTCTGCCAAGCTTTGTGCCTCAGACACACTGTGAGGGCAGAACAAATATACTCTATTCAGCTTAGTACTGGCGATTCTACGGACCAGCCTGTCAGATTAGGGGTTTCCTTGCTTAACTGGGTTTTGTCTGAGTGCTGGGTGACTCTCTATCCTTACACCTACGTACAGACAGGTGTAAGTGACTTCCAGTGTGGAAACGCTATCAACAGCAACACATGAGAATGTCATCAGGTGTTGCTGTACCGCAATTTGTAGCTGCATGGACACAGAGAACCTCAACAGTTGGGGAATTTGAACAAATATAGCACTTTCAGGAAATTGTAGAGAGTTTAAAAAGAAAGAAAAAGTAGGCCACCTGGCAACCCACTCACCTGTTCTGTCCCTTTGACAAATGGATACTTGAAAAATAAACAAATAAATACATTTAGAATTAATTAATCTTTGCGTTTATTCATTAATCCTATTTCCCAACACCCTGTTTGTGTCTTTTTTTATGATCAGCCAGGTACTCTTATTTGCCTGTTGTATCGACATGGCCCGAATCCTCCAAACTAGCCGGGCTGATAATAACTCTTCAATATGATTCTGCTGTCTAGTGCCTGTATCCTCAACATCCTCTGTCCTGCCTTTGGGTGGCATTAGTATGGTGTTGCTGGTGCTATTTGGTGGTAACTGTGCAGTTGCAGTGCTAGGGATCCTGCTGCCTGCCGTAGTACATGTTCCTGCTCCTTCCCTTATTGCTACCAACTGGTGGTGTCTTTGGAGATGTTGGTGCATCCCGGAACTAGTGAGATGACGTATGATGTCCTGTTTGGGGAAAAGGAGAGTTTGTTGAGATGTCTAATGAGATGACTTAGCACTTACCCCATGCTCATGTCTTTCCTTCACAGTTTGCACTTGGCAAAGTATCCTCCCAGTCACTCAAAGTGATCTGAAACGTTGCCTTGTGCATAACCATAGGAGTAGCACCCCTCACCTCTACACCAGCAATACTTGGTTGCCTGATGCTTCTGTTGGAAATGGTTGTGGTGGTGCTGGCTGCCATGCTACTTCTACTGGATATGAAAGACCAATATAATGGGAGGGAGAAGGATGTACACATGGAGATGGATTAACAAGAGCATGGGGAGGAGAAAGAGACCTCTACCTATTGTGTCTCCTCTGGCTTGTAGCCTAGTTCCTCTTAGAAACATAGAAACATAGAAAAATGTCGGCAGATAAGAACCTTTCGGCCCATCTAGTCTGCCCAATTACATGGATACTTTACCTGGATTTATCTTTTGTTTAGGATAGCCTTATGCCTATCCCATGCCTGCTTAAATTCAATTACTGTTTTGGCCTCTACCACTTCTACTGGAAGACTGTTCCATGTATCCACCACCCGCTCAGTAAAATAATGCTTCCTGATGTTACTTTTAAACCTTTGCCCCTCTAATCTAAGACTATGTCCTCTTGTTTTGCTATTTTGTTTCCTTTTAAATATACTCCCTTCCTCTACCTTGTGGATTCCCTTTACGTATTTAAATGTTTCTATCATATCTCCTCTGTCTCGTCTTTTTTCCAAGCTGTACATGTTAAGATCATTAAGCCTTTCTTGGTAACTTTTCTCCTTCAAGCCGTACACCATTTTAGTAGCCCTTCTCTGAACTCTCTCCAAGATGTCTATATCCTTCTGGAGATACGGTCTCCAGTACTGCACACAGTACTCCAAGTGAGGTCTCACCAGTGCTCTGTACAGTGGCATGAGCACTTCCCTTTTCCTACTGCTAATACCTCTCCCTACACAACCAAGCATTCTGCTAGCATTTCCTGCTGCTCTATTACATTGACTACTTACCCTTAGATCCTCTGAAATAATAACCCCTAAATCCCTTTCCTCAGATGTTGAGGTTAGGACTGTATCAAATATTCTATATTCAGCCCTTGGGTTTTTACGTCCCAGGTGCATTATCTTGCACTTATCCACATTAAAACTCAATTGCCACAACTCCGACCATTTTTTTAGCTTACCTAAATCATTTGTCATTTGGCTGATCCCTCCAGGAACGTCAACCCTGTTGCAAATCTTTGTGTCATCAGCAAAAAGACATACTTTTCCATTAATACCTTCTGCAATATCACTAATAAAAATATTAAAGAGAATGGGTCCAAGTACTGACCCCTGGGGTACCCCACTGGTAACAAGACCTTGCGCCGAATAAACTCCATTTACCACAACCCTCTGTTGTCTGTCACTCAGCCACTGCCTAATCCATTCAACAATATTGGAATCCAAGCTCAAAGATTGCAATTTATTGATAAGCCTTCTATGCGGAACAGTATCAAAAGCCTTACTGAAATCTAAATAAGCAATGTCTACTGCACCACCTGTGTCTATTATTTTTGTTACCCAATCAAAAAAATCAATAAGATTAGTTTGGCATGATCTCCCTGAGGTAAACCCATGTTGTTTCTGATTCTGTAATCTATGTGTTTTTAGATGTTCAACAATCCTTTCCTTTAACATGGTTTCCATTAATTTCCCTCCTACTGACGTAAGACTAACTGGCCTATAGTTTCCCGATTCCTCCCTACTACCCTTCTTGTAAATAGGCACAACATTTGCTAATTTCCAGTCTTCTGGGACGACTCCTGTCAACAAGGATTGGTTAAATAAATCTGTTAACGGTTTTGCTATTACATCACTGAGCTCTTTTAATAATTTAGGGTGGATCCCATCAGGCCCCATTGACTTATTTGTCTTTACTTTAGACAGCTGCTTTAGAACCTCCTCCTCTGTAAACTCATATGTAAATGTCTCTTTAGTGTTCTCTCCTAACTGAGGTCCCTTTCCTTCCTTTTCTTCTGCAAAGACTGAACAAAAATATTTATTGAGGCAGTCAGCGAGACTTTTATCCTCTTCTACATACCTTCCTTCCTTTGTTTTTAATCTAACTAATCCTTGTTTTACTTTTCTTTTCTCGTTTATGTATCTAAAAAATGTTTTGTCCCCCTTTTTTACTGACTGAGCTATTTTCTCTTCTGCGTGTGCTTTGGAAGCTCTTATAAATTGCTTTGCCTCTTTCTGCCTAATCTTGGGTCAGACTGAACGCATTCTCTGCTTTGGTGGCAATAAGGGGATATCTGTTACGTCCTCGGCCCCTGTGGCACTGCCTGGGGGGTCTGGGCATCGTTCCATGTCGCTGCCTGGTCGGGTGCCAGCACTTGTTAATGGCCGATCAGCGTCTGAGGGGGCGGGACCTGGCATGGTCACAAGGAGTCGCTGGGTTTAAAGCCGGGCACGAGAGTTTGCTCAGCGCCCTGACGTGGAGTATTCTTCCCGCATCGCCTGCTTTCTGTTACGCTTCCTGATTACCAGTTGCCAACCTGTTTTTGTCTGAGGACCCTGCATATGTTATTGACCTGGCTCTGTTCCATTTGACGATTCTCTTGATTATCCACGTTGGTGTTTGAGCGGTTTTATGTTTTACCGCAAGTGTACTGTCTGGAGGTCTGCCCGCCTTCTTGGCCAACTCACCTCTCGCTCATGGTCTCTGGTTGCTACCCAATCCGGTCTGAGTCCTAATCACAAGATCCGCATTGTGTATATATCGGCCAAGCCTTTTTTTTTTTTTGACAAAGGATTTTACCAGGAAGGATACATTGAGATTTCTCTTGTTTCCAAGCATATCCTGGGTGGCGAGTATGTACCGTTAGGTGTCTTGCCCTTGCCCAAGGACACTTACTGGAGAGGTGCTCTTGCAGGGATCGAACCCATGTCTCCACAGGCTCTCTCCACGCAGAGCAATGATGTTACCTCTCTCCACGCAGCCGTTACACAAGCCTTGAGATCATATGATTGTTACAGCGGCCTGTTATCTGCACTGTTTGGTTTCATCTTAAACGCCAAGTTTACCAATGTTGTGACTGCCCTGCAGTCTGCACAATTCATCAACCGCAACAAACCTTTGCTTGAATACAAATGTGAAAATGCCAATGCTTATCTGATCCCTAACCATGCTCATGTCTCCAGGATATGTTTATGTGTGAATAGAGTTTATGTGTTTGCCTTAAGTAGTCTTTTGGTCTCGGAACCAATTGAGCTTAGTTGCTACTCAGGCTTGTCCATTTACTCCCTGGCTTGGGAGATCAGGTCTTATAATACTTATTGCTCTGTAACCTTGTCTCAGACAAATCTGTCCATTTATGACCCGAACTACGCTTCTCCAGTGTGAGTGCCATAGTGCCCTTTACAATATCACCACTACCAAGACCAGATATTGGGGACACTAGTTCAGTACCCTTCTCTGTACTCCTAGTTTTTGTTGGAACAGGCAAACTGGACTGAGACTCCTAAATTATCCCTGCTCTCTCCCTTTCTAACCTCTTGGGTTAACTAAAAGGTCTTGGGAGGACTAGGTCAACACAAGCAAACAATGGCAACAACTCCAAGGTTTTGCAGATGATATCTTGCTACTACTATAAAACATAGCAGGCCCTGCCATTAAGGTAATGACTGGAGCTATTATAGATAACAGCTTGAGCCGCTGCTCCAGTCTTGCGACAAGCTTTGCTTGCAGTCTGGAATTAGCGATTCCTTACTTTACAGCAACTTTGTATTATCTTTGCAATTAGATAAATGGTAGTAAATATGCAGAAAACACCACTTTGGTTTTCTTGCTTTTTATTGTAAATTATTTTTTGGATATTGGAATAAATTATGCTAAATCGTCTCCTTCAAAAACGCAAGTCAAAGAGAACTATTCCATTCTTTGCGCAAAAACGCGCACGCATTAACGCTGCGTTCAGAAATCGGTGAGCAGACTGTTTTTTCACGCGATACAGCCAATCTGAATTAAGAACCACAATTGTCTCCCATTCAGTTCTTGCGCCTGCCAAAATCAATCTGAGTATATATGCTGGAGCAATATTAAAAACACGCACAACTTCTCCATTTTATTGTTTGGGTATGTGTAGAATGTGTAACTATACTTTGCTGTATTTTTTTTTTTTGGGCTGGTGTATTTGGGTTCGGCCAGAACGTTCAGATTTGCCGTTAACACCAGCTTTTAAAAGACGTTAAAATTATGCACGCAAACGTTGTCTGTTAAATTTTGCGCATAGATTGTAATACCTTGCATGCACCAGCGCACGAATCTTCCCTCCAGTATTGAAGCAGTTCTCCTTTGCCTAGCTCTGTCTTTCTTGCCATTTAAGATATTTGTGAATGACCCAGATTGTGACCACGACCACTGTTTCCTGCTTAATCCTTTCGTTCCTTCGCTCCCAAAGACATCCCTTGAGTTGTCTACCCTCACCAAAGGGATATCCTCCCGACAGACCTGACACGGAGGAACACTGGGAACTAGTTGTTCATTCTTCATCTGGAGGCTCCACATTAACATCTCCTATAAAGTATATATAACATATAGGAGATGTTAATATACAGTAAATGCGAGCACAGCTTGCGTCTTCAATGGAATTAAATGTGAAAAAAATAGAGCGCTCGAGCCATTATGCTGTATGACCCCAACACTGTGCTGTACAGCAGCATTGAAATAGGGCCCATGATGTTTATGAAGTCCTGCCAAGTGCACACGGGACACAATCTTTAAAGATATTATGTAAAAGGTTGATGGATTTATATTAATAGGGGGAATTATTACAACCATTTGTAATTCAGCCATAAGTCCCTCCAAAGCCTACAATTTATCTGAGTTTATTAACATACATTGTGTATAATTTGTAATCATTTGTCACGAGATACTGGAGCAGTTTGCTTAAGATAGGCCACGCTTTATAAAGCAGATTTTTATTGTGTGATAATATAATACTGTATAGAGAGCTCTGATGGGTTCGATAAGAGAGAAGCACAATCCAGAAACAAATCACATTAGATGGACAGCAAGTTATGATTTCTGTTTACTTGTTGCCATTATCTAACTGCATTGATCATTCCATTTTTTAAATTGTCAAAATGTGCGACGCACCGCAAAAAAAAAAATCCTAACAGGTAAGTTGTGATGTCAAAGCTGTAAATTTATAGTCGTTGGAAGACACTTTAATTAGAAGACACTTTTGTGTGGCAGCGACATAGATTAATATAGTCCTGCTCTAAAATCGCTGCTGTAAAATAATGCAGTCACTGCAAATCATTGATGACATCATTACTGTTAGAGACACTAATTTAATTACAACTCTGACATCACTACTGTAATGCCATAGAGTTATGCCTGTCAATCTATCAACATTACTGGAAAATTATCATTTTAAATAAATTTTTTTATCTTTATAAACCCAGACTAACTTCTTTTATATAGATAAAGAAATAGTCCATATAGCGCATCAGCGGAAAATCAATGTGAAAGGATACGGATATAGTCCACACGTGTTGATAGCAATAAAGTGCACGTGCTTAATTAGGTATTGGGTGCAATAGTGCCAAAAGGCCTATGTATCCAAAAGAAAGTTCAGTGTATATACTATATACTTAGAAAATCGGTATATGGTCCTCTTCAGTCGATGTGGAAATCAATATAGTCCTCCTCAGTATGGTTCAGTTGGAACCTATCCTTTCAAAGGTTGCTCAAGGGCAAAGAGGGAGACAAGAAAAAAGTGTATATAGTGCAGGGAGTACCGAAAAAATTGGTGCCAATATGATAACAAATGGTCAGGCCACTCACATTTATATGAGCCTAATGTATTCCCGGCTCTAGGTTTAGGCGCCTCTGGCCGTATTGAGAGTGGCTCTGCCCTTCTTTCATTCAGCGATGGTTACTGAGTCAAAAGAGAGAGGAAACAGGACACGGCGCCCCATAGTACAATTCTGCAAACCAGTGAAAAAATATAAAATAACCATGTGAAAACACACTCACCAATCTTGGAGATTCACATATACAGGCTCTATCAATATAGCGTCGGGCACTAAGGTGAGTGCCCAAGACCTCTTTCTGTTGTGGTCCAATTCTGCTGGTGCTGGTGACCCCTTGATTTTTAAGCAGGAAAAATTAAGAGCTGGCCAATAAGGAATAAAAAAATTTATTTATTAAAATATAATATAAAAGAAATGGACACCGGTCTGCCGAGATGTGTTTTGGCCACACAAGGGCCTTCCTCAGTCGGTGTGGTAATAGTCCAAATGTGTCCAAAAAATGACTTTATTTTACATAGGAATTATTATATACTGTTGAGCTGCAGTAAGTAATATGAAATACCAGGTTTACAAGGAGTACTAATTTATATGTACTACAACTTTTCCTCCTTATATTGAGTCCCCCTCGGGACAATATCTATATCTGTTGAATTTAAGCAAGCATGGGATAGGCATAAGGCTATCCTAAACAAAAGATAAATCCAAGTAAAGTATCCATGTAATTGGGCAGACTAGATGGGCCGAAAGGTTCTTATCTGCCGACATCTTTCTATGTTCTATGTTTCTATGTTTCTATTCAACTGGGAATACTATTTAAATTTATCTACCAAGGGCAGCTATCACTATCCTGTTATTCGTATTTTATTTATGCACCAGTGCTATAAAAGTTCATTATTAAATTCTTGTCAGTTTTCAGCCTAGATAGGCTCTTTCCTCTCCTCCACACAGGGTTAACCCCCTAGGGTCATGTCCCTTTTTCTGACAAAACACCTATTTCTGCATCTCGTATAGGTTGCTTTTCGCACCTATTTTTTCTCTTTTTGCAGCTCTTAGTTTATCCTGCTTAAAAATCAAGTGATCACCAGCACCAGCAGAATTGGACCACAACAGAAAGAGGTCTTGGGCACTCACCTGAGTAGTGCCCGACGCTATATTGATAGAGCCTGTATGTGAGGCTCCAAGATTGGTGAGTGTGTTTTCACATGGTTATTTTATATTTTTTCACTGGTTTGCAGAATTGTACTATGGGGGCGCCGTGTCCTGTTTCCTCTCTTTTTTGACTCAGTAACCATCGCTGAACGAAAGAAGGGCAGAGCCACTCTCAATATGGCCAGAGGCACCTAAACCTAGAGCCGGGAATACATTAGGCTCATATAAATATGAGTGGCCTGACCATTTGTTATCATATTGGCACCAATTTTTTCGGTACTCCCTGCACTATATATACTTTTTTCTTGTCTCCCTCCTTGCCCTTGAGCAACCTTTGAAAGGATAGGTTCCAACTGAAATATACTGAGGAGGACTATATTGATTTCCACATCGACTGAAGAGGACCATATACCGATTTTCTAAGTATATGTACACTGAACTTTTTTTTGGATACATAGGCCTTTTGGCACTATTAAACCCAATACCTAATTAAGCACGTGAACTTTATTGCTATCCAACACGTGTGGACTTTATCCATTTCCAATCACATTGATTTTCTGCTGATGCGCTATATGGACTATTTCTTTATCTATATGTTTTTTGGCACATATTTTTGTGTTTTTATATGTGCATTCATTACCCATGTTTAGGCAGCATCATTTCACTTGATCTAATTCACAATTGTCACTTTATATATAAAACCCACCATCTTTGTCTCTCCTTGGCTGAAAAGCAGCTGGAGGGGCTTGGAGCAGCTCAGTAGAGCGGCCTTTTGGTTACAATTGTTAGGTACCCACTCTAAAGAGGTGCCTTGAAGTGGCGAGTGGGCTTACGTTGCAATGGCCATTGAAACAAACAAAAACCTCCATTTTTGTTGTACATGGAACACATAGAAACGAGCGCAGATGACACTCTTTTTCCTTGTTATGTTTTATACATTGGCTGGGCTGTTACTCCTGGCAGTTGCTGCCGCTCCGAAAATAAGTGAGTATGGGCGCGACGCCATTTTTTCTGTGTTTATGTATATCATGCTTGTAACACCAGTCCGTCGTTCTGCAGCTGTTCCTCTTTCCATGTTTTTGTTTTTGATCCCAAATGGGAAGTGTTTGGTGCGTGTATAAATAAAACCCACCATCTTTGTCTCTCCTTGGCTGAAAAGCAGCTGGAGGGGCTTGGAGCTGCTCAGTAGAGCGGCCTTTTGGTTACAATTGTTAGGTACCCACTCTAAAGAGGTGCCTTGAAGTGGCGAGTGGGCTTACGTTGCAATGGCCATTGAAACAAACAAAAACCTCCATTTTTGTTGTACATGGAACACATAGAAACGAGCGCAGATGACACTCTTTTTCCTTGTTATGTTTTATACATTGGCTGGGCTGTTACTCCTGGCAGTTGCTGCCGCTCCGAAAATAAGTGAGTATGGGCGCGACGCCATTTTTTCTGTATTATGTATATCATGCTTGTAACACCAGTCCGTCGTTCTGCAGCTGTTCCTCTTTCCATGTTTTTGTTTTTGATCCCAAATGGGAAGTGTTTGGTGCGTGTATAAATAAAACCCACCATCTTTGTCTCTCCTTGGCTGAAAAGCAGCTGGAGGGGCTTGGAGCTGCTCAGTAGAGCGGCCTTTTGGTTACAATTGTTAGGTACCCACTCTAAAGAGGTGCCTTGAAGTGGCGAGTGGGCTTACGTTGCAATGGCCATTGAAACAAACAAAAACCTCCATTTTTGTTGTACATGGACACATAAGAAACGAGCGCAGATGACACTCTTTTTCCTTGTTATGTTTTATACATTGGCTGGGCTGTTACTCCTGGCAGTTGCTGCCGCTCCGAAAATAAGTGAGTATGGGCGCGACGCCATTTTTTCTGTATTTATGTATATCATGCTTGTAACACCAGTCCGTCGTTCTGCAGCTGTTCCTCTTTCCATGTTTTTGTTTTTGATCCCAAATGGGAAGTGTTTGGTGCGTGTATAAATAAAACCCACCATCTTGTCTCTCCTTGGCTGAAAAGCAGTGGAGGGGCTTGGAGCTGCTCAGTAGAGCGGCCTTTTGGTTACAATTGTTAGGTACCCACTCTAAAGAGGTGCCTTGAAGTGGCGAGTGGGCTTACGTTGCAATGGCCATTGAAACAAACAAAAACCTCCATTTTTGTTGTACATGGAACACATAGAAAAGAGCGCAGATGACACTCTTTTTCCTTGTTATGTTTTATACATTGGCTGGGCTGTTACTCCTGGCAGTTGCTGCCGCTCCGAAAATAAGTGAGTATGGGCGCGACGCCATTTTTTCTGTATTTATGTATATCATGCTTGTAACACCAGTCCGTCGTTCTGCAGCTGTTCCTCTTTCCATGTTTTTGTTTTTGATCCCAAATGGGAAGTGTTTGGTGCGTGTATAAATAAAACCCACCATCTTTGTCTCTCCTTGGCTGAAAAGCAGCTGGAGGGGCTTGGAGCTGCTCAGTAGAGCGGCCTTTTGGTTACAATTGTTAGGTACCCACTCTAAAGAGGTGCCTTGAAGTGGCGAGTGGGCTTACGTTGCAATGGCCATTGAAACAAACAAAAACCTCCATTTTTGTTGTACATGGAACACATAGAAACGAGCGCAGATGACACTCTTTTTCCTTGTTATGTTTTATACATTGGCTGGGCTGTTACTCCTGGCAGTTGCTGCCGCTCCGAAAATAAGTGAGTATGGGCGCGACGCCATTTTTTCTGTATTTATGTATATCATGCTTGTAACACCAGTCCGTCGTTCTGCAGCTATTCCTCTTTCCATGTTTTTGTTTTTGATCCCAAATGGGAAGTGTTTGGTGCGTGTATAAATAAAACCCACCATCTTTGTCTCTCTTGGCTGAAAAGCAGCTGGAGGGGCTTGGAGCTGCTCAGTAGAGCGGCCTTTTGGTTACAATTGTTAGGTACCCACTCTAAAGAGGTGCCTGAAGTGGTGAGTGGGCTTACGTGCAATGGCCATTGAAACAACAAAAACCTCCATTTTTGTTGTACATGGAACACATAGAAACGAGCGCAGATGACACTCTTTTTCCTTGTTATACTTTATATATCACTGTTTATGAATATTGGTTATAATAGGCGCCTGCACATATATATATATATATATATATATATGCCTCTATATACAGTTGTGTTCAAAATTATTCAACCCCCACTGAAATTGAGTGTCTTGACCAGTTTGACATTGATTTTGATCATTCAGTCATCTTGCTGACAATTAAATGAAAGAGGCACGTGTAGGTCAGACAAATATAACATAACATTTATAATGAAATAACCACAAATGTCTTTTTTGTGCTCACATCATTATCAGATTTATTCAACCCCCAAGTGACATTCAATCTTAGTACAACATCCTTTTACAGTTATAAGTACTAACAGCTTTTAAACGTGAAGCATAGCTTGACACAAGTGTCTTGCAGCGATCTACAGGTATCTTCGCCCATACGTCATGGGCAAAAGCCTCCAGTTCAGTCACATTTTTAGGCTTGCGCACTGCAACTGCTTTCTTTAAGTCCCACCAGAGGTTCTCAATCGGATTTAAGTCAGGTGACTGCGATGGCCACTCCAAAATGTTCCAGCCTTTAATCTGCAACCATGCTCTAGTGGACTTGGAGGTATGCTTAGGATCATTGTCCTGTTGAAAGGTCCAACGTCTCCCAAGCCTCAGGTTTGTGACGGACTGCATCACATTGTCATCCAATATCTCCTGGTACTGAAGAGAATTCATGGTACCTTGCACACGCTGAAGCTTCCCTGTACCTGCAGAAGCAAAACAGCCCCAAAGCATGATTGACCCCCCGCCATGCTTCACAGTAGGCAAGGTGTTCTTTTCTTCATAGGCCTTGTTCTTCCTCCTCCAAACATAGCATTGATCCATGGGCCCAAACAGTTCTAATTTTGTTTCATCAGTCCACAGAACACTATCCCAAAACTTCTGTGGTTTGTCCATATGACTTTGGGCATACTGCAGTCGACTCTTCTTATTCTTTGGAGACAGCAAGGGGGTGCGCCTGGGAGTTCTGGCATGGAGGCCTTCATTACGCAGTGTGCGCCGTATTGTCTGAGCTGAAACTTCAGTACCCACATCTGACAAATCTTTTCTCAGTTCCTCAGCAGTCACACGGGGACTTTTCTCCACTCTACGCTTCAGGTAGCGCACAGCAGTCGAAGTCAGCATCTTCTTTCTGCCACAACCAGGTAGCGTTTCAACAGTGCCCTTTGCCTTGAATTTGTGAATGATGCTTCCTATGGTCTCTCTTGGTATGTTTAACATATTTGCAATCTTCTTATAGCCATTGCCCTTCCTGTGAAGAGTAATCACCTCTTCTCTTGTCTTCGTGGACCATTCTCTTGACTTCACCATGTTTGTAACCACACCAGTAAATGTCTAGAAGGAGCTGAGTATCACAGTCATTTTAAAGCTGCCTAATTGGTGCTTATTATGCTTTATTGCTGCTCCGTGACATCCACAGGTGTTTTCAATACCTGATTGAAAACACTTGAATGAACCTCTGTTCTTCAGAGTGGTAGTCTATAAGGGGTTGAATAATTGTGTCAATGAAGAATTCACAAAAGAAACATTTACTACTGTATTACAAAACCAATTGATGTCATTTTAGTTGCATATGGTTCTTTAAAAAGTCCTTGTAGGATTTCATTCTGAATACAATTACAAATGTACACTAAATTCCCTAAAACCCTTTACAGCATTGGGGGTTGAATAATTTTGAACACAACTGTATATATATATTGTATATACATTTTCTGACTTCTTTTATATGTTTCCATTGCCTTGAATAAAAAAAACAGTTATCTATTATACGTTCGTTCGTTCTTTTAAATAATCATACAAATATGATCCATTTAACATTACTAGTTGTTATAATTACCTGACAGTACTTTATGCTATTAATTCCATAAGGATGAAAGGAGTAGATGACCTTGAATGGAAAATGAATCTGTTATTAATGCATTTTCCTTTCTACTTAACGTATATCGTATGCATGCTACGCAATGAAAAGTAATATATTATAAGAAATAAAACGAATAAAAGCCTGTGACTGGCGTGCCATCTCACCCCATCATTATTTCAGCTGAAACCACCCAAAGGTCATCAAACTCTAATGGTCTCATGACATACTTAGAATGACAGAAGGTTATTGTTGATGTACGTTTAACATCAGTACTGGAAAATCATAGGGTGCTGCATGGAACAAAGCATAAGTTGTTTGTTAGAGAACAACTACTAGTCTATCTATCTGTCATAAATGAATTGTCACATTTATTTTTTTCATACCAGTTATTCTAGAACACCTCTAAATGTTATGGACTCTTATTTTATATAGCGGATTAGAGTATTTGACCCTATAAACAACCCTTCCATGATATTTTTGAGGTTTCTATCATATCTCCTGGCATCATCACCTTTTAATAATATCATAAAGACCCTGGATTTCTCTGCCTGTTGAGGTGGTTGGGTCAGATACTGTACAGACATTTAAACAACGATTGGATGACTTCCTGCAAAAACAAAATATTAAGGGTTATAAAATTTAATATGTGGGTAAAAACTGCTTAATTCAAGGAGAAATCTGACGCCATCCAAGGTCAAGAAGGATTTTTTTCCCAGTGTGTTGCATATTGGTGAGCGCTTCAGACTGGGTATTTTGCCTTCTTTTGGATCAACAGCAGTAGGTGATGTGTGAAAGGCTGAATTCTTTTTTCAGCCTGTGTAACTATCAGGGTTATTCAAAGAGATTCGAAAAGTCTCCGCACGTTCGGTGACTTTTCGTTCTCTTCAATTCGGTTCCTTTTGCCGATTCCATTTCGGTGACGGTGCAGTTTATTCAGCAAGCACCACAGGGTCCCCGAATTGCAGGGAAAAGCTGCCGCAAACCTGACGAAAACTAACCGCAAAACCCACCGAATGCACGCAGAAAAGCCACAAAAACATCTGGATTAACCTGCCGAAAACCAAGCCCAAGCAGGAGCCGAACACAGCCGAAGCAGCCGAAGCAGCTGAGACCGCAGACGAGGGAGGTGAATAAATTAGCCAAATAGTTTGTGTGAATCTGTGAAAATGAAACGCTGTTTCCAAAGAAACTACAGAGCGAAAATGTCTGAAATTTACATATGAGGTCCAGGGAATGATAATAAAAAGGGCTGTTACAGAAAAAATAAGTAAGCTTAAAAAAAAAAAAAAATCGGACTTTTAAAAAAAAAAAATTCTGAAAAATGCTTAAAATATCCTAAAAAATCGATAAACAAAGAGACTCTTTACTGCAGAATTTTATAATGAATGGTTTATTACATATTGAATTAAAACCAGAATATTTTTAACATTGAAGTCTATGGGATTCTCCTGAATAAACTTGCCGAATTAAACCACCAATTAAAATGGCAGGGCATTAGGGGAACCCTTCACTGCTGGTTTGTGTTCTCTGAATAGCCGAAGCAGTGCTTCTCTATGGGGATTCACTGCCCTCGAACAGTCACCGAATGTGCAGGCAATTCGTCAGGATTTGGCGAATTGCCTGCTCTCTGGATAGCCGAATGGCCAGGAAAGGTAACCGAACGCTGATTTTCAGCATTCGGTTACCTTTCTCAAGCAATTCGGATCTCTTTGGATAACCCTGTATGTAAACCCTGTTCATACATTTACAAAACACTATTTAAGTGTCAGAGTCATCCTTAGGTTCAGGAATATGCTAGGCTTGGCCATCTCTGAAAGAGAACCGGCCAAGCATTTCCGTTCAGGTTTTCACCACCAAGTCTGCTAATGGAGCTTCAGGAAGTCCTGATACTGAATCTCCACCAGTAAAATGGCTAATCCCTGATCACTGATGATGCACTTACATGATTATATAAACCAGATATCCTTTGACCTCAGCACTCGTTAGTGACTTTGCCCTGGTTGAGTTCACTCTTTATTGATTGACCTCAGATAGCTTGTCTGCACTTGACCTCTGCTCGACTGCTCGATAATGAATCTATTGCTGAACCTGTAGCTGGATATTTCTGTGTGCTCACTTCCCCTACTCAGGGAACATATTATACTTGGTCACCCTGACTAGTACTCTTTTCCAAGGGTGAATGCCATCTCTTGTATCTGACACCTGGTAAGTACCTGACACTATGGTCAATATTGTTCTGTTTTGACATGTTGTCTATAAATTACATGAGTTCTTCCAGGTTGTCCTACAATCCTCTTTCCACAAGGATCGATATTCACTAAAGAAACTATTTAGTGTTCAATATTAGGCTTGGACAGGCCATTGAGCTTACACCTAATGGACTGCAATGGCTAAAGGCTGTGGTCCACCTCAGGGGGACCAAACAATCTCTGCAACCATCTCATGCAGAGGGCACTAGGCTATTGCATAAGTTGGTAGAGAGTTATGAAGTTCTTTGCTGATATCATACCAACTTCCGCATGCCATCGAATTGTTTCTGGACCATACACAGTTTCAAACTGGTCCTGCTCAGCCCTGCCTTGAATTTCCTCAGCTCTGAACTCTCACCCTGCACAAGCAATACAGAGCAATCCAGACCTGCTCGTTTTATTTGTGCTAATGCTATTATTTTAGTTACCCAAGTAATAAAATATATCAAACACACATACAATGCTTTGTTAATCAATATGGACTATTACATAGACCAGGGGTCAGCAACCTTGGCCCCCCGGGAGCTACATCTCCCATGAATTTCAGCAGCCATCCAATCTAATGAGTACCTGATCATCGTGGGAGATGTAATTTTCAAGTCATCTGGAAGACCAAGGTTGCTGACCCCTGACCTAGATGTACGTTGAGCAAGCATGGTTCTATCATTTTATTTAGCTTTTTTGACCTAATGGTCCAATTTACTTTTTTTTTTATTTTATTTTTTTAGAATTTTGTCTAAAACCTACTTCTTCCCATAAATCCAGCAGTCCCTTTGTTTTCCCTCTTTTTCAGCATTAAAGATAAAAGCTGCTACTCCGATAAAGAAGCTTAGCTACAAATATGATAGTAACACAAAATGACTTTGAAAAGCCCGGCTGCATTTTAACTCGCTTCATTGTGTTAAATAAAACATTCTTCGTTCCTTTTCAATTTGGGATCAATCTTCATTACGCAACAAAACCCAAAAAGTCTTTTGCGATTTTCTACCTGCTGAATAAAAATCGCAGGTTGGCAGTTTTGAAAAGTACATTTCCATGGACACATTGTATCTTGGTGCATTTATACTGCTATTTTCAAAGTAGTATCAGTATCGCCTGGTACAGCGCTTCAGCTCAAATTTAATCTTAACATTGTGTGCCGTCTGGTATTTTAATAGACCGTCGTATCAGCTTTGCTAAACGTTCCAGCACTTTTCAAAATGTGGAGACTTATTCATTAGAGGTTTGCTCACGCATAAAGAAATTATATCCAGCTAGAAGCGGCATTTCTCAAACAGTGCTACATACTCGGCATGTCCGTACAGCTATTGCTGTGACTCTCGTGGAATAAAGTGAAAGTCTCTCCGCTAGCAATTATATCTCTTACCCAGAAGACGACATGCACCTCTGTAGATCAAAGGGATAACACCAAGCTAGGAGGAATGGAACAGCCTCTTGTCATATACACCACGAAGATAAAGTTCAATTACAAAATATACTGCGGAGGGTTTTAATGATTAACAAGTGGTGCCACAAAAAGCCATCTCCATACATTAGCACTATAGAGTATAACTACAGCAAGTTTGTCATGGTGAATCATTCCTGTTGAAATGGGATTAGCAAAACTTTGAATTATGGAGACTCGACTTCTAATTCCCAACTCAACCCTGGCCAGCAGAAAACATCTCTACGTGACTGTGACAGTGTGATTAGGGGCAGGGTAGTAGACCATAAATATATCAGCCAGCGGATGGAGGACTCACTTTTCCCTGAAGGGTTAACTAAACAGCTGAGGGCTAATTCAGATTGTCCTGCCCTTTAAAGAAGGTGTGTGTGGTTCTCTCAGTGTGCAGTCTGTGTGCTGGCTACAACAGGGAAGGAAGAAAAACCCTGAGGTCAAAAGGGAAGTACTTTTCATTTTTGTTCCATTTATTGGCAAGCGGCCTAGCTGCCCAATATTCAGTCAGGGCATCCTGTATGTTTAGTTAGACTCCGCATGAAGGAGTAGCCGTTTGTTTTGTATTTTGTTTATTTGATGTTTTTGCTGCTAATTTTATGACCGCACAATAAAAGAAAGAGGAAGTACTGATCCCTGCATCCAGTGCCTTTATCACAGTGACATATCACTTTTTCTCTATAGATGCAGTCCATCTGCCCGTTTGATAGGGAGTTTAATTATACTAAAAGGAGCTTAACTTGTGATGGTTTGATATAGGAAGAGAGATTTAAACTTAACGGACCCAATTCCACCCAAGCAGTTGAAGGGACACTACCACCAAAAAAAAGAAATGTTACTTGACCTTTGTTTATCTCAAAATCATTTACAATATTTGGATTCTATGAGTTAGAACTCCGAAAATTGTAGGATTATAAACTTGTATAGGAATATATGCTCACAGGATTGCATGTGTGTGAAATATACAAATGACATCATCAGAGGTAGCATCTAGTGTTGGGAGCCCAGTATAATTTCTTATTAAACAGCAATATCTTATCTTGGGTAGCCTGGACAACACAATAGATCCACTGCTGCTTTCTCTAACCATTCCCTTCTCTACCCCTTTGCTACTGTTTTATACTGTTGTTTTTTATAACGCAGCTGTATAGCGAGACTTTTGCTAAGATTTTGGTAAATATTGTTTCATGGGAAAATCCACAAAATGTAAACATGAGATATATACTTAATTTTATTTTTCCTTTTTATATGCACAGGATGATGTAAGAAAAATGGGACCTCCCACTGCCGAGCAGGGGATACCCTACAGAAGAGAAACAGAGGTCCTTTTGCAACCATTAAATATAGAGGGACATGCATGGTCTCATTCCAATGACATCAAACATGACCAGGTTATTTGTAAAAATAAAAAATTATAAAAAATAAAAAAAATTCTTATAATGCAGCACTCTTGTTCACGTTTTAATTAAAAAGTGAACAATGATGCTGCACTAATTCACCTTCTCATTTCCCATGATACCAGCAAGTGTGGAGACAAAGGCATAATACATTATTATGTATTGTTTCCTCGGAAACCTAAATCGCCGCTCTGGTGCGAGGAGCGCTGGGGGGGGGAATTTGGAACCCTGTGTCTCTGATTTTACTCAGCACAGGTTTAAGTGAAACGTCAATGAAAACGTCAGAGTCTGGCCTCTCCAACGATACCAAATATGACAACATACAGGGTTATCCAAAGAAATCTGAATTGCTTGAGAAAGTTAACCGAATGCTGAAAATCAGCGTTCGGTTGCCTTTCCTGGCCATTCGGCTATCCAGAGAGCAGGCAATTCGCCAAATCCTGGCGAATTGCCTGCACATACGGTGCCTGTTCGGTGCCTGTTCGAGGCCAGGGAAATCCCCATGATAAAGCACTGCTTCGGCTATTCAGAGAACACAGACCCGCAGTGAAAGGTTCCCCTAATGCCCTGCCATTCCGTGGTTTAATTCGGCAAATTTATTCAGGAGAATCCCATAGACTTCAATGTTAAAAATATTCCCGTTTTAATTCAATATCTAATAAACCATTCATTATAAAATTCTGCAGCAAAAAGTCTCTTTATTTATAGATTTTTTAGGATACTTTAAGCATTTTTCAGATTTTTTTTAAAAGTCCGATTTTTTTTTTTTTTAAGTTTACTTATTTTTTCTGTAACAGCCCTCTTTATTATCATTCCCTGGAACTCCTGTGTAAATTTCAGACATTTTCGCTCAGTAGTTTCTTTGCAAACAGCGTTTCATTTTCATACAAACGGTTTTGCTAATTTATTCACTGCCTCCTCTGCGTCTCAGCTGCTTCGGCTCTGTGTGATTCGGCCCCTTTTCGGCTGCTTCGCTGCATGTGATCGGCTCCTGCTCGGGTTTTTTGAAGGTTAATCCAGATATTTTTGCTTGTTTTCGGCGTGCATTCGGTGGGTTTTGCGGTTAGTTTTCGTCAGGTTTGCGGTGACTTTTCCCTGCAATTCGGGAACCCTGTGGTGCTTGCTGAATACACCGCAGGGTCACCGAAATGGGATCGGCAAAAGGAACCGTATTGAAGAGAACGAAAAGTCACCGAACGTGCGGTGACTTTTCGAATCTCTTTGAATAACCCTGATAATGTGCAAAAAAAAATATTACATGCAAAATTTACTTTTTTCTAATTTCTATGACAGTGGCATTATGTACTTTTACTTATACAGCAAACAATGCTACTGCACTAAGTCACATTCTCATTTCCCACACCAGGACCAAAGGTGGGGGTGATGGAGCAAATCATTATAATGTATTGGTTCATCTACTACACAAACTGCCAGACTGCTTAGAGGAGACGAGTGGTCCATTAGATTTTTCATCAGCGTACGGCAGGTTTATCAGAAGTATTCAGCGCACTTCGGGGACTCTGCAGTGAAATCTGAATTTACCACTGGGTCAGCGAATTGAGCTTGCCGAAGTGCACCATACAAAAGAGCACCAAAATTTGCTCTTTGAAAAACCCCTACAGAATGACGCATAGGCTGGAAATGACTTTTCCTTTCAATTACTTCTCCAAATAAATCCGAACTGATTATATTCAGATATGACCAATTATAATCAGATCATAGGTTAGGATTAGGGATGAGCTGTTCGGTTTGATCAGTTCGGAGTTCGATTCAATCATCGGCAGTTCGAAAGTTCGAGTTCGAAAAAAAAATTTGAGAAAAGTATAAAAAATGTTTAAAAAATACTAAAAAATCTAGAAATAAAGAGACTCTTTACTGCATAATATTATAAGCAACAGTTTATTAGATATTGAATTAAAAACTAATGTCTAGGTGCAAAGATTCTCACCTCTAAATGACCTGTGCTCTCAAACTGCATAAACAACAGGTGTTTAATTGGTGTTTGGAAATAACATGTGCTTCTAATTAGTCCGGTCTCATGAATTTGATACATTGTATGCAGACTGCGAGTGCTAGGTGTCGTGTGTGGGTCTGTGATGGCGATGTTTCCATACATCCGACAAATCCGCCACTTCACGGGCAGGTTAGGGGGACCTCCTAGGCACGATATTTGAAGGAATTTTTGTTTTTATTTTTAACCCTTATTTTATGGAAACTCACTGTTCCTTTAACCCTTTCACTGCTGAGGCATTTCAAGGCTGTGTGCTGAGCTAATTTTTACAGCTTTCGCTCATCATGTTTAAACGCGATTTGAAGCCACATTTTATTATACGACCCAGACATATTATATATCATTCTTTCCGGCAGACTCGGCAGATTCATAATATATCATTTTTATATGTATACGTCATGTTCTGCTTGTATATTATAACAAAAAATTCAATAAAACTTGAATTTTTAATCATCTGCAGCGTGTAATGTGTTTTTTTTTCACCTTTTATCACATGAACATTTGCGGTTATATTTTCTATGGGGTGCGTTTGTACAAAAATTAGAAATGGGGACTTATTACATTTTTTGGGGGGAATTATGTGATTTTTAGCAAACGCACACCATAGAAAAAAATCATTAGTGCAGCATCATTGTTCACATTATAATTGAAATGTGAACAATATTGCTGCATTAATAAAAATAACACACCAAAAAAAATATATGTTTTTTTTATTTATTTTTTTTACTTTATACCTGGTCATGTTGGATATCATTCGAAAGGCCATGCTCAGTCCTTTCGATTGGCACCCTCATAGCTGCCACGGTCCTGGAGATATCGGGGGTTCAAATGAACCCCCTATCTCCACCAGGGGATTCTGGGCAGCTAGGTGTTCCCCGGCTATCTGACGTCATCACGCTATGCGTGAGGACGTCAGGCAGTGAGGGGGGACCCGGGGGTGGAGCCGCGATCCAAGATGGTGGCCCCCACCGCAGCTAGGCAGCACTTCTATACACAGCATCTCTATACACAACCCCATCAGCATCTCTATACACAAACAGCATCTCTATACACAACCCCATCAGCATCTCTATACACAGCATCTCTATACACATCCCCATCAGCATCTCTATACACAGCCACACAGCATCTCTATACACAGCCTCGCAGCATCTCTATCCACAACCTCACGGCATCTCTATACACAACCTCACAGGATCTCTATACACAGCCTCACAGCATCTCTATACACAAACAGCATCTCTATACACAACCCCATCAGCATCTCTATGCACAGCATCTCTATACACAACATCTCTATACACAACACCATCAGCATCTCTATACACAGCATCTCTATACACAGCCACACAGCATCTCTATACACAACCTCACAGCATCTCTATACACAACCTCACAGCATCTCTATACACAACCTCACAGCATCTCTATACACAACCCCATCAGCATCTCTATACACAGCATCTCTTTACACAACCCCATCAGCATCTCTATACACAAACAGCATCTCTATACACAACCCCATCAGCATCTCTATACACAGCATCTCTATACACAGCCTCACAGCATCTCTATACACAGCCTCACAGCATCTCTATACACAACCTCACAGCATCTCTGTGAACCCTCAAATGAACCCCCTATTTCCACCAGGGGATTCCGGGCAGCTAGGGGTTCCCCGGCTATCTGACGTCATCACGCTATGTGTGAGGATGTCAGGCAGTGAGGGGGGACCCGGGGGTGGAGCCGCGATCCAAGATGGCGGCCCCCACGGAGCTAGGCCACACGGCGCCGAAGTGCGACCCGGTGCCTAAGGGGTTAAAGCCAGGTACCGCTTAAAAGGGGAGACTCTCCCCTTTTAAGTGGTGCCTGGCTTCAATTTGTGGGACCTCCCGATCGATCCCTTCCAGGCGATCTCCCGGCATTGCCGCATGGCGCGATGACGTCATTTACGTCAGGAGGAGCTTGACTTCAGTGTCTGAGGATGCTGAAGTCAGAACGCCGTGGGACCCCGGACAGAGAGGTGAGTATCTCCGCCGGGGGTCCCGCGAAGCTGATGACGTGTGGGACACGTCCTCCTCAGCATACAGCAGGAGTAACTGAGGAAGTGTCCCACACGTCGTCAGCAGTGAAGGGGTTAAAACCTCTTGTTTTAAACTTTTTGTCCTTGTTTCCTGTCCCCCAGGGCACTACCCGGACCCGGACATTGTTTTTAAATGTTTCTATACATCCTAGAAATCCGCCACTTCACGGGCAGGTTATGGGGACCTCCTAGGCACGATATTTGAAGGAATTTTTCATTTTTATTTTTAACCCTTATTTCATGGAAAACTCACTGTCCCTTTAAAAACGTTTTTTTTTTTAAAACTTTTGTCCTTGTTTCCTGTCCCCCAGGGCACTACCCGGACCCCCATACACCTTTTATGGCAAATATCTAGCATATATGCCCTCTTGGAGGGCACTCTAAAAATCAAACTTTGAGTCCCATTGACTTGTATTGAGTTTGTGCTCGTGTTCGAGTTCGAATTCGAACTTTTCAAAAGTTTGAGTTCGAATGCAAACCGAACTCGGGGTGTTCGGCTCATCCCTAGTTAGGATCAAGTCAGGATATTTTTATTCCCAAAGCGATTCTGTTTAGAAATTGGCAATTCGGATGGATTCGAGTTTTCAAACTTCCGGTATTTCAGCCAACTCTCGATTCAGAGAAAACTGAACCATACATGTCTAACCAGCCCTGCCTGGGCTCATTATCATGTCTTTGTCTTTCATGCTTGATGTTTTGAGATTGCTCCTTGACTTTGTGACCCTGCTTTCCCTGCTTGCAATTATTTTTGAACCTCGTCTGCTGGGCCCTGACCCCAGGATTACATCTGACTGCAATCTTGGATTGCCCTTTTTATGGTTTTTGCAATGAGGCAGAAGAGACGACAACACTGGGCTGTCTGGAGGGTTTGGGGTGGACAGAGGGGATCCAGCAGAGACAGGCGGTGTGGCGAGATCCATACTGGAAGCAGGCTGACTTTGTGCTACACCTATTTATTTTATGTATCCAGTGAGAGCATATATGGGGCAGGGATATTTTATGTTGCTTTAATGGTCTAGCATAGCAACAATGGTGCAATAGTGCTTTGCCAACATTACCAAATACCACAGGCATCTCTGATTCAATGTCACAATGTACAGTGGGACCCAGTGCAATCACTGGCTGAGATTTTTGGGAACAATCAAGAATTTTTGTTGAGTTCTGAATACTGCAGACTCAGCTCATCTCTCTGCTCCTTATCCTCCTTGTTCCCAGCTGGGGATTGGAGTTTTTGCCATTGTGCGTAATAGTGGGAAGTCGAAGATGCTTTAACCCTTTCGCTGCTGAGGCATTTCACAGCTGTGTGCTGAGCTCATTTTTACCGCTTTTGCTCATCATGTTTAAACGCGTTTTGAAGCCTTATTTTATTATATGACCCAGACATATTATATATCGTTCTTTCCGGCAGACTCGGCAGATTCATAATATATCATTATTATATGTATACGTCATGTGCTGTCTGTATATTATAACAAAAAATGCAATAAGATTTGAATTTTCAATAATTTACAATGTGTAAAGTGTTTTTTTTTACATTTTAACATGCGAGCATTTGCGGTGATAATTTCTATGGGATGCGCTTGTTAAAAATATTAGAAATGGGGACTTGTTACATTTTTTTTGGGGGAAAATTTCGCTATTTTTAACAAATGCACCGCATACAAAAATCGTTAGTGCAGCATCATTGTTCACATTATAATTGAAATGGGAACAATATTGCTGCATTAACAAATCAAACAAAAAAAAACTTGCTTATTTTTTTTTATAATTTTTTTTAAATATTTTTTTATTTTATTTTTAAAAAAAACTTTTCACATGGTCATGTTTGGTATCGTTGGAAAGGCCATGCTCTGGCTGATCCAACGATATCAAACATTAACCCCTAGCTGCCACGGATCGGGAGATAGGGGGTTCATTGGAACCCCCTATCTCCTCCATTGGTGGCAGTTAGGGGTTAACTCCAGGACTGGCGTCATCGTGCTATGCACGATGACGCCAGTCATCAGGGGGCATTCCCGGAAGCTTGGCCGACATCCAAGAATTTTTGGCCAGCTCCGGGAGAGGATCACGATTCGGTGCTTTTCGGCGAGTGACGAGAGAAGAAGACAGAAGGGATTATTCAGAAAGCACCAAATATTTCAGTGAAATTTCGGTGCTTTCTAGTTTGGCGTGCTTCTGCAATTCCAGTTCGCTGACACTGTGGTAAATTCACTATTCACCGCGGGGTCCCCGAAGTGCACCGAATATGGAGCCAACAAAGACCGCCGAGCACCAGAAAAAAAAAAACTAACTCTGCTATTCTTCTAAAAGATGTTTAACCCTTTCGCTGCTGAGGCTTTTCCCGCCTCTGTGCTGAGGTAATTTTTACCAGTTTTGCTCATCATGTTTAAACGCGTTTTGAAGGCTTATTTTAGTATATGACCCAGACATATTATATATCGTTCTTTCCGTCAGACTCGGCAGATTAATAATATGTCATTATTATATGTATACGTCATGACCTGTCTGTATATTATAACAAAAAATGCAATAAAACATGAATTTTCAATAATTTACAGCGTGTAAAGTGTTTTTTTTTCACATTTTAACATGCGAGCAATTGCGGTTATATTTTGTATGGGGTGCGCTTGTTAAAAAAATTAGAGATGGGGTCTCGTTACATTTTTTTTGGGGAAAATTACACGATTTTTAACAAACGCACCGCATACAAAAATCGTTAGTGCAGCATCATTGTTCACATTATAATTGAAATGGGAACAATATTGCTGCATTAACAAACCAAAAAAAAGAAAAAAAAGTGTTTATTTTTTTTTTATAATTTTTTTTTAAATATTTTTTTATTTTTATTTTATTTATTTATTTATTTTTACAAACTTTTTTCACATTCGAGTTTGGTATCGTTGGAACGGCCATGCTCTGGCCGATCCAACAATACCAAACGTTAACCCCTAGCTGCCACGGATCGGGAGATAGGGAGTTCATTGGAACTCCCTATCTCCACCGTTGGTGGCAGTTAGGGGTTAACTCCAGGACTGGCGTCATCGTGCTATGCACGATGACGCCAGTCCTCAGGGGGAGTTCCCGGAGGCTTGGCCGACATCCAAGATGTCGCGCAGCTCCGGGAAAGGATCACGAACTGGAGCTTTTCAGCGCCGATTCGTGATCCAGCTCCCCAGGGGTTAATGCCAGGTACCATTTGGAAGGGCAGGCTGTGCCCTTCCAAATGGTGCCTGGGTTAACCCCCACAACGCCGCCGATCGGGAGGGAGAGAGGTCCGAAGGACCTCCCCCCTCCCTTTCAGGCGCCTCCTCCGCACATGCGGGGGGGGCGCCTGAATTAGGTGTCATCGCGCTGCCGCAATGAAACCTAATTTCACCGGCGGCAGTTCCGGATGCTGGGCTGACATCGAGGATGTTAGCCCGCACCGGGGGGGCCAGCGATCGGCCGGAACCCGGCCGTACGCTGACCCCAAAGGGAGGACGCGCTCAGCGCGTCCTCCGCATGCAACGTGACATGCGGTTGGACGCGCTGAGCGCGTCCTCCGCATCGAAGTGGTTAAAACAATAAAAATGCATGAAAATGTATGGAAATAATCAAAATGGTCCTGTAACGGATTGTTACAGAATAAAAAAGCACTGTTAAAAAAAATTGGGAATCACAGACCTAAAATTTTTTTAAAATACATCAAAATGTTCCAAAATATAAATAAATAAACGGTTTGCTAAAAATGAAAAGAATAAATGATTGAATAAAAAAAGTAAAAGCGATAATATTTTTTAGCATTGAATTTTATGGGATTCGCCTGTTTAAACCTGTCGAACCGAATCACTGAAAATCAGGGCATTTCACTAACATTTCGGTGCAGTTTGGCATTCTCTGAATAGATTAACCATTACGTCTCTATGGGACAATTCCACTGCAGCCGAAGATAGCCAAATTGCAGCAAACTGCAGCGAACTGCACTGTATTTCGCTGTCAATTTGCCAGTATTTGGAGAATTGACAGCTTTCTGAATAGACAAACAGCCATGAAATTGCACCACACGGTGAACTTCATCATTCGGAGCAATTCGGTGGCAAGTTTGGTGCTTATTGAATAACCTTTAGAATATCTGTTGTAAAACATAAAGCATCCACCCACTTACTGTATATTTCAGCTAAATGTCTTGATGTTTGGAGACTGAGAGGGCTCTATTAACTGCTTCGCGCAAAAGCGCACGCGCAGTGCTATTTTTTTTGCGCGCAGCGTTAAATGTTAACGCGTGTAAATTAACGCTGGTATTACAATCCGAGCGCATGTTTTCGTCCGTCAAAAAATAACGCGCGTAAAAAAGACGCACAAAAACACGCGGGCATTAACGCTGCGCGTAGAAATCGGTGGGCGGACTGTTTTTTCACGCGATTCAGCCAAGAACCACAATTGTCTCCCTTTCAGTTTTTGCGCCTGCCAAAATCAATCTGAGCATATATGCTGCAGCAATAATAAAAACACGTACAACTTCTCCATTTTATTGTTTGGGTATGTGTAGAATGTGTAACTATACTGTGCTGTATTTTTCTTTCTGGCTGGTGTATTTGGGTTCGGCCAGGACGTTCAGATTTACCATTAACACCAGCTTTTATAAGACGTTACAATTATGTGCGCAAACGCTGTGCATTAAATTTTGCGCATAGATTGTAATACCATCCGCGTACCAACGCACAAACGCATTTGCGCTCACAATGTTAAGTATAGGACGCGCAACGTACATTACGCTCGTGCAGGGTTCACGCAGGTTCACCAGCGGTAGACGTTAACGTGCATTTTTTGCGTGGACATTGTAATACGACGTTCTGCGCAAAGGGTTTTTCCCATCGCGTTAATGCGTTTTTGCGCACGCGTTAACGTTTGCGCGAAGTATTTAATAGAGCCCAGAGTATTTTGGCAGATTCGATGAGAATCATGACGCAGTTGGCAGATATAATATTATTTATGGTACAGCCGGACGCTACAAAGTTATCCTTATACATATCTGTATACAAACATAGCTATGTATATAAATACGTTTTTAAATAAATTAATTTTTTATTATTTGATGTTTTATTTGTTTAAGAGGCTATTAAAACTTTGCATTTCTTTTCACATTTTTTTTAAAACGTAGATTTTTATATCTCACTAAATTAGCATAGCTACAGTATACTTGCTGGACCTGGCGCCATATCCAAAATGAAAAATTTGAGACCCGATCTGAGCTGTGGAAGGATGTGACAGCTCCAATCATATGCTCGTTACCAGGAGCCGATTGAGTGGAGCCAATGTAAGGATACATCGTACTTCAAGCTTAGAGATTTCTTAATTAGGACCTTTCATGCACAGTTTGTTCCATAACTTTGTTTCCAATTACTTTCAATGTCACATAACATGGTTGAAAAATTTTACTTTTTTTTTAGTTTCCTTTAGGCTAGGGTCAAACGAAAGCATTTTTACACGCGAACGTAAAAAAGTGCGTCCGAACGAATTGATGTATTTTTTCACGGAATATGCGAAAACGGTCATACGATGCGCATTTTCGTGCGTGATGTTTTACGATTCCAAACCAGGAAGCTTTTTGCGTCTGGACGTTATGTTGGCCGGACACGAGCAGGGTCTGACGTCTCCAAATCACGCACACACACCGCTAGCGGGCGCAGCGCACTCTGTACGTCCGTACTAGCGGTTCTGCGTTCTCGAAAAAATGCGTTCATTTTCCACTTGCGTTGCGCGGCCGGACTTTCGTGCGAACGTACTTCGTATATTGGCCGTCATTGCCTGTCATTTGCTGCTAGTGCGGCCGTGATTAAGTGCGCCAGAACGCACGTTAAAAGTGCGCTGGTCTGACCCCAGCCTAAAAGGTAACGTTTCCTGGATTTACTTTAAAAGAAGAAAAAAAATGGAGAGCGCATTCACCAGTTTGCAAAAATGTCATATTAGCATCCAGGATTTTTTTTTTTAATTATATACTGTATTTATTTTTTTTTATTTTTTTTTAGGATTTCACAATTCTAGGTAGCAATGGGGAATTTAGATAACAATTTGCTTTATTTTCCAAGATGGTCCTTAGAGGAAAATAGGAAGTAAGATGTTATTTACATGTTAGGGCTATCATGGCAAATAATTCAAACAATAATTATGATAATCAAATGACATGCCTTTGTTTAATCGTAATATTTATTTTTATAAAAATGGCATTTTAAAACGCACAGAAAAAGAATTTATAGGAAAACTGTCAGGGTTATTCACAAAGAGCCGAGATCTGGCCCCAAAATGGCACCGAACAGGGAATTTCCCCGTACGATGACATTTCACATTCGGCTATTCATAAAGCAGGCATTACGTGAAATTTTGGCAAATTGCGAGTGAAGAATGATGCCTGTTCAGTGGCAGTGAAATCCCCCATAGAGAAGCAATGGTTAATCTATTCACAGACACCGAACAGCAGAGAAATGTCAGTGATTGAAATGCCCTGCTGTTCGGTGGTTTCATTTGTCAGGTTTAATCAGGTGAATCCCATAGGTGTCAATGATAAAAATATTCCCGTTTTTATCTAATATCTAATAAACCGTTTATTCTTTCAATCTGCAGTAAAAAGTCTCTTTATTTAGTGATTGTTTTAGGATGTTTTAGGCATTTATCAAGATTTTTTCGGCAATTTTTTTCCCCATTTTTTTAAATAGCGTTTTTTTTCTTTTCCCTGTAACAGCCCTTTTTATTATCATTCATAGATTCTTATATGTAAATTCCAAACATTTTCATTCAGTAGTTTTTTTGCAGACAGCGTTTTAATTTTGACACTTTCAATCATTTCTTTTTGGGGTTTTTTTTGCCCTGTTCGTCAGCTCGCCAGCTTTTTCCAGCAGCTGGACGGCTGTGTGCGGCAGATCCTCAGTTTTTTTTACATGTTTTTTGCGGTGGTTCGAGTGATCCTATTCTTCGGTTCATATCGGATGCAGTTTTCCGGGGCATTTTCAGTGGTTAGTCGGCAGGTATTCACCAGTTTTGTGGAAACCTTTCAAGTCCCTACCCGGCACTCTGGGGACCCGGTGGTGAATGCTAAATTCACCGCAGGGTGTGGAAATTTGATTCCCCGAAGTGCTGGGAATGAGAGAGCACCGAAATGTCGGCGACATTTCGGTGCTCTGTGAATAACCCCTAATATTTTGGAAGTAAGGTCTGCTCTGTGTGTTGATGCACAGGTGTCAAAGTATTTTTTGTAAGAAGTGATTGTTATTATTAATAGTGCTAGTAATAGTAATAATTCTTGGAAAACAAATTCCTTAAGTTGAAGTAAAGATATTATAAAAATAAAAGAGACAAAACAAAAGTCCATCAGCCAACATACATTGTATACATCAGGTTACAAACAGAGTTGGATTTATAACTAGGCAGAGTAGGCATGTGCCTACAGGTGCCTGTCACACGGGGGCGCCTTACTCTGTGTGTGTAAAAAAACCAGTTTTTATTTTTTTACAATTTGCAGTAATTTAGACCACTGTATCTCTGGAGTCCTAAGGGCAAGAGGGACATATGAGGTATCATTGAAAATGCCAAATTATGCCCTTTCCAAGGACACCAAACATAACCACGTTAGATTTATGTAAAACTAAAATAACAAAAATATTATTTTTCTCTTTTTTTTCTAATGCAGCACTATTATTCAATTTATAATTATAAAGTGAACATTGATTCTGCGCTGACTCAGCTTCTCATTTCCCACACTACCAGCAAGTGTGGAGGTTACGATGCAATGCATTGTTTCATCGACAACTAGACCGTGACACTGCAACGAGGAGAGAAAGGGGGACATTGGAACCTGCATCTCTGAATTGTACAGCGCACAAGGTTAAGTGAGGTGTCATTGGAAAGGGCAGGGTCTGGTCTTTACAATGATACAAGACATGACCATGTAATGTTTAACAAAGAAAATTGAAAAAAGTAAATGCAAAATAATTTTTTTTCTCTGTTCTACAGAAGAGGCAAAATATGCTTTTACATATAAAGCAAATAACGCTGCTGCACTAACTCAACTAGGGCAACAGATTCTGCCCCTTCTTTTGATTTGAGCGCAGAGAGAAACTGTTTTTAAATTATTTTAAAATAACCACTCAATGTTCTTGAACCCAGGACATACTTGAAAACGAGAGAAATGTCAACGTATCCTTCCTGGGAAAATCCTTTATAAATAAATAAATAAACAAAAATAACGAAAGAAAACACCGGGGAATTGAAAAAGACCAGTGTCTAGATGAGCTTGGCCCGATAGTATAGCAACATAAAAACAGGGTATACACCGGCTACCTATTTAAACTTTATTAACGTGTACATTGAAATCACACCATAGACACACAAAATCACAAAAAGTTGAAATGAAGTGAACCCCTCCCTTCAAAGGATAGGATACCATGCCAAGAGGAAAGGTATTGAATTGAATTGATATCATAGGATATTCAGAACGATGAAAAATGTTCATAGAAAAATAATATATAAATTGTATACCCAGTATTAGATGCCACCTATATATATTGTGAGGGGTAGTGAGTTGGTACTCCGTTGGGCATACATTAAGTATATTAGCTGAAATATAACACACAAGGAGTTGTATACAAAAATAGTAATTCAAAACCCAACGCCACCGCAAAATATCGACGCAGGCCGTCGGCCATACAATAATAGTTCACTTCATTTCAACCTTTTGTGATTTTCTGTGTATATGGTGTGATTTCAATGTACACGTTAATAAAGTTTAAATAGGTAGCCGGTGTCTACCCTGTTTTTGTGTTAAAATAAATCTTAAAATATTTT
This sequence comes from Leptobrachium leishanense, assembly GCA_009667805.1. Classification (NCBI taxonomy): domain Eukaryota; kingdom Metazoa; phylum Chordata; class Amphibia; order Anura; family Megophryidae; genus Leptobrachium; species Leptobrachium leishanense. Next base: position 455,056,134 of record CM019064.1, on the reverse strand, counting down.
TTAGTTTGCCCCAAAAGGAAAATTTAAAAAGTCATTTTGGCATGTTTCCTTTTTGTTTGTGTGGGGGGTGCTCCAGATTTCTGTGCCTACAGGCTCCTGAGATGTGAATCGCGCCCTGGTCACAATCCTGATTTTTGCATTTTTCAATTTCTAGGTCATTTCTGTTCTTCTTTAACCCTTTCGCTGCTGAGGCTTTTCCCGCCTCTGTGCTGAGGTCATTTTTACCGGTTTTGCTCATCATGTTTAAACGTGTTTTGAAGGCTTATTTTAGTATATGACCCAGACATATTATATATCGTTCTTTCCGTCAGACTCGGTAGATTCATAATATGTCATTATTATATGTATACGTTATGTCATGTCTGTATATTATAACAAAAAATGCAATAAAATATGTATTTTCAATAATTTACAACGTGTAAAGTGTTTTTTTTCACATTTTAACATGCGAGCAATTGCGGTTATATTTTGTATGGGGTGCGCTTGTTAAAGAAATTAGAGATGGGGTCTCGTTACATTTTTTTTTGGGGAAAATGACACTATTTTTAACAAACGCACCGCATACAAAAATCGTTAGTGCAGCATCATTGTTCACATTATAATTGAAATGGGAACAATATTGCTGCATTAACAAACCAAAAAAATGAAAAAAAGTGTTTATTTTTTTTTTATAATTTTTTTTTTTTTTTTTTGACAAACTTTTTCACTTTCATGTTTTGTATCGTTGGATCGGCCATGCTCTGGCCGATCCAACCATACCAAACATTAACCCCTAACTGCCACGGATCGGGAGATAGGGAGTTCATTGGAACTCCCTATCTCCACAGTTGGTGGCAGTTAGGGGTTAAGTCCAGGACTGGCGTCATCGTGCTACGCACGATGACGCCAGTCCTCAGGGGGAGTTCCCGGAGGCTTGGCCGACATCCAAGATGTCGGCCAGCTCCGGGAAAGGATCGCGAACCGGCGCTTTTCAGCGCCGATTCGCGATCCAGCTCCCCAGGGGTTAATGCCAGGCACCATTTGGAAGGGCAGGCTGTGCCCTTCCAAATGATGCCTGGGTTAACCCCCGCAGAGCCACCGATCGGGAGGGAGAGAGGTCCGAAGGACCTCCCCCCCTCCCTTTCAGGCGCCTCCTCCGCACATGCGGGGGGGGGGCGCCTGAATTAGGTGTCATCGCGCTGCCGCGATGACACCTAATTCCGGCGGCTGCGGTCCCGGATGCTGGGCTGACATCGAGGATGTCAGCCCGCACCGGGGGGGCCAGCGATCGGCCGGAACCCGGCCGAACGCTGACCCCAATGGGAGGACGCGCTCAGCGCGTCCTCCGCACAGCAGCGGGAATGCTGAGGATGCGCTGAGCGCGTCCTCAGCATTGAAGTGGTTAATAACGCTGCAACCACTATATTTTCACTTGTTTTAGGCTCTCTTTCTATCCTTCTGGATTTGGAAATATTAGACTTACAGGCGCTACGGTTTTCGGGTATCGTATAGAGATTAATGATACGCGGGCCTAAGGATATGTTTGACACCCAAAAAAACCACAAAGGAAATGATAAAAAAGAAAATTCCTTTAGGCGTGTGTTAAATATGCTCGTGGGCTTAGGGAGGTATTATTTATGTTATTTTTATGAATTATATATATCCTCTATGATTCCAACATAACATGAAGAGATCCACAACGCTTACAGGGTTATCCAAAGATGTCCGAATTGCTTGAGAAAGGTAACCGAACGCTGAAAATCAGCGTTCGGTTACCTTTCTTGGCCATTCGGCTATCCAGAGAGCAGGCAATTCGCCAAATCCTGGCGAATTGCCTGAACATACAGTGCCTGTTCGGTGCCTGGTCGAGGGCAGTGAAATCCCCATAGAGAAGCACTGCTTCGGCTATTCAGAGAACACAAACCAGCAGTGAAAGGTTCCCCTAATGCCCTGCCATTCTGTGGTTTCATGCGGCAGATTTATTCAGGAGAATCCCATAGGCTTCAATGTTAAAAATATTCCCGTTTTAATTCAATATCTAATAAACCGCTTATTATAAAATTCTGCAGTAAAGAGTCTCTTTATTTATAGATTTTTTTAGGATACTTTAAGCATTTTGCAGATTTTTTTTTATTTTTTAAAAGTCTGATTTTTTTTGATTTTTTTTTAAGTTTACATCATTTTTCTGTAACAGCCCTTTTTATTATCATTCCCTGGACCTCATATGCAAATTACAGACATTTTCGCTCAGTAGTTTCTTTGCAAACAGCGTTTCACTTTCATACATTCATACAAACGGTTTTGCTAATTTATTCACTGCCTCCTCTGCGTCTCAGCTGCTTCGGCTGCTTGTGATCGGCTCCTGTTCGGCTGCTTCACTGCATGTGATCGGCTCCTGCTTGGGTTTTTCGATGGTTAATCCAGATGTTTTTGCAGGTTTTCGGCGTGCATTCGGTGGGTTTTGCAGTTCGTTTTCATCAGGTTTGCGGTAGCTTTTCCCTGCAATTCGGGGGCCCTGTGGTGCTTGCTGAATACACCGCAGGGTCACCGAAATGGGATCGGCAAAAGGAACCGAATTGAAGAGAACGAAAAGTCACCGAACGTGCAGTGACTTTTCGAATCTCTTTGGATAACCCTGTTAGAAGATTATTAGAAAAGGGAAAAATGGAGAAAGAAAAAAAGTGCTTTTTCTACAAACAATATAGAGCATATATTCTCACGTTTAGAAAGTATCAATAGCCAATCAGTGGCGAGAACTTGTATACATATTCTAACATATTGTAGTCACAACAAAGTCACTGCATATAATATGAGATGATCTTCTTTTCCAGAGATAGGTCCAGGGAGTCGCCAAATGAATTCTGCTGTGTGTCTTCCCACACAGGGGGAAGATAGGGGCCAGTACCGCCGTGTGCTGCGCAATTGTGTTTTTGTTTTATATATCAACTGCAGGATTGGAAGACACACAGCAGAATTCATTTGGCGACTCCCTGGACCTATCTCTGGAAAAGAAGATCATCTTATATTATATGCAGTGACTTTGTTGTGACTGCAACATGTTAGAAAGTAATGTATACAAGTTCTCGCCACGATACCAAACATGACCATGTAAAAAGTTTTTTAAAAAAAATAAAAATTAAAAATATAAAAAAATAAACAAGTTTTTTTTTTTTTAATTTGTTTTGTTAATGCACCAATATTGTTCCCATTTAATTTATAATGTGAACAATAATGCTGCACTAACGATTTTTGTATGGGGTGCGTTTGTTAAAAATCGCATAAGTTTTCCCCAAAAAAAATGTAACGAGACCCCATTTCTAATTTTTTTAACAAGCGCACCCCATAGAAAATATAACCGCAAACGATCGCATGTTAAAATGTGAAAAAAAAACACTTTACACATTGTAAATTATTGAAAATTCAAATTTTATTGCATATTTTGTTATAACATACAGACAGGACATAACGTATACATATAATAAGGATATATAGTGTGAATCTGCCGAGTCTGCCGGAAAGAACGATATATAATATGTCTGGGTCATATAATAAAATAAGGCTTCAAAACGCGGTTAAACATGATGAGCGAAACCGGTAAAAATGAGCTCAGCACACAGGCGGGAAATGCCTCAGCAGCGAAAGGGTTAACACGCACCCAAAGGAATTTTCTTTTTTATCTCTTTCTATCCTGCCTTAACTGTTGAATAAACTTCATTAACGCTATTATTGGCTTGGTTCAATTTGAAAATAAATGGATTTATGCCCTCAGTTTCTCGTTTGTTCTTTGCAGCTAAATCACACTACAATCCCGAACTAGAGCTGAAGATGATATGTGGTCCACAACTCGATATGATAAATGCCTCCCCTAAATTAATGCTTTTATTCATGGGTGGATTAACATATGGGCTATTGGAGCTGCAGCTCCAGGCCCAAGCCCCAAATTAGACCCACTTCATAGTTAGCTATTACAGCTGTGCATCGTGAAAAATTTAGTTTCTAATTTAACGGAAGTAGCTTCAGACGAAACGAGATAAGTTTCTCTGCCGCTTTGTTATATTGTTTCAGATTGTTTCATCGTATTGTTTTTAGATTGCTTCGTTATATTATTTTGGATCGTTTCGGATCGTTATGTTCTATCGTTTCATTTCGGTTTGTTATGGAATTGCCAATTCGATTATGCTATAGATTTTTTTAAACAAATTAAAAATTTAACAGTAACCTTTGCTATTGAGAAAACAAAATACAAAGCAAACCGCTCCAAAATGAGTATAAGAAAACATTTATAAATATTTGAATGTTAAAATACGGGGCTCTGTGTATGTCTCTCAGATAAATAGAGATATAGAGAATAGGGAAGTAATTGCAGGACTAGCAAAACGAATCTAAACAAAATGAGATCTGGCTGAGCACCTGTATAAAATGCTGAGTTAGCAAGTCACTTATCCAATGGGTAGGGTCGTCTCTTCCTCATGTACCATTATTATGTCTATATATCATACAGGTGATTTGATATATATTCGTAATCAGTGTTTAGTCACTTTCCTATTTTGCTTATTTCCCTACACGGTGGTTTTGTCCATCGGTTCATTCATACCATTATTATGTCTCGTGTTTGTGCTCCCACTTTGTAAAGCACTGTGGAATGTGTTGGCACCATATAAATATAAAAAATCTGCTCTAACAATAACTTAGCTTCATTATGTAATGTTTCAAATCGTTTCGTTATTTTATCATTTCATTATGTGTTTCGTTTCGTTATGTTTTTCAGTTTGCAATGTTTATTAGACATGTGCATTCGTTTTAGTACTAAAACGATTTAGTCAGAATTTTGGGATAATTTAGTTTTCGTATGACTCAAGAGAAACGAAACTGCTCAGTACAAAAAACGAAAGAAACTAAAATAAAATGCACTACATTTTAGTTTCAGTCCTTTTTGTGATATTACATTGATGAGTGAAGGAGACCAGCAATGAAGAGCGCAACATCGCACATCCGAAGATCTGCACCCTCCACATGCCAATGCAGTAGGATGTTCTATACAGAGAGGGGCATTAATTAATGCAGGAGGATGTTCTATACATTGTACAGAAAGGGGTATTAATGCAGGGGGATATTATATACATTATACAGAGAAAGGTATGAATTGAGGAGGATGTTCTATACAGAGATGGACATTAATTAATTCAGGAAGATGTTCTATATATTATACAGAGAGGGGTATTAATTAATGCAGGTGGATGTTGTATACATTATACAGAGAGGGGTATTAATTAATGCAGGAGGATGTTCTAAACATTATACAGAGAGGATCCTTTTTTTTCAGCCCTTTAAATCCAGTGGCTGTGAGCGCTGAGATCGGCTGCTTGTTACATTATCTCTCTGTACAATGTATCAGGCTCAGTTGTTACAGTAACTGACTGTAACAGCGCTCAGAGTTTCAGTAAAACAAGGAAATAATATTGTTCTAACCTCTTATATATAAAAATATTATTTACTAGTTTTACTGAAACTCTGAGCTCTGTGATGAGCAGCAATTACTGTAACAGCTTTGCTTGACACGGGGCAGTATTACAATGTTGGTGCTAACTTAACCCAGAGCTGTTGAAAACTGAAAACCTCCATAGGCTATAATGGCTCTGGGAAGTTTACAACAGCTCTGGTTATGTTAGCACCAACTATGTAATATGGCCCACATTGTGCTGAGAGTGAGAGATACTGTAACAAGCAGCGATCTCAGCCCTCTGAGGAGCCACTACAATAGTAATTGTATCCATTGGTTTTCGGATGAATGAAATTAGTTTTCATACTAAAGAACTGAAAACGAATTTCTTTAGTAACTAAATAAATTGCATTTAAGGACTAATCCATTAGTTCAAAACGAAATTTTGTGCTGTGCACATGTCTAATGTTTATCATAGCACACCTAGTATTCATGTTTTGGAATGTTCCCGAAAATAACATACTAATAAAAATTGGGATGAATTGCAATTGTTACAAAATGAATTACTCACGCCTATCAGCTGTATCATTACCACTCACCAGCAACACAATGAGATCAAGAGGTATGGGGCACTAGCACAGTGAAGGTGTTTGTATTTTAGATGAATGTGACAGGAGCACATTGGAAGGTGAGAAGAATGGGACAGAGGAACACTACAACTACAAGGAATATGACAGAGACCCACTTAGCGCCCTATCACCTCCTTAAAGCTAACACTAGCGCCAGTGCTAGCTTAAAGGCGGTCATAGCGCTGCGGCCACATCGCCTTCAAATCGCTAATGGGTTAAAAAACATGTTAGCATTCATTAATTAGTGATTCGTAGCGCGAGTTTACTGTACTTTGCGCTCCCTATACCTAACATGGGGACCGCAAAGTAAGAGCACAGAGTAACTAGTGTTAGGTTCACTTTATCCTAATACTAGTTGCTAAGAGCTGGCGCTAATGAAAAAGTTACCCCCAGCTCAGAGGTTTAGGTAACAGATTGCGCTGCTGCAGAATCCATTACCGGCAGCACAACTCCCCCAAAAATCACATACTCACCGCTCATCCCACGGTGAGAACGGCGGCCCAATCCGCTGCTTCTGGTAGCCAGGAGCAGAGGGAGACTGGGGGAAGAAAGTCCCCTGTGTTCCTCCGCAATCACTCCACCGACCAGCAGAATCTCGTGAGAGACGAGATTCTGCTGGTCATGTGACCCGGCAGGAGAAGCCTCCATGGAGTCCTATGGACTCCATGGAGCAGATGCTGGGACTGGCACGTTAGCATTGCCCCTGTGATGCGCGAGCCTGGCGGCCGCTATGGGGCGTGCTGCTGAACTCAGTGTCTGCTCCATAATCTGCTGGTGAAACCGGGAAGCAAAGGAGACATTAGCGATCGCTACTTTTACCCCTTAGCATCCCGGTCTTAGCTTAAGGCAAGCGATAGTGCCCTTAATGTGTCACTGCTTTTATTAACAAAAGTACCCTTACCATTCTATCATATTCTGCAAACCTGTTGCCGGCTGACCACGATGTTTCATTTTCTCCACACAAGGTAAAATCTGTGCTGCATACATACGATTTTATTCCCCCCCCCCCCTCTTGTAAAGAGAAGGTCAGGCAGAATATGGATATCACAGCTCTTGCCTGGAGAGCTGACTTGCTGGTGATGTATGCGTGTTGTGTCCTGACATACTATGAAAAAAAATGATTCCAAAATAGTATATGCTGTCATAAATAAAACAAAGAAAGGTCATTTTATCAATGTTGTCCAGAAGAGAATATAAATTCAGTTAATGTTGAGTAATCTTAAAGCAGACAAATTGTAACTTTGTTTAGTGATTTTATGCATGAATTCGGCGCTGCACTTCCTTTCCTTTAGTTTCTTCACTTAGAGTGGGTAGTTAGTCAATATTCCTGTCAGGAAAATTTCACTTAGAGATGGATTCCCACAGCCCTGTCAAATTCTTCATATTCATGCAGATCCCTGTCATATTTTTTCACTGGACCATTGAACATCAATACAGTTGATAAGGTCACATGAGAAGCAGATGTCGGTGAATTTGATGTACATCTGCCACCTTCAGCTTTCAGGGGGCTGCAATCCTGAAACCTGCAGATCCTTTAATTCCGTTCAATAAACATTTATTATTATAGAGTGATTTTTATATTAAAAAAGCTCAAACAATTTTTTTAATTCTCCAACAGCTTTATTCTGGGGTCAAGTCGAGCAGGAACGCTTGGGAATGTAGTTCCTCCTCTATGTTCTCAGGGGGAACAGTGTTCCCTTTTGACTCACACACTAAAAGGTTTTTATTAGGTTTCAATCGCATATTTTTTTAATAAGTCAACAGAAATATATGATATTTGTTACAATTATCATAACAATTCCAATAACTTGGCCTATTGTTAAGTTTAACTCCTTCACTACCAAAGATCAACTATAGTCATTCTTCAAGGCACTTCCTGATGCCTCGATACTGAGTATACTCTATATGGTGTAGCACAAGAACAATACAAAAAATGTATTTGCATTTTGGCTTCAGAGTGCACCCCGAACATTTTAGCACTATGGTCCTGATGACTGAGGCGCTAACTGTCATGTTCCTCCTAGATATATATATGTGTCTGATCCATAGGCGTGCGCAGCCTATTACATTAGGGTGTGCACCCAAAAGGTCAAACACAAACACACACATGTGGAGATATATATATATATATATCTCCACAAGTTTCAACACTCACGCCACTCACAAGTATCCTTTTGACTCTTTTTTTCCTCAGTGCTGTTTATCCAAGTGTGAGCATATGTACTATAACAGAGACAGGATGCACCCGAGGACTTCATTAAAAGTTTCCTTTATTGCACCAACATTAAAAAAAAACAACGTTTCGGCTCCAGCGAGAGCCCTTATCAAAGTTGATAAAGGCTCACACTGGAGCCAAAATGGATGTGTGTATATATATATAAACAAAGAAGGAAGAGAGCACTTCAGACAACACACTCAAAAAAACAGCCAACATCAGCAGCTTTATACATTTGAACATTTTACCAGATTTTAACCCTTCAAAGCTTCCAACATTTCTTTCCCCTACAGACTTACCACAGTTCTTAACCCATTTGAGGTATTTTACAAGGTTCTTAAACCTAAGCTCTGTTAAAAATAGTGGAAATTTAGTTCACAATGAATGGCCATAAATTGTTCCAAAATGGCGGCCCCCACTGGAAATAGGCAGCGATCTGGCGCCGATTGGTGCCGGATAGCGGCCTGCCACCTAAGGGGTTAAAGAAATACATCGCTGGAAAGGTCAGACTGTGACCATTCCAGTGCTGCCTTTCTTGACTTGCTACCCCCGACGATGGGGAGGTAGAGGGACCAAAGAGGACGCCCTCTCCCCTTCAGGCACTCCCCCTGTTCTGGCAGGGGGAGGCCTGAAACTGATGTCATCGCCGGGCACGATGACACCAGTGCACCGGGACGGGTATGCAACGCAGATCTGACTTGAAGGAAGTCAGTCTGCTTTGGACACCAGAGTGGGAGGTGAGTATGGGCAGGAGGAAGGAAAAAAACGCACAGGACGTGCCATGCCGTCCTGCGGCTTTAAAGCCCACTTGCTGCAGGACGGCATGGCACGTTCTGCGTTGTCAAGGGGTTAATGCAATTACTTCAAACAAAGACATAAACAAGAGCATGTATTTTTAGAAGTGTTTAATAAATGTGTTTTAGAAGGTTGTTTTGTTTGTAATGTCCAAGTAATCTAGTTACAACTTATGTAGGCGTAAGTGGTAGTGTCCATTAAGGGGAAAAGGGATGTCCCTTTAAGGAAGGGATGAAATTTAAGTAGTGTGGCCATTTAACCTCTTGCTGCCCAGCAACATTTATTTAGTTCCTACCTGTTCCGATTTACGAAGGGCAGACAACATATACTGTGATTGTTGATTCAGAGAGTGATACTGGCCCTTTGAGTGCACGATGATGGGGCAAGGCCGGACTGGGACAAAAAAAAATAGGCACGGGTATATACGCACAGCAACCTGTTTAAAGACAAATACATACATTTACACACACAGCCATACATTTACATATACATTGTGACGGAACCGCACTCTTCCGCCTGTCCTGACTCTCCAGACACCCCTTCGTTGCGGTCAGCCCGGCTACTGGAGCGCTGTCCTCAGCGCCTCGAGCAGCTTGACCCGCCTGCTTCTGTTTCTCTGCCCTGGAGCCGTTCGGAATTTCCAGAAGGCCGCTCTGTGCTTCTGAGGTTGAGTGTGTAGTGTAGCGTAGTTGAAGGAGACACCAGACGCGGCTGTATGTTCCAACAGGATTCTCTCTCTCTCTCTCTCTCTGAGCTTTAATGAACAAAAACGCCACTACTTATGCTGAGATCCAACAGCCATAATTTGTATAAATGACGCACATTGTCCTACTAAAATGCTAATTACATTATGTCAGATATTTACAATAAACATTCCTCTTTCTTCATTTCACACATCATTACATAATCTATTGTAAAGGAAATCAGTTAGGTTTTGGCTGAGACAATGGTGACTCCCAACCTCTGAGACATGTAAACAGATAGCAGATGAACAAAGAGAAAACCCTTTTGCCTAATCACAAATTACTCAAACCTATTTTACAATCTATACGAAAGAAAGCATTTGAACTCGCTGCAGGTAGTATCTTTAATAGAAAAACAAATTTTTACCTAAAGAAATATAAGTATATTTAAAACTAAAGCTACGCCATTTACACTAAACTTAATTTAAACTAAAACCAAACCATGTAAAATATATTTAAAATCACGCGATATAAATGAACATAAAGTCTCTTGGGGTTTGAAGCGTGGAGCGCCACGTCAACTCCATGACATACATTCATAGCTGTATACACCCGGTATGTAGCAATAAAGCTCACAGTAATGTGCAGTGTATTAGTGTATCAGAACTCCACAGCGAGAAAACTCACACAACGCGCATTACGGTTTTATTGCTGTGGAGCTCTGTGACACGCTCATACACACCGTACATTGCTGTGACTTTTATTGCTGTGGAGCTCTGTGATACGCTCATACACACACCGCACATTACTGTGGATTCTGTGACACGCTCATACACACCGCACATTACTGTGAGTTTTATTACTGTGGATATTGTGATACCCTCATACACACTGCACATCACTGAGTTTTATTGCTGTGGGGCTCTGTGATACCCTCATACACACTGTACATTACTGTGAGTTTTATTGCTGTGGAGATCTGTGATACACTCATACACACCGCACATTACTGTATCACAGATCTCCACAGCAATAAAACTCACAGTAATGTGCAGTGTATCACAAAGCTGCACAGCAATAAACCTCACAGTAATGTGCGGTGTGTAAGAGTGTATCACAGAGCTCCACAGCAATAAAACTCACAGTAATGTGCAGTGTGTATGAGCGTATCACAGAGCCCCATAGCATGAAAACTCACAGTAATTCTGTGCGGCTGAAACCCAGTTTGGACTCGCTGCAGGGACAGGACAAGTGGGAGATTTTTCAGTTAGCAGAAAGATAGCTATTGATGAGAAAGGGTAGGTAGAGGTAAATACATAGAATAAATACAAATAGTTGCAATAAACACTGGAAATAAAGGGAAATAGGATAGGATAAGGATCCCCTTCCCTTCTCTATACTCACCGGAATTATCCCTCCTCCATGCTGACTGCTGACAACCCCAAGCCGCTCTCTCCCTGTGTCCTAGCGGTAGGCTTTCTTCAGTATTATTTGTCTGCTTTCTTTCTCTGCTTTTTCTTTGTATTTTCTTTCGCTCTGTAATCTTTCTTTCTCTTTGTAATCTTTCCTTCTCTCGTCATCCTTTCTATTTTTTCTTTCTGCATTCTTTCTTTCTCTGTATTGTTTCTTTTGCTCAGTATTTTTTATGTCACTCTGAAATCTTTTTTTGTTTCTGCGTCTTTTATTTCTCTCCATATTTCTTTCTCCATGCTACCATTCTTTCTCTTTGCTTCCTTTTATTCTGTTTCTTTCTTTTCATCTGCATCCATTCTTTCATTTGCATTTCTTTATGTATTCTTTATCTCTGCATCCTTTCTTTCTCTCTTTATTCATTCATTCTCTGTATTTCTTTCTCTCTGCTTTCTTTCATTCCAAAATCTTTTTGCGGTTTTCTCTCTGAAGTCTTTCTCTCTCCCTGAATTTTCTTTCTCTGCATCTTTTTTCTACATTATTTTACTATTTTTGCATTCATTCTCTCTGTATTCTCTCACTCTCTGTATTCTCTCCCTCAGAAAGAATACAGAGATATAGAAAGAATAGAGTGCGAGAATACAGAGAGATAGAAAGAATAGAGTGAGAGAGAATACAGAGAGATAGAAAGAATAGAGTGAGAGAGAATACAGAGAGATAGAAAGAATAGTGAGAGAATACAGAGAGATAGAAAGAATAGAGTGAGAGAATACAGAGATAGAAAGAATAGAGAGAATACAGAGATAGAAAGAAAGAGAGAATACAGAGATAGAAAGAATAGAGAGAATACAGAGATAGAAGGAATAGAGAGGAATACAGAGATAGAAGATAGAGAGAATACAGAGATAGAAGAATAGAGAGAATACAGAGATAGAAAGAATAGAGAATACAGAGATAGAAAGAATAGAGAGAATACAGAGATAGAAAGAATAGAGAGAATACAGAGATAGAAAGAATAGAGAGAATACAGAGATAGAAAGAATAGAGAGAATACAGAGATAGAAAGAATAGAGAGAATACAGAGATAGAAAGAATAGAGAGAATACAGAGATAGAAAGAATAGAGAGAATACAGAGATAGAAAGAATAGAGAGAATACAGAGATAGAAAGAATAGAGAGAATACAGAGATAGAAAGAATAGAGAGAATACAGAGATAGAAAGAATAGAAAGAATACAGAGAGATAGAAAGAATAGAGTGAGAGAATACAGAGAGATAGAAAGAATAGAGAGAGAGAGAATACAGAGAGATAGAAAGAATAGAGAGAGAGAGAATACAGAGATAGAAAGAATAGAGAGAGAGAGAATACAGAGATAGAAAGAATAGAGAGAGAGAATAGAGATAGAAAGAATAGAGAGAATACAGAGATAGAAAGAATAGAGTGAGAGAATACAGAGATAGAAAGAATAGAGTGAGAGAATAGAGTGAGAGAATAGAGTGAGAGAATAGAGTGAGAGAATACAGAGAGAATACAGAGAGATAGAAAGAATAGTGAGAGAGAATACAGAGATAGAAAGAATAGAGTGAGAGAATACAGAGAGATAGAAAGAATAGAGTGAGAGAGAATACAGAGAGATAGAAAGAATAGAGTGAGAGAGAATACAGAGAGATAGAAAGAATAGAGAGAGAGAGAATACAGAGATAGAAAGAATAGAGAGAGAGAATACAGAGATAGAAAGAATAGAGAGAGAGAATACAGAGATAGAAAGAATAGAGAGAATACAGAGAGATAGAAAGAATAGAGTGAGAGAATACAGAGAGATAGAAAGAATAGAGAGAGAGAATACAGAGAGATAGAAAGAATAGAGAGAGAGAGAATACAGAGATAGAAAGAATAGAGAGAGAGAGAATACAGAGATAGAAAGAATAGAGAGAGAGAATAGAGATAGAAAGAATAGAGAGAATACAGAGATAGAAAGAATAGAGTGAGAGAGAATACAGAGAGATAGAAAGAATAGAGTGAGAGAATACAGAGAGATAGAAAGAATAGAGTGAGAGAATACAGAGCGCTAGAAAGAATACAATCTCTGTATTCTCTCTCTCTCTCTCTGTTTACACTCTTTCCCCCTGCTGCCAGTGATCTGAGGGTCTGAGCTGTTGGTGCTGGGGAGCAGCCAGAATGCCACTGCCTGGTGCATCTGAGCTCCCTGGAGCAGCCAGGGTTAACTATTTTACTGGCAGTGGCATAATTAAAAAACAAATAGGTGCATCATACCCTCAGTGACACAGGCATCATTCACCTGCCGACCCTGTGTGTGAAGTAGATCCTGCTGCTTCCTGCCCCACTGCATTACTATCTCCTCGCTGTAGTATTTTCCCCAGTAACGGAGGAGCATACAGGAGATGGGAAATAGCAAGCATTTCAGGAAGTACCCGTGGGCCACTACTGCCTGTCACTGGGGATTCAAAAGACCCTAAGAGTTCTCCCCATAGCAGCTGCCAAGCTTGCCCCTGCATCTCACTGGGGATTTCAAAAGACACTCAAGCACAAGCAGGGGTGTGTCTGCTGCTGCTCCAGCAGCGTTATGGAGTCCTTCAGAGTAGAGGATACGGATGAACGTTGGAGCTGCAAGTTCGGCCGGCGGCATTCACAGCAAAAACAAAAAACTGTCTGATTAGGGTGTGCCCAGGCACACCCGGCACACCCCGTGCGCACGCCTATGGTCTGATCCCCATGCGCAGCACCGCTATCCTACACTTCCGATCCTCGAATGGTTAGTAATGTCTACTTAAACCAGAAAGCAAAACCAGGAGTACGTGAACAGATAAATGGACAGCAGGAGTTAAACACAAACTTGGGACATCATAGGAATGCCAAGGTTCGTATGTCAGAGCACGTAGTCAGGAATTCCAGGGGTAGTATGCCAGATCGGGTAGTCAGGAATGCCAGGGGTCGGGTAGTGAGGAATGCCAGGGGTCATATGCCAGAGTGGGTAGTCAGTACAAGAGCCGAGGAGTTAACAGTCAGGAGAGACAATAGACAAGCCAAGTTGGTACACCAAATATCAATCCTAATAGTAAGCAAGCACTGAGAGGAGTGAAAACCACGGCAGGGCAAGGAACATATCTCAGGCTTCTGATTTTAAACCTGGCGGGCAACGTTCATCACGCCGCGCCCATGACCTTACCACATGATCGCTTCCGTCTGATACTTCACTCGGTGGCTGGCCAGCGAGCAGCGTGAAAGGCACTGCCGGCTGCCGAACCACCTGGATGGTGTGGGTCTTGACACTCACACTATATATAAAACCAGCTGAGAATGTGTATAACTGACATCTCCCAAGCTGATCCAGCACATAGCCCTGAACTGTAGCAAATCCTTTTGGCCAGTAGATGGTGACATCTGGCTGCTAAGTAGGCTATTACAGTAAGGAATACAATGGAAATATTCCCAGATATTTCTTACTGTAAGTTTAATTAGAACTGGTTTTCCAAAATACCATTGGTTCCTGACAGTTTTCTGGAAATATGCATATGAAGTGGTAGATTACGTGCAACATGTCTATGGTTAATTGGGGAGGAGAAATCTTGGAGAATTCACACACTTATTTTGGGGTACTAGACCCCTTGGTGGGCTCAGCGGTTCTTGTTTGAAATGTGCAAAGAATACTGTTATCAGTGTGGAATGATGGAGAATTGCAGGGTTATCACAAATTTCTCACCAAATTGCTAAATTAGAAAAATAAATCCAGGACACATTCTGCTCAACTGTTTTCACCTAAAAGTTGCAAATCTCCCGAAGTATAATCGTCAGCTGCTTCTCCAGGATTTCTTTTCATTAATTTTAAATAGGGGATTATTCAGAGAGCACCAAACTTCAGTGCTCTCACGTTTGGCATCCTTCTGTGAGCTCAGTTCGCCGACCCTGGGGTGAATTCAGCATTAACCACAGGGTCCCCAAAGTACACCGAATGGATCCACTGAACACCACTGATAAACCCGCCGAACACATAAGATAAGCCACCGAAAGCTGCCGATAAACCACCAAACACAGGTTATGATCCGCTGAACAGACCGCCGAACGCCTTTGATCAGCCGCCGAAAATGGGCCAATCAGCCAGCAAAAAAACAACAACATTTTTAAAAGGCGTTTAAGGCTGGGGACAGACGAGCGCACTGATTGCACACAGTAACGGATGCACTTTATAACGGATGAGATTGTGGTTACATTGTATCAATTAATTTTGACTGATGTTGAGAAAAAGGAAAAATAAGCTGTATGCAGGGGTTTCTCTACTTCCGTGTAGGTTTTTCACGTCAATGACATTTTGGCGTCCTTTGCAACATGCGTTGTACGCGCGTCAAAAAGTTTGCACGTACTCCATGTGTTGTTCTCTATTGACTCCTTTGAAAAGCTACGACTGACAGCAAACAGTGCGGTCAGATGGACATGAAAGGTGCGCTCGTCTGACCCCAGCCTAAAACAAAAACTAATGCATGAAAATGACTGCAAATAATAAATAAGGTCCTATGAATAATAATAAATATGTCTGTTACAGAATACAAAAAATGCCATTTAAAAAAGAAAAATTGGAATCAAAAATTTCGCCGAACAAGTACAGAAAACTGTCTATAAAAAAAATCAGAAAAAAATCAATTGACTTTCTGCTGCAAATGAAAAGAATAAAGGGTTGAATAGAAAATTAATAAAGACGAGGATTTTTGTTTTACATTGAAATCTATGGGATTCGCCTTTTTAAACCTGTTAAACGAAACCAGCGAAAATCTGGACATTTCGAAGACTTTTCAGTGCTGTTCGCCGTTTTCTGAATAGATTAACCATTACTTCTCTATGGGGAATTTCACTGCCTCCGAATTGCGGCGATCTGAGGCGAACTGCACTGTACTTCGCTAGCAATTCACCAATATTTGGCGAATTGCCAGCTTTTTGAAATTGCCACGAAATTGAACCGTACGGAGTAATTCACCATTTGGTGCAATTCAGTGGCAAATTCGGCTCTCTTTGAATAACTTCTTTAATACTGCAATTTTAATGATGTGATATGTATAGGGCTCTATTACATTCCTGGCACAAAAAACGCTTGCGCAGCGCAATTGTTTTTGTGCGCAGTGTTAAACGTTAACGCGCTTAAATTAACGCTGGTATTACGATCCGAGTGCATTTTTTCATCCGTCCGAAAATATCGCGCGTAAAAAATACGTGCGAAAACGAGCGCAAATTAACGCTGCGCTTAGAAATCGGTGTGCCGACTGTTTTTTCACGCGATTCAGCCATTCAGAATTAAGAACCACAATTGTCTCCCGTTTAGTTTTTGCGCCTGCCAAAATCAATCTGAGTATATATGCTGCAGCAATAATAAAAACATGCACAAATTCACAATTTTATTGTTTGGGTATGTGTAGAATGTGTAACTATACTGTGCTGTATTTTTTTTTGTGCTGGTGTATTTGGTTTCGGCCAGGACGTTCAGATTTGCAGTTACCACCAGCTTTTAAAAGACGTTAAAATTATGCGCGCAAACGTTGTTCGTAAAAATTTGCGCATCGATTGTAATACCAGCCGCGTACCAGCGCACGAACGCATTTGCGCTCACAATGTTAAGTATGGGAACTTTCGCGTGCACAGGGTTCATGCAGAGTAAGGCTAGGGTCAGACGAACGCATTTTTCACATTGTCCGTTCGAACAAATGGACGTATTTTTTCACGGAATACGCGATAGCGGTCATACGATGCGCATTTTCATCCGTGATTTTGTACGGATCATCAATAAAACACTTTTTGCGTCTGGACGTTATGTTGGCCGGACGTGTGCAGCGTCTGACGTCTCCTAATCACGCACACACGCCGCTATGCGGCCGCAGCGCACTCTGTACGTCAGTAGTAGCGGTTTGACGTTCTAGAAAAAATGCGTTCGTTTGCCACTTGCGTTGCGCGGACGACCTTTCGTGCGGCCGTTCGTCGTATGTTCCCCGGCATTGGACGTCATTTGCTGCTAGCACGGCCGTGATTTCGTGCGGCTAAACGCACGTTAAAACTGCTTTCGTCTGACCTTAGCCTTACTCGTGTTAGACGTTAATGCGCATTTTGTGCGTGAACGTCGTAATACTACGTTCAGCGCAAAGGGTTTTTCCCCTTGCGTTAATGCGTTTTTGCGCACGCGCACATTTTTGCGCGGAGAATGTAATAGAGTCCATAATCTTTTAACTAACATGTAATTAAAAAATAATATTTAATGCTAAATTTAACCCATGTTTCAAATAAATTTTATTTTTTTCATCAAAATGTGCTTGGTAGCGAGAGGGTTAAGGTTTACTATAAACAGATAAAAACCCACTGGAGTGCCTCTTCATCTTCTGGCCTGTCGTTTTCGCTTTGAAAGTCTCAATCTGCAGTTACTTTTAATAACATACAGTTGAAAAATCGAGAGTTTCTTCCTGAAACATCAGCTGTGATTTAAGGTTGTAGCTCCGGCAATTATAAGAGGATAAATTGCAGTGACATACTTTACAGCTGAGATAAAACTGTTTTTTTTTTATTTGGTTCCGATTTTCTCTCTTTTTTTTAAAAATCTTTTTGAAGTCTGCAATAATCTATCATGGGCAGTGGACAGCAGCCTGTAGCAGCGCAAATAATCACAGATGGAAGTTACGGAAAGTTAAACAATCCGGAATTTCATTTGAAAAATGAACACAATGTATCGAGCACAAACATAACTTTCCATCCGTCGATGGCCAGAACCCTAATCTTATTCCTGCCATGATAAAACCACCACCTTCAAACACGACCATCGACAATGACAGTACTCACATACTCGATTAGGTCCACCGCTGGAGGAGGTCCTCACTCCAAGTCCTCATGACAGCAAAAATATTGAAGACATCCAGCACAATGTGGTATATTAGAAATAGATTAATTCCATCACCAACAGAACAGACGTTTCGACCTCACATAGATCTCCTATGTGAGGTCGAAACGTCTGTTCTAATGGAGATGGAATAACCCTATGTCTAATATACCACGTTGTGCTGGATTTCTTCAATATTTTTGCCATCAGCAAAGACACATTGAGCTAGATTTACTAGTTTATCAATATTGATTTATCAATATTTAGCATTCAGACCAGCCTTAGGGGCGTGTGACCAGTGCAGTCACACAGGGAGAGGGTCGTGGTGGCGGCACTGTCGGAAGATTGAGGGTTGCAGGTGCTGGGAAAAATTGCTGTGCAGCGCCTGGGCTCTCCTCTTCCTCAGCATGAGTTAAAAGCAAGCTGTCATTCCTGGTTCATGGGAGAGAACTAAGAACAGTTGCTCCAGCACTCGGCACCTCTGTAAGACCAGGCTTGCCCTTTGGGTGGGACTCATTCCAGCCCTGCACACCACTGCTGACACCCTCTGTGTGATAAAAAGTGTCAGTGACTGCCACCTCTTTATCTGGGAGAGACAGGATGTCTGTCTATTGAGAGGTGTTGGGGGTGTATATCTGGGGATGTGAAGGGTCAGGGGTGTGTATCTGGGTGGAGGTGAGAACATTGGGGAGTCATCGTGTGTATCTGAGTGTGAAAACAGGTGGAGTATAAGGAGGTGTGGCGATGAAAGTTTAACGAGGGGCTCCAAAAAACTTTCTTCACAGGCCCCCTCAAATGCTGGAAGTGACCCTGCGTAAGACCATGATGTCATCCATGATCAGAGCGTACACATCTGGGAAACAAAGTAACATATGGTTAGTTCCATGTTCTTTCTTCGCAGTAAAACCATGATATGGCCCGTGATCAGAGCCTATGCATTTGGGAAACAAAGTAACACATGGTTAGTTCTGTGTTCTTTCTTCGCAGTAAAACCATAATGTCGCCCATGATCAGAGCCTATGCATCTGGGAAACAAAGTAACACATGGTTAGTTCTGTGTTCTTTCTTCGCAGTAAAACCATGATGTCGCCCATGATCAGAGCCTATGCATCTGGGAAACAAAGTAACATATGGTTAGTTCCATGTTCTTTCTTCGCAGTAAAACCATGATATGGCCCGTGATCAGAGCCTATGCATTTGGGAAACAAAGTAACACATGGTTAGTTCTGTGTTCTTTCTTCGCAGTAAAACCATAATGTCGCCCATGATCAGAGCCTATGCATCTGGGAAACAAAGTAACACATGGTTAGTTCTGTGTTCTTTCTTCGCAGTAAAACCATAATGTCGCCCATGATCAGAGCCTATGCATCTGGGAAACAAAGTAACACATGGTTACAATATAGTATATAGTAGTGAGATGACAAATTCCGTTTCTTCTCAGGGGCACGCTATCCCTTATTTATAAAATTACACAGATTATGTTTGTTTTTTTGATAATTTTTGTTCTTCACTTTATTTCAATACAAAAACTATCAGGGTTATTCAAAGAGATCTGAATTGTGTCCGAAAGGGAACCGAACAGTGAAATTCAGCGTTTGGTTACCTCTCCTGGTCATTCGGCTATTCAGAGAGCAGGCAGTTCGCCAAATGTTAGCGAATTGCCTGCTCATACGGTGCCTGTTCGGTTCCTGTTCGAGGGCAGTGAAATCCCCATAGAGAAACAATGCTTCGTCTATTAAGAGAGGAAAAACCAGCAGTGAAAAGTGAAAAGATTTCGGTCTAAATTAATCAGTGCATGAACTAAACTGGTTTTGGATGGAATTGGTTTTTCCAAAATGAATGAAACTAATATTCCACTGTGCACACAGCTAGAAATAAACATGTGCACAAGCAGAAAACTTTGTTACATTTGGAATATTTCTGAATCCAAAAATGTCAGATTGGGAATTATTTGGAACAAGCCAATTTGAAATATCGGAAGCTTCCAATATTTTAGATCGGACCGATTCAGAATATCAGAAGGGCCCGATATATTTGGCCGTGTTCAAAAATTCAGAACTGCACTGAAGTAAAATAGAAAAATCTACAGAATGACACACATATGGGTACAGAATTATGCCCAGAATGACACGTAAGGGTAAGTAGTCAATGTAATGGAGCAGCAGGAAATGCTGGCAGAATGCTTGGTTGTGTAGGGAGAGGTATTAGCAGTAGGAAAAGGGAAGTGCTCATGCCACTGTACAGAGCACTGGTGAGACCTCACTTGGAGTACTGTGTGCAGTACTGGAGACCGTATCTCCAGAAGGATATAGACATCTTGGAGAGAGTTCAGAGAAGGGCTACTAAAATGGTGTACGGCTTGAAGGAGAAAAGTTACCAGGAAAGGCTTAATGATCTTAACATGTACAGCTTGGAAAAAAGACGAGACAGAGGAGATATGATAGAAACATTTAAATACGTAAAGGGAATCCACAAGGTAGAGGAAGGGAGTATATTTAAAAGGAAACAAAGTAGCAAAACAAGAGGACATAGTCTTAGATTAGAGGGGCAAAGGTTTAAAAGTAACATCAGGAAGCATTATTTTACTGAGAGGGTGGTGGATACATGGAACAGTCTTCCAGTTGAAGTGGTAGAGGTCAAAACAGTAATTGAATTTAAGCAAGCATGGGATAGGCATAAGGCTATCCTAAACAAAAGATAAATCCAGGTAAAGTATCCATGTAATTGGGCAGACTAGATGGGCCGAAAGGTTCTTATCTGCCGACATTTTTCTATGTTTCTATACACTGACGATGCACAAAGTGATGTGAATGATGAAGCAAAAGCTCCAAAAATTATGTACATAATGGAGCATGTGCTGTAAAAATGACACGCTGAATGGAGCATATGTTCTAAATATGATGCACACGATATGGAAAGAAAGCTCCAAAAAAGATGCACATGAAGTAGCATATGCTACAAAAATGATGCACAGAATGGGGTATATGCTCTAATACGACTCACAGAAAATGGCATATGCAGCAAATAAATTACGCACGTAATGATGCATACTTAGGTGTCACTAAAGATGCATTGCATTCTGAATTAATCCAAATATATTTGATTATAATTAGATCAGTTAGAACCAATTAGGTATTTAGTAGGAGAGAGGACCCTGCTCAATAGCTAACAATCTGAGAGGAGAGGGGTGGCACATTAGGTGAGCATGAATCGCAAAGTATGTCAGAGTGTGTGGGCTGAATGTGAAGATTGTGCACGAAATGTACAGTGAGGGAATCATGGAGTGAGCTGATAGGCTTCTCTAAAGTAATGTGTTTTCAGAGACTTCTTGAAGGACTGGAGATACGGGGAGAGTCTAATGTTGCGGGGGAGGGAGTTCCATAGAAAGGGGGCAGCTCGGGAGAAATCCTGAAGATGAGAGTTGGGGGTGCAGGTACGAGGAACTGATAGCATCAGATCATTGGCAGAGAGAAGAGGTGGGGATGGGACATTCCTGCTAATAAGGGAGGAGATGTAGGTAGGGGCGCGGTTATGGAGAGCTTTGTATGTGAGCACCAATATAATGAATTGGATTCTAAAGGAAACAGGGAGCCAGTGTAGAGATTGACAAAGGGGTGAGGTGTGAGAGGTGCAGGATGTGAGGTGAATGAGTCTGGCATAAGCATTCATTACAGACTGCCGAGGGAGAATCTGGGCTATTTTAAGACCAGAGAGAAGGAGGCTACCGTAGTCAAGGCGGGAAGTAATAAGAGCTTGGATGAGAATTTTAGTAGAGTCCTGATTAAGAAAGGGACGGATGCGTGCAATGTTTTTTTGGTGGAAGTAGCAAGATTTCGTTAGTGACTGAATGCC
Source organism: Leptobrachium leishanense (assembly GCA_009667805.1). Classification (NCBI taxonomy): domain Eukaryota; kingdom Metazoa; phylum Chordata; class Amphibia; order Anura; family Megophryidae; genus Leptobrachium; species Leptobrachium leishanense. Next base: position 455,034,266 of record CM019064.1, on the reverse strand, counting down.
AAGAGGACCCCCAGGCAACGAGCCTGAGAGGAAGAAGTAATGGTGGCACCATTCACCTGAAGGGCACAAGAATGGAGGTTTTAGAGGTTTGCTGCATATTGTGAGACCCGGGATGGACACATTTAATCTGAGAGTCAGTGAAATTAACCTAGAAGAAAGGAGCGATGACCCAAAACACTGCGACTTTACTCTAGCTTTATTACCAGAACACAACCCAGAGCTCAGTCTAGAAATCACCAGATAAGGTCTTCATAGAGACAATCCGGAGAAAGATTTCCAAGCAGCCAATTAGATACAAAGTTTAAATGTCACCTTGTTTCATAAAACAGGACGTGGACCTCACTAAGCGGTGTCTCATCTAGGATGGGCCCTGGAAGTGGAAGATCTCCAAGGATAAAGTAGAGGGTAAGTACCAAGATTGAGAACCAACATATAATGACACGTTCCCTGTGTGTAAACATATTACATGTCTTTAAACAATTTTAATGTGATGCATTGTGAGAAACATTTTAGGAATATTAAATCTTTCAAGTTAATTCTTTCTCACTTTTCTAGAAATAGATTAATCATTTCAAATTAATTATTAACTTTTCTGTCAACATAAACAGGAGAGACTTTACAAACATTAATGAAAAATAGGTTTCTCCCTCTCTGTGAATCAGATCTCAAACCTTCTCTCAGGGCAAAGTGTAAAGGGGAAGCCTTAGAGATGTGCACGCATTTTTTTTTTCGTTTTGTTTCGTTTCGGCTCGTTCGGTTTTTTAAAAGTTTTGTACCGATCGTTTCGGCCCATTTTCGTTTAGGCTCGTTGTTTCGTATCTATTTTTGTTTTGTGAAATCGGGGAATTTCGGTCTTTCAGGTCGTTCGTTCTCTTCGTTTCAAAGGGTCCATTTCGTTTTGACTTTAGACGTATGGTATTACGGATGCTCTGATATTTCGGTAGATACAGTAATTTTGCCGATTCATTCGTATTGGTTTTTATGAAAGATACTTTTTTTCTTATGAATATGCATTGCACAACTTTATTTAATCATATAAAAAATCAATATCTTGTACTGTTAGACTGGGGATTTAGGGAAAAGCTAATTAAATATTTAAAATAAATATATTATTGATGCAGAAAGAAAGCATTGGAACAAGTGAAAAAAGTGACTGACGATACGAAATTACGAAATCAGCAACGGAACCGAAATGGACTCGAAACGATACAAAAATACGTCGTCCGAAATTAACCGAAACGGAACTGAAATCACGAACAGAACGAAAATGACTTGCGATTTTACAAATTTCAAGTCCATACGAAATAACAAAATTTTTTTCGTTTCGTATCGGGAAATATTTCGGATGGTGTGTATTTCGTTGTCGGTCTGGTTCGGAACGTCGGACGAATCTGAAGCACCGAATCGTCCCGTTTCGTGAGAAAAACTAATCGGTACGAAACGAAATGAACATCCCTAGAAGCCATCACTGAGTGTCTGCTGTCATCTCACACAACAGGCCCATAAATCTCACCACCACGGTGGGAATACAACCACTGTCTGAACAATTTACCAATTTATCTGCATTATTAAACGGGATATACTGAGCCTCCAAAGACCTCTGATTGGCTGAGCCTGTTCTCGCTGGGGCTCCTTGCAGCTGCTGAGAATCCTGGGAATTTACAGTCACTGCAGGAGATGTAATAACAAATGTGCTTTTGCTATTTTTCAGTTTTTATTTTGATAAATTGTTAAATTCTTTATACATATAGCACAATAACATATGGAGATCACATCCTGTCTGCAGAGCTCCCAAACTAACCGTGTGTTACTTTGTCTCCCAGATGCATATGATCTGATCATGGACGACATCATGGTTTTACTGCAAAAAAAGAACCCGGAACTAACCGTGTGTCCCAGAATCGCATGCTCTGATCTTGGACGACATTATTTATTTATTTATAAAGTATTTTACCAAGAAGGATACATTGAGATTTCTCTCATTTTCAAGTATGTCCTGGGTTCAAGAACAATGTATTTCTGTACCTACTGTAACAATTCAAAGTAATAAAATGCAAGATATTAAAAACAACACAAATATACAGATTAACACAGAAAATAAATATGTAGTAAATCTAGTCACTATGTTACATGTTTACAGGTGCATTCTGTATATAGTCACTATGTTACATGTTTACAGGTCCATTCTGTATATAGTCACTGTGTTACATGTTTACAGGTGCATTCTGTATATAGTCACTATGTTACATGTTTACAGGTGCATTCTTTATATAGTCACTATGTTACATGTTTACAGGTGCATTCTGTATAGTCACTATGTTACATGTTTACAGGTGCATTCTTTATATAGTCACTATGTTACATGTTTACAGGTGCATTCTGTATAGTCACTATGTTACATGTTTACAGGTGCATTCTGTATATAGAAATAGAAATGGGTACTAGACCCAGTGTGAGCGCACTTAACTTAAATGTGGAATTTTTCGGCAATGAGACTGGATATTCCTGATACAAGAATCATTGATGATGGAACCTAATGTTAGAAAATATAAACAGCTCCATGGTGCAATATCATTGGGATGAACACATAAAAAATAAATTGTAGTGATGGATAGTATACGCTAAGAACTCACAAAGGTGGAGCCCTCTAGGCTCAGATAATGGCGCCTTTTGACCACTCTGGGGGGTCACACCCCTTGTGTAAAAAACGAGTCTTCAGTATGATTCACACTTGCATCAGCGGTGGGTACAACCATAAACGGTAGGTATGGTCATAATGTCTTCTTTGGTAACTTAGAAGAGAGAAGAGACCTCCATTGCGCAGGTATCAATATTCTGAGAGTATAAAATAACAGATGGGTACTCACGATCTCAGGAGCCTCTTAGGATAGTGGCTCAGTAAGTAATCATGTAATGAACCAGTAATCAATTCTCAGGCTGGAAATCTTGTTGTAGAATGGCGATAAATTTATTCGTAAGGGATAGTTGGCAAAATAAGATGCCTTGGTGGGGGTCACCCTTTGTCTGTCGCTTTGGACACAGGCAAAACTCACAGCGTCAGGTGTAAAGAGTAGGAGCCACAGAAAACTCCTCTTTACACCTGACGCTGTGAGTTTTGCCTGTGTCCAAAGCGACCGACAAAGGGTGACCCCCACCACCTGCGCAATGGAGGTCTCTTCTCTGTTCTAAGTTACCAAAGAAGACATTATGACCATACCTAACGTTTATGGCGCCATTATCTGAGCCTAGAGGGCTCCACCTTTGTGAGTTCTTAGCGTATACTATCCATCACTACAATTTATTTTTTATGTGTTCATCCCAATGATATTGCACCATGGAGCTGTTTATATTTTCTAACATTAGGTTCCATCATCAATGATTCTTGTATCAGGAATATCCAGTCTCATTGCCGAAAAATTCCACATTTAAGTTAAGTGCGCTCACACTGGGTCTAGTACCCATTTCTATTTCTATATATTTTTTGTAAAGGGTATACATAAGTGTTTGGAGCTGCATATATACAGCAACCAGCGCCATTTGTCTCTCTACTTCTTTCCATTCTGTATATAGTCACTGTTACATGTTTACAGGTGCATTCTGTATATAGTCACTATGTTACATGTTTACAGGTGCATTCTGTATATAGTCACTATGTTACATGTTTACAGGTGCATTCTGTATAGTCACTGTGTTACATATTTACAGGTGCATTCTGTATATAGTCACTGTGTTACATGTTTACAGGTGCATTCTGTATGTATTCACTATGTTACATGTTTACAGGTGCATTCTGTATTGAGGCATGTTAATAGAGATCTCTTAAGTGACTTTAGACTGGGGAAGATTTGATGGCGTCTGGGAGGTTATTCCATATTTGAGGTGCTTTGAAGGAAAAGAGGATCGAGACACTTTCTTTTTGTATTATGGTATTGTAAGTAAGGTGCAGGTCCTGGATCGGAAGTTATAGGATTAGGGAACTGCTAGGGGAAGCAGTCTATTCAGGTAGGGCGGTAGCTTCCCAGAAAACCTCTTAAACACCAGGGGCTATATTACGATCCTAACACTAAAATGGAGACACAAAGGAGAAAAACTTGCGCCTGCAGGTTTCTCTTTAGCGTCCCCATTTTAGCATGACATTACAGTGCAGGCGCTAATCCAGCAGCCTGCACCGTAACACAGCGCTAAGCTGCGGTATTCTCGCAGCAGCGCTAAGCGCCGCCGCGAGCACCCCCTCCATGGAGTCCATAGGACTCCATTGAGGCTAACGCTGCCAGTCACATGACCTGCAGAATCTCGCCTCGAGAGATTCGGCAGGTCAGCGTAGTGATCCGCAGAGGGAGACTGGGGGACATTTTTCCCACAGTCTCTCACTGCCCCCGGCGGCCAGAGGAGGCAGTTGAAGCCGCCGATCTCGCCGCAGGATAGGAGGTGAGTTTGTGATTTTTGGCTGGTGCTGACGGATTCCGCAGAAGTGGAATCCGTTAACACCAGAACCGGGCTGTGGTTACCTTTCAGGTTAACCGCAGCTGTACGGTAAATAGTATTAGTATATTGTAATACTAACGCTAATTAACTCTTTGCGCTCCCCATGCTAAGTATAGGGAGCCAAAGTACAGTAATCTCGCGCTGAAAAGCGCAAGCTCCGAATCGCTAATAGATCTCTCTCCGGCTCTCCTGGATCGAGTCACTGACTGTCTCTCCACCGTCTCGAATTGGATGTATTCCCGCTTCCTTTAACTCAGTCTTACCAAAACTGAAATTTTCCTTGTTCCTCCCTCCAAGAAGAACCCAATACCACCTACAGTGGCAAGAAAAAGTATGTGAACCCTTTGGGATTACATGGAGTTTTGCATGAATTGCTCATAAAATGTGCTCTGATCTTCATCTAAGTCACAACAATTTGAAAAACACAGTCTGCTTAAAATAATACAACACAAACATTATATGTTTTCATGTTTTTATTGAACAGAACATGTAAACATTCACAGTGCAGGGTGGAAAAAGTATGTCAACCTTTGGACTTAATAACCGGTTGACCCTCCTTTGGCAGCAATAACCTAAACCAAACGTTTCCTGTAGTTGCAGATCAGACCTGCACAATGATCTGGAGTAATTTTGGACCACTCCTCTTCACAAAACTATTTCAGTGTAGCAATATTCTTGGAATGTCTGTTGTGAATCGCTCTCTTAAGGTCATGCCACAGCATTTCAATCAGGTTGAGGTCAGGACTCTGACTGGGCCACTCCAGAAAGCGTATTTTGTTTTGTTGAAGTCATTCTTTTGTTGAATTACTTGTATGCTTTTTGTCATTGTCCTGTTGCATCACCCATCCTCTGCGGAGCTTCAGTTGGCGGACAGATGGTCTTACGTTTTCCTGCAAAATGTCTTGATAAACTCTGGAATTCATTTTTCCATCAATGACAACAATCCGTCCAGGCGCTGAGGCAGCAAAGCAGCCCCAAACCATGATGCTCCCTCCGCCATGTTTTACAGTGGGGATGAGGTTTTGATGTTGGTGTGCTGTGCCTTTTTTTCTCCACACATACAGGGTTACCCAAAGAGATCCCAATTGCTTGAGAAAGGTAACCGGACACTGAAAAACAGCGTTCGGTTGCCTTTCCTGGCCATTCGGCTATCCAGAGAGCAGGCAATTCGCCAAGTCCTGGCGAATTGCCTGCACATACGGTGCCTGTTCGGTGCCTGTTCGAGGGCAGTGAAATCCCCATAAAAAAAGCACTGCTTCGGCTATTCAGAGAACACAAACCAGCAGTGAAAGGTTCCCCTAATGCCCTGCCATTCGGTGGTTTAATTCGGAAAATTTATTCAGGAGAATCCCATAGACTTCAATGTTAAAAATATTCCCCTTTTTTAATTCAATATCTAATAAACCATTCATTATAAAATTCTGCAGCAAAAAGTCTCTTTATTCATAGATTTTTTAGGATACTTTAAGCATTTTTCTGAATTTTATTATTTATTTTTTTTAAAAGTCCGATTTAAATTTTTTTTATTTTAAGTTTACTTCTTTTTTCTGTAACAGCCCTCTTTATTATCATTCCCTGGACCTCCTGTGTAAATTTCAGACATTTTCGCTCAGTAGTTTCTTTGCAAACAGCGTTTCATTTTCACAGATTCATAAAAACGGTTTTGCTAATTTATTTACTGCCTCCTCTGCGTCTCAGCTGCTTCGGCTCTGTGTGATTCGGCTCCTGTTCGGCTGCTTCGCTGCATGTGATCGGCTCCTGCTCGGGTTTTTCGAAGGTTAATCCAGATGTTTTTGCTTGTTTTCGGCATGCATTCGGTGGGTTTTGCGGTTAGTTTTCGTCAGGTTTGCGGTGACTTTTCCCTGCAATTCGGGGACCCTGTGGTATTTGCTGAATACACCGCAGGGTCACCGAAATGGGATCGGCAAAAGGAACCAAATTGAAGAGAACGAAAAGTCACCGAACGTGCGGTGACTTTTCGAATCTCTTTGAATAACCCTGATAGTGTTGTGTGTTCTTTCCAAACAACTCAATTTTGGTTTTATCTGTCCACAGAATATTTTGCCAGTAGTGCTGTGGAACATCCAGGTGCTCTTTTGCAAACTTCAAACGTGCTGCAATATTCTTTTTGGACAGCAATGGCTTCCTCCGTGGTGTCCTCCCATGTACTCCATTCTTGTTTAATGTTTTCCTTATTGTAGATGTGTCAACAAAAATGTGGCATGTGCCAGAGATTTCTGTAAGTCTTTAGCTGACACTCTAGGATTCTTCTTTACCTCATTAAGCATTCTGCGCTGTGCTCTTGCAGTCATCTTTACAGGACGACCACGCCTAGGAAGAGTAGCAACAGTGATGAACTTTCTTCATTTGTAGACAGTCTGTCTTACCGTGGACACCTGAACATCAAGGCTTTTGGAGATACTTTTGTAACCCTTTCCAGCTTCATGCAAGTCAACAATTCTTGATCGTAGGTCTTCTGAGAGCCCTTTTCTGCCAGGCATGGTTCACATCAGGCAGTGCTTCTTGAAACCAGTAAACCCAAAACTGGTGTGTGTTTTTAAATGGCAGGACAGCTTTCAGCAACACATCCAATAATATCACACTGATTGGACTCAAGGTGTGCTTACTCCTGGCTCCAATTAGCTCTTGGAGAAGTCATTAGGCTAGGGGTTCACATACTTTTTCCACCCTGCACTGTGAATGTTTACATGTTATGTTCAATAAATACATGAAAACATATAATGTTTGTGTTGAATTATTTTAAGTAGACTGTGTTTTTCAAATTGCTGTGACTTAGATGAAGATCAGAGCACATTTTATGACCAATTCATGCAAAACTCCACGTAATCCCAAAGGGTTCACATACTTTTTCTTGCCACTGTATCTCTACGAGTAAATGGACCGCTCATTAGCCCAACGCCTCAAACTCGCTGCCTTGGTGTCACTTTAGATTCAGACCTAACGTTCTCTCCCCACATCTACACAGTAACAAAATCCTATCAACTCAAGAACATCGCACGCATCTGCCCCTTTCTGACACAAGATACCGCGAAGGTGCTGGTTCATGCTCTTGTCATTTCGCGACTTGATCACTGCAACTCACTCCTTATTGGCCTCCCCAACTCCCGTATTGCCCCTTTGCAATCTGTAATGAATGCAGGGGCCAGGCTTATTTTTCTCACTAAACGCACCTCACGTACCTCCCCACTCTGCCGGTCCCTCCATTGGCTTCCTGTACGTTCCAGGATTCAGTTTAAAATACTGACGCTCACATTCAAATAACTCAATAACTCAACCCCTCCCTAAATGTCTCTGTTACTCCACAAGCACGTCCCATCTAGACAACTTCCGTTCAGCAGGTGATCTCCGCCTGTTATCTGTCTACACACGCATGGCCAACTCTCTCGTCTAAGACTTCTCAAGGGCAGCTCCGGTCCTGTGAAATTACTTGCCTCGCCCTATCAAACTCTCCCCTGACCTTCAGTCCTTAAAGAAATCCCTCAAAACCCATCTCCCCAGATTAGTGTACCACATCACTGATGCAACTCATCCCTCTGCTCACCTACTCACAACGGATTGAAGCCGCTTCCATAGCCCCACCATTCCCAAACCGCTGGCACTAATGATCTTGCCGTCCAGTAAAATACCCCTTGTCTTCCTCAACCCCAATCCCTCTAGATTGTAAGCTCCTATGAGCAGGGCGCTATACCTCTTGTTTTCATCATATGTCTGTTTATCTGTATCGCGTTCCCTTTGGTTATTGTAAAGCGCTGCGGAAACTGTTAGCGCTATATAAATGATAATAATAATAATAATAGTGTCAATCTGACCTGATCTTCTGGATCTGCTGGCCATACCAAGTATCATTGCTTTTTCCAGCATTCACAGCCGCAGACAAATCCAGAACTTATGATTGGGTGTGACACAAACCACTCTTTCCCTCCAAGCGTTGAACATCAAATCCGACAACATGAATTTCTCCAGATTGTGTGTATTACTCTTTACCGGGTTATACATTAAAGATAAGCAAAGAATGAAATGGAATACAAAGGAGACATTAAACAGATTTAGTATGAGTCACACTAAGGCAAGAAATCCTTTTTTTTTCCCATAATAACTGGAATGCAACTATAGAAACTAGAAATCTGTTTAAATCCAAGCTTGAAATAGAATAACCATCGTAACACATTAGGTAATAACACAGAAGCAGAGACAAAGGGATCAAATATGTCTGCATGTCATACTTTTTCTTCAAAATATTCAAATAGATTGTGTTTGATTTAATCTTTAATTATACTGAAACAAAGTAACTAATACCCTTTCATTTCTCTTATAAAATTAAACACTAGCTACTCTTGACTAAACTTTAAGGGACACTCTAGCCACCATGACCCGACCATAGAATGGGCCCTATTCCATAGTGAATGCTAAGATGGAAATGGTAAGCAGGATAATGTGCGCTTACAGATTTTTGCCTTACTCTCTCCATGTTGAAATCCTATTCCGGGGAAGGCCTTATCTCAGCACTTATTGCCGGAACACAGCGCTAACCTCCCTGATACCTGCAGTAGCTCTTCACGGACCACCGCGAGTATCAGTTCCTGGACTCCATAGGACTTCATAGAGTCTTGCACTTCCAGGCCACAAGCTCTGCGCAAGCTCACTCTCGCAAAATCGTGCAGTGCCGCGGGGGGAGACTAGGAACTATTTGTTACCAGTCTCCCTCTGCTCCCAGGGAGAGAAGCGGCGGATCGGCCACCTTTTTGCCGTGGGATGAGAGGTAAGTATGGGATTTTTAAGGGCAGGGGGTTTACCGCGTGTTAAATGATTTTGCATTTGCAGAATCATTTAACACCAGCTTTTAGGAGGTGGTAACATTTTTCCTTGCACGTCCTAACAGTAAATTGCGCCGGCACTTAAATACCTCACCTCCTCTTGCCTTCGAGATGCTAAACATAGATTGTGCTTCCCATGTTATGTATAGGGGACACAAAGTACAGTAAGCTCGGACAAGCTGCGAGGCGCAATACTTTTTCATCCGACTGTAACGTCAGGATCGGAATACCAATGTCAGACGTTAAACTTCCTTATGCTAGCGCTAACGATTACATATCGAGATGCAACGTTAGCACCAATAGTCTCCTCAGTTTTTCCGGACGGCCAGCACTAGGAAGAGTCCTGGTTATTCCAATGTTTTTCATTTAAAGGAACACTCTACACATCCTGATCACTTTATCTTTTCAAAGTGGTCTAGATGTTTATTTTCATTTTACAATTTGAAAAAACACACACACAGGGGAATGTACAGAAACAATGAAAACTCGCCCAGCATTGGAACAATGGCTTAGGAGTCAGATAACAATGATCTAGGTGAAGCTAGTTGCTGTGGGAAGGGAGGTTGATGGAAGCATGTGAAAACTAATGAATCCATTACTTACTGCTATACAAAGGAACGAAATACAAAGGTTACACTATACAGAGAGAAGGCACACAGTATATACAACAGGAGACTTTACAATAAATACATACATAAGGGAATATTAATAAATCACAGACATCAGGGAATATAGTACAGAAAACACAAACACCCTGCATCTAAAATTGTAGATACAGGGTGGCTTTAACAAAGGAAAGGGCAGGAAAACAATATGAAAGGTCAGGCCCGCACCTGTCAAATATATTTCTAGGCCCACGCACTTCAAATTCAAAGTGACGCACGTCACATGTACACATTACAGTATATACATATTTATGTGTGAGTGTATTTATGTACACATTATATACATATTTATGAGTGTGAGTATTTATATACACATTATATACATATTTATCTATGTGAGTGTATTTATGTACATATTGCATACATATTTATATATGTGGGTGTATTTATGTACACATTATATACATATTTATGTGTGGGTGTATTTATGTACACATTATATACATATTTATGAGTGTGAGTGTATTTATGTACACATTATATACATATTTATGAGTGTGAGTATATTTATATACACATTATATACATATTTATCTATGTGAGTGTATTTATGTACATATTGCATACATATTTATATATGTGGGTGTATTTATGTACACATTATATACATATTTATGTGTGAGTGTATTTATGTACACATTATATACATATTTATGAGTGTGAGTGTATTTATATAAACATTATATACATATTTATCTATGTGAGTGTATTTATGTACATATTGCATACATATTTATATATGTGGGTGTGTTTATGTACACATTATATACATATTTATGTGTGAGTGTATTTATGTACACATGATATACATATTTATGTGTGAGTGTATTTATGTACACATTATATACATATTTATGTGTGAGTGTATTTATGTACACATTATATACATATTTATGTGTGAGTGTATTTATGTACACATTATATACATATTTATGTATGTCTACAAACAAACTAAAAGGACATCTATTTGAATGCACAGATAGATAGTAGAATGAGAAAGATAAGTGTAACAGCAGACAGTTTGCTTGTTTTTATACAAAGCCCAGGAGAGAGAGATGTGTGAGTTAAGGTTGAATGATCCCTGATCCCTTCGCATTGTAGGATTCCAGGCTTACAAGAGAGAGAGACTTTATTTCTTTGTCTGGCACCGGCCAAGTACTTAAATAAGGAATTACATGTTCCATGGCAATAACTGTCATTCAAGGCTGCCGGTGAGAACATACATTTTGCAGTCTCTCTGTATTTATGGCAACACATTCACAGAAATAGTCTTAAAGAATTCCTTAGCGACAGTATATTTCTACAATAGAAAGGCCTTTTGCCCTGATAATCCTGGGGGACTTGTCTACCCAAATAATCATCCTTTTTCCTCATTTATCCACTAAAAGGGAGTGCTGAATCCTAATTTGTCAATGGCCCGGGGGAGACCTCTGCTCCGGTTTGTATGGTAATTAGAGTGTCCGTCCAGCATCATGCCAGAATGCATCACATCAATCTTACATATGGAATCGGTGTGAATGCAATATAAGAAGCCAGTCATATTTTGTTACAGCTACAAGTTTTTATAAAGCACTAACAAGTTCTGTAGCGCTGTACAATGGGAGAGGCAGAGTAACAAATATACATACATACAAGTTAAACACACAGAACAGTAGGAGAGAGGACCCTGCCAAATTCGGGTTTTTCTGTGGTTTTCGGCAGGTTAATCCAGATGTTTTTGCGGGTTTTCGGCGTGCATTCACTGGGTTTTGCGTTTAGTTCTCGTCAGGTTTGCGGCAGCTTTTCCCTGCAATTTGGGGACCCTGTGGTGCTTGCTGAATACACCGCAGGGTCACCGAAATGGGATCGGCAAAACAAACCGAATTGAAGAGAACGAAAAGTCACCGAATGTGCGGTGACTTTTCAAATCTCTTTGAATAACCCTGAGTGTATAAGATACCAAAGGATTTCATTTCATCAACAACATTACTGTTATCACCAGCATTTACAGAGCGCCAGTTTCCAAAGTCGTTCACAGTAAAGAACAGCTAATTAATTCCATCACTACCAGGCACTTTTTGCTGGAAAAATATTATCATAACATTTATTTGAAACATAGGGGGCCCTATCACCCAGTGTGAGCTAACCCTAGTGTCAGCATGTTTATGCGTTAATGCCAGGTAAAATGAGTCTAGCGCCTGACCAACAGATTGTTTGCTTGTCGCTAGGAATGTGAAAAATCGCTCAGCGACGGCGTGTGGTAATTTGCGATTTGTAGCACGAGCTTCCTGTACTTATCGCGTCCTATACTTAACATGGGGAGCGCTAGAGAGCACTTGCGCTATTGTAGCCAACAGATAACTTGGTGCCTGTGCTAATTTTTAGACGGAAGCTAATCGCAAATATTTACCTACTGCTCAATCCTGGTGGTAACTCAAACAAAAACCCCACAAAAAACAGGTCCTCACCAAAATTTAACAGGCAAATGAAAGGAATGCAGCACAGGTGTTCTCTTGGCCCCATACACCATAGTAATGGATATGGTCAGCAATGTCGCTGCTGTTGCAGTAGGCTCTACTATGATATATATGTATCCTTTATCCACATATATCCTTATTCTAACATACCGGTTGAGTGGAGTAGAGGTAACATCACTGCGTGGAGAGAGCCTGTGGAGACATGGGTTTGATCCCCAGGAGCACCTCTCCAGTAAGTGTCCTTGGGCAAGACACCTAACGGTACAGACTCGCCACCCAGGACATACTTGAAAACGAGAGAAATCTCAATGTATTCTTCCTGGTAAAATCCTTTCTCCAAAAAAAAATATTGGCTAATTTTAAACATTTTATCCTGGGGGTTATTCATAGTATGTAAACGGTTGATTATTAGGCTGACCGTGTGGACCATGTTTAAAGGGACACATGGATAAGCTTGCCCTGAAACTTGTATTATTAATATGCTGCAGCAGGGAAATTATTATTGCTCACCTGGCTTTCCTTTTGGATCTAGTAAATGTAATGTAATGATTCTACATGCTGTTGGGTGGCATTTATCATGCAATGCCCATCAGCCTTAATTAATATATGTTTGCATATAATCATGGATGATATGGCCACCTTGGAGGATTATAATAATGCAGGGGTGTGAGGGCTCTTTGCTGGATGTGTCCATACTTTACTTATACAAGCTTATGAGGGCAGGGGATAGGTATTACCTGGCACTCTGCACTGGAAAAAAAGCCCGGGTCTTAGAGTTTCCCTAGCGCGTGCTAAACGACCTTGTACACAGACTACCGCGGAGAAGGTGATCTGTAGGTGGGTCGTCAGGAGCTACCTTTTAGCAACTCACACTAGATTTTTACGTTAGGGCCCGGGATGTGTAGTCAGTTAACAAATATAGGGTAAAACAACAACTTTACATATAAATTGTTGTTTGAGAAAGTTAAAAGATTAAAATAAACTGTCATTTTTAATTTATTCATTATTCCTTTACAGAAATATTGCTGGGATGAAAGGTTCTAACCCCTAGAAGGTCCACTGTAAATACCTGCCAAGCTCTCTGTACACATCCTGCACGGATAAGAGATGAAGGCAGGTTAACAGCTTTCAGTGTCCCTTATCTTACATAATTTAACAAGGAGTCTGCATTATCATCATACAGGCAGTAATGGCATTTGTGTCAAATACAGTAAATGTGATGCAGACAGATAATAAATATGATTTAGATCTCCTGTTGATGAGGATTTATACAGGGTTACTCAAAGAGAATCGAAAAGTCACCACACGTTCAGTGACTTTTTGTTCTCTTCAATTTGGCTTGATTCGGCGATCCCATTTCGGCGACCCTGCGGTGTATTCAGCAAACACCACAGGGCCATCATAGTGCAGGGAAAAGCCACCGAAAACCTGCCGAACACTCACCGCAAAACCCAGGCGAATGCACACTGAAACCAGCAAAAACATCTGGTTTAACCCCACCGAAGACGCCAAGAAACCTGAGCAGGAGCCGAGCAGAAGCCGATCAGAGCACAGAGCAGCCGCTGGAAAAACCCGACACCGCAGACGAATGAGGGGAAAAAAAAAACCAGTACGTTTGAACAGCGAAAGGCTGTTTGCAAACAAAGCAAACTACTGAGCGAAAATGTCTGAAATTTACATATGAGGTCCAATGAATGATATTAAAAAGGGCTGTTACAGGAAAAAGAAAAAACATTTAAAACAATTTTTTTAAAAAAAAGAAAACAAGTTTTTGCAAAAAAATCCCGAAAAATGCTTAAAAGATCCTAAAAAAATTATAAATAAAGAGACTTTTTACTGCAGAATATTATAATCAACGGTTTATTAGATATTGAATTAAAACGGGAATATTTTTAACATTGAAGCCTATGGAATTCGCCTGAATAAACCTGTCGAATGAAGCAACCGAATGGCAGGGCATTTCGGCAACTTTTCACTGCTGGTTTTTGTTCTCTGAATAGACAGAGCTATGGGGATTTCACTGCCCTCGAACAGGCACCGTATGTGCAGGCAATTCGCCAACATTTGGCGAACTGCCTGCTCTCTGGATAGCCGAATGGCCAGGAAAGGTAACCAAACACTGAATTTCAGCGTTCGGTTACCTTTCGCCAGCAATTCGGAGCTCTTTGAATAACCCTGATAGTGATCATTATGAGATTATTTGCAATGCAGCTTACAAAAATACCAATATAATATAAAATAATATTTGTATATGGCATAATGCTGTATATGGAAATTACAGCAACACCTTGTATCTGTACTGTACAGGGATTTTCATTCATTAAATCTTATCCTTGCACAATCATGATTACAGATTTACACAACCTGTTCACCTGTAGGAACCTTCCTGTGGATTGTGGAAAGTATTAATTAAAAGTACTTAGTAATCCCTATCATTACTATTTAAAATATTAAATGGTGAAATTATAATCATAAATAGATAGTTATTATAAATAAGTATGTGATGAATTGGGGGAGAGCTGCAAATTACAGGTTAAAATAGCAGAAACATTTACAAATTCCTAAAATATATTTGCAGATCTCCACTAGAGGTGTGCATTCGTTTCGGTAAAATTCAGAATTCGGAAAAGAATTCGTTAATTCGTATTTCGGAAGTACTTCCGAAATAACGAATCGATGACCCGAATTCGAAACTAAATGAAATGGTATCTAGCGAATTTAATTCGTTATACAATATGTCATCAAAATATTTTTTTTTTCTGTTCTGGAGTTCGAATCGATTATCAACTACCGAATCGATATCAAATTGATATACAGTGGCAAGAAAAAGTATGTGAACCCTTTGGGATTACGTGGAGTTTTGCATGAATTGGTCATCTTCATCTAAGTCACAACAATTAGAAAAACACAGTCTGCTTAAAATAATACAACACAAACATTATATGTTTTCATGTGTTTATTGAACATAACATGTAAACATTCACAGTGCAGGGTGGAAAAGGTATGTGAACCCCTAGCCTAATGACTTCTCCAAGAGCTAATTGCAGCCAGTAGTGAGCCAACCTTGAGTCCAATCAGTGTGATATTATTGGATGTGTTGCTGAAAGCTGTCCTGCCCTTTAAAAACACACACCAGTTTTGGGTTTACTGGTTTCAATTAATTAGAAAAAGAAAAAACAACCACCTCCACTAAGAAGGTGAACAATCACTCCACACACAAGTACAAATGTGCACCGGGCGTGGGTACACCCATATAGGACTAAACCTAGTATTGAGATACAACAAGAAAAAGAAAAAAAAAAAAAAAAAAAAAAACACATTTGAGGGATAACCCTCAAACAACAGATGGGAGTGCTAATTAGAACATAACTTTTAATAGATTATAATGCAAAGACACACATTGGTAAGACCGATAATTGTTAAAAAACAAATAGACACATGGACAAATGCACAGTTTGCAACAAGGAGAAAAAGAGTATAATATATTTAAAGCACAATACTTGAATTGCAGCTTAAGGGAACATTTATATACATATACCCAGGGTTGTAATATGCATAGTTGGATGGAAAGTGCGTAAACAGTTGCAAAGATTGGCATTTAGGACGTAGTTGAGAACCCCTACCATGGTAAAATTACAAAAAAGTACCACTGCGCTAAGGCATGTAGGACACCCAGAAAGATGCACTGAAAATAATACCAGCCAAGGTTAGTATGTGCCAGAATTTCGGACTATAATAACACCATCCATTTCGCCTGGCTACCTTGTGGAGAAAGCCTACATAAGCTGTGAGCTAGCGATTATAAGCTGTGAACAGCAATGTCGCAAATGTCCATGTGTCTATTTGTTTTTTAACAATTATCGGTCTTACCAATGTGTGTCTTTGCATTATAATCTATTAAAAGTTATGTTCTAATTAGCACTCCCATCTGTTGTTTGAGGGTTATCCCTCAAATGTGTTTTTTTTTTTTTTTTCTTTTTTCTTGTTTTACTAGTTTCAAGAAGCACTGCCTGATGTGAACCATGCCTCGCAGAAAAGAGCTCTCAGAAGACCTACGATCAAGAATTGTTGACTTGCATGAAGCTGGAAAGGGGTACAAAAGTATCTCCAAAAGCCTTGATGTTCATGTGTCCACGGTAAGACAGACTGTCTACAAATGGAGACAGTTCAGCACTGTTGCTACTCTCCCTAGGCGTGGTCGTCCTGTAAAGATGACTGCAAGAGCACAGCGCAGAATGCTTAATGAGGTAAAGAAGAATCCTAGAGTGTCAGCTAAAGACTTACAGAAATCTCTGGCACATGCTAACATTTTTGTTGACACATCTACAATAAGGAAAACAAGAATGGAGTACATGGGAGGACACCACGGAGGAAGCTATTGCTGTCCAAAAAGAATATTGCAGCACGCTTGAAGTTTGCAAAAGAGCACCTGGATGTTCCACAACACTACTGGCAAAATATTCTGTGGACAGATGAAACCAAAATTGAGTTGTTTGGAAAAAACACACAACACTATGTGTGGAGAAAAAAAGGCACAGCACACCAACATCAAAACCTCACCCCCACTGTAAAACACGGTGGAGGGAGCATCATGGTATGGGGCTGCTTTGCTGCCTCAGGGCCTGGGTGGATTGTTGTCATTGATGGAAAAATGAATTCCAGAGTTTATCAAGACATTTTGCAGGAAAACGTAAGACCATCTGTCCGCCAACTGAAGCTCCGCAGAGGACGAGTGCTGCAACAGGACAATGACGCAAAGCATACAACTAATTCAACAAAAGAATGGCTTCAACAAAACAAAATACGCCTTCTGGAGTGGCCCAGTCAGAGTCCTGTCCTCAACCCGATTGAAATGCTGTGGCGTGACCTTAAGAGAGAGATTCACACCAGACATCCCAAGAATATTGCTACACTGAAACAATTTTGTGAAGAGGAGTGGTCCAAAATTACTCCAGATCATTGTGCAGGTCTGATCTGCAACTACAGGAAACGTTTGGTTGAGGTTATTGCTGCCAAAAGGAGGGTCAACCAGTTATTAAGTCCAAAGGTTCAGATACTTTTTCCACCCTGCACTGTGAATGTTTACATGTTCTGTTCAATAAAAACAAGAAAACATATAATGTTTGTGTTGTATTATTTTAAGCAGACTGTGTTTTTCAAATTGTTGTGACTTAGATGAAGATCAGAGCACATTTTATGACCAATTCATGCAAAACTCCACATAATCCCAAAGGGTTCACATACTTTTTCTTGCCACTGTATCAATTATCGAATTGATCTTAAATTAAAATACATACAATACAAGTAATACAGTCAGCAAACAACTTTATGAAGCTAATTAATTTCGTTTCACTGTTTCACACGCAGCTGTCCCTGTTAAATTGACTCAAATACTAAACTGTGAGACAGCTTAACCACTTGCCTGCTAAGGACGCGCTCAGCGCATCCTGCCAAGTGCACCTCCTGTGCTACGGACGCGCTGAGCGCGTCCTAGCACGGGAGGCAGCAATCAGCCGGGAATCCCGGTGCGGGCTGACATCTAATGACATATTATGAATCTGCCGAGTCTGCCGGAAAGAAAGATATATAATATGTCTGGGTCATATATTAAAATAAGCCTTCAAAACGCGGTTAAACATGATGAGCGAAACCGGTAAAAATTAGCTCAGCACAGAGGCGTGAAATGGCTCAGCAGTGAAAGGGTTAAATTTTAACCAACAACAAAAAACGTGCAAACCAACACCTATTGACAAATAGTGATACAATACGTATCTATAGCGGTTCCCCCACGTCTCCTCGATCCAACGTGATCATAAAAGGTATATAATAATAGTAATAATGGGAAACCACTAAATGGAAAAATAGAAATGAACAATCATAGCGCAACACTGCGTGTTAGGGTGGCAAGTCAAGCCCCTTCAAGAAATGCAGGCACGTAATGTATAAATCAGGGTTTACTCATCTACTTCTCTGGTTATTCCATGGTTTCCTCTCCTTTTTCTGTCTGTATCCCCCAGCTATAAGCTTGGTGAATCGATCCTTGTGATGTCCACAGCTGCTAGGTTAAACAGCCTAATGGATTCTCCAGATTCAGCGGTAGATAAATTAAAATTTATTGGTAAAAAATAAAAACATTAAATACATCTGATGCGTTTCGTGGGAGTTATCCCACTTCCTCAGAGATGTATGTATGTTCTATATTGTCCCTTATTTATACCTCCGCCCTTTCGCGGTGAAAAAGTTTGCATCAAAACAGGATCTCTTCCGCATTCCAACGGTGGAACGCATCTCTGGAACTTCCAGTATTTCTCCAACTGATCTTCGGGCGCAGACGTCCTGGTGATCAGTTGGAGAAAAAAGTTTTAGCCCAAAGAGCTAAAACTGTGTACAATCGGCTAACTGGATATCCTGGCATTGGACATTCAGCAAGCTGATATAGTTGCGGTCCGTGGTTCCTTGCAATGGCTATAACTCAATTTGGCAGTAGATGGCACCATCTTCTGGCCAAATATGTTAGTACAGTAAGAAATTAATTTGGAACATACTCAAATATTTCTTACTACATAATAAATTAAAACTGAATTTTCAAAAGCACCATTGGTTCCTGACAATGATTTTTTGGAAAATCACTTGGTAGTGAAGGGGTTAATAGCCAGTCGCTAATGGATAATGGCTCGCTCACAATAGCGCCATTGGAATCTACGCTAGTCGACAACTCCAAGTTGTACTAATAAGAATTGTAATTAAAACAATATAGGTTTATGGCAATTGATAGGTGACTTCAGGACAGGTTAGAAATGTAACCTTTCCTCGGTTAATATCATACGCGTGAAATTGTAAAACCAATGTATTTCATGAAACCTTGATTTTATTATTTAAAACATTTTGCTCTTGCGCTTAAAACTGTATTCCTGCAAAATAAAAACCGTTACCATTAAATACATGAAATGATTATATTCAAGGTGACACAGCACATTTACAGGGCACAATGCGTGACTATATCATGATATACTGCAATAATCTCTTATAATTCCATCTCACATGTCAACATAAATTTGTATCATGTCATCTTGACATTGAGTTTGATGATAGAAACATAGAAACATAGAAACATAGAAAATGTCGGCAGATAAGAACCTTTCGGCCCATCTAGTCTGCCCAATTACATGGATACTTTACCTGGATTTATCTTTTGTTTAGGATAGCCTTATGCCTATCCCATGCTTGCTTAAATTCATTTACTGTTTTGGCCTCTACCACTTCTACTGGAAGGCTGTTCCATGTATCCACCACCCTCTCAGTAAAATAATGCTTCCTGATGTTACTTTTAAACCTTTGCCCCTCTAATCTAAGACTATGTCCTCTTGTTTTGCTATTTTGTTTCCTTTTAAATATACTCCCTTCCTCTACCTTGTGGATTCCCTTTACGTATTTAAATGTTTCTATCATATCTCCTCTGTCTCGTCTTTTTTCCAAGCTGTACATGTTAAGATCATTAAGCCTTTCCTGGTAACTTTTCTCCTTCAAGCCGTACACCATTTTAGTAGCCCTTCTCTGAACTCTCTCTAAGATGTCTATATCCTTCTGGAGATACGGTCTCCAGTACTGCACACAGTACTCCAAGTGAGGTCTCACCAGTGCTCTGTACAGTGGCATGAGCACTTCCCTTTTCCTACTGCTAATACCTCTCCCTACACAACTAAGCATTCTGCTAGCATTTCCTGCTGCTCTATTACATTGACTACTTACCTTTAGATCTTCTGAAATAATAACCCCTAAATCCCTTTCCTCAGATGTTGAGGTTAGGACAGTATCAAATATTCTATATTCAGCCCTTGGGTTTTTACGTCCCAGGTGCATTATCTTGCACTTATCCACATTAAAACTCAATTGCCACAACTCCGACCATTTTTTTAGTTTACCTAAGTTTACCTAGTTTACCTAAGGCTCAGTAATGGTTAATCTATTTGGAGAGTGCAGAACAGCAGAGAAAAGTTGGGGAAATGCCCAGATTTTCGTTGCTTTTGTTCGCCAGGTTTAAACAGGTGAATCCCATAGGTTACAATGTAAAAGAAATACCCCATTTTTTAACATTTTTATTGAAATGTTTATTATTTTCAATTGCAGCTTAAAGTCTTTTTATCGATTTATTTTTTCAATTTTTTTAGTAATTTTTCTGGATTTTTTGGGAGGCGAAATTTTTGATTCCAATTTTTTTTTTCTAAAAGTGTTTGGAGAGTGCAGAACAGCAGAGAAAAGTTGGGGAAATGCCCAGATTTTCGTTGCTTTTGTTCGCCAGGTTTAAACAGGTGAATCCCATAGGTTACAATGTAAAAGAAATACCTCATTTTTTTACATTTTTATTGAAATGTTTATTATTTTCAATTGCAGCTTAAAGTCTTTTTATCGATATATTTTTTTTCAATTTTTTTAGTAATTTTTCTGGATTTTTTGGGAGGCGAAATTTTTGATTCCAATTTTTTTTTTCTAAAAGTGTTTTTTTTTGTTCTCTAACACATCTTTTAATTGTTATTCACAGGACCTTATATATTATTTCCTTGCATTTTCATGCATTATCTTTGTTTTAAACACCTTTCAAAAGTAGTTTTTTTTAACCCTGCTCGGTGCGTGGTTGGTCGGCTTTATTTGGCGGTGTTCGGCGGCTGATCGGAGGCATTCGGCGGTCTGTTCAACGGATCATCGGCTGCATTCATGGTTTATCGGATGCATTCAGCAGTTTGTGGCTGCATTCTGTGATTTGTCAGTGGCGTTTGAATCGGCGCACTTCTGGGATCCTGCGGTGAATACTGAATTGAGCACGCCAAAGTGTGCTGAATGACAGAGCACTGAAATTTCGGTGCTCTTTGAATAACCCCTTTTACAGTTACAGGCATTTATACAGCGCCAGCATATTCCGCAGCACTTTACAGTGGGGGAGTACAAACAAGAGACAAGCATGATAAATAAGGAAAAGACAACCCTGTCCCTGCTTTTAGAATAGCTTGACTAGGAAATATAGCACTTTACCCAAGTGCTCAGCCAAATATCCCATGGCCTTATAATCTAAAAGACGGGGGTAAGTGAAACAAATGGGAGCAGAGGAGGTGAAGCTGGTTGCCAGAAAGAATATAGTGGGGATTGCATGGGAAGGTCTAGAAGCTTGAGCTGAGTAAGAGTAATTGGAGAGAGAAGTGGAAACAGCTGGAAAGGAGACCTGAAATTATGGACCAGGCCTGGGGGGTGGATGGGGATCATGTGTTAAGGTAATAACAGTGTATAGTATAGTACACAAACACACCATTTATTCAATCTGAAGTTAAACGGTCTCCTGTGAGACTCTCGGAGGTATAAATAATATTTACTGGTCATGGCCTACATACTGTATATTCTCATTGACAGAAATCATAGCGGCTGCCCCTTAACACAGCAAGGTCACCAAAGCGCCTGTGCCCACGATGGATCATGAGATTACACCACAGCGAGTCGCAAGATTCTTTGTTGTTGTTAAGAATTCTTTTAAAAAGATAAAACACAGAAGCTGAGCGTCCCGGTGCATTGAGTCGGTTAAATACATCACACACTGAGAGCCTTGAGTAAAGAGAGCAGAAAGAAATGAAATGTTGATATCTATTTTGCGCAAGTCATTTTAAGACAACGTGCTCCAAATAATGAGAGATGATTATCCCGCTAATTGCATGATATCAGGAAATTGGAACGCGTAGCTCTTATCTAAGCAATTACACAGAAACTCCATATGAAAAGTGCAGAGGGAGATAAAAATACCGCATAGCAGAAACTCATTAAAACAAGTCAAAAGACAATAGTTTCAGGGTAAACAAACGAACGCCTGAGTTCCATTACGTGGACAGTCCTTGAATATTACGCAGGATTTTATAAAAAATATTAGATTTCATTAGTACAGCATTTAATAATGAAACTAGCACATTTATGTTTTGTTGTCTCTTATCACTTTTCAGCAATGTTGGAATTAGTATGACCTCGTAGTGCTGATATCTTATGGAATAGAATTAAACAGTTTTTGGATGAGCCAGGATGGCACGGCCGACTCTTTGAGTGCAGGAACCGGGCTGGATAAGATAGGGGTTGATGGAGCTGCAGTTCCAGGCCCACAGCGTGCAAGCCCCATCATTCCAAAAATAGGCCCACCGAAATCTTCAGATCCAGGTCCATTAACATCTTCACGACCAAGTGATATTAAAAAAAAAGTTACTGCCAGGGATCAATGTATTTTTGGAAAACATTTTAAGTTCATTATACAGAAATAAATATTCAGGAATATTCCCAATATATTCCTTACTGGAGGGGAACGTTCGGCCCGCGGGCTTTATAAGGCCCACGGAATCACTTGGTCCAGCCCTTAGGGCGCCACAGCAGGGGATGTTTCGATTCCGTCTCCCGTGGCGCTTTCACCTGACCTCGGCACGCGGCAAGTAGTAAAATGAGGGGACGGGGATCATCCCCGCTTCCCTCACTCACTGCTGGATCTTTCTTCATGCTGCACCCCTCATCTTCCAGGTGCGGTGTGAAGGAGGATCTAGTGCGCTTCAGCGAGGGAAGCGGGAATAATCCCCGCCCCCTCATTCTACTACTCGCTGCGTCCCAAGGTAGTGAAAGTGCCGTGGGGGGTTGAAATTAATTAAAGGGGGAGGGTGAAATAATTTTTTTTTTTTTTGTGAAAGGATTTTACCAGGAAGGATACATTGAGATTTCTCTCATTTTCAAGTATGTCCTGGGTGGCGAGTATGTACCGTTGGGTGTCTTGCCAAGGACACTTCCTGGAGAGCTGCTCTTGCTGGGATTGAACCCATGACTCCACAGGCTTTCTCCATGCAGAGCGGTGACATTACCTCTACTCCACCCAGCCGGTAATTAAAGGGGAAGTGAAGGTGAAATCAATTAAACGGGGGGGGGGGTGAAATTAATTAAATGGGGAGAGGTGAAAATAATTAAATGGGGAGGGGGTGAAAAGAATTATAGGGGGAGGGTGAAATTAATTAAAGGGGAAGTGGGAGGGTGAAATCAATTAAATAGGGGGGGTGAAATTAATAAAATGGGATGGGGTGATATTAAATGGGGAGGGTGAAAATGAATTAAATGGGGAGGGGGCTTGTGAAAACATAGCTGGCTAAATTTTAAGTTGTTAATTTTGCATGGCCCTCGAATGATGTTATAAATCTCCAAATGGCTCTTGGCAGAAAAAAGTTTCCCTACTCCTTCCTTACTAGGGATTAGCCGAACACTCCCCGAGTTCGGTTCGGAGCCGAACCCGAACTTTCCAAATGTTCGGATCCGAACCCGAACTCGAACTCGATACAAGTCAATGGGGCTGAAAATTCGGTTTTTAGAGTGCCCTTCAAGAGGGCATATATGCTAGATATTTGACATAAAAGGTGTATGGGGGTCCGGGTAGTGCCCTGGGGGACAGGAAACTAGGACAAAAAGTAAAAAAAAAATGTTTTTAAAGGGACAGTGAGTTTTCCATGAAATAAGGGTTAAAAATAAAAATGAAAAATTCCTTCAAATATCGTGCCTAGGAGGTCCCCATAACCTGCCCGTGAAGTGGCGGATTTCTAGGATGTATAGAAATATGTAAAAACCAAAAAATGACATTTCAAATGAAGGTAAATGCTTTTCCGTTAATCTATCCATAAACAACTGCTTGGGGCGGCAGTCTGTATGAAAAGAGGAGACATTTTCGGACACGCAGAAAAAGTTTACTGATTTTTTGGCGGTGAAAAGCAGGAGAATGACTGGAGAATGGAAAATTCTAGACCAAATAGCCGATTTGGAAAGTGAGATAAATGGGAGAATTTTTCTGGTTTGGCTATTTTGACCTAGAATTTTCTCTTCAGTCATTCTTCTGAGTTTCACCTTTCTCTGAATAACCCTGTCAGGGTTATTCAGAGAGCGGTGAAGAGCAGGAGAATGACTGGAGAATGGAAAATTCTAGGTCAAAATAGCCAAACCAGAAAAATTCTCCCATTTAGGCTAGGGTCAGACTAGCGAATTTTTAACGTGCGTTTAGGCGCACTTAATCACGGCCGCACTAGCAGCAAATGATGGGCAATGACGGCCAATATACGAAGTACGGTCGCATGAAAGTCCGGCTGCGCAACGCAAGTGGAAAATGAACGCATTTTTTCGAGAACGCAGAACCGCTAGTACGGACGTACAGAGTGCGCTGCGTCCACTAGCGGCGTGTGTGCGTGATTTGGAGACGTCAGACCCTGCTCATGTCCGGCCAACATAACGTCCAGACACCCAAAGTTTCCTGGTTTGGATCTGTAAAAAATCACGCACAAAAATGCGCATCGTATGACCGTTTTCACGCATTAAGTGAAAAAATATGGCAATGCGTTCGGACGCACTTTCGGTAGCTGTGAAAAATGTGTTAGTCTGACCCTAGCCTTATCTCACTTTCCAAATCGGCTATTTGGTCCAGATTGTTCTCTTTTCCTGCCATTCTCCTGGTTTTCACCTTTCTCTGAACAACCCTGAGAGAGAGGTGAAAGCCAGGAGAACTGGCAGGAGAAGAGAACAATCTAGACCAAATAGCCAATTTGGAAAGTGAGTTGAATGGGAGAATTTTTCTGGTTTGGCTATTTTGACCTAGAATTTTCACTTCTCCAGTTATTCTCTTGCTTTTCACCGCTCTCTGAATAACCCTGTGAATGTTTAATCCCGAGGTGAAAAATAACATTGCTTTAGATGTTATTTTGAATTTTTTTCAAACACCAGTTAAATGCAGCATATTAGGATGTTTTAGGAGGGAAATTAATTCTCAAATCTCAATCAGAAGCAGACACGACCCCACCCCCTCAGTATAGTGTACAATGTATCAAATTGATTACCAGACTAAAAACACCTGGTGTTATGCCCGTTTGTGAACAGAGGTCATTTAGAGTTGATAATCTTTCCACGTACACATTAGTTTTTAATTCAATATCTAATAAACCGTTGCTTATAATATTCTGCAGTAAAGAGTCTCTTTATTTCTAGATTTTTTAGTATTTTTTTAAGCATATTCTATACTTTTTTCTAAATTTCTTTATTTTTTTCGAACTCGAACCGAACACACCCAAAAAGTTCGAAGTTCGCGAACTTTCGAACTGCCAAAGTTCGGGCCGAACTCCGAACCGTCCGAACCCGAACAGCTCATCCCTATTCCTTACAGCAATAACCTATTTGGCAAGGAAATGTCTGCCATCTGCTGGCCAAATAGAGTTACTACACTTGCAAGTGCATCTGACTCCGTGTGTTATGGGCTGGGAAAGTTCTGTTAGACACATTTCCAGGTCAGTTTTAGCACCTTGGCCAAGGTGCTAAAATTTTAGGGACATGTTCTTGAGCCCAAAAGCAAAATCTTGGTTTGCAACAAACAAATTTAATTGTATTAATTTATTTATTTATTTGCAAAGTATTTTACCAGGAAGGATACATTGAGATTTCTCTTGGTTTTCAAGTAGAATTTGCTGTTATTCTGCTCATCAGCAGATCGAGATAACTCAATATCAGGAACCTGATGGAGCCTTTGATGACTCAAGTTATCTCGATCTTGTGAGTGAAGGGGTTAATCTGGTCCTGTGTAGAAAGTGCATTGCATCTGGCCCTTTCTCCCATCAGTTAGACAGTGTCACTTTTCAAACTGAGGTGGAGGAGACACTATTTTCCACAAACCGGCTTGCATTTCTGTGGCTTGAAAAGTAAATTGATGGTGGACCGCAGGCATCATGTACCCGCAGTACAGAGACATAGGCTGTCAGTGTGTCAGACAGTGTGGAGTCATAGGCTGTCAGTGTGTCAGACAGTGTGGAGTCATAGGCTGTCAGTGTGGAAACGTAGGCTGTCAGTGTGTCAAACAGTGTGGAGACATACAGGGTTATTCAGAGAGAGACAATCTGGCCCCGAAATGTAACCGGACACTGAAATTCAGCGTACGGGGCCATTTCCTAGCCATTCGGCTATTCAGAGAGCAAGCAGTTCGCCAAATTTTGTGAAACAGCATTTCACTTTTGAAATTTTCAATGGTAATGTTTTTTTTTTTCTCCAGTTCATCTGCCTGTCGGCTTTTTCCAGCAGCTGCTCTACGCTGTGATCGGCGGCTCCTCAGATTTTTCCGGCGTGTTCGACTTGGTTTTTGCGGCAGTTTCTGCGGTCTTTCGGTGAGTGTTTGAGTGTTCGGCGGGTTTGCGGTGAGTATTCCCTGCACTACGGGGGCCCTGCGGTGCATGCTGAATACACCGCAGGGTCGGCGAACTAGAATCACCAAATCGCCCTGAAGTGCGGGGAACGAAAGGGCACAGAACGTGCGGCGACATTTCGAATCTCTCTGAATAACCCCCATAGGCTGTCAGTGTCAGGATCGCCACGCTCTGGCCCCTGTCACCCACGCCAACCCTGCACCATGAACAATGCACGTTCCTAGACCTTCTGTGTGTTCCCAGCATCCTAGCCCTAGAACCTCACCTGACCTCACCTTCCCCTGATTATCCCACTATATCAGGAATCTACGCCCTCCAGAATTCACTTCCACATTGAAGTTCCTGACTGCGATACCTATCTGCTAAAGCTCTCTGAAACCTCCTGACAATCTCCTGAATTCTCTGCCAAAGACTCCAAGGACCCTCTGTTATAATCTGGACTTTCATTGCTTCATATACCGGTACCCTCCCATCCTGCTCCCCCTCTGCCCCCCATCTAAGACTCCCCGTGTACCAGACCCCCTTGCTGAACCCTGACCACTCTATTGCCTGTTCCTTGTCTGATTCTATGCTACCGTGTTTGTTTACAATAAACACCCTTTGTTATCCTGAACCTGCCTCCATCACTGCATCCTGGGCTCAAAACCCCATCCTGCTACACCAACCGCAGTCTACACATGACAGAATGTGGAAGTCAAGACCCTGTGAGCCCGCAGTGATCCATGCTATGGTGGGGAACTTAAAAGATGCCTTTCTACAGATCCAGCAGTACCTGGACTCCCTGCTTGATTATATGCAGCAAAACCCAAGGGGCAACTCCTCTAAGGTGCGCGTTCCTGCTACAGAGGGAGCCAGAGGACCGCTGACCCCAGAAGAAAAGGCAAGGAGGAGGGCGCTAGACCTCTGCTTCTACTGCGGGGGTCCCTTGCATCAAATATCGGCCTGCCCACTGCGCCCACCTAAGCCAGGTACAAAATATTTCCCTACACCTGTTCCTGTAAAGCCAAAAATAGCTGCACCAACTGTCAAACCCACGAAGTCTTAGTTGGGGAAGTCGGTGCCTGCCCTGCAAAAAAAGACTTCATCATCTGTCAAGCAAAAAAAGCAAGCACCCAAAGAAAAACCCCTATCCCAGCCTACTCCCAGAAGAACCCTGGTAATCAAACCTCCTGCACAAAAGCGTGTCCCTGCTCCCAGGAGACCTGAGCCAGGAGCTACCAGACTCTCTGCGCCCAGAGACCAGGTTACCCAAGAAGCTTCTTCTGAGGGGTCAGACCAGGAGACCCCTATGGAGTGTGCCGAACCGGAGCCTGACCCTGAAGTGCCCATGGAGCAGGAATCCATAGACGCTGAGCCGGCCATGCCGATGGAGATCGAGCCTAGCCAACACCTCATGGCTGGTGTTGCCAGAAACCCAGAACCCAGCCCGCTACCTCCATGCTGCACATATACCTCAAACAGAACTGTCGTTCGCAGGGAGGACCTGGAGATCTTCGAACTGGCCCTGAGACTTCGGGAAGCCGCTCCTCATGGGCACACGGTGCCACCTTCACCATGTCCTTCTGATGACTCGGAGTCAGAAGAGGAAGCCGCTGGGGCGTGGCTTGACCTCACATAGAGATGGCCGCATAGTACTTCAGCTCCGACGACAACGCTGCTCAAACGCTTCAAATTGATTGATTTCGAGACATTCACGATGGGTAAATCGAAAGGACAGACCCCCTCCGTCCCGAGCACACCCAGACCGACCCGTGCAGGGACCCTGGAAGCCTTTCTACAAGCTCCGGCCGATCACGCACGTGGGCCCTGCCCGTCGACCTCGACATCTCCCACACCCTCGGAGGCCTCGTGCTCGGAGGATCATCCTCGATTGCGCCGGATTGAGGACCTCCTGGGTTCCCTCGCGACCCGGGCAGATCTACATACTCTGGCGGTCACCCTCGGCGAGTCCCTGCGGGGAGAGGTGACTGAGGTGCGAACTGGATTGCAGGCACTGGAGACCAGAGTCATTCAACTGGAAACCTCCGCGCGCCTCCCACAGGCTCCTTCCTCGGACTCCTCCACGGGCTCCCAGGTACTATCCACCTTGGTACGCCGGGTTGACGACTTAGAGAATCGGGCAAGACGCCATAATATCCGGATCCGGGGGGTGCAGGAGGGAGACGAAGATCCCAGAATCTTGTTGGCCCGTTTATTTAGTTCCATCCTTCAAAATGGCGGCGTCTCCCCCATGGACATCGACAGGGCCCATCGGGTTTATCGTGCCACCCCTCACTCGTCACAGAGTGGCCCCAGAGACCTTATTTGCCACCTGCCGAATTTCGTCCTTAAGGACCGAATTCTCAAGACCGCGAGACGACATGCGACATGGGCCTTTGAGGGAGATAGTGTGGAACTATTTGCAGACCTAACGAGGTTCACATTGGCGGCACGGAGAGCCCTCCGCCCCCTCACAACACTACTCAGAGAGGCGACGATACCTTACCGATGGGGCTATCCCTTCTCCCTTAACGTATCACGGAACGGAGTGACTCACGCAATTAGAATGCCTGCCGATGTACCGTCCTTCCTGCGTGAACTACAGCTCCCGGAGCTTGCTATACCTGACTGGGAACACGCCACCATGGATGGGGTGGAACGACTACCCACCGCCACACGGCCTCGCCCGCAACGTCAACGCAGATCCCGAGACCGCCGCAGACCTTCCCCCCACGCTACTGAACGAACCGGAGAGCAATCCGCCACTGACGAGTGACTGCTTTGATGTCTTAAGCGAAGGCCCACTCGCTTACTCTGCCCTGATGTCACTACGTGACCACTCAACTGAAGGAAGGTCCTTCTATTGCTTTTGACTGCCACACTTAATTACTGAATCTGGACGATTGTCCCCTGCTAAAGAGGGATCACTAGACTACTAGATGCCCGCTGTTGCAATTTCTACTGCGAACGTGCTTTCCGCTGACTACGGATTCTCCGCTCCTCCTTGCCCTGGACGCGTCATATGAAGAGACCAACGCCATACTACATGAACTCCTTGCCGATCATCTGAATTTCTGGTTCGCATTGTACATTACTGTATTGTTGTAGAGGGTTAGGGAGGGGGGAGGGGAAGGGGACGAAGTAAAAGAAAGGGACAGAAACAAAGAAAGGAGCGAGAGGGAGGGGGTGGAAGGGGGGAGGGGGGTGGGAAGGGAAGGAGGGGGAGGGAGAGGGGAAGGAGGGGGTAAGGGGGGAAAGGGGGGGAAAGAAAGGAGGAAGGAAAAATGAGGAAAAAACAAAACAAAAAAAAAAAAAAAAGAAGAAAAAAAGAAAGAAAAGAAGGGATAATGGAGAGGGATATGAGGTAAGATAGTTAGATCTACAGGGAGGGAGGAGGGGGAGGGTCTGGATGGGAGGCGGAACAAGGGGAGACCGGCACATAAACGAGGCGAAAGAGCACCAAAAGGATGGGAGGGCAGGTTTCATAGTTGTATTTCCTGTGAATCGGAATGGCGGGTTATCATAAAATGGGGACGCTATACAATCTTTCTGCCCAGTTAATTCCTGACGGACGGTAATGAATCCGGTCATTTTAGGATACCTCTAGTACGCATCCCCTCTCAGGGATATTACGAGAGATCCCCTTAGGTACATCCTATGTGATGAGACCCTTAAGACATATTGTACCGGCTTGTTTAGTTATCACTTCTTATTGAATATGCATATGGAAATTGGGTCTGAGGGGGGGGGGACGGTTGGGTTGTTTGATCTCTCTTAAGTTTCTTTGAACTTATTAATGATAATGAAAAGTTTATTCGAGGCTACATGTTTTCTGCCCTTTCTTTCGGTTGGGAACTGTTAGTATTACAGTACACATATTTGCATATACCGTGATTTCATCTCAACACCTTACAACTAATTACTTATATTTTTTATCATAAACTGCGTTGTTGTCGTTAGCTTGATGGTTGTTTAGTTACCTTTTCCTTTTTATTGTACCACCTCTTAAGTTTTGTGCTTGATAAGAACCTTTACTGTGCGGAGGTAACCCCCAGAGGTATTTACGTCCTCTCGCCTCGGGTGACGTCGTTGGGGGAATTTCACCTTCCCCTATCAGAACGGTCACTTGACGGACGTTGGCACCTCATTTTTACCTTGTCTCTTTACTGTCTGTATCTGTCTCTGTCTCTGTATCTCTCCTCTTCCACCCCCCCCTTTTTTTTTTTTTTTTTTTTTTTTTCTCCCTCTTCTCTCTTTCCCCTCCTGACTTACGCGTACTATGGACGGTGCGGGGGGTCGGCGAGGCAGAGCTTTCAAAGAGCGGTCTCTACGCTTTCTCACATATAACGTTAAGGGCTTGAATATCCCTGAAAAACGAAGTAAATTATTACGTGAACTGAGAGCTTTCCGATCCTCGATTGTCTTTCTGCAAGAGACCCACTTTAGAGCGGACACTCCGCCCACGCTGACGTCGGGATTATTTCCAGACGGATTCTTTAGTAATTATGCGGTTACGAAATCGCGAGGAACGGCTATTCTCTTTTCTCGGGATGTCCCATTTCAGTTAGTGGACCAACAGATTGATCCTGAGGGTCGCTATCTTTTTCTCAAGGGCTCTATATCCGATACACAATATACGTTTGCATCTATATATTTGCCTAATACGAATCAACATAAGTGTCTGGCTCGAATTCTCAAGCAACTGACCTCTTTTACTTCCGGCATCTTGGTCCTCGGAGGGGACCTTAATGTTCCGCTGGAACCCCGACTGGATACTTCGAGGGGGGTGTCCTCTGCTCCATCTAGTTCATTGTGACACATCCGGAGATCACTGGACACTCTGCGTCTGGTTGATGTATGGCGAGCATTTCATGCAGGAGCTCGTGATTACTCTTTTTTCTCACCTGTACATGCATCTTCCTCGCGCATAGATTACATCTTTCTACAACAGCATCAATTGCACTTGGTCCTGGATGTTGACATAGGTACACGCACATGGTCGGACCACTCCCCAGTGTGGATGGATCTCACTTCCCCACTTTGTAGACCTCGAGAACGAACATGGCGCCTAAATGTTACCCTACTGGATGATCCCGTACTTACAGCGGAGTTCTCTGCCCACCTTACGAGATACGTTCAAGATAATTTAGATACGGAAGACGTCCCACTGGCGACGGTCTGGGAGGCCCATAAGGCGGTGATTAGAGGTCACTTTATTAGTGCGGCCACGGCAATCAAACGGGCTAGGAATTCAGAAATCGCTGACCTTTTACTTAAGATCCGACGTCTGGAATCTCAAACTGATACATTGGATGATCCTTCTTTTCAGGAAGTGACAGAGTTACGGCGTAGACTCAATGAGATCTTGGATGACAGAATTCGCTTAGACGCTGCCAAAGCCAGATGTCATTTTGCATTACTGGAGAATAAACCGGGTAGACTTCTGGCCATGACATTACGACAACGGCGTCGCACGGCATATATTGCTAAGATCAGAATGAAGAATGGACAGTGTTCATCTCGACCGGACGTCATCATGGAGGAATTTGCCTCTTACTACCAATCACTCTATCGCTTGGATGAGACGGAAGGTTTAGGACCATCACCGGCGGAATTGACCAGATATTTGGAACCTCGGATTATGAATAAAATCTCCTCAGCGGCCCAGGAATCCCTGGCTGCTCCTATTCGGATCGAAGAGTTATCCGCTGCACTTAAGGCCATGAAAAACGGGCGCTGTCCGGGACCGGATGGACTCCCGTTAGAATATTATAAGTGCTTTAGCAGCATACTGTCACCTTTGCTGTTGCGCCTCTTCCAGGAGATGGATGGTACTAAACAGCTCCACTCACGGACCCTGATGGCCTCTATTGCAGTTGTTCCGAAACCCGGAAAGGACCACACGGACTGCAAGAATTACCGACCCATCTCATTACTGAACGTGGACACGAAACTCCTGGCGAAGATCCTTGCGGAACGTCTACTACCTTTTGTCCCTGGTCTAATTCCACCGGATCAGGTAGGTTTCATGCCGGGCAGGGAAGCCAAGGATGCAACATCTAGAGTATTGAATGCTATCACTCTGGCGAAACGTTCAGGACAGGAAATGCTCCTGTTTTCGGCCGACGCAGAGAAGGCGTTCGACCGCGTACGATGGACATATCTCTTTGAGGTATTACGTCTCATGGATATCCCTGACACCTATCTCCACTGGGTCACAGCATTATATCACTCCCCGACGGCTCGGATCCGTATCAATGGTGCTCTCTCCAATGAAATCTCGGTCCATAATGGGACGAGACAAGGCTGTCCCCTCTCTCCGGTGTTGTTCGCTCTTTCACTGGAACCACTGCTACAATCTATACGATCCAATGCAGACATATCTGGAATCCGTGGCTCTACACGTCATCACGTGGTATCGGCGTATGCTGATGATCTGCTATTCATGCTCACTGATGTAGAGAGGTCCTTACCGGCTGTTCTTCGAACAATTGCCGAGTTTGGTGAATACTCTAGCTTTCGCATCAATAGGGATAAATCAGAACTCTTGGATATTAACTTGCACCCGAAGGTGACTAGACGTCTAAAACAACGGTTCCCATTCACCTGGTGTGTGTCTAAAATGAGATACCTAGGTATATGGCTGACCTCCTCTCACTCCCGGCTTTTTGAATACAATTATAAACCACTCCTCAATTCCTTTAAATCGGATCTGGATGGCTGGACCATCAAATTTATTTCCTGGCTAGGAAGGATAAATGTGATCAAAATGAACCTGCTGCCCCGCATCCTCTACATTTTTCAAACCGTGCCAATTCCCATCCCAGCTGGATTCTTTACCGCTCTCCGTTCCCAGATTTTGAAATTTATATGGCCTAAAGGGAGACCCAGAGTGCAACATGAGATCCTGTGCCGCCCTAAAGCTCGTGGAGGTTTGGCCCTTCCGGACATCAAGCTCTACTTTTTTGCCACGCAGCTGGCCCGTATACTCGACTGGTCGCTGACATCGGAGGAAAGGTTGTGGCTGGATGTGGAGGAGAAACTCATGGAGACCCCACTGTGGGTTTTGCCCTGGGTCCGCCCTCGAGATTTCCCCGATGATCGGACTCAATGGAGCATCCCCCGAGAAACTTTGCGGATCTGGAGGAGAATACGTATGTCGAGGTCTTTGTCATCGGCTGTTTCTCCACTCCTACCACTACAGCACAATCCGGGATTTCTACCAGGAGTATGTCCCGCTTTAAAACATAGATTTGATCTCCCAGATAGGATCACAGTACACTCCTTTTTCAGAGACGATACCATACCCCCGCTTACATCTGCTGATGGATCATCGCCACTAACTTTCCTGGAACGATTTAACTATGCTCAGATTAAATCTTTTCTTAAGTCGCTGAACGCTGGATATAGCCTTACCAGACCTCTGATGCCTTTTGAGAACTTCTACAAATTAGGTATCCCACTTGATAGGTGCATTTCTACTCTTTACCGACTGCTACAGGACACCACTGATGACCCGCCACAGTTCCAATTAACGTGGAATGAACTTTTAGGTGACTCCTCCTCTATAGAATCGTGGTCCATGACCTATGCATTAACTCATCGGGGATCCCCGACATTGAAATGTGCGGAAAACGCATATAAGATACTCTCCTTTTGGTATTGGACTCCGGAACGGATCCACAGAATCCACCCGGGCTCTGACCCCTCCTGCTGGAGATGTGGGGCGGCCGTGGGTACTTTCCTTCACGTGTGGTGGGGGTGCCCTCGTCTGGTCCCCTTCTGGAAGATGGTCCATGATGGGGTCGTCACCATCACTGCGTTGGAGGTAGAATTCTCTGCAAAGACTTACCTCCTACTACAGTTCCCGACGTCTATTAAAACTATGCGAAAATCTGCGGCGTTACGCCTAGTGTTTGCAGCTAGACTGTTGATTCCTCTGTACTGGAAGACTGCCACTGTCCCTTCTAGACGGATGTGGATAACTGAGGTGGAACGACTGCGGGCTATTGACCGCTTGGTAGCGGTGGAGCGAGGACACATAGAGGCCTTTTGCACCGCTTGGGTCTATTGGGACGACTACAAGTCTAGCCATACGAATCCCTCTACCTCGGACCTCCCGATGGTCGGGGAGGGATAGATGACTGCTTTTGAGGCCCTGGGGAGATTGCTGAACCAGATGGGTTTGTCTTGCCGACCTTCCGCACGTACGAATGAAACGTGAATTGTACGATAGTCGTCCCCCCCTCCCCCCCCTTTTTTTTTTTTTTTTTTTCTCCTCTCCTCCTCCTCTCTCTTCTTCTCTCTTTCACTTTTCCTTTTCCATGGACTAATGTTCACTTACTCTATATCTCCTTTTACTCCCCCCCTTTGAGATTTCTTTTCTCAGACTTCCTTTTTGATGACCACACACTTTTTGAACCGTACTCAGCGCCGTGGCCTGATGTGGAGGCGCCGATGCTCTGGGGGATCTCTAGCAATACCACAATGATAAGTTACAGATATATTGTTTACTCCAAGAGACCTGCTTTTGATTTAGAGATGCAACACAAGTAAATCTCCACACGCCATATTACATTTCTGTTATTTGGCCCTCATTTCTGTACTGTTATTCACTGATATATTCTTATTATATGTTGCTGTATTTGTTTCTTTGTATTATATACTTTCTGTATAATAAAAAATTTTGTCAACGTAAAAAGAAGAGGAAGCCGCTGATGCTGGTCTGGACCTCTCCAGACAGACTGCACGCCGCACCCAGGGACCCCCAGGTCAGCATGGGGGGTATGTTGGCGTTGCGGGATCCATTTGTCGCCCGGCTGGAATGACTCACCGTACCACTGTACCCCGCTATTTCCTGGAGACGGACTACAATCCCTTCAGTGGCTCCTCTGGTGAATCAGACCTTGAAGGGGAGCCAAGCGAGAATTGCCCCTCCATAAGTCCAGCCACCTATCTGTGCCGTTCAGTGGCCAACTACAGAACTCCAGCTACCAAAACCATCTTGAGTGCACCATGCCAGAGATCTGCCTTCATTGGTGCCCTCTTCTCCATGACACCCACAGCTGTTTGGTTGCCTATGAAACCGAAACCTCAGGAGCTGGAGGCTCACCCATGCCTCATTGAATTGGAGGTTGAGCAAAAGCCAGAGGTCGCTGCCCTGCAACCCACAGGATCTCCAGAGGTCTCTGCCCTGCATCCCGCAGGATCTCCTGAGCTGTCGCCGCCACGGGGCCGTCGCCGCCGCCGTAAGGCCAAGCCACTCACTGCTCAGCAAGAGCCGTGCTGTACCCAGGTCGTCGCTGAGCCGTGCTGTACCCAGGTCGCCACTGAGCCGTGCAGTACCCAGGTCGCTCAAGTGCCGTGCAATACCCAGGTCGCTCAAGTCCCGTGCCTCACCAAGGTTGCCACTGTTGAGCTGTGCTGTACCCAGGTCGCCGCTGAGCCATGCACTACCAAAGTCCTCGCCAAGGGAGCTGCCCCTCCGTGCCTCGCCAAGAGCGCTGCCCAACCATGCCCAGCTGTTGCTGTGGAGACCCCCATCTCCACTACCCATTGTTGGCAGTTTCCAGCTATAGCCGTGCCAAGGAGGGTTTGGGGGTTTGCCAAAGTTGACTCTCCCATCCCTCACAGCCGCAAGTTTGGACTTGTTTCTGGTCAACCAAGCCAAGAAACTGCACATATTGGCACCACTGTCACTACCCCAGAAGGCTCCAATCCGTATAGAACCCTTGCCTCCGGGGTTCATATATGCCTCGAATGGGACAGTAATCAGGTGCGTTGACCTCCGAGTGTTCCCAGACATTCAGAGCGCCCGAAGATCACTCCTCAAGGACAGTGTTTTGCCAAGCTCTATCAACCACTCACCAGAAGATCAGGATCCCTACACAGTACAGGGACTCTTTATGGACCCTCCTACTGCCTGTCGGTTGGCTTTAGCCATCTGGGGGTTGGCTCTTAAGGGGGAGTAGTGTCAGGATCGCCAGGCTCTGGCCCCTGTCACCCATGCCAACCCTGCACCATGAACAATGCACGTTCCTAGACCTTCTGTGTGTTCCCAGCATCCTAGCCCTAGAACCTCACCTGTCCTCACCTTCCCCTGATTATCCCACTATATCAGGAAGCTACGCCCTTCAGAATTCACTTCCACATTGAAGTTCCTGACTGCGATACCTATTTGCTAAAGCTCTCTGAAACCTCCTGACAATCTCCTGAATTCTCTGCCAAAGACTCCAAGGACCCTCTGTTATAATCTGGACTTTCATTGCTTCATATACCGGTACCCTCCCATCCTGCTCCCCCTCTGCCCCCCAATCTAAGACTCCCCGTGTACCAGACCCCTTGCTGAACCCTGACCACTCTATTGCCTGTTCCTTGTCTGATTCTATGCTACCGTGTTTGTTTACAATAAACACCCTTTGTTATCCTGAACCTGCCTCCATCACTGCATCCTGGGCTCACAACCCCATCCTGCTACACCAACCGCAGTCTACACGTGACACAGTGTGTCAGACAGTGTGGAGACATAGGCTGTCAGACATTATGAGTGAGGGGAGACAAGGTGACACAGGGATAAAGAATTAGACAAAGTGGGGAGTTAGACAAGTGAGGGTGTTTGTAGAGAGGGAAGGTGTGTTAAGACCAGTAGAACTAAACGCAAAAGGGAACAGGGGGGGAATATTATTTCGCTGGAGGGAAACCGGCTGGGTGGAGTAGAGGTAACATCACTGCTCTGTGTGGAGAGAGAATGTGGAGACATGGGTTCAATCCGATCAAGAGCACCTCTCCAGTAAGTGTCCTTGGGCAAGACACCTAATGGTACATACTCGCCACCCAGGTGTAACAGTTGGCCCCCGCTTGGGCCATCATGGTGGCTTGGAACAGGGAGTGAAGCCCTTAAGGCAGGTGAGCTACTGACTAGACACAGGACAGATAATAAATACAGACTTAATTGTTAATAAAATACTCTGTATTCACAGACTGATACTCTAACGCCAGGGAGTACAGCAGAACAACTGAATTGCCACTAAGCTCCAAAGGTTTCAAGACCGACAGAACACGCTCAGAAACACAATGCTTCGTAGACAGTAAATGAATTATGCAGGCTGCGGAGCAGTCAACAAACTGTCAAACTAGGCGAAACAGGACCTGAACTGAACTCCACTTCAGGACGATACAGGAACCAGACAGTGACACATGAAACAGGAGGGCCAGGAGAAAACTAAAGGGATCCCTTTGCTGGGAATACCCTCACAAAGAATTAACAGATAAAAATGAATCAGAAGGGCAAGGGATTAACAAAACAGACAAAACATCCTGCACGAGGAGGTCCTTTTAATGGCCTCGGAGACTATACTAAACTAGGACAAGCAAATACATGAAACATATAAGAATGGTCATTCAGGCAAGGTTGGTAACAGATCAGCATAATACAGAATACCAGGAGTGAGCAGAAAAGGATCGTCAGGAAACACAGCCGAGGTCAAAACCAGAATACAATGAGACAGAAATGCTTTGCAGCAACACAGGGAACATGGACTAGACAGAACCACCATGAAACTCCACAAACCGTCAATGAGGCTGTGCTGCTGGGAATTTATAGGGAGTGGGTCTGTGTGATTGGGCCATGTGACCCCAGACCAGGAGATCACATCAGAACCCCAGAACAGCCCCAGACAGCACGGCCAAACACAACCACAGGGGAATACAGACATGGAGGCCCTTCACAATCACCACCAGGGGGCAGGGTCGAAACATGACACCAGGACATATTTGAAAACGAGAGAAATCTCAATGTATTCTTCCTGGTAAAAATACTTTCTAACAAACAAGGGGCGTGGAAAAAATGTGTTTTGAGTGGGGAGAACAAATTCCTTGTGCCCTGTATGGACCTGTCAGTGTGCCTGTTTGTGTGGATCTATCATTTTGTCTTTGTATGGATCAGTATGTCAGTGATTTGTATGTGTTTGTCAGTGTCTGTGTGAGTGGCACATGGTCAAATACACTCACTTCTCAGTAGGGATGTGCATGGCTGAAAAATTTGTTTAGTTTAGTTTTGTTTCGTTAGGTTTTTAAATAATTTTGTTTTTGTAATTTCGTAACTAATTTTGTTTCGTATTTCGTTCAATTTAGTTTTGGATCAATTTTTAATTTCGAATCGATTTGAAATTTCAAATCAATTCGAATTTCTTGTATCAATTCAACAGTTTATCAATTAGAATTTTGGATCATTAAATAAAACCCCAGTTAATCAAATGTTGGTGTTAAAAGAAAAGCTAGGGTTAAATATTAAGCTGTGTCACAGATTTAGTATTTGAGTCAAATTAAACAGTGAAGAAAAATTAATTTGCTTCATAAAGTCTTTTGTTGACTATTACTTGTATTTTAAGTTAAGATCAGTTTGATAGTTCATTTCAAATTCAATAGGTGATATCGATTTATTCAATTTTTTCTTTTATGATGATGACACCGTGTAAAACAAAATAAATTTGTTATATACCATTTTGTTTCGTTTCAAATTCGTATGATATCGATTTCGTTATTAGGAAGTACTTCCAAAATATGAATTATCAAATTTTGTTCCAAATTTTTATGAAGCACATCTCTACTTCTCAGACACACATCTCATGAAGTCAACCAACCACTCCCATCATACACAGTCGGCTATATGTTCATGCACATCTAATCGAGTCAGTCATACACTCCCATCTCACTCAGCTAACCACATATATGCCGTCATACTACTCAGCTACTCATTTCCATCTCATTTAGCCACTCCAGTTCCACACAGACAGCCACATACATACACAGAACTCCTATCAAGCACATACTGATTTAATACGAGTTTGATGAAACTGGTATTAAAAATGTTTGTTGAAAAAACAAAAAGGCGTCAACTCATTTCGCCTTGCACCTCCCACACAAACACTAGACCCAGTCTTGGGAATAGCCAGATGTCATACAGGCACATAAATTGTGAAATGTCATAATTATTACATTATTTATACAAATTTTAGCACTTGTTTTGTATTTTGAAGGAAGGGGCAAATTAATTATGCTGAAAAAACTATACTTCTGCAATACCCTCCCCTTTCTCAGCACTGAACATGATGGTAGGCTCTCGGTATAAAATTATCTCTACAAGGGCAGAAGATCGGTGAACCGATTTAGTTGCTAAAATGCTTATTTTACTAGACTGGATTTATTAACCCCTTCGCTGCGGATGACATGTGGGACACGTCCTCATAGACGCCCGCTATATGCGGAGGACGTGCCCCACACGTCATCTGCTTTGCGGGACCCCCGACAGAGATACTTACTTCTCTGTCTGGGGTCCCGCGGCGGTCTGACTTCAGCGTCCTCAGACGCTGAAGTTAAGCCCCTCCCGACATAAATGATGTCATCGCGCCATGTGCAATGACGTTATTTCCAGGCGACCCCCCCGGCAATGCCGGGAAATAGCCTGGAATGGAGGGGGAGGATCCATTCGGATCCCTCTCCCTCCCGATCGGAACGGAGCAGCGCCAAAAGCCAGGCACCACTTAAAAGGGGAGAGTCTCCCCTTTTAAGTGGTGCCTGGCTTTAACCCCTCAAGCACCAGGTCGCACTTCAGCGCCCTGCGGCGCCGAAGTGCGGCCTAGCTCTGGTGAGGGCCGCCATCTTGGATGGCTGCTCCACCCCGTGTCCCCGCTCGCTGCCCAACGTCATCACGCATAGCGTGATGATGTCAGAAAGCCGGGGAACCCCTATCTGCCCGGGGATTTCCCAAGGAAATCCCCTTGTGGAGATAGGGGGTTCCTTTGAGCCCCGATATCTCCAGAACCGTGGCAGCTAGGGGGTCATGGGGTGTCATTCGAAAGGCCTGAGCATGGCCTTTTCGAATGTTACCCAACATGACCAGGTATAAAGTAAAAAAAAATTTTAAAAAAAATTGTTTTTTATTAATGCAGCAATATTGTTCACATTTCAATTATAATGTGAACAATGATGCTGCACTAATGATTTTTTTCTATGGGGTGTGTTTGACAAAAATCACGTAATTCCCCCCCAAAAAATGTAACAAGTACCCATTTCTAATTTTTGTACAAGCGCACCCCATAGAAAATATAACCGCAAACGCTCATGTGATAAAATGTGAAAAACACTTTACACGCTGCAGATGATTAAGAATTCTAATTTTATTGCATTTCTTGTTATAATATACAGGCAGGACATGACGTATACATATAAAAATGATATATTATGATCTGCCGAAAAGAACGATGTATAATATGTCTGGGTCATATAATAAAATGTGGCTTCAAATCGTGTTTAAACATGATGAGCGAAAAGTAGTAAAAAATAAGCTCAGCATCAGCACACAGCGGTGAAATGCCTGAGCAGTGAAGGGGTTAAGTATGCCTTATTGTGCCAATTTTTGGGCGTGCATTAAGCGTCCGTTATCAAAGCCACCCCGTCGTTGCGCTAGGCCGCACGTTGACTGGGCTGCAAAGCGAGGTGGCCAGACACTCGCCAATGACGCTCGTCACTGGTGTGTTTTGGCCTAGGCCAACAAGGCCTAGGCCTAGGGCGGCACTCTCCAGGGGGGACTCCAGGGCAAACTATTTTACCAGGAAGGAAACATTGAGATGTCAATAATTTTCAAGTATGTCCTGGGTAGGCAACGCCTAGGCTTTCACTTTCCAGGGGACAACAAAAAACCTCACCACTAATTGGGTTACTCACAGAGCACCGAGATGACACCAACATTTTGGTGTTCTGTAGTTCCCTGCACTTCGGGGAATAAAATTTCCCCACCCTGCAGTGAATTCACCATTCACCGCAGGGTCCCCAAAGTGCATGGAGTCGGCCGCTGTATGCTGCCACCGCAAACCCATGGCCTGCTGTTTTCAAAAGAACTACTGAACGAAAATGTCTGGAATTTACATATAAGATCCTATGATTGATAATAAAAAGTTCTGTTACAGAAAAAGAAGAACCGATATTAAAAAAAAGGGGGGATTTTGCCAAAAAAATTCTGAAAAATTACTAAATGGTACTAAAAAATAAATCAATATATAAAGACTTTTTACTGCAGGTTAAAATAAGTGGTTTATTAGATATTGCATAAAAACGGGAATATTTTTGACATTGAAACCTATGGGGTTCGCCTGAATACCTGAACCTGCTGATTGAAACCACCGAACATCAGGGTATTTCACTGTCATTTCTCTGCTGTTTGGTGTTCTCTGAATAGATTAACCATTACTTCTCTATGGGGATTTGCACTGCCTTCAAACAGCACCGTACTTGCTGGCAGTTCGCCAAACTTGTGTGTGGAGCATATCACCAGAGCAGTGGTGTACTTAGAGGAGTGGCGGAGGGCGGGCCGCCCCAGGTACCAGTGATTATTGGGGTGTCATTAGGGGGTACTAGGAGGTGCCACTGTCACTGTGTGTCAGCTTTGAGCTGTGTTCTCAAACAACGAGCAGCGGAGCATGGCGTTTGCATACGGAATAAAATCGAATAGAACAAAAATCCCCCTTTCCTCCCTCCATAGCTCCTCCCCTGCCCCGCAGCAGCTCTAGGAGGGGGATGTGATTTGTGTCCAGAGAGAGAAGATGACAGTAAACGGCAGGTAAAGGGGGGGGTATCAGCAGAATATGAAGCCCTGTCTGCTTACTGCTGTTTAAAGTGGACCTTTCCTTAACCAGCACTGCAGTGATAGAAATTTGTCATTGAGCTGCCTGGCTCCTGGTGAGGCTGCGTGCGTGCAGGTCACACTCGGTCCGGCCAGTCAGGTGGTACTGAGTCTCAGTACCACCTGACTGGCTGAACCACGTGACACGCACGCAGCTGCCCACCCTTTCGTTAACATGGACTGTCACTCTATTCTGGACTGAACACCCACCAGGAAGGGAATCAAAGCCACGGTGCACCCTCTGGCAGTGGCACCCCACTGCTGACAAGATGGCTCCACGCACAGGCACAGCCGCGATCCTAACATGGCCTGGAGGGACCTCCTGCTGAGTCTGTACACAGTCCCTGCTGACTCTGCACACAGCCCTACCGCGGACGGAGGCCGGTAAAGGTATAATAAATAATTGCTGTGCTCATATACACTCGGTTTGCTGGGAGTTTTGTTGCAGTGGATTCTGATGCACTTATACACTCCACACATTGCATTGCTGGGAGTTTTATTGCCGTGGATTCTGATACGCTGACACACACCACAAATTGCATTGCTGGGAGTTTTATTGCAGTGGATTCTGATGCACTCATACACACCACACATTGCATTGCTGGGAGTTTTATTGCTGTGGATTCTGATACGCTGACTCGCACATTGCATTGCTGGAATTTTTATTGCTGTGGATTCTGATACGCTGACACCCACCAAACATTGCATTGCTGAGAGTTTTATTGCTGTGGATTCTGTGAGTACTGTGAGTTTTATTGCCTTGGAGCTCTGGGATACACTCATACACACTGCACATTACTGTGAGTTTTATTGCTGTGCAGTTCTGTGATATGCTCATACACAGTGCACATTTCTGTGGGTTTTATTGCTGTGCAGTTCTGTGATATGCTCATACACAGTGCACATTTCTGTGGGTTTTATTGCTGTGCAGCTCTGTGATACGCTCATATGCAGTGCACGTTTCTGTGGATTTTATTGTTCAACCAATTAGAGCGGCTGTGATCCAGTATACTTAACATGCGTGGCTGTTCTTTGTAAAAATGCTTGCATTTAAACATTTCATAATTTTATTTATCTCAATAGATACATTTGAAATGGTATACAAAATATACAAGTAGGCACTTGGTATCCAATTTTAATATAAAGAGAGGAAAAGGCGTAGCTCTAAGAGGAAAAGGTGGAGCTTAAAGAGGAAGGGTAGGGATTAACCAGGAAGAGGTGTGGCCTTGACAGTAAAGGGTGCCTCAAATTTAAATTAGGGGGTGCACGAGTTTAGTCAGGCCTAGGGCAGCACAAAACCTAAATACACCACTGACGCTCGTCTGACCCCAGCCTTAAACTAAAACTTTGCTGAAGCATTGTTTGATTTTATTACAGCCCTCAGTCTTTTTGGGTAAGAGTCTATCAGCATGGCACATCTTGACTTGGCAATATTTTCCCACTCTTCTTTGCAAATACACTCCAAATCTGTCAGATTGTGAGGGC
This sequence comes from Leptobrachium leishanense, assembly GCA_009667805.1. Lineage (NCBI taxonomy): Eukaryota > Metazoa > Chordata > Amphibia > Anura > Megophryidae > Leptobrachium > Leptobrachium leishanense. Next base: position 454,990,460 of record CM019064.1, on the reverse strand, counting down.
ATCTCCAGTGCACAGCCCTCTTCAGGTCACCCCACAGATTTAGCATCAGATTCAGGTCTGGGCTCTGGCTGGGCCATTCCAAAACTTTAATCTCTTTCTGGTGAAACCATTCCTTTGTTGATTTGGTTTAATGCTTTGGGTCATTGTCCTGCTGAAAGATGAACCTCCTCTTCACGTTCAGCTTTCTAGCAGAAGCCTGGAGGTTTTGGGCCAATATTGACTCGTATTTGGAACAGTTCATAATTCCCTCTACCTGGACTAAGGCCCCAGGTCCAGCTGAAGAAAAACAACCTAAAAGCTTGATGCTGCCACCACCATGCGTCACTGTGGGTAAGGTGTTCTTTTGGTGATGCGCAGCGTTGTTTTTGCACTAAACATATCTTTTGGAATTATGGCGAAAAAGTTCAACCTTGGTTTCACCAGACCATAACACATTTTCCCACATGCGTTTGGGAGACTTCAGATGGGTTTTTGAAAAATTTAGCCGGGCTTGGATGTTTTTCTACGTAAGAAAAGGCTTCCGTCTTGCCACTCTACCCCATAGTCCAGACATATGAAGAATACAGGAGATTGTTGTCACATGTACCACACAGTCTGTACTTGCCAGATATTCTGCCAGATGTTGCTGTAGGCCTCTTGGCAGCCTCCCTGGCCAGTTTTCTTTTTGTCTTTTCATCACATTTGGAGGGACGTCCAGTTCTTGGTAATGTCACTGTTGCACCATATTTTCTCCACTTGATGGTGACTGTCTTCACTGTGTTCCATGGTTTATCTAATGCCTTGGAAATTCTTTTGTACCTTCTCCTGACTGATACCTTGTAACATTGAGATCCCTCTGATGTTGTGGAAGCTTCTCTGCGGACCATGGCTTTTACTGTATGATGCGATTAAGAAAATGTCAGGAAATACCTACCAGAACAGCTGAACTTTATTTGGGGTTAATCAGAGGCCCTTTAAATGATGGCAGGTGTGTACTGACTCTATTTAACTTGATTTTTAATGTGATTGCTTAATTCTGAACACGGCTATATCCCCAGTTATAAGAGGGTGTGCTCACTTATGCAAACATATTATTATTATTTTTTTTCCTCCCTCCACCTAAAAGATTTCAGTTTGTTTTTTAGTTGATTTGTACAGATTATAGGTCTCATTAACCCCTTTGCTGCGGAGGACGCGTTCAGCGCGTCCACCCACAGGTAACGTTCCTTGCGGTAGACGCGCTGAGCGCGTCCTCCCTTTGGGGCCAGCGTTCGGCTGGGCTCCGGCCGATCGCTGGACCCCCGGTGCGGGTTGACATCCTCGATGTCAGCCCAGCACCCGGAACCGCCGCCGGCCTAATTAGGTGTCATTGCGGCGGCGCGATGACACCTAATTCAGGCGCACCCCCCGCATGTGCAGAGGAGGTGCCTGAAAGGGAGGGGGGACCTTCGGACCTCTCTCCCTCCCGATCGCCGGTGTTGCGGGGGTTAATCCAGGCACCGTTTGGAAGGGCACAGCCTGCCCTTCCTAACGGTACCTGGAATTAACCCCATGGGGGCTGGATCACGAATCGGCGCTGAAAAGAGCCGGTTCGTGATCCTTTCCCAGAGCTGGCCGACATCTTGGATGTCGGCCAAGCTTCCGGGAATGCCCCCTGAGGACTGGCGTCATCGTGCATAGCATGATGACGCCAGTCTTGGAGTTAACCCCTAACTGCCACCAATGGTGGAGATAGGGGGTTCCAATGAACCCCCTATCTCCAGATCCGTGGCAGTTAGGGGTTAATGTTTGATATTGTTGGATCGGCCAGAGCATGGCTGTTCCAACAATACCAAACATGAGTATGAAAAAAGTTTTTTAAAAAATAAATAAAAATAAAAATAAAACAATATTTAAAAAAAAATTATAAAAAAAAATAAACAATTTTTTTTTCTTTTTTTTTGTTCGTTAATGCAGCAATATTGTTCCCATTTCAATTATAATGTGAACAATGATGCTGCACTAACGATTTTTGTATGCGGTGCGTTTGTTAAAAATCGCGTAATTTTCCCCAAAAAAAAATGTAACGAGACCCCATCTCTAATTTTTTTAACAAGCGCACCCCATACAAAATATAACCGCAATTGCTCGCATGTTAAAATGTGAAAAAAAAAACACTTTACACGTTGTAAATTATTGAAAATTCATATTTTATTGCATTTTTTGTTATAATATACAGACAGGTCATGACGTATACATATAATAATGACATATTATGAATTTGCCGAGTCTGACGGAAAGAACGATATTTAATATGTCTGGGTCATATACTAAAATAAGCCTTCAAAACACGTTTAAACATGATGAGCAAAATCGGTAAAAATGAGCTCAGCCCAGAGGCAGGAAAAGCCTCAGCAGCGAAAGGGTTTAAGGTGGAAAAAGTACTGAAATTATTTATCTTTGCCTCGTTTTTTTTACATCACAGAAACCTGACATTTTAACAGGGGCATGTAGACTTTTTCTATACACTGTACTACACAGAAAGCGGCATTTCCTTGTTAAAATGTCACTGAACGACAATATAACTATTACCCAGATAAGGTCCTCTGTGTATCTTCAGAGGGACCACTTAAAACCCTCACAGTGTGGGAATAGAGGACGGTTTTATAATGTACTGAGGAGTAAATAAAGCATTGTGTGTTTAGGTGTCGAAGGTAAATACAAACGGATCATGCTGACAGATCTAGAGGAAGCTGCGAAAGTCTATAAATATCTGATTACTTATTTCAACAGGCTCTCCAGACATAACCCATGCAGTTGGTGTCAGTAAATAAACCTGAAATCATTCCCTCCTGGTCTCCAGTCGCACTGATCAAAAGGAGAAACTTCGATACAGTGGCAGCTTTTCCAGATTAACTGTGACAGCGCTCCCGGTGGATGCTCCATTCATTTCACTGTGCTAATGTTTTTACACCGAGTTGACTTTTTAACTCATCTAGTTCCATACTGGTCAGTGCTGATGGACACAGTGCCCTTCCTTAACTCCTTCACAGCCAAACATTTTTTTATTGAAAACATTTTTATTCTTAAATTAATTTGAATCATGGGATGCAAAGTGAACAATTAACTTTCCAGCAAAATAGAAATTTTGAACTGAAATAGTTACAAAAATATTTAGTAATGTAAATGTAATCATTTTTAATTTTCATGTATTCGATTATCCTTCAATGTCGCGCGGGGTCTGCACTATCAGCATACAGGCAGAAATGGCATTTGTGTCAAATACTGTAACTGTGATTAAGATAAATAATAAATATAGTCAGATCTCCTGCTTATGAGGGTTTGTAGTGATCGTAATGAGATTATTAGCAATACAGCTTCCAAAAAATACCAATAGAATATAAATATAATATCTGTATGTGCTGCATAATGCCTGTGTATGGAAATTACAGCAACACCGTGTATCTGTATGTGCTGCATAATGCCTGTGTATGGAAATTACAGTAACACCTTGTATCTGTATGTGTTGCATAATGCCTGTGTATGGAAATTACAGTAACACCATGTATCTGTATGTGCTGCATAATGTCTGTGTATGGGAATTACAGTAACACCTTGTAAGTGCCGCATAATGCCTGTGTATGGGAATTACAGTAACACCTTGTATCTGTATGTGCCGCATAACGCCTGTGTATGGAAATTACAGTAACAACTTGTATCTGTGCTGTACAGGGATTTTCACTCATTATAACCCTCTTAATCATATCCCTGTACAGTAGTGAGTGACCTCAGAGTTCTCCCTGTATTCTGCCCATTCCCTGGCTGTTGTAATGCAGCAGCATAGTTTCTGAACTTTTTGTTAGAATTGGTGTGAGAGCTGCTCCTTGTAGCTTCTATACAGTAAAATAGGATGAAAAGGAGAGAGATAAGACAGTGGATTTCATTTCTCCACTGGGGGGCAGTTTTTACAAAAATTTATGCAAATGATTGCTTTTTCGATTTATGATAACACAAAATAGAGTTAACTTGATTTTGGGAGTGAAAGGGTTAAAGAGTATGTATAACACTCTCCAGAAATGGCACACATCACGGATATTAATCAAAAGCACAGTGAAGTTGGCATAGCTCACTTGCACTGAATAAATATATATTTTTTTAATTTCAGACGAGTTATAGTATATCCACGCTTGATTTAACAATGTGAGATCAACACTACAAAAACAGAAAGGATCTGGGCCATGTCTAATGGAATTCTTCTTGCAAATCATCAGGTAATTTTACCCTCCACACTTTTATTCCCTTCACAGTCAGCCACCCCGAACATATTCAAAACAACTACCATAGGACGGACTGCCAAATAGACTGATAAGGAAGGAGAGACACATGGCTGGATTTACAATTAGGCAAAGTGAGCATTTACCTACAGGCAACCTTCACAGAGGGGAGCATTTTTTTAATTCTATTTATTTGTTTTGAACAGCCAGCCAAGATGCGGGGGTGAGGTTGCACCTGGTTTCTGTGCCTAAGGACGCCTGAGACGTAAATCAAACCCTAGAGAGAGACTTTCAAAAGGGAGGTGTAACGGAAGCCTACGCCACCTTTTGAAAGACTTGGATTCCAAGTCCCTGAGACTGGCACGGGAAATCTCACCATTGCCCGTACTACATATGGACTTTGTGCCCTTTGGAGAGGAGCATTTGGGCATTGCCATACTGTATGCAGTGGATTTGTTTGGGCATGATCCTGGAGTTGGTTGTTGTGTTTTCTGTACCCTATTCCCTAATGTCTGCGTTATATTATTATTTTTTATTTCCTTATGTATTTAGTGTAGAGTGTAGTGTGGGATACTGTGCTGCTTTCCCCATGTGTAATCTTTAACCATTTGCCCTGCTTCCACTCCCCTCTCCCGATCGCTTCACCAGTTTCATTAGCCTTTGTTAGGAGAGCAGGGTGTGTGGGGGGGGATCTGCAGCATGGCAACGCGGAGGCATGTTTTTACATTTGAATGTCTAACTGAAAACCTCTGAATAAAGGCATTCTGAGTTTGGGTTGCAGGTGGCAAGGATCAGCTGCAACCTTGAGTCACAGTACTAATAGTCGTCTAGTCTGTGGAGCTATGATCACCCACACTCTCACCTAGTACAGCGGAATGGGCACCAGCGAGGATGAAAGGAGTACGAGCTTGGGTACAATCTGTAACAGGAGGAAAAGACTGGTGAGGATGGAGAGAAATGTGAAGGTAAAGGTGGAGATGGAGTGAGGCAATGTATTTGGGGAGGAAAAATGAATGACATATACACAATAGGTTTTGGGAAGCAACTCACGGATACAGAACGATAAATACAATAGTGGGACTGAGATTGAAAAATACACACAATGATGATGTTTAAGAGCTACCCCGTGGGGAGATTGCAGAAGACAGACTTTAAAGGTCACCCATCAGGCCCAACATAAATTGAGCTAATTCAATAGGAAATTGTTGCCGATATACTGTATGTGTAAGCATTTTTTCTGCTGAGGCTGGGGTCAGACGAACCCAATACGTGAGCCCGTACTGACGTGCCTCCCAGCATCCGTAGCAGCGTTGTGACGCTTCGACAGGGCCAGTCACACGCTGTAGCACACGCCCGAATTGCACGTGCTATCAGTGCAGAAAGCCTCCCCGTCAAAACGCTAGATGCGCATTGACGGGGCTGCAAAGTACAATCCACCATAGGAGGATTGAGTCTTCCAGCACTGAGCACACTAACTGCGCTCAGCAAGGTGGCCAGACAGGCGTCAGAGTGGAAGGACGTCCACTCTCATGGACGTTCCTTCCGTTCTCAAAGACGCTTGTCTGACCCCGGCCTGACACATATAGAGTAAAATTTTGAGTAATACTGTATCAGAAAACAAAAATCACTGTCGCTAACTTCCAGTGGAATGCCGAACCTGACTGACAGCATGTGTTGCGCTGAGAGGCAGTGGCTGAACCTCTCCTTATAACCTGTGCAGTGCAGATCGAAACCCCAGAAGGCTCCCCAGTACAAAATGATTGACAGCCCTCTAAGTGGAAGATTGCACAGCCTGACGGTAAATGGTAATTAGCTAAACTAGGCAACTAGGTTTCTGAGATCTCAAAGCACGCGGTATTATTTTATCCAGAAAGAAATTTCATTGACAAAGTAGAACTTGAAAATGTTTTCAAATTGGTTTTAAGTCTTCTCTTGGTTCAGGTAGACCTTTTTTTTCTGAAAGACATAAATTTCCAATTTTTGGAAGCGTTTCGGGCAGTGAACAAGAAGAGTATTTAAAAAAAGGAATATATTATGCGACGACTGTATCCATCAGTTAACCATGCTATGATTTCCCGAAAGATCCATAAATCATCAATCTGCAACCAGAAGATGTGTCCTGAATATGTGTTAATGTGGAACGATACTGAAAATAATCATCATCATACATTACTTAACCTAAATATAACAAAAAAAGACAAATATGGAAATATTTTGATAGGAGAAATAACAACTTAAGTGATAAATGGATAAATCTCTCGTCTACGCTCACCATGAAGCCAGTATTCAAGAATATTATATAAGCATTTACATCCTCTATCACATTACGGCCAGAGAGCACTGCTATTACAGAGAATTAATTTGAGTGCTTTGCTTGATTACCAGACAGTAAGCCGTCTCCTTCATTTAATTTGTGGGGCTAAGCGCCAGGCAATAAGTCATTACCTACAGTTATTAAATGGGTCTGAGAGCCACGTCCATTAATTGTTTGGGCTAGGTGATAACCACAAAGCAGAGTCCTCTATTATTTAGGTTGAGAAGACAGCGAGTTAATAACTACCTCCCACTTAAAACTGTGCAGCAAGTATCAAATCACACAATTGTTTTGACTTATTCTCACGTTGGGGTGGGTAAATGTACCATGACTTGACATCAAAATATGAAAGGAAGGAGAAAAATGATACCGGTCACACTCTGAAGGTCCGTTACTATCAGGACAGTTGATAAAGGCTTTGAAAGTGAGATGATACAGTGCATCTTTATCTGGATGCCACTAAACTGACCCAAATGGGCCTGCATGGTGTGTGCGGTATTATAATGTTCCATTATTATCATGGTGGTTGGCAACCCAAAGCCATGGAATCCATGCTGGGAGATCCAAGGCTGGCAATTGTGTGCCCTTTAGCGTTTTGTGAAATCAATAGAAGAACCCATGGGCTTCTTCCTCCTAAACTAAGTGCATATGTATTTCTTACCGTTTATGTAAGAGTTAGAGAAAGCTAGAAGAAGACTCAAGAGTTAGAGTAAGGACTAAGCTGGCAGGTAAATAGTCAGTGGTGACTCGTCCATAGGGCAGATGGGGCAGCAAAATAAAAAAAAACAGAGGTATGAGTGCAGCACCAGGTGGTAATGTATAACGTCATACCATAGCAGAAGGTTAAGACCAAATGTTGGGCCCGATCTTTAAAGCTTAACACAGTAGTTAGAGACTGTAACGGGCGCAGTGGCACTCACACAAGAGTAGCAAGGTTGAGATCCTTTTGGACAGATTTATCAGTTTGATGTTAGCAAAATAAACAGTACTTTCAAATGTATACTCCAAAGCCAAGGAGTATGACAAGACAAGAGAACTGCTACTAAGTAGGGATGAGCCGAACACCCCCCGAGTTCGGTTTGGGCCCGAACCCGAACTTCCCATATCTTCGGGTCCGAACCCGAACCCGAACTCGAACTCCATGCAAGTCAATGGGGCTGAAAATTCGGTTTTTAGAGTGCCCTCCAAGAGGGCATATATGCTAGATATTTGCCATAAAAGGTGTATGGGGGTCCAGGTAGTGCCCTGGGGGACAGGAAACAAGGACAAAAAGTTTTTAAAAAAAACGTTTTTAAAGGGACAGTGAGTTTTCCATGAAATAAGGGTTAAAAATAAAAACCAAAAATTCCTTCAAATATCGTGCCTAGGAGGTCCCCATAACCTGCCCGTGAAGTGGCGGATTTCTAGGATGTATAGAAACACTTAAAAACAAAAAAATGACGTTTCAAATGACGGTAAATGATTTCCTTTAATCTATCCATAAACAACTGCTTGGGGCGGCAGTCTGTATGAAAAGAGGAGACATTTTCGGACACGCAGAAAAAGTTTACTGATTTTTTTGGCTAAATTATTGTGAAACTTATGCAGGCTTTGGATGAAAGTAACAATAGGTGCTTCAAAATTGGTCCTTTAGCGTCCCCAACAGTGCCGTCACACCGTAACCCCTCTGAGGATATGAATCTGATACAGGCATCAGTGGCAGTGCACCCAAATATTGTGCTTTTGGTGCCAGGCCTGCAAGTACTATCATACAGTAACCCCTCTGTGGTATTGTGGAAGAATGCAGGGGTGAACCTTGCAGTACTATAATAAAAAGATATGCATCTGGTTAAGGCGTCAGTGCACCCAGATATTCTGCCTTTGGTGCAAGACTGCCACGCCAGCAAGTATCATCATACAGTAACCCCTCTGTGGTATTGTGGAAGAAAGCGGGGGTGGACCTTGCGGTCCTATATTAAAAAGATATGCATCTGGTAAAGGCGTCAGTGCACCCAGATATTCTGCTTTTGGTGCAAGACTGCCAGGCCAGCAAGTATCATCATACAGTAACCCCTCTGTAGTATTGTGGAAGAATGCAGGGGTGGACCATGTGGTCCTATAATGAAAAGATATGATTCTGGTCAAGGCGTCAGTGCACCCAGATATTCTGCACTTGGTGCAAGACTGCCAGGCCAGCAAGTATCATCATACAGTAACCCCTCTGTGGTATTGTGGAAGAATGCCGGGGTGGACCTTGCAGTCCTATATTAAAAAGATATGCATCTGGTAAAGGCGTCAGTGCACCCAGATATTGTGCTTTGGTGCCAGGCCTGAAAGTGCCATCATAATACAGTAACCCCTTTGTGGTATTGTGGAAGAGTGCAGGGTTGGACCCTGCGGTTCAAAAAATTAAAATGATATAAATCTGGCACAGGCGTCAGTGCAGCCAAATATTGTGCCTTTCATGGCAGCAAGTGCCTTCACACCGTAACCCTTTTGTGGTATTGTAGAAGAGTTCAGTGCTTGAGGTTTTGTGAATGCAGAAGAGGACATCCCTGATCTATTACATTACTTCAGCATCAGGAGATTGATAGCTGCTGATCCAGGACTGATTCGATTTTATAAATGTCAGCCGGTCTACAGAGTCGGTGGACAGACGCACTCTTTTGTCTGTGACAAAACCTCCAGCTGCACTGAACGTCCTTTCAGAAAGCACGCTAGATGAAGGGCAGCCTACAGTAGTAGCTGCATAGCATATTGGCAAAGTTCTGGCCAGTGATCCAATCTCAACACCCAGTAAGCCAATGGATCATCTGCTGGAAAGATATCCAGGTCTGCCCTTGCCCCTAGGTAGTCCTGCACCATATGGTGAAGACGCTGGCAATGGGTGCCTACATTTGACGTCCCTGGGCGTCGAGGACTAAAAAAAATGAAAAATGCATCAGTCAAGCGGCCCTGACTTTTACCACTATTCCTCTGATCATCCGCAGCCTCAGAAGCACGTGTGTCAGCACTTGGTAATCTACCAGAGCCTGGAAAGGTGTTACACAAGTGTCGCTTTAGAGCTTCCTCAAGTTTTGTCATCCTGTGCTCCCTCTGTGCGGGCAGGATGAGTTCTGCAACTTTACCCTTGTATCGTGGATCAAGAAGGGTTGCCAACCAGTAATGATCCCTCTCCTTGATAGCACGAATCCTAGGGTCCTTTAGCAGGCTTTGCATTATTAGGGAGCCCATGCAGCGTAGGTTGGAGGTGGCATTAGGTTCCGAGTCTTCCTGGTCAATGAGGATGACCGTATCGTGCACTTCCTCCTCCCAGCCACACACTAGCCCTTGTGTTTCTGGGCACACGAAACCCTCCCTTGAGGAATCCACACCTTCAATGCCCCCACTACTTAAATATTCCTCCTCCTCCTCCTCATCCTCCTCCTGTCTGATCTGAGTAGGACCCACTGGAATGCTGTCTGCGGAAAGACTGGGGCCTTGAGAGCTAGGGAAGGCCTCCTCTTCCTCCCGCTGCTCTGCCTCTAGAGCCACATCTATAATTCCCCGCCGAGTGTGCTCCAGCAGGAACACTAAAGGAATTGTGTCACAGATGCATGCACTGTCCCTGCTCACCATACTCGTTGCCTCCTCAAATGGTGACAGTACAGTGCATGCATCCTTGATCATCAGCCACTGCGGGGGGGGGGAAAAACAAGTTGACCTGAACCTGTCCTTGTGCCATACTCACACAGGTACTCGTTGATGGCCCTCTGCTGCTTGTGCAGACGCTGCAGCATTGCTAATGTCAAGTTCCACCTGGTGGGCATGTCACAGATCAGACGGTTTGTGGGAAGGTGGAATTCTCTTTGAATTTCTGCCAGGCGAACGCTTGCTGGGAATGACCGTCTGAAGTGGCTGCAGACTTTTCTGGCCTGGATGAGAAGCTCTGGCAGCCCTGGGTACTTGGTTAGGAAACGCTGTACCACTAGATTTAGGACGTGTGCTAGGCATGGTACATGCGTCAATTTACCCTTGCGTAGGGCGGAGAGAAGGTTGCTGCCATTATCACAGACGATCATTCCCAGCTCAAGCTGGAGTGGTGTTAACCATCTCTGCACCTGGCCCTGCAGAGCTGACAGAATTTCTGGCCCGGTGTGGCTCCTGTCTCCTAAACAAACCAGCTCAAGCACAGTATGGCTTCTTTTTGCTTGAGCCATTGCGTAGACCCTGTCAGGCGTCGGTTTAACTGCCACTTCGCCAGAGACAGAGAAGGAGGAGGAGGAGGAAGAGGGAGAGGTGGTGGTGGTGGAGCAGACAGACCTCATACAAGCAGCTTTCTGGAGGTGTGGTGGATGAACAAGCTCCACCACAGAGCCCCGTCTTGGATCCCTCCCAGTTGCAATCAGAGTTACCCAGTGTGCCATTCAGGAAATGTAACGACCCTGTCCATGCTTGCTGGACCACGTGTCTAAAGTCACATGCACCTTGTTGCTGACTGCCTTTCCCAATGACTGGATAACATTGTCTTCCACGTGCTGGTATAGTGCTGGAATGGCCTTGAGTGAAAAGTAATGGCGTTTTGGAACCTGCCACTGTGGTACAGCACACTCAGCAAATTCACGGAAGGGAGCAGAGTCCATGAGCTGGAAAGGCAGAAGCTGCAATGAAAGTAATTTTGCTAAGCTGGCATTTAGACGCTGTGCTTGGGGATGGTTGGGACTATATTTTTTTACGCTGCAGCAGCTGTGGCAACGTAATCTGACTGCGTAAATCTTCAACTGCTGGGATGATGTCACATTTTGAGGAAGGACCTGGTACATCCATTACTGTAGCATCATCCCTGTCGGTGGAGGTTGTAGGCAATGACATGGCAGGACATACAGTGGGGGTAAAGATAGATGAGGAGGACCTATGCAAAGTTTTGCACCAACGGGATGTGTGGCAGTTGTTCATATGTCGCCTCAAGCACGTGGTACCCAAGTGTCTGGTATCTTTCCCACGCTTAAGCCTCATCTGACAGATTACAAATAGCAACGCTGCGCTCTACTGCACATTTCTTAAAGAGCTCCCAGTCAACAGAGTTCCTGCATGTGTTCTTTGAGACAACAGCGCTCTGCACCGGAACATGTGATGCCTTGGACTGGCTAGTGCTACGGTTGGTCACAGAGGATGTTGTGCCTCGTATTTGCTGTGTCTCCTCCTCCCCCTCTTCCTCACTTAATTCCTCTGTTCGTTCAGGCACCCAGGTGGAGTCAGTGACCTCATCATCATTGTCATCATCACCCCCTATCTCCTCGTCACTGGAGCCAACTTGGCAGTATGCTGCAGCTGCTGGGGCAACATGAGTGCCAGTTATTTGTGTGTCATCACTGGCACCCCCTTCCTCTAGGTTGATTATACTCCCTTCCTCAACCTCAGAGATTGAATCAGAGCACTGTACTTGCTGCACATCCTCAAGCAGCATGTCACTCTCATTGTAGTCAAACAATTCAGCTGACTCCTCCGTGTGCGATAGCGAGGCTACGGCAGGAGTAGCTGTGGACATGGAGGCTGCATTAGATGCTTTGGCAGCTGAGGTGGACTGTAAAGCACTACAAGCCTGGCTGGCAGAGGACTCGGAGGATGAAGATGGCCTGGTTAGCCAATCCACCAAGTCCTCTGTATGTTGCTGCTGCTTAAGACGGCCAGCACCAGTTAGAAAGGACAAGCGTGCCCCTGCAGAGGATGCACTACGTCCACCACGACCAGAGGCACAGCCTCCCGACACAGGGGCTGCTTGCCCTCTTATTTGTGTCTGGGAGCGTTTGCCTGTCCTTTTTGTTCTTTCAGACATGGTGAGTGATATATAGATTAATATATACAGAACTCTGATTCAACTCTGGTATAAAGATTGAAGATTTAAAGAACTCTGGTATAACTCAATGAGACACCCTGATAGCTGGCAGCCAGTGACAAGACACAGATTACAAGTCTCAGACACCTCCTATAAATCAGTGAGACCCCTTGATGGGTGGCAGTGAAACCTCCTATAAATCAGTGAGACCCCTTGATGGGTGGCAGCCACTGAGAACACACGGATTATAACAATTACCAAATGTTTTGTAGAAATTAGTGAGCCCCGAAATACTGCGTGATACTGGCTGTGTGACAAGAGACAGATCACCTCAATTCACAAATGTTTTAAAGAAATTTGTAACCCCCAAAAAGACTTGCTGGCACAGTGACAAGACACAGTAGATCACCTCAATTCACAAATGTTTTAAAGAAATTTTTAATCACCAAAATACTTGCTGGCTGTGTGACAAGACACAGAAGATCACCTCAATTCACAAATGTTTTAAAGAAATTTGTAACCCCCAAAAAGACTTGCTGGCACAGTGACAAGACACAGTAGATCACCTCAATTCACAAATGTTTTAAAGAAATTTTTAACCACCAAAATACTTGCTGGCTGTGTGACAAGACACAGAAGATCACCTCAATTCACAAATGTTTTAAAGAAATTTGTAACCCCCAAAAAAACTTGCTGGCACAGTGACAAGACACACATCACCTAAATTCCCTGATATTTGGTAGAAATGAGACCCCCCCAGACCCCCCCAGTAGCGTGGCAGACCGGCAGTAACAACACACAACAATCTCCTCTGAAATCTCCTCTTAAAATGTGTGCTGTAGCTATGCGTGGAAACGTTATATAGTGTGCTGCGGGACTTAGCTCTGTGAGCCCATGATTGGGCAAAATTTGCCCAATCAGGACTCTGAGCCGTGATTGGCATACTGTTGAACCTGTCTTGCACCAGACCTGTGGTCAGCTGCAAGGCTGTAGCCAGTTACGAGCTTCAGGCCAGTGGGAAAATGCATTGTGGTCCATTGTGATGCATTGTGGTCGAACATGTGGCGAACACCGGGAAATGTTTGGAGTTCGCAATCTAACCGAACAGGCTAAGTTAGGCTCGAACTCCGAACCATCCGAACCGAACAGCTCATCCCTACTTCTAAGCCCCAAAGGTTTCAAGACCAACGGACAACTTAGAGCAGACAACAAGACATCAGATTGCAAGACAGAAACGTTAGTACTGAGTCATTCGGCAGGACAGGCAATGAATTGATCAGACTGCAGGGCAGTCAACACACTGACAGATTTTACGTTTTCAGACCACCTTGATTGAGTACTTTGTAACTTGTGATTACCAGGGTCTGTAGATACACACACAGGTTTAGGGATGGTACTAGCCTGAGTACTTTTGGCAAAACGAGCAAGCTGAACGCAAACTGATAACCAACAGTCTTTCGTATTGGCAGATGGTACAAGTGTATCAGATCGTAACTCAGACCCCTAAGACCTGGAGCAAACCCCCCGATAAGGCTGCAATACGAAACCCAGGGCGAGATGGGAATCTCTCCACGAAACGAGTAAAACCCACACAGCGTGCATGGGGTTAAACCAACGGTGCACAACACTAGTTACCGCTGTAGCAGAGAACATAGATTGATCAGAGACAAGCCAGGTCAAAATCAGGAGCAGGAATCATAGACAAGCTGGGTCGGCAACAGATAAGCAACAATGAATGATAGGAAGCGATGCGGGAACAGAACTCCACGTCAGGGCGATAAGGCAACTCCTCGCGCCCTGTTTTAAACCCGGCGGCTCCTCGTGACCACGCCAGGCTCTGTCCCCTCGGCGCCTCTCGGCCATTACATGGTGCTGGCATTTGACCAGCCCTTGGCACCGAACCTTGCCCAGGCCCCCCAGGAACACAGCAGGGGCTGAGGTTGTAAAAGAGACCAATATTGGATACTATCTTTGAAACTAAAAATTAAAACACATAAAAAGTGGCATAGTGTAACACCTTAACCACAAAATTTATAATAAGGTCTGTAGAATATTCACACTCACAAAACCAAAGCCTCGTAGTAAGCCATTGTTAGCTCTTGCCACAGAAATCTTGGGTGGTATACTTAGCAGTGATCCCCAACCCTGCTCCTCAGGTCCCCCTAACAGGTGAGGTTTTAAGGATCACCTTGAGGAAATGCAGACTGAATCCTACAATCACTGAGCAGCAAATCATATCACCTGTCCTGTGCTTCACATATCCTGCAAACCTGACCTGTTAGTGTGCCCTAAGGACCAGGGTTTGCGGCCACTGGTATGCAGGGTATTCTTCAAAAGCAGAATTATATAGTGCAGAGCAATAGTACACCTCTTTCTATATAGAACAGAAAAGGATTCACTCATGTGGTTATGAGCCTATATCGGGGCTTTTCCTTTGTAGGCAGGTGACTGTTTTTAAGGTACAGGCAGCACCTTTGGGAAAAAGATTCTTGAGGCAGTAACTAAACTAACAATAGCAGAAACTAGTAAATAAGATGCGTTTCAACAGTTTACAGACCGGCTTTTTAAATTGGTATTGGGGCAGATGGGGCAGCACCCTACCACATTGTTTTGAATAAAAATAAAAAAAATTTTGTGTCATTTAACATTTGCCTGAATGATAAAATGTGTTATGTCCCTTTTAAGATGTGCCATTTTCTCCTCAACTGTTGCTAGGCAGAGTAAAAAAAAAAAAAAGCTTATGTGATTATTTGTGTTTGACCAGCATCCAAAGATCTGATAAGGGCTTTACGGAAGATCGTAGAATTACGAGCCACAGCTATTCCTCATTACGCTGCTGGCTGCTGGCGAGCTCTGCCGGGTGGGCGTCAAGCAAACTGCCCAAAGCTGAGGGTTGACTGCAGATTTTATGTTCTACAGACACCACTGGCCTGTCTTAACACCTCAATGACAGAAAATGCCCACAATATTTGCCTTAATGTGTTAAATACAAATTTTAAAAAGTAATAATAAAATAAATAGAAAATAAATGTACAACAGTAAACAGGATTTATTTATTTCATATACTGATGTTTTGTATACTCAGAGTTATTTAAAATAAAATGGGTCGGAACAGCTTTCAGTTTTTATTTTTAGCAAATAATAATAAAATCACTTTTTTTCACTTTTAGATTTTTTTTGCTGAATAATGTTTAATGAATATCTTGTGGTTAATTTCTAGATTACACTTGTAATCATTGAATTTTTGGCCATTTTATCTGCCTCATTAATAGGAATATGTCTATATGATTTATTCCCTATATATAGGATCATCCACGTATTTTGGAGATAATAGCGCCATATATACAGGGTAATTCAAAGAGATCCGAATTGCTTGAGAAATTTTCAGCGTTCAGATACCTTTCTTGGCCATTCGGCTACCCAGAGAGCAGGCAATTCGCCAAATCCTGGCAAATTGCCTGCACATACGGTGCCTGTTCGAGGGCAGTGAAATCCCCATGAAAGAGCACTGCTTCGGCTATTCAGAGAGCACAAACAAGCAGTGAAAGGTTCCCGAAATGCCCTGCCATTCGGTTGTTTCATGCGGTAGATTTATTCAGGCGAATCCCATAGGCTTCAATGTTAAAAATATTCTGGTTTTAATTCAATATCTAATAAACCGTTCATTCTAAAATTCTGCAGTAAAGAGTCTCTTTATTTATAGATTTTTTAGGATCTTTTAAGCATTTTTCTGGATTATTTTTAAAAGTCCGATTTTTATTTTTTTTTAACTTTACTTTTTTTTTCTGTAACAGCCCTTTTTATTATCATTCCCTGGACCTCATATGTAAATTTCAGACATTTTCGCTGAGTAGTTTCTTTGCAAACAGCGTTTCACTTTTCAATCATTCAATCATTCATGCAATCTGTTTTCCTAATTTATTCACTGCCTTCTTCTGCGGTGTCGGCTTTTTACGGCGGCTGCGCTGCGTGTGATCGGCTCCTGCTCGGGTTTTTCCGTGGTTTTCGGCAAGTAAATGCAGATGTTTTTGCGGGTTTTCGGCATGCATTCGCCTGGGTTTTGTGGTTAGTTTTCGTCGGGTTTGCGGCAGCTTTTCCCTGCAATTCGGGGACCCTGTGGTGCTTGCTGATTACACCGCAGGGTTGCCGAAATGGGATCGGCAAAAGGAACCGAATTGAAGAGAACAAAAAGTCACTGAACGTGGGGTGACTTTTCGATTTTTTTCTTTTTATTACCCTGATAGTCATATTCCTATTGAGGATTAAAAACATTCATGTTTCCAGTCTGGCGCCCCACAAACTTGAAATGTCATCAGCAGTCACTATAAATAGCATGTGTTTAGGTCGTGAGAGTGAAGTCCGTGATTTCTCTTTAACAGCAGATGAATGTGTCTAATGTAGGGAACTAATATCACATAGTTCAAATAACAAGTTTCAACATGCTGAATTGATCTATGCAATTTGAACAGCACAAGAATCAGAAGGAGGAGGGAAATTATTCCTAAAGGAAAGCTTGCGGTGAGCGAGCTGAAACGTTGACGTTTGTTTAATAATTAAGAAATACTTTTTGAGATTTGAGAAGTCCCAGAGTGCCGCCTTTTCATGAACTGTTTAGGCCACTTGGCGTTGCACCAGGCATGGAAACTTGGACCAGTGAGTGCTGGATCTTTACTGGATATATATACAGTCAGGTCCAGAAATATTGGGACATCGACACAATTCTAACATCTTTGGCTCTATACACCACCACAATGGAGTTGGAATGAAACAAACACAATGTGCTTTAACTGCAGACTGTCAGCTTTAATTTGAGGGTATGTACATCCAACTCAGGTGAAAGGTGTAGGACTTACAGCAGTTTGCAGATGTGCCTCCCACTTGTTAAGGGACCAAAAGTAATGGGACAGAATAATAATCATAAATCAAACTATCCCTTCTTAATACTTGGTTGCAAATCCTTTGCAGTCAATCGCAGCCTGAAGTCTGGAACGCATAGACATCACCAGACGCTGGGTTTCATCCCTGGTGATGCTCTGCCAGGCCTCTACTGCAACAGTCTTCAGTTCCTGCTTGTTCTTGGGGCATTTTCCCTTCAGTTTTGTCTTCAGCAAGTGAAATGCATGCTCAATGGGATTCAGGTCAGGTGATTGACTTAGCCATTGCATAACATTGCACTTCTGTCCCTTCAAAAACTCTTTGGTTGCTTTTGCAGTATGCTTTGAGTCATTGTCCATCTGCACTGTGAAGCGCCGTCCAATGAGTTCTGTAGCATTTGGCTAAATGTGAGCAGATAATATTGCCCGAAACACTTCAGAATTCATCCTGCTGCTTTTGTCAGCAGTCACATCATCAATAAATACAAGAGAACCAGTTCCATTGGCAGCCATACATGCCCACGCCATGACACTACCACCACCATGCTTCACTGATGAGGTGGTATGCTTCGGATCATGAGCAGTTCCTTTCCTTCTCCATACTCTTCTCTTCCCATCACTCTGGTACAAGTTGATCTTGGTCTCATCTGTCCATAGGATCTTGTTCCAGAACTGTGAAGGCTTTGTTAGGTGTTGTTTGGCAAACTCTAATCTGGCCTTCCTGTTTCTGAGCTCACCAATGGTTTACATCTTGTGGTGAACCCTCTGTATTTACTCTGGTGAAGTCTTCTCTTGATTGTTGACTTTGACACACATACACCTACCTCCTGGAGAGTGTTCTTGATCTGGCCAACTGTTGTGAAGGGTGTTTTCTTCACCAGGGAAAGACTTCTTCATTCATCCACCACAGTTGTTTTCTGTGGTCTCCCGGGTCTTTTGGTGTTGTTGAGCTCAACGGTGCGATCCTTCTTTTTGAGAATGTTCCAAACAGTTGTTTTGGCCACGCCTAATGTTCTTGCCATCTCTCTGATGGTTTTTTTTTTTTCTTCAGCCTAATGATGGCTTGCTTCACTGATAGTGAAGGCTCTTTGGATCTCATCTTGAGAGTTGACAGCAACAGATTCCAAATGCAAATAGCACACTTGAAATGAACTCTGGGCCTTTTATATTCACATTGTAAATGGGAATATCACACACCTGGCCATGGAACAGCTGAGAAGCCAATTGTTCCATTACTTTTGGTCCCTTAACAAGTGGGAGGCACATCTGCAAACTGCTGTAAGTCCTACACCATTCACCTGAGTTGGCTGTACATACCCTCAAATTAAAGCTGACAGTCTGCAGTTAAAGCACGTTGTGTTTGTTTCATTCCAACTCCATTGTGGTGGTGTATAGAGCCAAAGATGTTAGAATTGTGTCAATGTCTCAATATTTCTGGACCTTACTGTATACAGGCCACAGCTAAAAACTCCATACAATAAACCCACCACCATGACATAAAAATTCCCATAACAAAAATAATACAATAACCCAGTGCTGAAAGAGGACTCCACACACCTCTAAACCAACCAACCACAAAAACCTCCCAACTTCCAACCATCTGACCAAAATTAGCCTAAATAAAAGGAACCCCTATCCAGCACTGCCTACAAGCCCCCGCCAAGAGCTCCTCACATAACCCCCTTATGGGGAGAGCTCCCCCACCAAGGGAAAACAGGGCTTGCTCAATCTCCTCCTTGAGTCGCAGGATGAACAGATCCTTGCCCACATCATTCAGGTGAACGCCATCCTCCATAAAATAACACGCCGCATCTTCCTCCTCAAAGGGTAGATGCCGCACCACCACACCATCCATCCACCTCACAAACCTTCCCATACAACGATTCACCTTGATCCGGCAAAGCCGCATCGCCTCCTCATTCTCCGCCTGCCTCCACACCATCCTTGGCAACATCTCCGACCACACCACCACCATCCATGGCGACCACTCCCTCAGCTGCCGCAGAACCGCTCTCATCTGCTCCAGCAGCTTTCCATGAGGGACCACTCCCAAATCCCTCAACTGCTGCAGATCCGCCTGCATCTGCTCCAGCAGCACACCAAGAGGGACCACACCCAAATCGTTCCCTCCCATGTGTACCACCAGCACATGGGGAACTTCACCGTGCCTAAGGGCACCCAAAACCATTGGCTTAAACTCCTCCCATAGGAGTCCACGGATTCCGAACCACCGTACCCATGTTGCCGACCCATGCAAACCCATCTGTACTCCAGATGTTCGCACCAACGCCCTTCTCCTCGCCAAAAAAAACAACGAGTCTCCAACGATCCATACAACTCTTGAAGGATCTGCAAAAAACAAAAACAAATTTACCAACATCTCCACCACACAAAATACTCCAAAAAAAGAAAAAACTCCCCGCCAAACCACCACACACCCCACCAAATAAACGATGTCCATACCTGCAAAGAAAACATAACATAAACAATGACCATACTCCTCGCCTCCAAATCCTCCAACCCCCACACTCCTCCACAAACAACTATACAAAGAGAAAATAGAATAAATATATATATTCCATATAAAAGGTATAAATTCATATTTCATGTATAAGTTTGATTTTTTTTTTAAATGAAAAACAGAACAGAACAGATAATACAGCAAACTGTTCTCCACATTACCTCCCAGCATTAACAACTGTTTCCAAAATTCATAACACCAAACCTGTACGCACGTAGGACTGAAAAGCCCTCGAGTTCCATCTTCCCAATTCTTGAATTTCTGCTTCCGACAAACCCAACCTTGAAGCTTCCGTTGCTGCCCCAATACGAAAGGAGTGAGAACCAAATTCCTCCGGATTTCTCCCTAAACTCAACAAACCCTTCTTAAAAATGGAAACAAACTGATACCTCGATAAAGAACACCCGTCCGCGTGACATAAAAACGCCACTCCAGACTCCACCCGTACCTCCAAAAATTCCTTAACGTTCTTCACTGGACAAATCACGCAGTTATCCACACTGGATAAACCAACTCTATGCCCCCTACCCAACTGATCAGTCTTGGAGTTAGAAACCCAAATAACAATTTTCTCAACTCCCAAACAAACCGCATCAGCTCTCAAACCACCACCTCCTCTCCTAGAATTGCACACCAGCTCGCCCACTCGAAATGCCCCAAAAAGCCCCAAACAAAAAGCCGCCCTCAAAAGCAGAACCTCATAAGATGAAGAGCAAAAATTCCCGACAAATTCCCATAGACCCTCCAATAACTGTTTTGAGACTGGACGCCGAGCGTCTACCCTGCACCTCCCCCTCACATTACGACGAACTGCACACCTAATAACAAAATCCTTGGTGAAATCTCTTTTCCCCGATACCTGGAAAAGGAAAGCCAATGCGGCCAATGACTGCCGTACCACCCCAGGAGATGCCCCTGACTTGAATAACCGAATGAGGTATGCCCTAAGCAAACTCTCCTCATCCAATCCACCCACCGAAACGTATCTGAACCGTTCCGCCAATGCATCCCAATCCCACCAAACTCGTGAGTAGGCCTTCCACGAGGACACAGACAAAGAACCTCTCACCCATGTTCCAAAAATTCCGAGCCTAGCTGACAAAGGCCCTCCGGACAAGTGGTGCCCACCTCCTTCACCAACGGAGCCAGGGAACGAAACCTGTCCCACTGTAAATGAGACAAAGCATCCGGCACTGAGTTAAGGCGGCCCGGAACATGACGTGCCGTGCATAAAACATTAAATTTAAGACAAAGCAGCGCAAACCTCTACAGCAATCTGATGACTGGCAATGATGAGGTCGACAAAAAATTTACTGCCGACACCACCGCCATGTTGTCAGAACGGAACATAATCCTTCTCCCCTCCAGAACACCTCCCCACAGCTCCAAGGCCACTACTAATAGAAACAACTCCAAAAATGCAAAATTCCGCACCAATGAAGATGCTAACCAACGATCAGGCCAACGAGAAGCACACCAACGTCCCCCAAAGTATACCCCAAAACCAACACCTCCCGAGGTGTCCGTGAAAAAGTAAAGTTCCCTCGCCAAAACTTCTTTCGAAGGGAATATGGCCACCCCATTAAACAAAACCAAAAAGGATCTCCAAACTTCTAAATCTTCCTTCATGGCACCAGATATTCTAACAAAATGATGACCTTCCCGAATACCCTGTATCGACAAAGCCAATCCTCGCAAAAAGACTCTTCCAACTGGAATGACGTTTGAATTTTTGCACGCAAAATTCAAACGACCAATCAGCGATTGCAGCACTCACAACTGCAATTTCCTAACCGACAAGGCCCCTTCCACTTGTCTCAAAGCTTCCACAACTTTCCTCAAAGGTAGACGACACTCACCCTTAACCGAATCAATCTCAATCCCCAAGAAAGTGATGACTGATGCCGGACCTTCCGTTTTATCAGAAGCCAAAGGAACACCAAATCGTTGTGCCACCCACTGAAAATACCGAATAATGTGCAGACACTCTACTGTCCCTTCCACCAATATCATCATTCACCGATCCTCCCCGCGGATAGGATAAATGATGAATCAAGCGAAGCTCGCCTGCCTTCCGCTTCGGCACCACCCCCAAAGGGGATATCCTCAAATCACGTACCGGCGGAGACGAGACTGGACCTGCCATCCTACCAGCCCCGATCTCCTTAAATACCTTCTCCCGAACTACCTCCAGATAAACTCTAGCTAAATTTAAATTTCTTAACTTGCCACCCCCTGGCCTTACCACAAAAGGAATCCGAAAACCATCACCAAAACCATCCTGCAGAAACTCTGCATCCCTACGTCTTCCGTAAAGCCTTAGCCACGGTAACATCACATCGAGTTTCACTGGGGAAGCTCCCATCTCCAGCCCCTCCAAAAGGCAGACCTCTCTGTCTTGCCCTCTTAAAACATCTGGACAATGAATGCAATCCTCCACAGTTTGAACATTCGTGCTTGAACCTGCACCCATTACCAAACTTGCACTGACCCACGTTAAACTGCCAGCATGATCCCTTTTTAACACCTGATGGTGGAGAACTGACCCCTCCCCCACCGGCGCCCCCTGGAAAGGGCAAAGCCTTCTGAGCCCCTATCAGACGCAACCACAACATAATGGCCATCTGATGCCACCCCAACCCTGGGTGAACCGCCAAACGTTGCTAAACTGCTCATCGTATTTCCACCACGCCCAACCACCATAAATCCGATAAGCCTCCCAAATCCCATCCACATAACAAAAAAGAGCCGAACAATGCTTTGGGTTCTTCTCCCCAAACACACTTGCCAAAATGCAAAACGCCCGGAGCCAATTCCCAAACGAGTTAGGAATCCTCCGATACCTCTTTTTCCTTTCCTCTTCCTCCTTTAAACCTTCCTTAGACAAATCATCCTTAACCCCTGCCACCTCATCCAAAGGAAGCATGGAAAAAAGCTCCAGCTACTCACCCCGCCAGATACCTTCTTTAACCTCTTGTTTCAAATGAAACCCCAAAGGACCAGAAAATGACACGTAAGCATTCCTCCTGGCCACATCCGCCACCCCTGCGGACTCCCCGAGTGAACCCGACACACCACTCGGTCCTATTGAAGCCAGAGCTTCACCACCAAGAGCTCCACCAACTCTCCCAACTGGCCCACCTGCACCCTTCCATGCTTGAGCCAAATCAACTCCCTGGCTCACACCCCCTTTTGAAACCGACCAAGCTTCAAAGGCCCCCTGTAAAAAAGACATGAAAGAACTCATATCACCTCCACTTCCATTACCTGTCGCCACACTCGGTCCAGCCGAACTTCCTGGAACCTCCTGTTCCACACTTTCCGAACTCCTCACTCCAACTCCACCGACTCCACCAGCCTGGAAACCAACAACCGGCTGCGGACTCTGCTCCCAAACCATCGTAACTGTGGACGAAAAAAACATTTGTGCGATGAGCATCAGAACCCGAAGCACCATAATCCATATCTCGCTCCACCACCCCAAAATCTGGAGCCACTTCACCTCCACCATCTGAACACCAATTTACTTCGAGCTCCTGAGTGACCTCATCCCGCACCCCATAACCTTGTGCCACACCACCGTCCACACCCCCGTCCACCAACTGCCTTACCGCCGAAACATCCATCCCCGAGACAGCCATCGCTCCACCTCTGGGACCCCTGGTGGACCACCGAACTCTTCTTCTACCCGAGGAACTCCTCGACCTCCGCACTCCTTCTCTCCTGGTAGCGCTCACCACACCACCCGTCCGACCAGAAGAATCCTTAGCCCCCCATACCGGCCTCGAGCTCCTACCTTCCACACTTCTGGAAATGCTCACGCCAGCATCAGTCCCAACTGCATCACCTCCACCCAACATCCGCCGGACCAACCGTCCTCGGCCTCTCACTGCCTCCAACCTCAACCTCTCCGACGCTGATCCACCGCTGGACTCTCCTCCCGGACTGAACTGCTCCGGAGGCCTAGAAATCCTGACAGGCCGAGCTCCCACTTCCGACTCTGCCACCAGCACCTCCGACAAGCTTCTTCTCGCCCACTCCACACCACGATGCCGAACCGCCTCCCGCACTTCCTCCAACAGCGACTCCAGCTCACCGCCTTCCGCCATACTCAAAGACAATTTTAAGGCAAAAAGGCCGAAAAACACTGCTCTCTGACGCAGCTCAGGATTTTACCAGCTGTACCTCAGGAGAAAAAGGCGCGCAGAGCCTCTCCACACGCGCCTTAAGTACCGTCCTGGTGACTCCTCCCACACCTCTCCCTCTCAAACCTCCACACACGCTGAAAACCCTTCTAGAAAAATCCTCCCTGCGTCCTGGCATCAGAGGCAACTTAAGGGCCCTACGCCTTAGGTGCTTCAGGCCTTCATTAACGCGAGTAGTAAAACCCTTTGCGCTGAACGTCGTATTACATTGTCAGCGCAACAGACGCACATAATCGTCTACCGCGGGTTAACCTGCGCGAACCCTGTGCAAGAGTACTTTACTACCCGCGTCCTATACTTAACATTGTGAGCGCAAACACGAATGTGCGCTGGTATGCGGATGGTATTACAATCTATGCGAGGGATTTAACGCATAGCCATTGCGCGCATAATTTTAGCAACTCCTAAAAGCTGGTGTTAACGGCAAATTCTAATCAACCTGGCCGAAACCAAATACACCAGCCCAAAAAAAAAAATATACGCAGCAAAGTATAGTTACACATTCTACTCATACCAAACCAATAAAATGGAGAAGTTGTGTGTGCATGTATTATTGCTGCAGCATATATGCTCAGATTGACTTCGATAGGCGCAAAAACGTAACGTGAGACAATTGTGGTTCTTAATTCTGATTGGCTGAATCACGACAAAAAAACAGTCCACACACTGATATCTGCATGCAATGTTACTGTGCGAGCATTTGTGCGCGTCTGTTTAATGCGCGTTATTGCTCGACAGATGAAAAAATGCGCGAGCATTGTACTTCCAGCGGTGATTTACGCTCGGTAACATTTAACGCTTGCGCATGCGTTTTTGCGAGGAGAATGTAATTTGGCCCTAACGTTCTACTGCCAAAGGTAGAGACTGACTAGAATTGAAGCCTCTAAATAGGTTATAGTAGTATAAGACCGATGTAGGGTGTGTATCTGCTAGAATCACGTCTTTCTTAACGAATGCTAATGCCCATGCCAGCAAGTAATGGTTCGGGAATTCAACGTGCACGCATTAATCTTTTACTAGAACGGCACTAGAGAGTGTAGCGTGGCATTGCTAATATAACTATGACCCCATAACTTCTCTCCTTATTAATAGTCCTTAGTAAACCTCAATCTGCATCCCTCCATTTATTACATTCCTCCAGAAGATCCCATGAGTGTCGCCCTCTGACCCTCCTGCAGGTCATCAATTTTTTTTGCATGTGATATCCGCCAGATATTCTAGGATGTTGTTTTGTCCATTAATAACAATGGAGATGTATTTGGGTGACCTTGCAGGGAACAACATGGCAATTCCCACATTTTATGACTCTCAGGGTTAAGTATCTACAAGCATCATTGTATCGCATGTCGCAGGATTCGACTCCGGTGACTTTTCATTTACGCGGCTCTTCACATCCGAGTGCTTTTAAATTATATTCCATCTAGACATCATTGGATGAAATTGTGCCATTTACTACTTGCTGTGTAGCGAGAAGAATTTAATTTATTCACACTAGTTATGCGCCATGTACATCAAATATTCATAGATTGACAAATAGTTTCATTGTGCCATCCTTTTTTTTTTTCTTTTTATATTCAGACGTTTGGAGTTTGCCGGAGCAGAGCAGGAAAAGAATGCAGATAAATTTGGAAATATTTTGCTCTTTAAAGAGATATTCTAGTGTTTTTTTGAAGGTCAAACTTTTTAAATCCGGTCTGGTAAACAAAGCATTTAGCAATCAAAACAACTTCAACAATTTTCTGGCTACAAGTAGTCACACCTATTTCCCATAGGCCTCCGCTCTGTTTAGTGAGCTCTTCATGGGTCAGGGGAGCGGGGAGGTGATTGAGGAAGATTTTCCAGAGCCTTTGTGGGTTCTAAAACCGCTGAGCTGGTAGAGGAGGTTTAAGATCAGTTGACAGAGGGATAGAGGACGACAGAAAGCTCTGCTATGAAGCACAAAGGAAGCTCCGGCCACACCGACATACTGCTAAAAATGTAAAAAATATTATTATCTGCACATATAAATATGAATTAGAGGTGACAGATGCTTTGTGTGATGTCAGTTTCCAAAGCTCAGGAACAAAATGTATGGCAATGATTTGATGCCATAAGTGTCTATACTACGTACGACTGGTTATCCGCTTATGGCTCATGGAAAGTCCTGTGTCCATTGAACACGTGCAATTTAATGTTAGCACCGATTGCCACCAACACAATGAGATTGAGAGGGATAGGGTAGCGGCACAACAGGAGATGAAAAGAATGAGGCAGAGGAACAACGGATATTAAGAAGGATAGGATGTAAAAATGGTGCGGGTGAGAAAAATGGGTCAGAGGTTCATTAGAGCTGAGAGGGATACAACAGAGAATGTTCAGCTTCTAGCGCATGAAGTCTTCAGTCTAGAACTGTGCGAATGAATACATCCTGTATTTCAGAAGCCAATTAATTAAGGTTGGTAAATGGTTGTCCCACCATGTTTTGGGCCCTTGACAATATGAGAACAACCAGGGGCTTTATTCCAGCAGAGCCGTAAACTTACTGTAAACTAACAGCCCCTATACTATTGCTCTAGTCCAGTGGTTCCCAACCGCGGTCCTCAGGTCCCCCTAACAAGCCACGTTTTGAGGATTGCCTTGGGGAAATGCAGACTGAATCCTACAATCACTGAGCAGCAAATCCTATCACCTGTGCTTTGCTTCAGATATCTGGAAAACCTGATCTGTTGGAGGTACTTGAGGACCACGGATGGGAACCACTTCTCTAGTCGATAATGTATGCGTTATTACAATCTTGCTTAAACCATTATTCAGGGAATAATAATGGCTAGTGTCCTTCCCCGTCCGAGTGTGGCCTCGCTTACGTGAGCTCCTGCAGTGCTCGAGCAGGGTTGTGTCTAGCTCCATGGAGTCCTATGGTGTTCTGGAGCTTGCCGCTTCCATTATTCATCATCAGCTCAGAAGTATCATGACTCGAGCTGTCGGTTGG
The DNA here is from genome assembly GCA_009667805.1 of Leptobrachium leishanense. Taxonomy (NCBI): domain Eukaryota; kingdom Metazoa; phylum Chordata; class Amphibia; order Anura; family Megophryidae; genus Leptobrachium; species Leptobrachium leishanense. Next base: position 454,963,552 of record CM019064.1, on the reverse strand, counting down.
AATGCAGACATTAATAGTAAGATGCTAATGGTTAACAACTCGCACACAAGTTTTTCATTACCATCTCATTGTCAACGTCTCAGTTGGAGTTGGAGTTGGGCCCCAAATGTATCTCCAAAAAGATGGACTGACATGGGGGAAAACTTCCTCTGGACAATGCACAGAAAATCCATGTATTTTTGTTGCATGACCGCACTAAGGGGTTGCATGACCGCACTAAGTGCGTCCGTAGTGACCCCCTCCTCCCAGCATCCATCGGAGCATTATGTCGGCTCGACGGGGAGGGTCACACAGTGTAACGTGCTTAATAGTATCGCACGTTACACGAGACGTGCTGAAACCCTCCCAGTCTAAATGTTATGACGGACGTTGGACGGGCCAACAAACCGCGATCCTCCATAGCATAGCACTCAGCGTGGTGGCCACACAGGTGTCCAAGCAGAGAGAACACCCGTTCTCGTGGATGTTCCCTCCACGATCCTGTGGCACCGGCCTTAGAACACACATGTACCTGACCTCAGGCTCAAGCATCCCTCTCGCCAAGCTTGTGTGACCCTTCCAATAGGTCAGAGAGGAATATTAATGGAAGGAGAGATTTTCAGGACAGCTGTATCAGATATAGCCAGCTACGTTTCCAAAAGTCCAGGCTTTGCATATTGTAAGTATGCATAAATGTGACAAAACCCTCATGTTTTACATTAGAAATTGATTGTTTTCTGCGGTGGGAGCTTGCAGGATGAGTGCTGACACGTATTTGTTATCGCCGAAAATTTAGAAGTCTCTACATCAGTAGCATTCCAATTAAAATGATTTAGCATATGCTTGTTCAGCATTGTTCTTTGAAAACATCTCTAGTCCAGTGAAATGTTATATCTGAGCTGAAAATGATGAAATAAATGTAGGAAACCACATTTTTGTACCAATCACAAAGACAACTAAATTCCATACATAACCCTTAAATGATGATCAATACATTTTCTTAAAAATCCATTTACTGCTTCAGTCTCAATCTTGTGCATGCATATAGGATGGGCAAATTATTGCAACGCGCAAGATTCACTACTGGATGGAGCATCTAGAATCGAGTAGCCATTTCCCACAAGGAAGCCATACAGGGTTATTCAAAGAGAATCGAAAAGTCACTGCACATTCGGTGACTTTTCGTTCTCTTCAATTCAGTGCGATTCGGCGATCCCATTTCAGCGACCCTGCGGTGTATTCAGCAAGCACCACAGGGCCGTCGTAGTTCAGGGAAAAGCCGCCGCAAACCTGCCGAACACTCACCGCAAAACCCAGGCGAATGCACACTGAAACCAGCAAAAACATCTGGATTAACCTCGCCGAACACACCGGAGAAACCCGAGCAGGAGCCAATTAGAGCGCAGAGCAGCCGCTGGAAAAACCCAACACCACAGACGAATGGAGTGAAAAAACAGAACGAAAATGTCTGAAATTGACATATAAGATCCAATGAATGATAATAAAAAGGGCTGTTACAGAAAAAAGAAAATACGATTTTTTTTAAAAAACGGAGAAATAATTTTTGAAAAAAAATCCCGAAAAATGCCTAAAAGATCCTAAAAAATCTAAAAATAAAGAAACTTTTTACTGCAGAATAAAATAATGAACGGTTTATTAGATATTGAATTAAAACGGGAATATATATATTTTTTTTAATTCTTTAGATAATTATACATAACAGATAATTCACGAAATCAAAAGTATAAAAGTACAGCCACTCAGGGTCGGTCAAGCTAACTACGAGTAGCCAGTCAAAAATGTGCGAAGCAACTAAAAACAGGCAAAATGGGAATATTTTTAACATTGAAGCCTATGGGATTCGCCTGAATAAACCTGCCGAATGAAACCACCGAATGGCAGGGCATTTCGGCAACCTTTCTCAGCTGTTTTGGGTTCTCTGAATAGACGAAGCATTGCTTCTCTATGAGGATTTCACTGCCCTAGAACAGGCAACGAACAGGCACCGTATGTGCAGGCAATTTGCCAACATTTGGTGAACTGCCTGCTCTCTGAATAGCCGAATGGCCAGGAAAGGTAGCTGTACACTGAATTTCAGCGTTCGGTTACCTTTCGGCCCCAATTCGGAGCTCTTTGAATAACCCTGCTTGTCTGAAAAATGAGGGGCCAGCTCACAACCTAGATGTAAAAGACAAGACGCAAATGGAAAAGGTTTGCGCCAGCCATTTTCCTTTTGCGACTCACTTTTAAAGTTGTATTATGACAATCTATTTGTTCCTAGTGTTCGGCTGCCCACAGAGTGAAGAAGCAGTGCTTTGCTCCACTCGCTTCACCAAGAGATCTATCTGAGGAGAGGTTGGGATTTTGTGGTGGGCCTTAGGTTTATGTGTTAAGTGATTGAGGAGAACCACATTCACTTAACACCAGCCTGTGAAAAACATTAATCTTTTCAGAAAAACACCAGGCGTAGATGGAGAGTGTAACAGTAACCAAACTGGGTCACATCTGTTAATGCTGCTTCCTTGCCGGACTCCCATTCTCCCTTCAGCCTTCCCTTCACCCACAGGCAGATATCAGCGAACCCTTAGGCTCTTCAAAGTGTGAGTGTATTCATTGAGGCGCATTTTCTTTGTGCAATTACATTGTGGAACTTCACTATATGTACATGTTTGTTCCTCTTATCCGGAGGTCTGACTGATTGAATTCTGCTAGAAATTGCTGTTTCACACATTTGACTACCTGAATATCAGTGTAAGATACGTTATAATTCTTTATCCACGTGTGCGCTGAGTCACCCATCTTTCTCCTTCATAATGTGAACAATGTTGCTGCACTAATGATTTTTTCTATGGGGGCGTTTTCTAAAAAGCACGTAATTTCCCCCAAAAAAAAATTGAACGAGTCCCCATTTCTAATTTTTTAACAAGCTCAAACCATAGAAAATACAATCGCAAACGCTCATATGATAAAAAGAGAAAAAAAACACTTTACACGCTGTAAAGTATTGAAAATTCTAATTTTATTGCATTTTGTGTTTATAATATACAGGCAGGACATGACGTATACATATAATAATGATATATTATGAATCTGCCGAGTCTGCCTGAAAGAACGATATATAATATGTCTGGGTGGTATAATAAAATGTGGCTTCAAAACACGTTTAAACATGATGAGCAAAAGAAGTAAAAATTAGCTCAGCGCACAGAGGTGAAATGGCTCAGCAGCGAAGGGGTTAAAGCAGCAATTTGATAAGCTTTCCTTCTTTATTCGTTTTTTTTCCCCCTGCGATTGTGATTCCAAAAATGCTCACAAAAAATGCACAATTTAATTTCTTGTAGATGCTCGGGGCTAATCGAGCAGGCATAAACAAGTGTCCGGTTCATTTGCGTTTTTTCAATATATCTGAGAGCTATAGATTTATTCCAGAAGCATTCGCCGTCTGCGAGTCAGATATTTAGCCGTTCCAGCCATTGAGCGAGCAAGGCATATATGGTTAAAGTTTTTTGTTTTCTTTTAAATAATATTCAAAAGGTTTGCTTATTAAGTGTCAGGTATATATATATATATATATATATAAAATCACGAGTATGGCAGTCTGTAGTGATACCTTTTTTATTGGACTAACGTTACATTTAAAGTACAAGCTTTCGAGAGGATTCCTCCCTTCCTCAGGTATAGAAGCTAACTGATCAGAATAATAGAATAAAACATAGGGACAGTCATATATATTCTTTCAATGCAAGGGATGGTCGGGGAATCATGGGAGTTGTAGTTAAGGAACCTCCGGGAGGTTGGAGTTTGACAGGCCTTCCGTACAATAATCATTTGAATGCAGTTTCATCCGTTGGAGATGAATAAAGCTGCTGCCTAGGCTGATGCAGACCGTTCCGTTCACTGCGTGATGAATGGAGCTGCAGGAATGGCCGTGTCCTGAAGTAGTCGTTCAGGGAGGTGGGGACCTGGTTGACAGGGTCCTCTGTTACATAGGGATTGAGGCGGTATGGTGCTCGCATTGTCCTTTTTCACTAGCTGAGAATTGTATATATGTTTTTTCTTTTTTACATTCCAAAACAAACTCCAACTCACCCTTAACAGACCGACGTGAAATCTCATGCTGATTTAAGCTAAGGAACCAATAAAAACATGTATAAAATCATATATATAAAATACACGAGAGGGGCAGCACTCGACCTGAACTACGCTTTCAGTGCGGGTGCATCTCAAGACAACATAATATAAAACACAACGAGAGCAGAGCACACCAGACAATACAAAAGAAACCACAACAGCAGCTAAATACGTTAGAGCAGGGTTTTTCCAGATTTAACCCTTTCAGTGCTTAGAAACATTTCTTAAACCCCTTCAAACATTGCAGTTCTTAACCCTTGCATACATATAATACTGAGCTCTGTTGAACAATGGTGGAAGTTTAGTTTGCAATAGATGGCCATGGATTGCGTAAACCTGCCAACAGCGTTAGGTTAGTATGATAGGACCTGCCAGGGGTGGAATACATTGTCGCTGTTGGCAGGTTTACGCAATCCATGGCCATCTATTGCAAACTAAACTTCCAACATTGTTCAACAGAGCTCAGTATTATATGTATGCAAGGGTTAAGAACTGAAAGGGTTAAATCTGGGAAAACCCTGTTTAAACGCATTTAGCTGCTGTTGTGGTTTCTTTTGTATTGTCTGGTGTGCTCTCCTCTCGTTGTGTTATATATATATATATATATATATATATTACAGTCGGTGAAGAAAATGATATTATTTACATACACCGGTGAATACATTCCTAGGACTCCAGCCAGCATTGTGAACGACATGATGTTTAAGTGAGTGAAAGATGCCCTTATTAGAGGATCTTTTCTGAAATGTGGCAATTACAGAAAATCCAATGTGCTGCCGTGAGTTACAGAAGGTGTGGACATAAAACCAGATAGAATTGCTGTGAATGCTATGAGGGTTTGTGTGTGTACATGTATATTAAATGTAACTTTAGTCCAATAAAAAAGTTATTACTACTACCGCTATACTCTGGTGATTTTGGCATCTGGACTAACACGGCTTATCAAATCTACACTACTATAAATCCTACCCAGAGTTCTTTGCTGCATATGTGGAATGTAGCACATGAGCTCTGTAAGTGGTTCCCTGAATTGCTGGGATGTGTAAACGTCTTTTACAATTATAAACTTTATTATTTGCCATGTGGAGGCTTTTAATCTCACTTTTTTGCCCTCCACTACAATTGAAATGCTTACTAGTTTACCCTAGGGGTTAAATATCAATCGCAACCAGTTACAGTCTATCTCCTGCTGATGAGGGCATAATAAGCCTGAAACAGCTGTATATGAGTGATCGTGTGTGGTTGCATAACCTGGCCTTCGCTAAAAATAGGTATTTGGCTTAGCATTGGTCTAGATGGGTTCTATGTTATTACAGAGCCAAAATGCAAAAAGTGAGAAGCTGTGGACTGCATTTGCTTATCCTACCCAGAGTGGGAATGTAAGCACATATGGGGTATGTAGCACATGAGCTCTGCAAACAGTTCTCTGAATTGCTGGAATGTGTAAATGTTCTCTGCAACTATAAACTTTATTATTCGCTTTGTGGAGAATTTTAATCTCACTTTTTTGCCCTCCACCACAATTGAAATGATATATATATATGTTAGGGATGCACCGATACCGATACTAGTATCGGTATCGGTGCCGATACTGCCATTTGCACGAGTACTTGGTACTCGTGCAAATGACCCGATACCTCCCCCGATATCGGAAGCCAGCGCTGGGCCGGCTTGCTGGTATCCGCGGGACTGGGGAAGCTAGCCGCATACATGAAAAGCATTTGGCCAGCGTTCCACTCCGGTGGGCTGCATTACATACCCAGCGGTGGGTCCGGTCGCTGGGTTGTGACGCGATTACGCAGCCGCGGGGTCGTGGAGGCTGTGACGCTGCCTTACCAGCCAAGACCTCGCGGGAGGTTCCTGCGAGATCTCGGCTGGAGGCAGCGTCAAGGCCTCCACGGCCCGGCGGTGGCGTGATCGTGTCACAGCCCTGGGACTGGACCCACCGGCCGGCATCCGTAGGGCAGATACTCCCATAAATTGTCTACTTTAGTGTCACGATAAAAATTTATATATTGACTGTGTAATCACCTTTTCAATCTGTAGGATTGTTTTCTGTTGTTGTTAAGACAGTAAAGCTAATTGTTAATAACGCGGTAACTTTCCATATCCATTATCATTCCACTTCATATTTTCATCTAACTGTTTGTAAGTCTCAGGAGTGCAGCATGAATCACACACTTATCATTTGATCTCTTCCAATGCATAATAGAATGTAATTAAGACAATGATGAGCCAGGAACAATTGCACAGAATAGTCTTTTTAATGTAGAGTCTTACATGGGCTGTTAAAGAAGTGATCGCACGATGCAAATTAACCTGCTTGTGATGCAAACCATTTTATTCCTCTGTTTCGTCGTATGAACACTGTTTGTTGCTAATGCAAATTATATAAACGTTGATGGGGAAAATACTGAAGTTATTTATTTGAGAAAGGATTTTACCAGGAAGGATACATTGAGATTTCTCTCATTTTTAAGTATGTCCTGGGTGGCGAGTATGTACCGTTAGGTGTCTTGCCCAAGGACACTTACTGGAAGGTGCTCTTGCTGGGATTCGCTCCTGTGTCTCCACGGTTATAGAGCAGTGGTGTTACCTATACTCCACCCAGCCGGTAGTCTAGTGAGTCATTTTTTATTTAATTGAATTAATTATATAATAATATACAGTATAACCATACCAGAACTCACAATTCCCACTCTCCTTCTCACTATAGGAAAGTGGCAATGATCTCCTAAGTGTGTCCCACTGATAACCACATACTCATACACCCTGTATTAAAAACTCATAGGTCTCTATTTCCAAGTTGGCGCTAATGGTAGCGCCTTAGTATATAAGTGTTAGCACCAGCATAAGTGTGTTTAACGCATGCCACCCATATTACATTCCTGATGCTACCCCATTAGTAACCCATTGTCACGCCTGGTACTGGGGTTGCAGGAATATGGGCCCTTTATGTGACAACATACAGGTGGGTTAAGGGTGGTGGTTCGCAGGTAAGAGGGGACACAAGGACTTGTTGGCACACACGGTAGGATCTTGGTACATACGATAGGGTCTTGGTACACAAGGAAAAAGAGGTTGCTGTGAGAAGCAGGAGAGTCCTGGGAGAAGCTGGATATTAGGAAAGACTTCTTAGCTGACAGATGGATTGGTTAAGCAGGATCAGCAGAGCATAGGTCTTTCCTGGTCAGCTTCAAGGCCACACTGTTAAAGCCAATGCTGGTACTGAGGGGTAGCCCTTTATTCAGGTAAGTGTACCATGTGATGTTGTGATTTAACTGTGAGTATGCTGGCATCACAATGCTCAGGGTGCAGTACCGCTTTTGGCCTTCTTGCCTCGGCAGCAACGGTCTTTCTCTGTCCATTAGAGCAGTGGTTCTCAACCTGTGGACCCTCAGGACCCACAATTGTCCTTGGTCATTAAGTCACGACCCAAAAATAATTTAATTTCTGAAACATTATAATTTATTCCACAAAACAACATGTGCAATATTCTACAATGTATGCACTTTTTAAAATTTTTTGTAAACAAATAGGCATTCTTTCCAAAATGGATAGTGCAGTAATCACAGCACTAGTGAAAACGTTAAACGAAAAAGCAAAAACCCAATAAAATAAACTGTAATTGAAACATGAAATTAATTAGAACTTAAAAGCAAGAAGCATCCCCAGTTTTCCCTTAAGTGTCTCAAAGTGTGGGGTGATGGTAGACAAAGCAACGACTAATTTAAATCACTACTGAATGAATAATAAAATATTATAAAAAACTTAAACTCATCTGCTCTGCGCTCCCCTGCCGTCTGTCTCTGCGCACATTGGGCAGTATTACAATGTTGGTGCTAACTTAACCAGAGCAGTTGTAAACTGAAAACCTCCATAGGCTATAATGGCTCTGGGAAGTTTACAACAGCTCTGGTTAAGTTAGCACCAACTATGTAATATGGGCCATTATGTTTTTGCAGCAGCCTGCCCTCCCTGAGCCTACGTAATTTGCATAGCTGAATACTATGCTAATCGCATAAACTCAAGCTGGCCAAGAGATTGAGAAGTCTGCAGCGTGCGTCTGGCGCTGCCTACCTCCTGAACCTACACTCTTCAGTGCCTCAGAGAGACACTGAAGAGCAATGGAATAGATTTGACCAATGGGAAAGCACCATTGTTCCAAGCCATTCAAAAAACACCTCCATGGGAGGCTGGCCTACATAAATATACTTTGCTTCACTGAGGAGTGGCTCCTGGTGTTGGGAATACAGAGCGTGTCACCAGTCACTGAGTCCCACCCCACACCTACCCATTTAAGATCCCCCCCACCTTGCCATTACAGAGTATTTTACCTGATGCAGCGGGTCCCAGGTGGCGCCTGGGGACATTCAGAGGTAGCCGCGCCACCTGGGACTGGCTGCCGCAAGTAAGATGCATCAGCAGGCCCCAGGCATTAGAGAGGCCTGGGGGCACTTGCCCCGTGACCCAGTCTGCCCCTGGTCGTGACCCACTTTTGGGTCGCGACCAACCCCTTGAGAAACACTGCATTAGAGGGTGTCTGGGGAGCGACATGACACCCGTTAGTGCAACGGTGATTGCGCTAGCTTCCGCGAGCTTACTGTACTTTGCGCACCCTATACTTAACATGGGGTGCACAAACGTACATTAGTGTTTCATTAAGTAAGGTATTACAAAGTCCAAGCGATAATTGCCGCAGGGATGCGCAAGCCAAAAGTTAGCATCTTCTACAAGTTGATGCTAAAAGATTCTGCAAATACAAAATCATTTAGCACCCCCTAAGACCCCTCAATAAATCCAATACTCACCTCTCATCCTGCAGCAAGAACAATGTCCCGGGCTGTTTCTTCTGGCCACGAACAAATAGTTCCCAGTCTCCCTCCACGATCACTCTGCGGTGCTGCGCAATCTCGCTAGAGCAAGATCGCATAGGGTTAGTGGCCTGAAAGCGCAACCCTCCATGGAGTCCTATGGGTTCAAGGAGGTGATACTCGCGGCAGCGCGGAAGCACTACCCCTGTATACCAGCAGTTAGTGCTATGTTGCGGGGTAAGGTGCTGAACTAATGCCTGCCCCCCGGAATACCATTTTAACATTGGGACAATACGGGAAAATGTGCAGGTGCAGATTTGCCCCATTAGCATACTCATGTTAGCAATAAGAATGGAATAGGGCCCATAGAGTCTCTACGCAAGCCCTTTGAAATTCAGTTTGAATACAAATTTGGACGAATCAGAAGAAAGAAGCATCTGAATTTGGTATCATCGGTAAGCCGATGTACCAAATCGCTTCTGAAATTAATTTTCCAAATCCATCCAAAACAACACGAATATAATCGGATCAATTTGAATAAAGTTTACTGATTGAAAACAATTGTATTCACGGTGCAATGCAAATTCTCTAACCTTAAATCTAACCAAAATCGTAAAATGAGCTGAACTAGTAATCCTAACCCTAAAACAAGCTAACGCTAAACGTAACCCTAATACTAATCATAGAATAAGCAAAAATAGTAACCCTAGCCCTAGGACAAGCAGTAAAAGAAACCCTAAAGTTCAAATATTTTAGAATCAGAAATTTCTTATTCAAATCTATCTGAAAACCAGAAGATTTGGACAATTCATATTTGGAAAATAGGACTATTTCTAGGGTTAGGGTTAGACTTACTTTTAAGTTTTGGGATTGGGTTAGATTTAATGTTTTATTTTTAGAATCCTAATCATAGAGCAAACAGAAATAGTAAACTTATCCCTAAAAGTAAACCTATTCATAAAACAAGCAGAAATATAATATTAACCCTTACCTTAAAAGTAACCTTAACCATAATAATAAACAAGCAGTTGCAGTTACAAGATTTTATAAAGCGCTAACAAGTTTTGTAGCGTTGTAAAATGGGGATCAAAATAACAAATATACATACAGGTTTAACAAACAGAACAGTAGGTGAGAGGACCCTGCTCAAGAGCTTACAATATAAGAGGATAGGGGATGACAAACTAGGTGAGGGTTAATAGAGAATATGAAATAGCGGAGTGCATGTGGGCTGGGTGGGGGGATACAGTAAGAAATTAAACGAGTGGGATTAGGGAGTGAGATGATCAGCTTCTCTAAAGTATTGTGTTTTCAGAGACTTCTTGAAGGACTTGTGAGAAGCAGAAATAGTAACCTTAACCCTCTTAGAAACCTTAAAACCTAGTCATAAAAGAAGCAGAAATAATAACCCTAACCCTAAACATAAAACAAGCAGTAATAGTAATCTTAATTCTAAAGGTAACCCTAAACCTAACTCTATCCCAAGCCTTAAAGTAAGTCTAACCCTAACCCTAAAACTAACCCTATTTTCCAAATATGAATTTTTCCATATATTCTAATTTTCAGATCGATCCGAAAAGGAAATTTCTGTATCCAAAATATTTGGATTCCATGATTTCTAAATTATCACAACTGAAATTTTCGTCCATGTACATATCTCCTCAACACGCATACATACGTCCATAGGCGACTCTACAGGGGGGCAAGGGGGGCAATTGCCCCCCCTAGGTTATTGCTTGCCCCCCCATGTGCCCCCCCCTCCAAAAATCAGCATCCAGCTTCCCACACTGTTTCGGACCGCTGTATCTCCGTCCCTGTGCATCGTATATGGACAATCTATGTGTCATTGGAAAGGGCAGATTCTGGCCTTTCCAATGATACCCAACATGACCATATTCAGTTTGAAATAAAAGTCATAAAACATTAAATACTATTGGGCACTTAATCTTAAGCATTTTCACAGGGTTGAAATGTCTCAGCAGTGAAGTGGTTAATGTTCAGACTATACATTACATTGTGTATTACGTTAGTTTTTGCCTTGGTTTAGTTGTATATTAAGGGTTAATGGGTAGGATTCATCTCTCACAGTATACATTTTATTTTTTCCTTGATTAATTGCATTGTAGGGGTTAATAGGTAGGCTACATGCTGCACAGTGTATTCATTTCATGTTTTCCCATGATTAATGGCATATTAGGGGTTAAGGGGTAGCTAAATGCCACATTGTTTATTATTTTTATTGTATTTCCCTGGGTTTATGGCATTTTAGGGGTTATTATGGAAGTTAGAATCTAAAGCGTCGAATCATCTTTAGATCCTTTGCTTTTCATCACATTTCAGGGAATTCATTTTGCCGAAAATATAGTGAATTCCTATTTAGTGAATGGTCACTGTAATTTGCTAAAAGTGGAGTCGCTGAAGCAGCAATCAGACATTCAGCGAAAACTGACGAATTGCGGCAAATAAAGTATCAGGTTAGTACAATAAAAAGGCATCATTGCGCCACATTACTCATTGCATCACAATACTCTGGGGTTTTGGAATCTCATTTATATATACTTATTTAGGGAACTATTACCTGGTGTGGTTCGCATGGTTTTGCGTTAGCGCCAGGTTAATTGAGTCTAGCGCCTGACCAACAGATCGTTTGCCTCCTACTACAAATGGGAAAAATCACTTAGTGTGTTGCTATTAGCAATTGGTACCGCGACCTTACTGTACTTTCCGCGTCCTTTACTTAACACGGAGAGCGCTAGAGATCTCTAGCGCTTTTGCAGCTAACAGATCACTTGGTGCCAGCGCTAATTTTTTAGGGGCGCTAATTGCAACATTTTACCTACTGCTAAACCCTGGCGCTGTCTCCAAAAAAACAGAAAAAACAGGTCCTCACCAAAAATTAACAGGCAATTGAAAGGAATGCAGCACAGGTGTTCTCTTGGCCCCATACACCATAGCAATGCATCTGGTCCGCATTGGTGTTGCTGTTGCAGTAGGCTCTATTATAAATGTATCCTTTATCCACATATATCCTAATATATTGCCTAATTTTAAACATTTTATGCTGGAGGATATTCATAGTATGGAAGTGGTTGATTATTAGGGTGACCATGTGGACCATGTTTAAAGTGACACATGGATAAGTCTTGCCCTGAAACATGTATTATTTATATGCTGCAGCAGGGAAATTTTTGTCGCTCACCTGGCCTTCCTTTTGGATCTATTAAATGCAGTGTAATGTTTCTACATGCTGCTGGGTGGCATTTATCATGCAATGTCCATCAGCCTTAATATATGTGTGCATCAAAACATGGATGATACGGCCACCTTGGAGGATTTTAATAATGCAGGGTGTGAGGTTATTCACTGTATGTGTTCATATTCAAGCTTGTGAGGGCGGGGGATAGGTATGGCCCGGCACTCTGCACTGGAAAGTAAAAACAGTTCTATCCTGTATACAACCGCATTAGCGCTGGGTCTCAGCTCGGGTCTTAGAGTTTTCCTAGCGTGCGCCAAACGACCTTGTTTATGGACTACTGCAGACAAGGTGATCTGTTAGTAGGTCGTCAGGCACTAAGTTTTAGCGACTCGCGCTAAATTTTTCCTTTAGTGATGGCGTTTTAGTTTAGGGCCCTTAGTTTTATTCAGTGATATGATTTAGAGGTGAAAATTATTAGTGCCCCCCCAGTTTTGACTGCGGTATCTTCTGTGCCCCCCCTAAATATTGTTCCTAGAGTCGCTACTGCATACGTCATTCATGCACTCAATAACTGACCCCCCCACATACCCCCCTACATTCACACACAAAAAGCTGACATATACATAAAAATACTGATTTAACATAAAATCAATTGTTAGCATTTTCCTGGAACACTTTGAGAGCACCATCTCCTGCTCGCAAATGGTGGATATTTGGATAGATAGCGCGAGTGTCATATCTCAGACCACTTTGTGTTAGACAGAAAGGTTTACCTTGACGAGCACCAAATATTTAAGAACTACCTGTAATAACATTTTTGTTCTAAATGTATTTTAAACTCACCTTGTACAGACAGATCACTGTGCTGCTTCATCTCGCAAGAAATCTCACATTAAGATTAAAATAAAATGTCTAAATTGTATTCTTTTTTCCATCCAAGCAAATCGATGTTCTTTGTGTATTACCATGGTTTCTGACACCTGTAGCTATGCTATTTTATCATCAAGACTTTAATAACCTGTCTCTGTTTCCCTGAAAGAGTTATTCACCAAGCAGCGAATCGGGGTAGAATTACGATGGAATTAAAGTTCACATATATGTAAAAAAAAATGTATCGGTTTTAATTAAGGGACCATGACCCACCATCTGATACTCACTTCCTTTGGCACAAAAGTACAGGTCATTTGAAATACGACAGCTGATAACAGGAATATGCCGCCTTGTAGGCGGTCCTCATCCCCTCTGCAGCCCTCTAATTGGCTGTCACCATGATTATCAGCATGACATCGGAGGGTCGATCATGTAACTCTCCACAATAGAGCACTATAGAAAGACGTATGGTGGCAGCTTTTGACAGAGGCAAGTGCACATAATTATAATAATATAGTACAATTTTGTTTGGTCTTTATGATGAATGAGATATCCTTTACTTGAAGATTTATTCTATAAGTACACCTGTCGATGAGAGCTTCACTTTAACAATACCACTTGAAATATCTTTTTTAATAAAATCTAATTTATCATTCAGAAAGTCCAAAACCAATCATAATCACGCTAAGAACTAAAAACTGGAACAAAATATGTGTAAGATATAGCATTGGGAAGAAACACTGCAGCAGGGGGTGACAGTCCATGATGTGTTCAGGAGCCCAGTGGCTCCAGGGGGCCATGGACAAACCCTGTCCAGCTTGTTTAAGTGATACAGATTTAAGGGTCCCTCCATTCCACACAGGACTGGCCCACCAAGAAACCAACAAATTTCACGGTGGGCCGTTGTATCTGGCGCCTGTAAGAGCACACTAAATACAGGTAAACAGAAGGGGAGGCAAATGTTTTATTGTTAATTGGTTTATTGAAATAGGCTGCTGAGGAAAGAGGGCCCAGACTAGTGGTTCAGTAAGGGGCCCCATGATTTCTAATGGCAGCCCTGGGAAGGAATATAGACATGGGAATATGGGACGGGTAGAGCAATTGTTCCATCATCTTTATGGGTCTTCACATCTGTAGCAAGGTAATGAAAAAGACACTTATTATATGAGAAAATGCTTAATATAATATTCATGTTGTAGGCAGGGAGAAAAATATACGCACACAGAAAGCAAGAATACATAAAGTAATCCAGGTTCCAGAGTCTAAGACCGGTCAGGGGGTTAACCTTTGTCATGAAGGCTGCCAACCACACACTTACAACTTTTATGAAGAGCATAAAAGAAGACATATTTTTTATGCTGAGATCTTGTTTGTACAAGAGTCAGAAGCACTGTTTGAAATTTTGAGTGTTTATCAACCTGGATTTTTTTTTTCAGTATACAGGTAGTGGATAGGGATGAGCTGTTCGGGTTCGGACGGTTCGGAGTTCGGCCCGAACTTTGGCAGTTCGAAAGTTCGGTTCGAGTGCGAAAAAAAAGAAATTTTGAAAAAAGTATAGAAAATGCTTAAAAAATACTAAAAAATCTAGAAAGAAAGAGACCCTTTACTGCAGAATATTATAAGCAACGGTTTATTAGATATTGAATTAAAAACTAATGTGTACGTGGAAAGATTCTCAACTCTAAATGACCTCTGTTCACAAACGGGCATAACACTAGGTGTTTTTAGTCTGGTAATCAATTTGATACATTGTACACTATACTGAGGTCCTGGGGGGTGGGGTGGTGTCTGTTTCTGATTGAGATTTGAGAATTAATTTCCCTCCTAAAACTTCCTAATATGCTGCATTTAACTGGTGTTTGAAAAAAATTCAAAATAACATCTAAAGCAATGTTATTTTTCACCTCGGGATTAAACATTCACAGGGTTATTCAGAGAGCAGTGAAAATCAGGAGAATAACTGGAGAAGTGAAAATTCTAGGTCAAAATAGCCAAACCAGAAAAATTCTCCCATTTAACTCACTTTCCAAATTGGCTATTTGGTCTAGATTGTTCTCTTCTTCAAAATTTTTCTGGTTTGGCTATTTTGACCTAGAGTTTTCCATTCTCCAGGCATTCTCCTGCTCTTCACCGCTCTCTGAATAACCCTGACAGGGTTATTCAGAGAAAGGTGAAACTCAGAAGAATGACTGAAGAGAAAATTCTAGGTCAAAATAGCCAAACCCGAAAAATTCTCCCATTTATCTCACTTTCCAAATCGGCTATTTGGTCTAGAATTTTCCATTCTCCTGTCATTCTCCTGCTTTTCACCGCCAAAAAATCCGTAAACTTTTTCTGCGTGTCCGAAAATGTCTCCTCTTTTCATACAGACTGCCGCCCCAAGCAGTTGTTTATGGGTAGATTAAAGGAAAAGCATTTACCGTCATTTGAAATGTCATTTTTTGGTTTTTACATATTTCTATACATCCTAGAAATCCGCCACTTCACGGGCAGGTTATGGGGACCTCCTAGGCACGATATTTGAAGGAATTTTTCATTTTTATTTTTAACCCTTATTTCATGGAAAACTCACTGTCCCATTAAAAACGTATTTTTTTAACTTTTTGTCCTTGTTTCCTGTCCCCCAGGGCACTACCCGGACCCCCGTACACCTTTTATGGCAAATATCTAGCATATATGCCCTCTTGGAGGGCACTCTAGTTTTGTGAAATGCCGGCTGCGATATTTTGGCGATTTGCACCAGAGTTTCCAACACCGTCACACACAGACACTTTTTGAATAACCCCTTAAGTGAATATAACACGTATGACTGCCACAAGCAGCTATATGTGTAAATATGTAATTAAAATATTGTAATTATAAATGACATGTGCAACATACTGGAGTTAAGGATAACACAGATTAATGTAAAGTCTGTAGGATAATGCAGAGATTTATTTATTCTTTTAGGATTTTTTGGGTGAAATTTTAGGTTTCCTAACTTTTTTTAAAGAAACAAGGCTTTCTAACCCATAGGTTTCAATGCAGCATATGAATCCACACACTGCCGGGCAGCGCCTGTCTGCAGTATAATTAATGCAGCATATGAATCCGCACACTGCCGGGCAGCACCTCTCTGCAGTATAATTAATGCAGCATATGAATCCACACACTGCCGGGCAGCGCCTCTCTGCAGTATAATTAATGCAGCATATGAATCCACACACTGCTGGGAACTTCCCAGCAGTGTGTGTGTGGATTCATATGCTGCATTAATTATAACTCATAAAAAAATGAATCGATCCGAATCAATGAATCGATCTGCAGAGAGGTGCTTCCCAGCAGTGTGCGGATTCATATGCTGCATTAACTATACCGCAGAGAGGCGCTTCCCAGCAGTGTGCGGATTCATATGCTGCATTAATTATACTGCAGAGAGGCGCTTCTTCCCAGCAGTGTGTGGATTCATATGCTGCATTAATTATACTGCAGAGAGGCGCTTCTTCCCAGCAGTGTGTGGATTCATATGCTGCATTAATTATACCGCAGAGAGGCGCTTCCCAGCAGTGTGTGGATTCATATGCTGCATTGAAACCTATGGGTTAAAAAGCCTTGTTTCTTTAAAAAAAAGTTAGGAAACCTAAAATTTCACCCAAAAAAATGTCTAAAAAATCCTAAAAGAATAAATAAGTAACGAAACTTACATTCTATTGGTAGTAATCTACTTCCCATTCTTAAATAAGCAATAAAAAAACGAAATAGCCCATAAAAAAGCAAAAAAACAACTGATGCGAATCACCTGAAATGATCGGAATCACCGAAATGATCCGAATCACCGAAATGATCCGAATCACCAAATCGAAATGATCCGAAATGAAAGAAAAACAGTCCGAAATGATCCAAAACGAAAAAATAACAAAAGAAACTAAACTAAAAAAAAAGTCATGCACATCCCTAATGGTAACTATAAAAAGCAGAATTTGGTTACCAAAGCATAATCTAGTTTCAGGAAGTAAATGACATTCTTCTACAACTTCCTTCAAGCTGCATTGACTTTCTGATAAGGGATTCCTTGGAAATGTAATTCAGAGATACCTGGGATGCCGGGGTTAGTTGTTATAGTACTATTTGATGGTCATCACCTAGAAAATAATGAATATGCTTAAACAATAACAAGGTATATAGTGACAGTCGAAGACTGTGACTCTTTTTTTTTACCAGCTAAGATAATTGGAAATGTTTTGTGCGCACACCATTAATTTTATAGGGGAAACTAATTAAAATTTGAAACGGTAAAGAAAAAAAAAAGGAACATTAATCAGCGGAAAGGGTAAGTGTGACACCAGAAGACAAAATCCCAAGAAGAAGAGAATTTAAAAAAAAAAAACACGAAACAATTTATTAATTTTGAGATCAATAAGAGAGGATGATAAAGATGGAATGCAGAACCGCCCGCTACGCCGTATATTAATTTTACTAATTTTTAACTTCCTCCATTAATTAAATTCTCTTTCTTACAGAACAAATTTTTTAAAGGATTAAGATGTAATTCCATAGAGTGCTTTGATCAATTACTTAGTACATTTCAGACATGCTACATTGATTCCTTAAGTGCTGCCACTGAGAGAGCGCAGTAACAGCCAAAAGAATGTCTGGGCACAGATGTCTCTCTAATAAATAGAATATTGTAGCGGTTTTCTACTGTGCCTAGTGATCAGCATCCGACTGTAACTGACATTTATTAGGCCGCTCGTGTCTGAGCCTTTACTGTCTGTCTCCTCTCCTTGTTAAGAGGGAGTTAAAGTAGAATAATGGCCAGAACATACAGTAAGCACAAAGTGAGATTTGCAACATTTGCACAGATCTTGATGTTATATTATTACCTTTATCATTTGTATCGCTCTACAGTACTTTACAATATGAAATTGGACATAAAGAAAATGCAACTATAGACGAACACAGAGGCGTAACTAAAAACTTCAGGGCCCAGGTGCAGGAACCACCCCCAGGCAAAAACATAAATTAAAAAAAGAATTATATATATAAAATGTAGCAACCCCCAGGCAGGTAAGTGTGACCCCCCCCCAGACTCAAGGGCCCGGGTGCGGTGGCACCCTCTGCACCCCTGGTAGTTACGCCCCTGCCAATATATATATATATAAATACTACGTACTGCTATACTTGTGATTTTGACATCTGGACTAAAACGGCCTATCGAATTTACTGTATATATATATTGCATGTCATCACTTCGGGTCCCTATTCTAAACAACCGAATGGGCCCTTATGAGATTAACTAATTTACTGGTACACACTGTCTCCTTGGGCTCTCTCTGTCTCACATATATATATATATGAGACAGAGAGAGCCCAAGGAGACAGTGTGTACCAGTAAATTAGTTAATCTCATAAAGGCCCATTCGGTTGTTTAGAATAGGGACCCGAAGTGATGACATGCAATAATATTGCATTGTGGCTGAATACCTTTTGATCACAATTTGTGACTGCATCCCCATCTTTATAAAAAATGTCCTAGCCATACGTAAAGGGGACACACTACTAATCCTGATCAAATTATCTTTTTAAAGTCAGGAGGTGAGAGTCGTACCCCCTTTTCCTCCTCCCAGCCCCCCCCCCCCCGATCTGGTGAAATAGCAGGGTGAAGTGGAGGAGTTGTCTCCACCCTACCCAGCATCACCAGCACTCAGGACTTGAATTTCCTGGCTGCCGGACACCAGATCGGTCACTAGTGATGTCAGCTCGCAGACATCACAGCATGGTCACAGGAGCGATCGGTCTCAGAAGCAGCCGATGAATTGAATCATATATCAAAGGGATATTTCATTGCTTGTGACTAAGATTCCTATTAAACGTGATTTACTCATATATATATCGAATATTATACGTAAGGATCAATAGAAGGTAAAACAAGAAAGAATCTAATTTAATCCAGAATAACAAATACAACGGGATAAAGGAATTAATACTGTATTGCATATATTAATGTCAACAAATTAACTACAACATTTATACGGCTAGCTATTAAGAACACATAAATTTAATTCACACGCTAAAATCTGATTATTTTTTTAGTAACTCTTATATTATGTATTGGATGTGGCTCAATAGCTTGACAATTATATTGCAATTAAAGAAATGGATTGTGTTATGCTGCATGGGTATCAATAATGTTTGATATTCATTGGAAAGTAATGTATAAAATTCATATAAATGTGCTGTACATGGGTTTAATACACATGTAATAAACCCATGTACAGTCAGGTGGGTTTAATACACATGTAATGTCAGAACTGTTGAAGAATCTACAAATCCGGTAATGAACAAATAACAGGAAAAATGCTTCGTTTAATTAGTTTTTTGTGAACACAGCAGAAAAAATTACAACATATATATATGGTATAAAAATTCTGTCCCTTCCGAAAAATCTTTACTGATGTATGGTATTGGTGTAGCATAGAACATTTAAATGTCTTACATTGAGGAGGTTCTCTTACTCATTTCTGCCCCAGAGAACCGTCAAGCGTGACATGTCACTTGGTTTACTGTTTGCAGGAATCACAGAGGGGTCGTTCCAGTAGCATAACCAACAATCTTCATTATTGTGGATACTTTGTAATGATCCAGCATTTTCGCAAACTGATGTCTGCTTTTATCCCTCTTTTTATAGTAACATAGAAGAGCAGGTTGGGGGAAAAATAAACAAAGCTTCATGCTCAGTCTTGAGTGTGTTCAGTGTGTTTGCTGGCGATAAAAAAAAAAAATAGTAATTTCCAATATCCCAAAAATATGATCTGATTTGGGGGATTTAAAAAAAACTATGGCAATCATATATCTCCTTCAGTCAAGAGGCAGTGACTGCAAAACTGTCCGTGAATATTCTGTTTAATGCAAAGCTCGTCTTACCACGGGGGTTTATTCCAATGCAGTGAGTAACATCGACTCTCAAACGGATAAATTATATGCAAGTCGTTATCCGTTAGCGTTCTTCATTAGCGGCTCTATTCTGACCAAGCTCCAGTATTAGCTTCTAAAGTCAGAATATCTGGTTGCTCATTGAAGATTGCAGTAGTGTCATGCACTTCTGCCGGTATTGCCTCCTGAAACCAAATCCTGCTACTTCTACCTAAAAAAACATTGCACACGTCCGCCCCTGTCTTAATCAGGACTCTGCTAAAATGCTCATCCAAGTTCTTATTATCTCCCGCCTTGACTACTGTAACCTCCTTCTCTCTGGCTTTAAGAGATCCCAGATTCTCCCTCTGCAGTCTGTAATGAATGCCCGTGCCAGGCTCATACACCTCACCTCCCGCACCTTTGTCGCCTCTTTGTCAATCTCTACACTGGATTCCTGTCTCCTATAGAATTCATTTCAAAATGCTGGTGCTCACATACAAAGCTCTCCATAACCGTGCCCCTGCCTCCATCTCCTCCCTTATTAACAGGTACATCCCACCCCGACCACTTCGCTCGGCCAATGATCTGATGCTATCAGCTTCACGTAGCTGCATCCCCCAACTCCCGCCTTCAAGACTTCTCCCGAGCTGCCCCTCTCTATGGAACTCCCTCCCCCAGAACATCAGACTCTCCCCAACTCTCCAGTCCTTCAAGAAGTCTCTGAAAACTCATTACTTTAAAGAAGCCTATCATCTCACTCCCTAATCTCCCTCTGTTTATGTCCTACTGCCTCTTCCCACACAGCCCATATGCTATTTCACATTCTCTATTAACCCTCACCTACTGTGTCACCCCCTATCCTCTTTGATTGTAAGCTCTTGAGCAGGGACCTCTCTCCTGCTGTACTGTGTGTTGAACCTGTATGTATAATTGTTATTGTTCTGTTTCTCAACCAAAGCACTGAGAATGTGATCTCTTAACTTACAGTTGTGATGAGATGGCGATAACTCCCAGTCTTAGATGAATTACAGACAGTGACACAATCCAGATGACACCTTGAAGATCTGATGAAGTTTTATTCCATAAACTGTAGAAAATCCACAACAATAAACACCGGATATGTCAAAAAAATCATAGTGTGATGTGGGTCCATTTAGGCTTGCTAAGGATTACTGGGAAATGAACAAGGGTGGAGCTCTCTGGACAGGAAATCACTGAACCATGAGGAGGGGATGAGAGAAACCCAGGGTTAGATGAGACATGTGCAATTCTTAAAGGCATATCACAAGGCATATGAAACATGACAGTTATTCTGCCTCCCATTGTACAGCACTACGGAACTTGTTAATGTTTTACAAAAACTTGTAACTGTAACTGTGAATCCATAGGATGCTTCACTGCGAGCGAGATCAGGCTACAACTGCAGAAGAACACTGGGTACTAGGGATGTCCAGATTACCCTATTTGGGCTGATACCAAGTCCTGATCAGATATCGCATGACATTTGGCTGGACCGTCGGCTCAGCCTCTAAAATATGCCATGACCATAGTGATCACCGTGACGCATTCCCCGCCTGCTCGTAGGGAAGATGCTGCAGGGGAGCACAGAGGCGCCCACTGCTGTATTGAAAACTGTGCAGAGTGAACTCTGCACGAAGCCTTCAGCAATCTGCATAACGACAAGCATAATGCCCACAAGGGGAATCACAGCTTGGCGTACCATGGACTAGGGGATCGGGTCAGATTGATAGAGTCGATATCTGATCCCAGTAAAATGCTTTTCACAGTTGCACTTCCGAATTCCTAGGGATGCAGTGAATAAGAAGCACCTACTCCACCCAACAGGCACCGGCTAAAAACGGTGGAGTTCTATAAATTGTGTTTGGATGTCCATATGTGCTAAACTGCTCTACATTTTTCACGTAGTGAATCATAACTAGGGATGAGCCGAACAACCCCGTTTTCGGTTCGCATTCGAACAATTTCAAAAGTTCGAGTTCGGACGCGAACACGATCCGAACTCAATGCAAGTAAATGGGACCCGAACGTTCGATTTTTAGTGTGCCCTCCGAGAGGGCATATTTGCTAGATATTTGCCATAAAAGGTGTATGGGGGTCTGGGTAGTGCCCTGGGGGACAGGAAACAAGGACAAAAAGTTTAAAAAAAGTTTTTAAAGGAACAGTGAGTTTTCCATGAAATAAAGGTTAAGAATAAAAACGAAAAATTCCTTCAAATATCGTGCCTAGGAGGTCCCCATAACCTGCCCGTGAAGTGGCCGATTTGTAGGATGTATAGAAACGTTTAAAAACAAAAAAAATACATTTCAAATGATGGTAAATGGTTTTCCTTTAATCTATTCATAAACAACTGCTTGGGGCGGCAGCCTGTATGAAAAGAGGAGACGTTTTAGGACACGCAGAACAAGTTTAGTGATTTTTTGGGCTTTGATTAAATTGGGCTGAAACTTATACAGGCTTTGGATGAAAGTAACAATAGGTGCTTTAAAATTGGGCCTTTAGTGTTGGCAACAGTGCCGTCACACCGCAACCCCTCTGTGGTATTGTGGAAGAGTGCAGGGTTGGACCCTGCAGTCAAATATTAAAATGATATGAATCTGGTACAGGCCTCAGTGCACCCAAATATTTTGCCTTTGGTAGCAGCAAGTGCCTTCGCACCGTAACCCCTCTGTCGTATTGTGGAAGAGTGCAATGGTGGACCCTGCGGTCCAATATTAAAATGATATGAATCTGATATAGGCATCAGTGGCAGTGCACTCAAATATGTGCGTTTGGTGGCAGCAAGTGCCTTCACACTGTAAGTAACCCCTCTGTGGTATTGTGGAAGAGTGCAGGGTTGGACCCTGCGGTCAAATAATAAAATTATATGAATCTGGTACAGGCGTCAGTGCACCCAAAAATTTTGCCTTTGGTGGCAGCAAGTGCCTTCACACCATAAGTAACCCCTCTGTGGTATTGTGGAAGAGTGCAGTGGTGGACCCTGCAGTCCAATATTAAAATGATATGAATCTGGAATAGGCATCAGTGGCAGTGCACCCAAATATTGTGCCTTTGGTGGCAGCAAGTGCCTTCACACCGTAAGTAACCCCTCTGTGGTATTGTGGAAGAGTGCAGGGTTGGACCCAGCGGTCAAATATTAAAATGATATGAATCTGGTACAGGCATCAGTGCACCCAAATATTTTGCCTTTGGTGGCAGCAAGTACCTTCACACCGTAACCCCTCTGAAAATATTGTGGAAGAGTGCAGGGGTGGACTCTGCATTCAAATATTAAAAGGATTGGATTCTGGTACACGCATCAGTGCACCCAAATATTGGGCCTTTGGTGCCAGCTAGTGCCTTCACACCGTAACCCCTCTGAGGTATTGTGGAAGAGTGCAGTGGTGGAGGTTTTGGGAACGCAGAAGAGATCCCTGGTCTATTCAGTTACATCAGCATCAGGGGAGTGATAGCTGCTGATCCAGGACTGATTCATTTTTATAAATGTCAGCCGGTCTACAGAGTCGGTGGACAGACGCACTCTTTTGTCTGTGACAAAACCTCCAGCGGCACTAAACGTCCTTTCAGAAAGCACGCTGGATGAAGGGCAACCTAGAAGCTGCATAGCATATTGGCTAAGTTCTGGCCAGTGATCCAATCTCAACACCCAGTAAGCCAGTGGATCATCTGCTGCAAAGGTATTCAGGTCTGCCCATGCCCCCAGGTAGTATGCTTGTGCAGATGCTGCAGCTTTGCTAATTTCGAGTTCCACCTGGTGGGCATGTCACAGATCATACGGTTTGTGGGAAGGTGGAATTCTCTTTGAATTTCTGCCAGGTGAACACTTGCTGGGAATGACCGTCTGAAATGGCTGCAGACTTTTCTGGCCTGGCTGAGAAGCTCTGCCAGCCCTGGGTACCTGGTTAGGAAACGCTGTACCTCTAGATTTAGGATGTGTGCTAGGCATGGTTCATGTGTCAATTTACCCTTGCATAGGGCGGAGAGAAGGTTGCTGCCATTATCACAGACGACCATTTCCAGCTCAAGCTGGCGTGCTGTTAACCATCTCTGCGCCTGCCCCTGCCGAGCTGACAGAATTTCTGGCCTGGTGTGGCTCCTTTCCCCATAACAAACCAGCTCAAGCACAGTATGGCATCTTTTTTCTTGAGCCATTGCGTAGCCACTGCCACGCGTTGGTTTAACTGCCACTTCACCAGAGACAGAGAAGGAGGAGGAGGAGGAGGAAGAGGTGGCAGAGCAGACAGACCTCATATAAGCAGATTTCTGGAGGAGTGGTGGATGAACAAGCTCCAGCACAGAGCCCCGTCCTGGATCCCTCCCAGCTGCAAGCAGAGTTACCCAGTGTGCCATGAAGGAAATGTAACGGCCCTGTCCATGCTTGCTGGACCACGTGTCTAAAGTCATGTGCACTTTGCTGCTGACTGCCTTTCCCAATGACTCCATAACATTGTATTCCACGTGCTGGTATAGTGCTGGAACGGCCTTCCGTGAAAAGAAATGGCGTTTTGGAACCTGCCACTGTGGTACAGCACAATTGGCATATTCACGGAAGGGAGCAGAGTCCACCAGCTGGAAAGGCAGCAGCTGTAATGCGAGTAATTTTGCTAAGCTGGAATTTAGACACTGTGCTTGGGGATGGTTGGGACTATATTTTTTCTTATGCTGCAGCAGCTGGGGCAACGTAATCTGACTGTGTAAATCTTCAGCTGATGGGATGCTGTCACATTCTGAGGAAGGACCTGGTACACCCATTACTGTAGCATCATCGTTGTAGGCAATGACATGGCAGGACATATGGTGGGGATAGAGACAGATGATGAGGAGGAGGAGGACCTATGCAAAGTATTGAGGGCAGTCACACAATACCTAGATACAGATACTGGAAACACAGACAGCAAGAAAGGCTGTAATACCTTGATTCCCACACCAGGGAGGTACTACAAGAAACCTAATTAACTCCTCAGCACCAAGTGGCTTTGTGGCCAGGCGGTCGCTGGGTGGAAACACATTAACTATCTGTGTACAGATACATAGACATGACGTGATACAAAAACATGAACAAGATTGCTGATGCAAGACTACTTATGAGACATACAGAGCGGGAACACTTGTGTTCATTAGCCTGCAGGGAAGGCCTACAATCTAAGATTGGATATACTGTATGAACTCTGCTATACAGAGGGGGAACACAAAGTTCAATAGCCTGCAGGCAGGCCTCCTATCTGTGATAGGCTTCTGTATAGCAAACAAGGAAACATATACTAGACAGCACAGGATACATAAAACTGGAAACTCAGGAACATAAACTAGAAAGTAATATACATGAACTAGAAATAACCAGGACAAGAACCAGACAGATAACATAAACCATACGTCAAAATCATAAATGTGAATCTGACACAAACTCAGGCAAAAGTACAAATAGGGATATGCGAGAGAATGGTCAATAGGGATAGCCAGGTCAAAACGTAACAGGTCCTCAGCCAGAAACAGGTCAATAACGGATGCAGGAACTAGACTCCACTCCAATTTACTCCCACGACAGTTCAAGGAGCAAGTCCTCTCAGCCTCTTTTAAAGGCTGATGGCTCCTTGCACTTATGCCTAGCTCCGCCCCCTCAGATGCCGTTTTGCCAGCCCTTACTACTGGCAACAGGCTAGCCGGCGATGCCACCTGGTGCCCTGACCCCCCAGGAAGCGCTGCGGGGGCCAAGGATGTAACAACACCTGACCATTACACCAACATGGACTTTTATGACATGCATGAGGGCGCTAATGGTTAAAACCCGTGGTTTCCCGTAGTATCCCCATTTCAGCGTGAGATTGCAAGGCAGACGCTACTTCAGCACCTTACTCTGGAACCAAGCGCTACCCTCTGTGATACTCGTGGTAGTACTGCCGCCAGTATCACCTCCTGGAGTCCATAGGACTCCATGGAGGTTTTCGCTGCCTGGTCGCAAGCCCTAGCAGAGTGATCACGGAGGGAAACTGGGTACTATTTGTCATCAAAACAAAATACGCCTTCTGGAGTGGCCCAGTCAGAGTCCTGACCTCAACCCGATTAAAATGCTGTGGCATGACCTTAAGAAAGCGATTCACACCAGACATCCCAAGAATATTGCTACACTGAAACAGTTTTGTGAAGAGGAGTGGTCCAAAATTACTCCAGATCGTTGTGCAGGTCTGATCTACAACTACAGGAAACGTTTGGTTGAGGTTATTGCTGCAAAAGGAGGGTCAACCAGTTATTAAGTCCAAAGGTTCACATACTTTTTTTCACCCTGCACTGTGAATGTTTACATGTTCTGTTCAATAAACACATGAAAACATATAAAGTTTGTGTTGTATTATTTTAAGCAGACTGTGTTTTTCAAATTGTTGTGACTTAGATGAACATCAAAGCACATTTTATGACCAATTCATGCAAAACTCCACCTAATCCCAAAGGGTTCACATACTTTTTCTTGCCACTGTATATATATCTGTATTGTGAGCGGAGAGACGGCTGCCGACCTCGAGTTGACTGAGCTAAACTGTGCACTAAAATGTAAACGGTTTGCATAATTTTTACGGTTTGTAAGATGCCCTTTCTGAAAATGCTCGCTATAAAGCAAATAGCAAATGAGATTCCTTGCTTCCAATGTTATTGTGAATAATAAATAAGTAATTAGTACATGTATAAATCATAACAAGAAAAAAAGGTGTTATCTGCGCTTATTCCCGAAACAAAACACAATTAGAGGTTTTGGTTTACTGCAATGGCCATTGTAGTGTAAGCTCACCTGCCAACGTCAAGGCACCTCTAGTGAAGGTAG
This sequence comes from Leptobrachium leishanense, assembly GCA_009667805.1. NCBI lineage: Eukaryota > Metazoa > Chordata > Amphibia > Anura > Megophryidae > Leptobrachium > Leptobrachium leishanense. The sequence goes on along the minus strand of CM019064.1, from coordinate 454,936,836 downwards.
GTGAGTCCTAACCAATGAAACCACAGGCTGCTGTGTAGCGAACCATATATACACTATATTGCCAAAAGTAAGTCTTCTGCAAGGAGAGTGCAGGTCAATACACAAAACACATGCACTATATTGCCAAAAGTATTCGCTCACCTGCATTGACTCGCATATGAATTTAAGTGACATCCCATTCCTAATCCATAGGGTTCAATATGACGTCGGTCCACCCTTTGCAGTTATAACAGCTTCAACTCTTCTGGGAAGGCTGTCCACAAGGTTTAGGAGTGTGTTTATGGGAATTTTTGACCATTCTTCCAGAAGCACATTTGTGAGGTCACACACTGATGTTGGACGAGAAGGCCTGGCTCTCAGTCTCCGCTCTAATTCATCCCAAATGTGTTCTATCGGGTTATGGTCAGGACTCTGTGCAGGCCAGTCAAGTTCATCCACACCAGACTCTGTCATCCATGTCTTTATGGACCTTGCTTTGTGCACTGGTGCACAGTCATGTTGGAAGAGGAAGGGGCCAACAAAGTTGGGAGCTTGGAATTGTCCAAAATGTCTTGGTATGCTGAAGCATTCAGAGTTCCTTTCACTGGAACTAAGGGGCCAAGCCCAGCTCCTGAAAAACAACCCCACACCATAATCCCCCCTCCACTAAACTTTACACTTGGCACAATGCAGTCAGACAAGTACCGTTCTCCTGGCAACCGCCAAACCCAGACTCGTCCATCAGATTGCCAGATGGAGAAGAGCAATTCGTCACTCCAGAGAACACATCTCCAATGCTCTAGAGTCCAGTGGCGGCGTGCTTTACACCACTGCATCCGACGCTTTGCATTGCACTTGGTGATGTATGGCTTGGATGCAGTTGCTCGGCCATGGAAACCCATTCCATGAAGCTCTCTGCACACTGTTCTTGAGCTAATCTGAAGGCCACATGAAGTTTGGAGGTCTGTAGCGATTGACTCTGCAGAAAGTTGGCGACCTCTTCGCACCATGCGTCTCAGCATCCGCTGACCTCGCACCGTCAGTTTACGTGGCCTACCACTTCGTGGCTGAGTTGCTGTCATTCCCAAACACTTCCACGTTCTTATAATACAGCTGACAGTTGACTGTGGAATATTTAGGAGCAAGGAAATTTCACGACTGGATTTGTTGCACACGTGGCATCCTATCACAGTTCCATGCTGGAATTCACTGAGCTCCTGAGAGCGACCCATTCTTTCACAAATGTTTGTAAAAACAGTCTGCATGCCTAGGTGCTTGATTTTATATACCTGTGGCCATGGAAGTGATTGGAACAACTGTTTCTGATTATTTGGATGGGTGAGAGAATACTTTTGGCAATATAGTGTATGCTCACGCTGCTTTTCAGTCATGAGGTAGACTGGTGGGTTTTCATTTATACCCTCCCAGAAACAAATCCACCTTGGGATCAAAAAACAAAGCCACCGAATGGAATATGCTGCAAAGATGACCTGGCTGGAGGTACAATAAAATATACATAGTACAGGAAGAGCAGGGTCACCCCTATTCTAGAGGAATAGGAATAGACAGAGGAGATATGATAGAAACATTTAAATACGTAAGGGAATCCACAAGGTAGAGGAAGGGAGTATATTTAAAAGGAAACAAAGTAGCAAAACAAGAGGACATAGTCTTAGATTAGAGGGGCAAAGGTTTAAAAGTAACATCAGGAAGCATTATTTTACTGAGAGGGTGGTGGATACATGGAACAGCCTTCCAGTAGAAGTGGTAGAGGCCAAAACAGTGATTGAATTTAAGCAGGCATGGGATAGGCAATAGGCATAAGGCTATCCTAAACAAAAGATAGATCCAGGTAAAGTATCCATGTAATTGGGCAGACTAGATGGGCCGAAAGGTTCTTATCTGCTGACATTTTCTATGTTTCTATTCCCCGATGGGGCAGCTGCAACCACCAGATGTATCCAGCCCAGCAACATGTATAAAACATACCAAGAAAAAAAACTGTCATCTGCGCTTATTCCTATTACACCATGTGAAACAAAACACATTTAGAGGTTTTGGTTTACTGCAATGGCCATTGTAATGTAAGCTCACTTGCCAACGTCAAAGCACCTCTAGTGAAGGTGAGTTCTAACCATTGAAACCACAGGCTGGTACTTGTACCTGTTGTTTGTTTGGTTTTTTTAACAAAAGGTTAATAACCTATACTAATAAAAATAATAAATAATATAATAAACAAGTTGTAATAAATATTTAGTACTGTAAGAATATATAACTATATACATACACATTGATAGAACATTTTTATATGACAAACAATAACACAAAAATAGATAGATATTACAGGAACACTCTACTCAAACTGAACACTTTAGGGTCCTATTACGAACTCGGTGCTAAAATGGGGATGCTAATGGGGAAAGCCTGTCACTGAGATGGGTGGATAAGCGAGTAATAAGATAGCAGTGATATATATTTGTTTCATGCTACAAGTTTGAGCAAACACATACAACATCTGCAGTGACTAATGTGTGGTCCACATAAGGGGTTATTCACAAAAGCGGTGAACTTGCCACCGAACTACACTATACGGTACAGTTTCATGGCAGTTCGTCTATTCACTATACTGTCAATTTATTTATTTATTTATAAAGTATTTTACCAGGAAGGATACATTGAGATTTCTTTTGTTTTCAAGTATGTCCTGGGTTCAAGAACATTGAAATGTTACAGTAGGTACAGAAATACAAAGTGATAAAATGCAAGATATTAAAAACAAATTAAGAGAAAATAAATATGTAGGAAATATATTCACTATGTCACATGTTCACAGGTGCATTCTGTATTGAGGTATATTAATAGAGATCTCTTAAGTGACTTTAGACTGGGGGAAGATTTGATGGCGTCTGGGAGGTTATTCGCTAGGCTTGTGTACCGATTTTTTTTTCGGTTCGGTTCGTTCGGATTTTGTAAATTTTCTCATGTTTTACAAGAAGGAGACATTGAGATTTCTCTGGTTTCCAGGGAAGGATACATTGAGATTTCTCTGGTTTTACAAGAAGGATACATTGAGATTTCTCTGGTTTTACAAGAAGGATACATTGAGATTACTCTGGTTTTACAAGAAGGATACATTGAGCCCCCACTCTCTGGAACGCTCTCCCTCGTACTGTCAGACTTTCCCCTAACTTCTCTTCCTTCAAACGCTCCCTTAAAACATTCCTATTTAGGGAAGCCTACCACCCAACTCACTGACGCAACCATCAATCACTCTCACCTTACAGTCCTCTCCTCCTGTTTCCAACCCCAACCCTCCCAGATTGTGAGTTCCTACGGGAATAGGGCCCTCATCTCCTCCTGTACTGTTTGTCAATGTTGTTCAATGTATTGTAACCCTGTCTATACTGTGCTTATTGTACAGCGCTGCAGAATATGCTGGCGCTTTATAAATAAAGAATAATAATAATAATTTCTCTGGTTTCCCGGGAAGGATACATTGAGATTTCTCTGGTTTCCCGGAAAGGATACATTGAGATTTCTCATGTTTTACAAGAAGGATACATTGAGGTTTCTCTGGTTTCCCGGGAAGGATACATTGAGATTTCTCTGGTTTCCCGGAAAGGATACATTGAGATTTCTCATGTTTTACAAGAAGGATACTGTCACGGAAGGGACATAGGGGCTCGGCGCAGCGAGACCCAGGACTCAAACCCAAGACATTTTTAAAAGGACCTTGTTTTCCTTTGAACGTTTGCAGTGTGCGTTTCAATGTATGAACAGTTTATTTTCCTTGCTAGATGTGGTTTTACTTGATGTGCTGTATTAAGATGTACCCTGTGTGATTTTAAATATACTTTACATCGTTTGGTTTTAGTTTAATTTAGTTTAGTGAAATGACATAGCTTTGGTTTTAAAACATACTTATATTCCTGTAGGTAAATGTGTTTTTCTGTAGCCAGTAAACAAGTTTTGCTGCTGTGTAATTTATGCGTCAGGGATTTTCCCCATTATCTAGCTACATGTTTAATTTAAGGGATCTCTGATAGTGTGTGTTTAATCTGATGTGCTGGAACAATGGATGTACAAATGTTGTGTGCGCTGAAGGCTAAGAGAATGTGAAGAATGTTGATTGTAAATACCTGACCTAACTCATTAGTATGGGTATGCAAATTGTGACTGTTGTACTTCAGCATAAATAGTGGCGTGTGATTAAAAGAGTTCAGTTCATCTGAGTGTTTGAAACATACAGCTCTGCCTGGTGTTGTCATTTCACGTCGGCTACATATCACCACCATCCAGGAACGGGTCCCTCTAACTCCGCAGCAGAACATCGATTCGCCGCGCCATTGCGCCACCTTGAATCGGTATCTTGGGATACCGCAACCACCCTGAATCGGGTCCTCGGCTGAGCGCCGTGCCTGCATCTGCAAGGAGACTCTACCGAACCGCGGTTCGCCACGCAGACCGTCTCCAGCCCTTCAATGGTCAGTAGATCCGCTGCTCGAGACGCCGAGTGCCGTGCCACTCGGTAGTCGGGCGGATTTCCACCGTGGGTGCCCCATCTACTCTACAGATCTCCACCGCCACGTAGTCCTCTACCCAAGCCGCTCGAGACGCCGGGTGCCGTGCCACTCGGTAGTCGGGCTTGGCAACACCAAAGAAGGGGGTCAGATAGAGCAGGACCGCAGGCGGATACCCCATTCCGTCATACTGGTGGCAGCGGTGGGATCGCTCTCTGCAACCCCCCAGCAAGGAGACCTACACCATGGCGGTGTACAGCCATTACAACAGGGACACCCTGCGGGGCATGCTGGAGAATCGGGGAGGTACCCCAGGCTCTAAACGCAAGAAGACCTTGATTAAGGAGCTGCAGGTCCTAGACCGGGTGGGCGCGGCGACGGTGAAGCCACCCGCCCCCACCCCTGTCCTCGCAGAGGAAACGGAAGATGCCTTCGTCAGAAAGGCGCGGCAACGGATCGCCCTACTCGGAGCTGCCCCATCGGAGGCTGATATAAGCAAGGTGATCCAGGAGGTCCGGCAGGAAGAGGAGCGGGACAAGGACCGCGAGGAGCAAGAGAAGGACCATCAGCACGAGTTGCGGATGGCGGCGCTCAGTGCAAGAATGAGTGAACTTTCTAACCCCGTCCCCAAACCCGTAGGACCCTGGGTCGAGGTTTACAGCTCGACTGGAGCTTCACCCCGGGAACCTACCCCCCCCAGCGATACCCCTTTCGGGACTTACAGCTCGCCTGGAGCCTGTATGGGGGAAAACGCACATCCCAGCGACCCTTGGGTGGAGGCTTACAGCTCGCCTGGAGCTGCATCTGAGGACGCCACACCCCCCAGCGAGTGGCAGTGCCACTGTTTCAGCACCCTCGCGGACTCGAGGGCGGAATTCCCGAGAAGGCTGCAGGAGGGCCTGGTCCGGTACCATGGGTCCACAGTGGAGCCCACCGGGTACGAGTGGCGAGACGAGATTCGCCAGGAACTTTGGTACGAGGCCCTGTACCATGAGAGGGACTACCATGACGTCTATGTTCCCTCCGACGCTGTCATCCACCAGGTGCAGTATGACGCTCGAGCGGCGTTCCTGCAAGATCGGGCCCCGGAGGAGTGGGAGGCAGAGCTCCAGTACCTGGTGCAGCAGGAGATTGCACTGGACGCCGCGTACCGCGCGCTCCGGTGGCTAGCCGGCCCCCTGATACCCCGCACCATTGACGGCGCCTCCACCGCAGGGCCCCACTATGGTGGCACGGGGCTGCTTTACGAGAGCATGGCCACAGACCCTGGGTTCGGAGAAGAGACAGAAGAGCGGTCGGAGGAGATACTGGAGCGACGGGAACAGGAGCTCCCGTACGACAGCAGGGACTCGGAGTTCGAGGAACTGGAGTTCCTAGCAGAGCGAGAGTGGGACCTCGAGAAGGCCTACAGGAGATTGTTGGACAGCGTTCCGCAGTCGGGTCTGAGTCCCATGTACTGGGACGGGTCGGCGGAAGGAACCGACAGTCCACAGGACTTGGAAGTATGGGAGGCCGAGATGCTCCCATGGGTCCCCGTTGGGGCCCCAGCAGAAGAAGCTACCCCCTTCAACCCACAGGAAGACACGGTGTCCGTGCCCGCGGGCCCAGCGGAAGAGCTGGCAACGGGGCAGAGCGCCGCTGGCCTCTGCCCACCCTCAGCAGCAGAGAAAGTTATTCCCCACCCAGCCGAAGAGCTGGCCACAGGGCAGAGCGCCGCTGGCCTCTGCCCACTGCCCACAGTCTGCCAGGAGGAGCAGACAGATGGTTCCCCCGGGCTGGGTTGTTCGCAGCCATTGACCGCCCTGGGGATGGAAGAAGCCACCCTCCCGCAAGGAGACCCCCACCCAGCCGAAGAGCTGGCCACGGGGCAGAGTGCCGCTGGCCTCTGCCCACCTTTTCCCAGCTGCCCCGAGGAGCAGAAAGGGGATAACCCCGCGCTGCCGATCTCGCAGCCGTTTACCCCATCCAACCCCCTGGACTTTGTTCCGGTAACCACCTCCCCAGCAGAAGAGCTGGCAACGGGGCAGAGCGCCGCTGGCCTCTGCCCATCTCCCACCCTCTGCCCCGAGGAGCAGAAAGGGGATACCCTCGCGCTGCTGATCCCGCAGCCATTGACCCCATCTGACCCCCTGGACGTTGTCCCGGTGCCCACTCCCCCAGCAGAAGAGCTGGCAACGGGAGAGAGGGCCGCTGGCCTCTGCCCATCCTCCACCATCTGCCCCGAGGAGCAGAAGGGGGGTACCCTCGGGCTACTTATCCCGCAGCCACGGACCCCACCGGAGCTGGAGGACGCCATTCTCCTGCCCGGGGACCCTTTCTCAGCCTTGAACCACCCAGCCGACGCGCTGGCAATGGGGCAGAGCCTGGTCCCCCTCTGCCCATCTCCACAACCCTTTGGCCCGGAGGCCCCATGCAGCCACTGTTTTCCCCAACGGCTGACCAGGACACTCGGGGCGCGTGCACTTGGCACCCGTTTTTCCCAGGTGCACGGTACCACTGGAGACGGCACAGGTGGTACCTCTCCCCAACCATGGGACACTTATTCCGGAGGGGGTACCCCGAAGGACTTTCAACCTGCCAGGCACGGCCGCGAGCACCACTGGAGAAGCCTGGCGGCTCGCCTCTTGCCCACGGACTATGGGCCGCAGAGACTGCACCGACTCCCTCTATACGACCCGTGTGGGTCCAACCGGGCTCGTCGGACTTTGGAAAGGGGGAGGAGTGTCACGGAAGGGACATAGGGGCTCGGCGCAGCGAGACCCAGGACTCAAACCCAAGACATTTTTAAAAGGACCTTGTTTTCCTTTGAACGTTTGCAGTGTGCGTTTCAATGTATGAACAGTTTATTTTCCTTGCTAGATGTGGTTTTACTTGATGTGCTGTATTAAGATGTACCCTGTGTGATTTTAAATATACTTTACATCGTTTGGTTTTAGTTTAATTTAGTTTAGTGAAATGACATAGCTTTGGTTTTAAAACATACTTATATTCCTGTAGGTAAATGTGTTTTTCTGTAGCCAGTAAACAAGTTTTGCTGCTGTGTAATTTATGCGTCAGGGATTTTCCCCATTATCTGTTTAATTTAAGGGATCTCTGATAGTGTGTGTTTAATCTGATGTGCTGGAACAATGGATGTACAAATGTTGTGTGCGCTGAAGGCTAAGAGAATGTGAAGAATGTTGATTGTAAATACCTGACCTAACTCATTAGTATGGGTATGCAAATTGTGACTGTTGTACTTCAGCATAAATAGTGGCATGTGATTAAAAGAGTTCAGTTCATCTGAGTGTTTGAAACATACAGCTCTGCCTGGTGTTGTCATTTCACGTCGGCTACATATCACCACCACCCAGGAACGGGTCCCTCTAACTCCGCAGCAGAACATCGATTCGCCGCGCCGTTGCGCCACCTTGAATCGGTATCTTGGGATACCGCAACCACCCCGAATCGGGTCCTCGGCTGAGCGCCGTGCCTGCATCTGCAAGGAGACTCTACCGAACCGCGGTTCGCCCCGCAGACCGTCTCCAGCCCTTCAATGGTCAGTAGATCCGCTGCTCGAGACGCCGAGTGCCGTGCCACTCGGTAGTCGGGCGGATTTCCACCGTGGGTGCCCCATCTACTCTACAGATCTCCACCGCCACGTAGTCCTCTACCCAAGCCGCTCGAGACGCCGGGTGCCGTGCCACTCGGTAGTCGGGCTTGGCAACACCAAAGAAGGGGGTCAGATAGAGCAGGACCGCAGGCGGATACCCCATTCCGTCATAGATACATTGAGATTTCTCTGGTTTTACAAGAAGGATACATTGAGAGTTCTCTGGTTTCCCGGGAAGGATACCTTGAGATTTCTCTGGTTTCCTGGAAAGGATACATTGAGATTTCTCATGTTTTACAAGAAGGATACATTGAGATTTCTCATGTTTTACAAGAAGGATACATTGAGATTTCTCTGGTTTTACAAGAAGGATACATTGAGATTTCTCTGGTTTTCCAGGAAGGATACATTGAGATGGGAATGATACAAAATTTTATTACAGAATCAGCGATATAAATACGATGTTCGAAATTACTGAAATGGAACCGAAATCAGGAATGGAGCCGAAATCACGAATGGAACGAAAATGAATTTTGATTTTACACATTTCTAGTCCATTCGAAAATTCCGAAAAGTTTTCATTTCGGCTCGAAAATTTGTTCGGATCTGCCGTTTTCGGATCCGAAAACTTTCGGAAAATTGGGCGAATCCGAATGCACGAATCGGGAAAATTCGTGAAAATACAGAAATTCCAAAACTCGAAACGCACATCCCTATTATTCGCCAAATACTGGTGAATTGACAATGAAATGCAGTGCAGTTTGCCTCAATTTTGTGATCTTTAGTGGCAGCGAAATTGTCCTGTAGAGAAGTAATGGTTAATCTATTCAGAGAACACCGAACTGCACCCAAGTGTCAGTGAAATGACCTGATTTTCAGTGTTTCAGTTCGACGGGTTTAAACAGGAGAATCCCATAAGTTTTTCAAAATGTTTATTCTTTTCACTTTCAGCCACAAGCCTTTTTATAGATTTTTTTTTAACTGCTTGGTGTATTTTGTTTTTACGAAATTTTGGTTTCCCAGTTTTTTTAAAAGGCTTTTTTTAAAAAAAAATCTGTAACAGACCTTTATATTATTTTTTTTTAAAAAAAAAAAAAAAAATTTTAATTTTAGACACATTTTACTGCATTTTTATCAGTTTAAACACCTATAAGGATAATAGGAGAGATCTGTTTTTTTTCTGCAGTTCGGCGGTGTTCGGCGACCAATTTGGTGCCCTACTGCAACAATCTTCAGTGCACTACTGTGACCCTGCAGTGAATAGAGAATTCACCAAAGCGTCAGCGAAATGGAATCGCCGAAGTGCACCGAAGTGCAAAGTGCTGAGATTTCGGTGCTTATTTGAATAGCCCCTATAGAGTCCCTTGGCGTGGAAAAGTGGTGGTCAACCTAAATTGAACTTAAGTAAATTGTCAGTTGAGGGTAGAAGGAGGCAATGCTGTCTGCATTTAACAGGTTGGCAGAGCTCACAGCATCAGTTTCTTTCTTTTATTCTATGGTTATGGGATTACAGCTGGTTCTACTCCATCGCTTTAAGGCTGGGGTCAGACTGAGGCAGTGCGAACGCGCGTGCAGGCGCACATAATCACGGCTGCACTAGCAGCAAATGATGGGCAATGACGGCCAATATACGAAGTACGGTCGCACGAAAGTCCGGCTGCGCAACGCAAGTGGAAAATGAACGCATTTTTTCGAGAACGTAAAACCGCTAGTACAGACGCACAGAGTGCGCTGCGTCCGCTAGCGGTGTGTGTGCGTGAATTAGAGATGTCAGACGCTACAAATGTCCAGCCTACATAACGTCCAGATGCACAAAGTGTTTTATTGATGATCCGTACAAAATCACAGACGAAAAATGCGCATAGTATGACCGCTATCGCGTACTCCGTGAAAAAATACGTCCATTCGTTCGAACGCACTTTTTCACAGACAACGTGAAAATGCGTTCGTCTGACCCTAGCCTTATAGGTGAAAGTGTATCCTGCCGTCAAATTGCAATGCATAAACTTGTGGTTGTTTTTAACAGACCAAGAGCCCTGATTTCTGCATGTTGATGTTACAGTTACAAGAACTTATACAGCGCCAACAGATAGTGCTTTACAATGGGGAAACACAGACAGGTGACATAATAAATTATAAACATAATTCATATGCTACATTAATTATAATGTAGAGGTGCTGCCCGGCAGTGTGTGGAAACATATGCTGCATTATTATACTGTAGAGGTGCTGCCCGGCAGTGTGAGGATTCATATGCTGCATTATTATACTGTAGAGGTGCTGCCCAGCAGTGTGAGGATTCATATGCTGCATTATTATACTGTAAAGGTGCTGCCCAGCAGTGTGAGGATTCATATGCTGCATTATTATACTGTAGAGGTGCTGCCCAGCAGTGTGCGGATTCATATGCTGCATTATTATACTGTAGAGGTGTTGCCGAGCAGTGTGAGGATTCATATGCTGCATTATTATACTGTAGAGATGCTGCCCAGCAGTGTGAGGATTCATATGCTGCATTATTATACTGTAGAGGTGCTGCCCAGCAGTGTGCGGAATCATATGCTGCATTATTATACTGTAGAGGTGTTGCCGAGCAGTGTGAGGATTCATATGCTGCATTATTATACTGTAGAGGTGTTGCCGAGCAGTGTGAGGATTCATATGCTGCATTATTATACTGTAGAGGTGCTGCCCAGCAGTGTGAGGATTCATATGCTGCATTATTATACTGTAGAGGTGCTGCCCAGCAGTGTGAGGATTCATATGCTGCATTATTATACTGTAGAGGTGATGCCCGCAGTGTGAGGATTCATATGCTGCATTAATTATACTGTAGAGGTGCTGCCGGCAGTGTGCGGAATCATATGCTGCATTATTATATACTGTGGAGGTGCTGCCCGGCAGTGTGCGGATTCATATGCTGCATTAATTATAATGTAGAGATGCTGCCCAGCAGTGTGCGGAATCATATGCTGCATTATTATACTGTAGAGGTGCTGCCCAGCAGTGTGAGGATTCATATGCTGCATTATTATACTGTAGAGATGCTGCCCAGCAGCAGTGTGCGGAATCATATGCTGCATTATTATACTGTAGAGGTGCTGCCCAGCAGTGTGAGGATTCATATGCTGCATTATTATACTGTAGAGATGCTGCCAGCAGTGTGAGGATTCATATGCTGCATTAATTATACTGTAGAGGTGCTGCCCAGCAGTGTGAGGATTCATATGCTGCATTATTATACTGTAGAGGTGCTGCCCAGCAGTGTGAGGATTCATATGCTGCATTATTATACTGTAGAGGTGTTGCCGAGCAGTGTGAGGATTCATATGCTGCATTATATACTGTAGAGATGCTGCCCAGCAGTGTGAGGATTCATATGCTGCATTAATTATACTGTAGAGGTGCTGCCCAGCAGTGTGAGGATTCATATGCTGCATTATTATACTGTAGAGGTGCTGCCCAGCAGTGTGGATTCATATGCTGCATTATTATACTGTAGAGGTGTTGCCGAGCAGTGTGAGGATTCATATGCTGCATTATTATACTGTAGAGGTGTTGCCGAGCAGTGTGAGGATTCATATGCTGCATTATTATACTGTAGAGGTGCTGCCCAGCAGTGTGAGGATTCATATGCTGCATTATTATACTGTAGAGGTGCTGCCCAGCAGTGTGAGGATTCATATGCTGCATTATTATACTGTAGAGGTGATGCCCGGCAGTGTGAGGATTCATATGCTGCATTAATTATACTGTAGAGGTGCTGCCCGGCAGTGTGCGGAATCATATGCTGCATTATTATACTGTGGAGGTGCTGCCCGGCAGTGTGCGGATTCATATGCTGCATTAATTATAATGTAGAGATGCTGCCCAGCAGTGTGCGGAATCATATGCTGCATTATTATACTGTAGAGGTGCTGCCCAGCAGTGTGAGGATTCATATGCTGCATTATTATACTGTAGAGATGCTGCCCAGCAGTGTGCGGAATCATGTGCTGCATTATTATACTGTAGAGGTGCTGCCCAGCAGTGTGAGGATTCATATGCTGCATTATTATACTGTAGAGATGCTGCCCAGCAGTGTGAGGATTCATATGCTGCATTAATTATACTGTAGAGGTGCTGCCCAGCAGTGTGAGGATTCATATGCTGCATTATTATACTGTAGAGGTGCTGCCCAGCAGTGTGAGGATTCATATGCTGCATTATTATACTGTAGAGGTGTTGCCGAGCAGTGTGAGGATTCATATGCTGCATTATTATACTGTAGAGGTGCTGCCCAGCAGTGTGAGGATTCATATGCTGCATTATTATACTGTAGAGGTGCTGCCCAGCAGTGTGAGGATTCATATGCTGCATTATTATACTGTAGAGGTGCTGCCCAGCAGTGTGAGGATTCATATGCTGCATTATTATACTGTAGAGGTGCTGCCCGGCAGTGTGCGGAATCATATGCTGCATTATTATACTGTGGAGGTGCTGCCCAGCAGTGTGCGGATTCATATGCTGCATTATTATACTGTAGAGGTGCTGCCCGGCAGTGTGAGGATTCATATGCTGCATTAATTATACTGTAGAGGTGCTGCCCGGCAGTGTGCGGAATCATATGCTGCATTATTATACTGTGGAGGTGCTGCCCGGCAGTGTGCGGATTCATATGCTGCATTAATTATAATGTGGAGATGCTGCCCAGCAGTGTGCGGAATCATATGCTGCATTATTATACTGTAGAGGTGCTGCCCAGCAGTGTGAGGATTCATATGCTGCATTATTATACTGTAGAGATGCTGCCCAGCAGTGTGCGGAATCATATGCTGCATTATTATACTGTAGAGGTGCTGCCCAGCAGTGTGAGGATTCATATGCTGCATTATTATACTGTAGAGATGCTGCCCAGCAGTGTGCGGAATCATATGCTGCATTATTATTGTAGAGGTGCTGCCCAGCAGTGTGAGGATTCATATGCTGCATTATTATACTGTAGAGATGCTGCCAGCAGTGTGAGGATTCATATGCTGCATTATTACTGTAGAGGTGCTGCCCAGCAGTGTGCGGAATCATATGCTGCATTATTATACTGTAGAGGTGCTGCCCAGCAGTGTGCGGAATCATATGCTGCATTATTATACTGTAGAGGTGCTGCCCAGCAGTGTGAGGATTCATATGCTGCATTATTATACTGTAGAGATGCTGCCCAGCAGTGTGAGGATTCATATGCTGCATTATTATACTGTAGAGGTGCTGCCCAGCAGTGTGCGGAATCATATGCTGCATTATTATACTGTAGAGGTGCTGCCCAGCAGTGTGCGGAATCATATGCTGCATTATTATACTGTAGAGGTGCTGCCCAGCAGTGTGCGGAATCATATGCTGCATTATTATACTGTAGAGGTGCTGCCCAGCAGTGTGCGGAATCATATGCTACATTATTGTACTGTAGAGGTGCTGCCCGGCAGTGTGAGGATTCATATTTATTTATTTATTTATTTAGGATTTTACCAGGAAGGATACATTGAGATTTCAACTATCAAATGCATATCGAGTAACTATCGAATGTGATCGAAAGGAGGATGGGGCGGGCGGGTGGGATAGCAGAGGGAAAAATAGCAGTGAAGAGTGACTGTGGATAAAACCAAATACAGGGTTTAGAAGGAGTAGCCATTTGTTCATGCAAAGTATTTACAACAGGGAGGCGCAGAGCAGAGTGAGAAACAGCACAGAAATAAACTCTCAAAAAAAGAGGGAAGAATAAAAAATGAAATAAACTAGCAGCAGTACCAATATGGCAAAAAATGTGTTGATTGACAAATAACTTTCTGGCTTTCTTACAGGAAACAGAGGGAGACATTGCTTTGAATACGGCATGCTTTTGGTTGTCCAACATATCATAAGTTTCTGTGAAACAGAAGGTTCAATACTTCCCGATCTGAAGGAACCTGCTTCATTTTTCCTTTAAGTATATTTAATAGTCTTTTTCACTAGCGTTGAGAAAGATTCGGAAGCGATTTGTGCCGCTTTCATTAAGAAATGAGCTCATTTTAAGCACGCGCGCACATCCAAACTAAGGATTTAATGTGTCTTATTAAAATATGCATAAGAGCTAACAAGTTCCATATTCACGATAACACCTTAATTGCGAGCTTATGCATATGAGAAGAGAATGCCATTTGCATCATTCCTTGCCGCGCTCGCCGCATCCTTTAAGTATTCTCCACCGTTAAGGATTTTATGAATACTAATGCAGAATATGACGTGGTTATTGTGGGGATAAACGTGTAATGTTTCCACAACAAATCGCAACTGGATTCCTATGCAACATTTTGGTAACATTAAGGCTAGGGTCAAACGAAAGCATTTTTCCCCGCGAACGTCAAAAAGTGCGTCCGAAGTCCGAACGTATTGATGTATTTTTTCACGGAATGCGCAAAAACGGTCAGATGACGCGCATTTTCGTGCGTGATTTATTACGGATCGTCAGTAAAAAACTTTTTTGCGTCTAGACGTTATGTTGGCTGGACATTAGCAGAGTCTGACATATCCTAATCACACACACACGCCGCTATGCCGCCGCAGCGCACTCTGTATGTCAGTACTAACGGTTCTGCGTTCAAGAAAATGCATTCAAATTCCACTTGCGTTGCACGGCCGGACTTTCGTGCGGCCGTACATCGTATAGTGGCCGTCATTGCCCGTCATCTGCTGCTAGTGCGGCCGTAATTAAGTGCGCCAGAACGCACGTTAAAAGTGCGCTGGTCTGACCCCAGCCTAAAAAATAAACAGGGTTATTCAAAGAGAATCGAAAAGCCACCGGACGTTCGGTGACTTTTCGTTCTCTTCAATTCGGTATGATTTGGCGATCTCATTTCGGCGACCCTGCGGTGTATTCAGCAAGCATCACACGGCCGCTGTAATGCAGGGTAAAGTCACCGCAAACCCGCCGAAAATTCACCGCAAAACGAGGGCGAACTCACACCGAAACCCGCAAAAACATCTGGATTAACCCGCCGAAGACGACGGAGAAACCCGAGCAGCTGCCGATCACACGCAGCGCAGCGCTGGAAAAACCCGACAACGCAGACGAAGGAGGTGAAGAAGAAAAAAACAGTTCGCTTGAATGATTGAAAAGTGAAATGCTGTTTGCAAAGAAACTACTGAGCGAAAATGTCTGGAATTCACATATAAGATCCAATGAATGATAATAAAAAGGGCTGTTACAGAAAAAAAACTATGAAAAAAAACTGAAAAAAAATGTTTGCAAAAACAATCCCCAAAAAAACCCTAAAAGGTTCTAAAAAATCTATAAAGAGACTCTTTACTGCAGAATATTATAATGAACGGTTTATTAGATATTGAATTAAAACGGGAATATTTTTAACATGCCTATGCGATTCGCCTGAATAAACCTGCCGAATTAAACCACCGAATGGCAGGGCAATTCAGCAACTTTTCACTGCTGGGTTTTGCTCTCTGAAGAACCGAAGCATTGTTTCTCTATGGGGATTTCACTGCCCTCGAACAGGCACTAAACAGGCACTGAATAGGCACCGTATGTACAGGCAATTCGCCAGGATTTGGCGAATTGCCTGCTCTCTGGATAGCCAAATGGCCAAGAAAGGTAACCAAACGCTGAATTTCAGCGTTTGGTTGCCTTTCGGCCCCAATTCGGAGCTCTTTGAATAACCCTGAAAATGAAAAAAAAAAAGAATATTTTCTATAAAAACCCAAGATTGTTGTTCCCTGTTCCAAATATTCACCTAAATGCTATGCGCCCTTTTCCTGTTGTGTCTGTAATAGAGAGTGGCAAACTTCACTGCGAGCCCTTAACCATTTGTGGCTCCCTATTGCTATCTGTATTTTTTTAGGAGCTATGTGCTGTTGCGGGTATCCTCTCCTTGAGCACAAACGACCCCATGGAGCCGTGTAGGAGATCTCAAGAGGCTGGCAGGAAGGGCGCTATTTGTTCTCATTGTCCTTCTTCTGGTTTTGACAGAGAGGAGACCATGGATTGCCCCATCCCCTGTACTGTGTAACCAGAGATAAGGAAGGCATTGTTTTTAAAGGGTGTGGAACCTATTAAATTTTTCGCGTGAAAACGCTCACGCAGCGCATGATTTCTTGCACGAAGCGTTAAACGTTAACGCCCTTAAATTAACACTGGTATTACCCTCCTTGCGAATTTTTCCATCGGTTGAAAAATTGCGCGTGTAAAGCCGACGCGCAAAAACGCACGTATATTAACGTTGGCGCAGAAATCAGTGTGCGCAATGTTTTTTTCACGCGACTCAGCCCCGTTCACACTGTGCGATTTATCGCACGGATTTTGCCGCGACGTCGCACCGAAATCCACGCGACGTCGCACTATGTAGCTTCTCCAATGCCTTTCAATGGAGCTGTTCACATCTTGCCGCGCGTTGTCGCGCGTCGCGGTAGCATGTCGCTGGTACATGACCCTTTTTTTTCACGATTTGCATTGGTGGTGCTTTGCAAAATCGCGTAAAACCGCGACATCGCGCGACATTATCGCTCTATGTCGCAAATATGAAAATCGCGCGGAAAATTGCGCGATTTTCAAATCGCAGAGTGTGAATGGGCTAAGTTCTTGCGCCTGTCAAAATCAATCTGCGCATATATGCTGCAGCAATAATAAAAACACGCACAACTTCTCCATTTTATTGTTTGGGTATGTGTAGAATGTGTAGCTATACTTTGCTGCGTATTTTTTTTTTGTGCTGGTGTATTTGCGTTCGGTCAGGACGTTCAAATTTGTCATTAACACCAGCTTTTCAAAGACGTTAAAATTATACGCGCAAACGTTGTCCGTTAAATTTTGCGCATAGATTTTAATACCATCCGCATACCAGCGCACAAACGCATTTGCGCTCACAATGTTAAGTATAGGACGTGCGCAGTACATTACGCTCGCAAAGGGTTCGCGCAGGGTCAACCACGGTAGACGTCAACGCGCATTTTTTGTTTGGACATTGTAATACGACGTTCAACGCAAAGGGTTTTGCCCATCTCGTTAATGCGTTTTTGCACACGCGTTAATGTTTGCGTGAAGAATGTAATAGAGCCCTGTGTGTGTTTGTTAAGTGAGTTTGAAGAAGCCATTAACCTCCTTCATTACCAAGGCTAATAATAAATAAAAAATAAATAACATTAATTTTAAAAATGGTATACGTAGTTAACAAATAAATATAGGGTAAAATAGGTATTTTGCAGAAAGATATAAATTCAAAATAGTTAAAAAAATATTGTAAAACTAGTTGTAAAGCCTGCCCAGAGGGCAGTCTATTGTGGATATACTGCCCCAGCTCATGGATATACTGCCCCAGCTCGTGGATATACTGCCCCAGCTCGTGGATACTGCCCCAGCTCGTGGATATTGCCCCAGCACGTGGATACTGCCCCAGCTCGTGGATACTGCCCCCGCACGTGGATACTGCCCCAGCTCGTGGATATGCCCCCCAGCTCATGGATATGCCCCCCAGCTCGTGGATACTGCCCCCGCACGTGGATACTGCCCCCGCACGTGGATACTGCCCCCGCACGTGGATACTGCCCCCGCACATGGATATTTGCCCCCAGCTCATGGATTTGCCCCAGCACGTGGATACTGCCCCCGCTCGTGGATACTGCCCACGCTCGTGGATACTGCCCCAGCACGTGGATACTGCCCCAGCACGTGGATATTTGCCCCCAGCTCATGGATTTGCCCCAGCACGTGGATACTGCCCCCGCACGTGGATATTTGCCCCAGCTCATGGATTTGCCCCAGCTCATGGATTTGCCCCAGCTCATGGATTTGCTCAGCTCATGGATACTGCCCCCGCACGTGGATACTGCCCCCGCACGTGGATACTGCCCCCGCACATGGATATTTGCCCCCAGCTCATGGATTTGCCCCAGCACGTGGATACTGCCCCCGCTCGTGGATACTGCCCACGCTCGTGGATACTGCCCCAGCACGTGGATACTGCCCCAGCACGTGGATACTGCCCCCGCACGTGGATATTTGCCCCCAGCTCATGGATTTGCCCCAGCACGTGGATACTGCCCCCGCGTGGATATTTGCCCCAGCTCATGGATTTGCCCCAGCTCATGGATTTGCCCCAGCTCATGGATTTGCTCAGCTCATGGATTTGCCCCAGGTCATGGATTTGCCCCCAGCTCATGGATTTGCCCCCAGCTCATGGATTTGCCCCAGCTCATGGATTTGCTCAGCTCATGGATTTGCCCCAGGTCATGGATTTGCTCAGCTCATGGATTTGCCCCCAGCTCATGGATTTGCCCCCAGCTCATGGATTTGCCCCAGGTCATGGATTTGCCCAGCTCATGGATTTGCCCCCAGCTCATGGATTTGCCCCCAGCTCATGGATTTGCCCCAGGTCATGGATTTGCCCAGCTTATGGATTTGCCCCAGGTCATGGATATGGCCCCCCAGCGCTCATACTTACCTGTCGAGCGGCGCCAGGGAAGTGAAGATTTCCCCGCTTCCTGTTTTTGAAGGACCCAAGCCCCGGTCACGTGACCGGGGCTTGGGTCCTTCAAAGCGGAAGCGAGGGAACTTTCCCTCCGCCGCTCGGGGGTAGGATGCGCGCGGCAGCCGGGTAGAGGCTGCGCCTCTACCCGGCTGCCGCGCGCATCCTACCCCTGAGCGGCGGAGGGAACTTTCCCTTCGCGCTCGGGGACCCGTTAGATGCGCACAGCAGCCGGGTAGAGGCTGCGCTCGCAGCCTCTACCCGGCTTGCCGCGCGCATCCAACCCCGAGCGGCGGGGGAAACTTTCCCTTCGCCGCTCGGGGGGTTGGATGCGCGCGGCAGCCGGGTAGAGGCTGCGAGCGCAGCCTCTACCCGGCTGCTGTGTGCATGTGTAACCGCCGCGGCGAGCCGGCAGCCGGCTCGTGCCGCGGCGGTTGCATGCGCGCGCAACCAACCGCCGCTGGTTGCGCGCGCATGCGCAGTAGGGCTTTGGCGACGGACAGCCAAAGCCTTACTCTTTTATAGTATAGATTGCACATTGCTTATTTTATTGTATTCGTTTATCCTTTAGATAAATATTGCTGGGATGAAAGGTTCTAAACTCTAGATGGTGTCCCTTATCTTACAGAATGTCACACGGGGTCTGCATTGTCAGCATACACACAGATATAGCCTTAGCTTCAAAACCAGTAAAAATGATAAAGATAGATAATAAAATGTTCAGATCTCCTGTTTATGGGGATTTATAGTGACCATATTGAGATTAATAGCAATGCAGCTTCCAGAAAATACCAATATCTGTGTGTGGCATAATGCCTGTGTATGGAAATCACAGTAACACCGTGTATCTGTACTGTACAGGGATTATCAATTATTATAACCCCCTGAATCTTATTCCTGTACAGCATTAAGTGACCCCAGAGCTCTCCTTGTATTCTGCCAAATCCCTGGCTGCTGTAATGCAGCAAAAACAAGCATAGGGTAATATTGCTACACAATTAACATCAGTGAATACACGTGGCCACTCCAAATGGAATCCACTCTACATTAGATTGATCACAAAAAAACGTTATATTGATCATGAGTTTCTTCAAACATTTTTACTTCTTCAGAAGAAATAATAAAATTAAAAACATATGACAGCTGTACTAACTGAACGTAGACACCCGAAATCCCATTTGTAGGTCCCGTTAAACATATATTGGCGTCCTCGTGCATCGTGCACCGTTCCTGACGTCTTGCTCATTCAGTACAGCTGGCATATGTTTGTTTTTTTTTGTTTTTTTTTAAATTCTTTATTTTGAGAATTATACATAACAAGAAATTCACGAAATCAAACGTAGAAAAAGACAGCTGTCTAGGGCTGGCCAAACTAACTACGGTCAGCCAGTCAGATAATGTAAGATGCAAGTAGTAACAGGTCAATAAGGGAATAATAAAAACAAAAAACAAAAAGCAAGAAGTCCCAACCTCAGTGAAGGAAGAAAATACAAAAGAAACACATAAGCATGTTGGACTATCAACGTAAATGCCATAAATTGTCCTGATAAATTATACTCAGAGCTTATCTATAGACCAGTGACACATAAACAGAGAAGAAAAAAGCTGGGGGGGTAAACAATATCGCTCAGGTCTCAGTCTGGCTGAAGTTCCGGAGGGTCCGGCGAGATGCCCGCCGCTTCAAGGTCGGACCAGGCGGTTTCAGGATCAGTGATGGTGTAGGGGACATTATTATGTGTCACCACCAATGCTCCCGCCAAGCCCCACCGATAACGGATCCCCCTCCGACGAAGAACCGCAGTCACAGGACGGAACCGCCTGCGAGCAAGCAGAGTCTGGAATGGAAGATCGTGATACAAAGCCAACGTGGAGCCCTCAAATTTCACTGGATCTCTTGCGCCAGGAGCAGACATAAGCTTGACCTTAAATGCTACGTCACGAAAGGCCACCACGACATCACGAGGTGTCCCCTTCGAAAGCGCCGCAGGTTTCCGAACCCTGAATACCGATCCGATCACATCTGGCTTGTCAGGAGGGAGTCCCGCCATCCGAAGGGCCAAACGAGACACATAAGCTGGGAGTTCATCCGACGACACAGAGTCCGGGATGCCTCTGACCCTGACGTTACGACGGCGGTGTCTTGTTTCCAGCATCTCCACAGAGCGGGACAAAAGCTCGACCTGGGATCTTAGACCAGCGACCTGTCCCAACAGGTGTGTATGTTCCGATAGCACTGTAGAGGTCGTCGCCTGCACCGCTGTCACCTGCGCACGGATTGTTGCAACCTCCTCCCGAACCGCCGCCACTTCAGGTTTCCACACCCCCCGGATCTCCCGGAGTTCGTCCAGGATCCTCCGAAGGTCTCTCTTCGTAAGAGGAAGATCATCATCCTCCTCCAGCCGACTTTCCTCAGGCTGTGTCATACGGGTTTCGAGTGAGGTCGCTCTCGTTTGTTGCGGTTGGGCACCCGGTCTCAAAACGTCCTGTCGTAATGAAGCCACACTACTGCTGGCTGAAAGCTGGTGTTCCTCGGCCGAATCCCCGTCAGAGAGGCCACCAGCAGCAAGTGAGGCACTCAAAGACGCCGTCAGCGCTGCTTTTCGTTTCTTTTGCGCCCTTTTTTTTGCTGCTGCAGATAGTGGTTGGGAGTCTGGTGTCCGAGATTGTGGGGAGATCCAGGTCATCGCAGAGCTACCACCCGAGTGCCAGGGGTCCTCTTCATCTTCTGAAAAGTCATAGCCCGGGGGGAGGGAGGAGGAGATCGCATCTCCCTTCGAAGTGGACCCTCCTCTCATGTAGTCCCGAATGTCCCTCTGTCTGGACCCCAGCTTTTGTGAGCGACCGGTGGGCATGTCACCAAAAGCGCAGGCACAAGGAAGAAGAGCGGTAAAAGGTCTCAGAAATCTCCTTCCAGGCTTCTAAAATGGCCGCTAGTACTAGGCCCCGATTGTGCCTCGGGGGTTAATCTGCTCCGGAGCGTCAATTTCGGGGGTAAAGGCAAACTCACCGAGTCCCCCAGTGCCCCCAGAGACCGTAGAGCGTTTCTCAAGTACGAGCAAGTGGCGGAAATAACTTTAAAAACCGTGTTTATCACGGAGCTCCTTCAACATGCAGCCGCTCGCTTCCTCGGCTAGCTCCGCCCCCCGGCATATGTTTTTAATGTTATTATTGCTTCAGAAGAAGTCAAAATATTTGACAAAACGCGTTGAGCTGGGGCTGTGGCCTCCGCTGGGACAGGATATTGCTGTTTTACCATCTGGACGGGTATTATATGATGTGCCCATTTATATTATACTTTTGTGAACGGAATAAATATTTGATTTTTTAGATTCATTATCTGATAGTCTGCACTATTATTTGCTCTCCTCGTTTTTTTTGTATATATCACTGCTGATTATCCAACCTTTTTGTGATCAATTTAACGGCGAGTGGATCCCATTTGGGATTATGGACGTTTTATTCATCTGGAATATGTGAGTGGCCACTTGTATACACTGATGTTAATCGTGTGGCAATATTACCCTATGTTTGTTTTTGCTCTATTGTTTTTCAGATTCCATGCCTTTGATATTCTGTTGTAATGCAGCAGTAAAGTTTGTTGGATGTTTTGTTACAGTGAGAGTGAGGGCTGCTCTTTGTAGCTACTTCACAGTGAGTTTGTCCGGTGGATGGGAAGACTAGTTGCTATTATCCTGCCATGTAATCACAAATTCAGGAGGACCACTTACTGGTGTAAAAACAAGTATTGAATGATTTATTAAAATTTATTTTTGTAGGTGCAAAAGCTGATGCTAACCAATGAGATCTCAGGGGTAAAACACACAATACCGGGTGGTCTGCATTCCTATCTCAGCCAGTGACGATTAATAGGGTGGGTATTAATGCATGAAGCCAGCAGCTTCCATCTCCTCCCATTGCATTACGTATAATCACAGTAATTCCCTCTGGTGCTGAGGAGACACATAATTACTTGAGGGTAATAATTAACGAATAAAGACTGAGTACTTAAAGTTGGTCAACAGTCAAATCAATACAGCAGATTGTGTGTCTGAAGATCCCGGGTGACTAATTATATGATACGCTAGCTCCCCTGAAGAGATAATGCATTATAAAAGATTACCGCAGCTCATTTAAGCACGCCGCAAACACATATACACAACATGAAACACGACAGACTATATGGGGCAAAAACACATTTATTTATTTATATATAAAGGATTTTCCCAGCAAGGATACATTGAGATTTCTCTCGTTTTCAAGTATGTCCAACATGAAACACGACAGACTATACGGGGCAAGAACACATATACACAACATGAAACACGACAGACTATACGGGGCAAGAACACATATACACAACATGAAACACGACAGACTATACGGGGCAAGAACACATATACACAACATGAAACACGACAGACTATACGGGGCAAGAACACAGATACACAACATGAAACACGGCAGACTATATGGGGCAAGAACACATATACACAACATGAAACACGACAGACTATATGGGGCAAGAACACATATACACAACATGAAACACGACAGACTATACGGGGCAAGAACACATATACACAACATGAAACACGACAGACTATACGGGGCAAGAACACATATACACAACATGATACACGACAGACTATACGGGGCAAGAACACATATACACAACATGATACACGACAGACTATGGGCCCTATTACATTCTTCACGCAAAAACGCACGCGTAACGCGTGAATTTTTGCGCCAAGTATCAAACATTAACGCGCGGAAATCGACGCTGAAATTACAATAATCGTGCGTTTTTTCATCCGTCGAGCAATAACGCACGTTAAACGGACACGCACAAACACGCGCGCAGCAACGTTGCGCGCAGAAATCAGTGTGCGGACTGTTTTTTTCGCGATTCAGCCAATCAGAATTAAGAACCACAATTATCTCACGTTACGTTTTTGCACCTGTCAAAGTCAATCTGCGCATATATGCTGCAGCAATAATAAATGCACACACAAATTCTCCACTTTATTGGTTTGGGTATGTGTAGATTGTGTAACTATATTTTGCAGCGTATTTTTTTTTGGGCAGGTGTATTTGGTTTCGGCCAGGTTGATAGAATTTGCCATTAACACCAGCTTTTAGGAGTTGCTAAAACTATGCGCGGAAAGGCTGTGCGTTACAAACTGCGCATAGATTGTAATACCATCCGCGTACCAGCGCACAAACGCATTTGCGCTCACAATGTTAAGTATAGGACGGGCAAAGTACATTAAGCTCGCACCGCGTTCGCGCAGGTTCACCCTCGGTAGACGTATACACGCGTTTGTTGCTCTGACATTGTAATACGACGTTCAGCGCAAAGGGTTTTGCAGGCGCAAACGTATGCACGAAGATTGTAATAGGGCCCTATATGGGGCAAAAACACATATACACAACATGAAACACGACAGTCTATATGGGGCAAAAACACATATACACAACATGAAACACGACAGTCTATATGGGGCAAAAACACATATACACAACATGAAACACTATAGACTCTATGGGAAAAAAACACATATACACAACATGAAACACGACAGTCTATATGGGACAAAACCACATATACACAACATGAAACACGACAGTCTATATGGGGCAAAAACACATATACACAACATGAAACACGACAGTCTATATGGGGCAAAAACACATATACACAACATGAAACACGACAGTCTATATGGGGCAAAAACACATATACACAACATGAAACACGACAGTCTATATGGGGCAAAAACTCATATACACAACATGAAACACGACAGTCTATATGGGGCAAAAACACATATACACAACATGAAACACTATAGACTCTATGGGAAAAAAACACATATACACAACATGAAACAGTACAGACTATGGGCCCTATTTCATTCCTCGCGCATCGGTTTTGCGCGCACGCAAATGCGCATTTGCACGAGGACAAAACCATTTGCGCAGAACGTCGTATTTCAACGTTCACGCAAAGGATGCGCGTTATCGTTTAACGCGAATGGACTTGCGCGAGCGTGATGAACTGTGCGCGTCCTATACTTAACATTATGAGCGCAAATGCGTTAAGCGGATGGTATTTCAATAGATGCGCAACTTCCTACGAACGACGTCTGCGCGCATAATTTTACCGTCTTTGAAAAGCTGGTGTTAACTGCAAATCTGAACGTTCTGGCCGAATCAAAATACACCAGCACGAAAAAAGAAAAAACTACAGCACAGTATAGTTACACATTCTACACATACCCAAACAAAGAAATTGTGAATTCGTGCATATTTTTTTATTGCTGCAGCATATATACTCAGATTTATTTTGACAGGCGTAAAAACATTAGTGAGTCAATTAAGGCTGGGGTCAGACTAACGCATTTTTAACGTGCGTTTAGGCGCCCCACTTAATCATGGCAGCAGTAGCAGCAAATGACGGGCAATGATGGCCACTATACGAAGTACGGCCTCACAAAAGTCCGGCCGCGCAACGCAAGTGGAAAATGAAAGCATTTTTTTTGAGAACGCAGAACCGCTAGTACTGACGTACAGAGTGCACTGCGGCGGCATAGCGGCGTGTTTACGTGATTAGGAGACGTCAGACTCTGCTAATGTCCGGCCTACATAACGTCCAGACGCAAAAAGAGTTTTATTGACGATCTGTAAAAAATCTTGCACAAAAATGCGCGTCGTCTGACCATTTTTGCGCATTCCGTGAAAAAATACATCAATGTGTTCGGACGCACTTTTTGATGGTCGCTGCCAATTATGCGTTCGTTTGACCCTAGCCTAAGGTGAATTGATGTCAATTAAGGTTCTTAATTCTGATTGGCTGAATCCTGCGAAAAAACAGTCCGTGCACTGATTTACATGCGCAACGTTACTGCGCGCGTATTACACTTCATTTTGCGCGTTTTTTTTACTAACGTTATTTTTTGACGGATGAGAAAATGCGTACGGATCCGAATATCACGTTAATTTTCACGCAATAACAACAAAATGGACAAAAACATTGCACTGCGCGAGCGCATTTGCGCAGAGAATGTAATATGACCCTATATAGGGCAAAAACACTTATACAGAAATCAGTATATTACAGACTACGGGCCTTATTCCCTCCCTAAATGCTAATATGGGGATGCTAATGGGGAAAACGCTTCACCTGTAAGTTTCCCCATAGCCTCCCCAATTTAGCGTGAGATTCCAGGGCAGGCGCTACTTCATGCCATGAGTATCACCTCCAGGAGTCCATATGACTCCATGGGTTGCGATGCAGATTCGCGAGCCCTGCGTGATCTCGAGCTCATGCGATCGCACAGTGCCACAGAATGAGCATAAAGGGAGACTGTTAGTCCCCAGTCTCACTCTGCTCGAGGCCAGAAGAAGCGGTGAAACGAGACACCCGTCTCACGGTGGGATGAGAGGTGAGTATGGGATTTAATGGAGGGGGGGTTTAGGGGGTGCTGAATGATTTTGCATTTGCAGAATCCTTTAACACCAACTTTTAGAAGGTGCTAACGTTTGGCTTGCATCCCAACGGTAATTATCACTTAATAATACGTATCGAAACACTAGTGTAGGTTTGCGCTCCCCATGTTAAGTATAGGGGGCGCAAAGTACAGTAAGTAGCAATGCGCAAACGTATTACTAACGGGGGTAGCATCAGGAACGTAACATGAGTGGCATGCATTAAATACACTTATCCTGGCGCTAACGTTTACATATCGAGGCGCTCCATTAGCACCAACTATGAAATAGAGCCCTACATAGGGCAAAAACACATTTACATGAAACAGTATTTTATAGACTGAAGGGGTTATTCAGAGAGAGACGATTTGGCTGCGAAATTGCACCAAACGGTGAATTTCCCATACAGCGCAATTTCGTGGCCATTCGGCTATTCAAAAAGATGGCAGTTTGCCAAATATTGGTGAATTGTCAGCAAATTACAGTGCCTGTTCGAGGGCAGTGAAATCCCCATAGAGAAGCAATGGTTAATCTATTCAGAGACACCGAACAGCAGAGAAATGTCAGGGAAATGCTCTGATTTTCAGTGGTTTCATTGGGAAGGTTTAATCAGGCGAATCCCATAGGTTTCAATGTAAAAAAAAAAAAAAAAAATCTGTAACAGACCTTTTTATTATTATTTATAGGACCTTATATGTAATTTTCAGGCATTTTCGGATGCGGATGGTGGTTTTGCGGTGGTTTTTCTGATCGATTCGGCACTTTTTGCGATGGTTTATGCGTTTGGCAGCTTTTCACTGCACTTCGGAGACCCTGCGGCGAATGCTGAATTCACCGCAGGGTCGGGGAATTTGACTTCTCTGAAATGCGGTGAACGAAAGAGCGCTGAAAATGTGGCCGAATCTCGGTGCTCTTTGAATAACCCTGTAAGGGCTCTAATCGCTAGTGAACGGTAACTGTAGTGTTCAGATGAGTAAACCTTAACACTAGGATATGCCCCCATATTATCTTCCTGACGCTAAACCCATGAAAAATCCGTGGGCCCATCGCACGGTAATTGCGCTAGTTTCCATAAGCTTACTGTACTTTGCGCATCCTATACTTAACATGGGGAGCGCACCCAGTAATTAGCGTCAGGATAAGTAAGGTATTAGAAATTGCTAGCGCTAATTACCGCAGAGATGGGCAAAGATAAATTTTAGCGACACCTGATGCTAATTGATTGCACTTCACAAAATCATTTAGCGCCCCCTAAAAATCCCCCCAATAAATCCGATACTCACTTCTCATCCTTCGGCGAGAACAGTGGCCTGATCTCACGATCTGTTAATTCTCCTGGCCGCGAGCAGAGTGAGACTGGGGACAAATAGTGACAGCGAGATCATGCAACGCTTGCAACCCTCCATGGAATCTTATGGAAGCGGAAGCGCTACAAATGACAATAGCGCTTTTTTTGCGGCAAGGTGCCAAGGTAGTGCCTGCCCCAGGATCTAACTATAAAATGGAGACGCTACGTGGAAACCTGCAGGCACAGATTCTCCCCGTTAGCTAGGGAATAGGGCCCTATACTCTCTTCTTCAGGTCTTCTCCCAAGCTGCCCCCTATCTACGGAACTCCCTCCCCTGCAACATTAGATTCTCGCCGTCTCTCCAGTCCTTCAAGAAGTCTCTAAAAACACATTACTTTAGAGAAGCCTATTGGCTCACTCCATGATTCCCCCACTGTACATTTCCTTCACATTCAGCCCTCCTGCAACCCAACACTTCACCCACCCTCACCTAATGAATCACCCCTGTCCTCTTATATTGTAAGCTCTCTAGCAGGGTCCTCCCTCCCTCTGTTCCGTGTGTGAAGTGTGTATGTATATTTGTTATTCTGTCTCTCCCATTGGGCAGCGCTAAGGAGTTTGGCGCTTTATAAATACTTGTAACTGTATATGGGGCAAAAAGTCATATACATGAAACTCTATATTATAGACTATGGGCCCTATTACAATCTTCACGCAAACATTTGCGCGCGCACAACAGAGCATTGACGCGAGGGGCAAAACCCTTTGCGCAGAACGTCGTATTACAAAGTCAGCGCAACAAACGTGCGTAATCGTCTAGCGCGGGTGAACCTGCGCGAACCCTTTGCGAGCTTACTGTACTGCGCACGTCCCATACTTAACATTGTGAGCGCAAATGCGTTTGTGCGCTGGTATGCGGATGGTATTACAATTTATGTGCAGTTTGTAATGCACAGCATTTGCACGCATAATTTTAACAACTCCTAAAAGCTGGTGTTAATGGCAAATCTGAACATCCTGGCCGAAACCAAATACCCAGTCAAAAAAAAAAAATACGCAGCAAAGAAAAGACACACATACTACGCATACCAAACTAATAAAATAGAGACAAGCGAAGAATGGACGGCGCCCAAACCTATACCACCACCAGTCAACCCAAGCCCACCAGAGATTTAGTGGTTTCCCCCAAACCAGTAAATAGACAACAACACAGTACGTATCTGGTGGCGCGATGAAAACCGCCTAAGGGTAGCCGATGGTTCTCTTAGTTCACTTGTCCACATGGATCATATGAAAAAACAGAACAAAACAAAATAATAGTGCAGAATGTTTGTACAAATCCAAAATAAGGTTATACAGTGTTTGCACTCACAAATATGGAGCCCGAACACTGGCTCTAAGTGGATCAACGCATTCAGGTGTTTCAGATTCTTTGCTTGAGAAGGTGATCCATACTCATTCATAGAAGGAGATTCTTCTGCATTCAGCGAGCTGGGCTCCGGGCTCTGTGGCTGCCGCTTCCGGGGGGCCTGGCTGCTGGAGGGTGTGAGGGCTGAGCCGGCGGGCAGTAAATACATGCAGGCAGCAGGAGGGAGGCCGCTGCGATCTTTGCCCTCCTCGCCGATTCCACAAACCAACGGCTACAAAAACAACAACGAGGAGGCGGCGACGGACGGACTCCCTGCCGGATGGCTGTGTCGGAGTGTTGCAGAGGACGGCGGCTCTCTTCCGGAGCGGATGGACAGACACAACAAGCGGCAGCTGCGTTGAGCGGGTTATGAGCAGCGGCTTTCCCTGTGTGTACAATGAGCGAAGAAGCGTTGACGTCAGAGGGCCGCCTTCTGACGTCAACGCTTCTTCGCTCATTGTACACACAGGGAAAGCCGCTGCTCATAACCCGCTCAACGCAGCTGCCGCTTGTTGTGTCTGTCCACCGCTCCGGAAGAGAGCCGCCGTCCTCTGCAACACTCCGACACAGCCAGCCGGGCAGGGAGTCCGTCCGTCGCCGCCTCCTCGTTGTTGTTTTTGTAGCCGTTGGTTTGTGGAATCGGCGAGGAGGGCAAAGATCGCAGCGGCCTCCCTCCTGCTGCCTGCATGTATTTACTGCCCGCCGGCTCAGCCCTCACACCCTCCAGCAGCCAGGCCCCCCGGAAAGCGGCAGCCA